>CM056208.1:37150030-37850030 GCA_029692085.1 Gymnothorax javanicus
GTTTCAAGCAGCTTAAGACCGAATACAGGAGAGAGCTTTCACATGTAAGGGAAAGAAAGAAAGAAAGAAAGAAAGAAAAAAGAAATATCTATGAGGAAGGCACAGAATGAAATGAAGGACTAGGAGTGTTTGCGGAAAACGACAGGAAGAACGAAGACAGTGAAGGAGGCAGTCAGGAGAAGCCAGAGGAGAGCGAAGTGAGCAGCACAGACAGATGAGTCTCTTCTCAGCCTTCAGTCTCTGGCTCCCTTCGGTAAAACACACGCTCTGCTCTTTGTCACACACGCAGGCGACGGCACGTTAGCCAGCACTGAACCAACGCAGGCTCACTCTGCCGCTACTGTGGGTGCCTGACAACCCACCTGCAGCGCAACTCAGGCAGGTCAAAACAGATCATTATATACAGTAAAGAGTTAGAGTTCACGCCTGAATGGTAAAACTCACATTTGCATTGCAAAAAAAGAAAGGTGAAAATACTAGGTAAGATGAATTTACTTATTTTAAGACTTAAAGCTCTTATTTCTATTACCATTTTTCTTAGTAAGACAAAAAATTTGTCCTTGAAATGAGGTGATTTTGACTATGTTGCCAATGGAATAAGAAAATTTCACGTGTCAAGCAAATAGTAACTTAAAATCAGTAAAACATTTTCACTTGTCAAGCAAATAGTAACTTAAAATAAGTTAGTATTTGCTTGACAAATGAAAATTGACTTATTCCCTTGGCAAGCTAGTCAAAATTACCTCAAATTAAGGACAAATTTTTTGTCTTACAAAGAAAAATGGTGATAGAAATAAGTGTTTTAAGTCTTAAAATAAGTAAATTCATCTTACCTAGTATTTTCACCTTTCATTTTTTACAGTGAACCAGTGTTCTGCTTGCATGGAAAGGTCCAGAAAATCTAAGCGATTTGGTGCATGACACCAGGCAAGCCTTTACAACAGCGGGAACCAACCCTGTTCCAGGAGAACTACCATCATGTACATTTTACACTCCCACCCAAATAAAGCACACTTCGTCAGTAGTTAAAGATGTGCAATGCTGTTGATGTTTTTTACGCTTTAAATGGCAGATCTACAGATTGATACGACAGGGCTTGTATTTACATGAACACACAGAAGGCTCAGCATCTAGAGAAGAGACTGTGGGTCTGTAGACTCTCACATGTATGTGTTAAAAACAACACAGAGCATGCCATTCCTGCTTTCTCACACATAAATAGACCATTTTGTGGCACAAAATGTGTTAAAAGTAACAGAAACGTCCTAACTGCAGAAGAGCGCCATATATGAACTCCTTCTTGAGAGAGGATGTAACTCCAAACACTTGTCTCTGTCACTGCCACTCCCAAACACAGAGTGACCAAGAGTGGACGAGGAGAGCCATCGACTGCTTGATCTGGGAAACACAATCCCTGTTGTTTAAACCAGTCGCCGCGGCTACCGTGGGTCCAATATGCAGTGCCTGACCGTAAAATTCTTTATTTTTGAGCTGACACTAAGAGTTACGTACATTAGCAGCGCTTTCCATCAATGGCCACAGCCAGTATGCGACTAGGAGAATGCATTAGCGGGTTTTTGTGCGTGTGCGTACGTATGGTTGAGTGTGACACCTGCACGAGGTCATGTATGCAAACAGACTGGCGAGTCTCGATGTGTGGTTCCCAATATCTTCGACTGATAATCCAAGCTTTTAAGTGTGTGAGAACGGGAGAGCATGAGTTTGTGAGCAGGTGGGCATGCGGTGGTGTTTCAGAGCGTATGACAGCGCGTGTCAGTGTGGAACAAGGCTTCTGGGTCAGTGGTCCTACTACTTAGCACGTAAGAACAGGTGCAACACCACCACCCCCCCATCCCCCGCCTCTGTACCACTCACGTCCCAATGCCAGCTGTCCAGCTGACCTCCTGGTGTGAGGGAGCGCTTCAGGAGGCATACATGCCACTTGAGCGCAGTGATCATGACCTCACAATAGCAGGCGATCACATGACCTCCATCCCACCTCCATCTCACCTCCGAAAAGCCCCTCTCCACCCACAACCAGCCCAGTGGGAGTGGGGTGTTTTTTAATGAAGGTCATGTTCCGCCCTGTCGAGGACCCCATAGACTTGGAATCTGTCCATTTTTATGCTCAAGGAGAATTTGCACCTCCTGATTGGCTTATCTGTTTTAATGAATTTGACCTCTGTCAGACGTGTGTATGTGTCTCTGTGTGCAAGTGAGTGTGTTTATATGTGTACAGGGAGGGGTCACGCGATATGCTTCACTGTTATGTCAACCCTTTAGGCATAGTTTTGATCTCAGTGATGGCAACGCTATTTAAATAACGTCTAATGCCAGCTTTCCTTCATTTACCTCTTCTGTCCGTAATTTCTCTCTACATTCAATATCTACCTTTTACTCTCTCCGTTCTCTCTCTCCATTCCTTCACGCATATATTTCAAACACCCTGCCCTCTTAACAGCACTCCCTGTAAACAAATACCCACAATGGCATGTCCACGAAAGCAGCAGAAATTCCAGGAAGTGCCAGAGCTATGCAAAGAGATAGAGGAATAGAGTGAGCGAGAGAGAGCAGGAGAGGGAGGAAGAGAGAGAGAGAGAGGGGGAGAAGGAGAGAGAGGGACATATTCCGGGAGAAAATAACAGCTTATATATAAGGTGTCTGGGGGTGGAGAGGAGTGAATGAGTCAAACTTCAATTGGTGGCGGATTTCGCTTAATCGCAGCTACAGTACATAAAAACAAGCTAAAAGCACCAAAGCTGCAAGCCTTGAATTCTGACAGACCAAGAGAATGTGGCATCCTGTCAAAGGGCCAGACCAATTAACATGCACATCACTGGCAGACAGAGATAGGATAATGCCCAGGAAGGCAGGCATACATATATATATATATATATATATATATATATATATAGAAAAAAATAGAAAAATGATGCATCTAATAGTATGAACCCATTCACAGTTTTTGTTCTAATTAGCGATCATACCATTACCCAGCCTCATAACTGGTTTTGACCGGCATCAGGTGGTTGTAATGAACCGTAATGTAACTGGCTTAACTTTTTTTTGTTCTCTCTGTCCACAGGTCCACTGCAGATTCATAAAATGTGTTTGTGTGCCCTTACTGTAACTGATGCTCAAACCTGGGACTGTTTGAGAGGTGGTGTAACCTCTAGAACTTTCTTGAGTAAACTGAAGACTGCCTTACCGTGTACAGCTGTTAATGTGACAGAGGGGGAGACATACGATGACTCAGAAGGAAAATACCTGTCATGTAGAACCAGTAAGAAGAGCTCTAACATCACCAGATCCGCACTGTAACGGGCTTCACAGCAACGAGTTAACTCCCTTTTTTAACCTTTACTGTATATAACCAGGGAAAGCTTAGTTCAGAACTTGGTTCTCTTTTTCAAGGACACCTAAGGAGAAATGCCTGGTAAAATAGCTGCAAGTGGGGAGGGACAGGGAGAAACAGGGGTAACGCCCCTGGATAAATTTTTGGGGTTAAGGGCTTTGCTCATGTGCCCCACAGCAGAGTGCTTTCCAATTTTATCTCTCAAAATCAAGTCAGAATCCCAAAGCCCATCGAGGGCTTGAACCAGCACTCCTGTGATCTGGAAAAACCTAGTGAGTTTATCAGTGACAAGGGTCTCATAATTGAACAAAAACCTTTAGATTTTGGACTTTTCCAAAAAGAAAAAAATAATAGAAACTTGATTTTGACAGTTCAAATAACACAAATAGCAAGTGTTTTAAGATTTTCACTGCTCTAGATTACAGCAAATGAGGGTCAAACTCAGTTTCCACCAAAAGTGACATACGTACTAGGTTTTTCCAGATCACAGGAGAGCAACACTTAAGTAACCAGTCAAGCAATTTACCACGAGGTACCCCTGCCATGCCAGGGTGGCACACACATACACACACGCACACACACACACACACACACACACACACACACACACACACACTCAACAAATATCCTCCTGTTTTTTCCGCACCCACCCTCCTGTGCCACATTTCCACGCATACCGACACATTCACACCCACTATGCACACAAACGCACTCAGCCACCCGTCCCTGTGCTGCATCTCTCCTCCTCTCACACCTCTCTTTTTCACTCTCCATCTAACACATAAACGCCTCCCATCCCCCTATCAGCACAGCCTCCCTCCATCACACAAACTGTGGGTTTCTCAGCTCCCTCCATCCATCCCTCTCTAGGGTCCTTCAAGGCCTTGCTCAACAGAATTCATTTTCCCGGTTGCTAGGCAATCCCATAAAGCTGAGGAAAAAGGGGGACTTGAGTGTTATAAATAATGTATTTGCATTATCTAATCAGCGGAAAATGCTTCCTGGCCGCCAGCCACCCGAGAGAGAGAGAGAGAGAGACAGAGAGAGAGAGAGAGAGAGAGAGGGAGGGAGAGAGGGAGGGAAAGGTACAGGGTAGAGAGAAAGCTTGGTGAAAAGATGAAAAGAACAGAATCAAAAAGCAGAAAGCCACCTGTATCAGGAGGAGTGATACCGGTTGACATGATGTGTGGTTTATGCTTCTCGGAATAATAAGGGTTTCCAAGTCACCGCCGCAGGGGCTGTGATACTGTTTTACAGTGACACTACAAACTGCTCAGGTCTGGACATCAATAACTGCACGAAACATGTAAGGCACGATGCCTTCCCCTACACTACAAAACGCTCATGGCAGGAGGGCAAGACAACCCTACAAGTCCAAGGGTGCAGTGAAGAGATTGTCAGATCCTTTTATGAATTTATCACAAAGCTGAAACCAAAACTTTTATCCCCATAAAAAGATCAGCTGGAGAGGTTGTAGCGTGCCACATATAATTTTCAGACCTGACGCACCTTAAACACTCGCTGTGTCACCTTGAATGCCGTCAATTTTACATTCAGTCAGTTAAATTTCCGTGTCAGAAACGGGATGATGTCAGTAACGGGAGTAACCTCATGGAAAATAAACGGTAGGACAGAAAGCACGAGGCAGCCTCTGTACTGCGATCGAAGGAGAGGGCGCAACAGAAAAACCACAACAAATCTAAATATGCACCCTGGACTTGATCCTGCATAATTTGTTTTGCTTCTGCTGTTGTTCTGGTTGCCTCGGGTGCTCTTAACGGCAGGCTGCTCACCTGGGATACCGCAAGAGGAGCCAACAGGTGAGTCAACAGCATCAGGCGTATATAATAATACATCCATAACATGCAAATATATATGTGCTGAACTGCTGTCACAGACAACAGTGCTTATCTAATAGTACTGAGAGTAGTTTTCTAGAAATAAAGTTATGCAAGGAGTGAGTCATTACTGAGGGATGCAGGCTAACAATAACTGACTTCTGATCTGCGAAAAATCTCACTCTATCAGCTCTCTTTACGATGTAATATGTACTGCGCTGTGAAAAAAAGTATTTGCCCCAGCCCAATTTCTTCTATTTTTTTCAATTTGTCACACGTCAATGTTTCAGATCATCAATCTACTTTTAATATTGGATAAAGGTAATCCAAGTAAACACAGAATTTTAAATGGTGATTTCATTCATTGAAGAAGAAATGCTATCTAACCTTACCTGGCCCGATGTGGAAAAAGTAATTGCCCCCTTAGTATTAAATTAACCAATTAAGCAAATTTTATGGATAATTGGGTTATATTTCACAAGACACACCCAGGCATTATTACTGCTGTGAAGATTTTGAAGAGGCCTAATCAAAGTCCTGACTTGAATCCAACTGAAATGCTGTGGCATGACCTTAAATAGGCAGTTCAAACTCGAAAACCGTCTGATGTGGCTGAATTAAAACAATTCTGCAAAATAAAGCAGGCCAAAATTCCTCCAAAGCAATGAAAAGGACTCATCGCCAGTTATCACTGACATTTGATGGCAGTTGTTGCCGCTAGGGGTGGCACAGCCAGTAATTAGCTTTAGGGCGGCAATTATTTTTTCACGAGTGATACAGGTTTTGAATAACTCTTTTACCTTCAATGAATTAAATGATCAAGAGGCAGATGCAGATACACACACAACTGAAACACACATACACATTCACATGGGCACACATGCAGGCACAAATTTGCACAAAAAGGCAAATCATGCATACAAACACACATGTACACACAGTCATACTTGTCCCATGTAATCTCCATAGGAGAAATCATCACTCTTAAGTGCAGGGACATTGTCAGGCATGCACGGACACGCTTGTGCTTATGCCCTCTAAGACAATTAATGATGTTAATTGCCATATCATCACTCCTCCTTCATCCCTGTGATGACATTTCCTAGCCTCCAGCTGACTCACATCCCAGGCAGTGGATTCCACTGGTCCTGAAATTCTATTGGTCCAGAGCAGTCCAGTGCAAGGTGAACTCTTCTCCAATCGAATGAGGGAGAGGCTAAACCATAATAAAATGACCACAGTAATTGAGAGTCAAAGCCAGAATATATTAGTTGCTTTTCTGACATCTTCATTATTCAAAGGAGTGAAGTGCTATTACGGAGTTTTATGCGTGTCATTTTCCCAAACAGATTTTAGCTAATAACAGTGTATTAGACACAGTCTGGCGCTAAAAGAGGCAATGCTAACAAGGCACTGGAGCACAGTCACCCACGAGAAACACTGTAATTGTTTGGCAAACTCACATGAACGTTCATTTATACTATGAGTAAAACGTTTGTGCACATGCTTAAGAACATACACGTATAAAAACTTAGAGAAACTATACACAGTATCTGGACACAGGCAATCAATGGCACTCAGCATATTGAACAGGAGATTGAATGATTTCTTGCCTGTACATTACTAGATGCATTGATATTTGAGTTATAAATTGACCGATAGTTTAGTTCCCAAAACGGCACAACCTATTAACTTTTTGGATCCAGTCATTTTTAACAACATACTATATTCATATACTGTTTATTGGTAATTATATGATACTAAAGCTCAATTGCTATGAATTTGAATTTTAACTTGAAGTGAGAAGAGCAACAAGCTTAGTCTGGGTAAAACTTCACTGTAAACAATATTAATCAACATCTGAAATCAAATGTAAATCTGAGACAGACCGTGCGCAGAGCACTTAATCCCATTTTAATTCAAAATCCCTCAAGAAAACACGGAACAATCAAAACAAAACAAGAAAATAACCCCCAGAGCTGAGCTTTACTAATCCATAGAGCCAGAACCTGATCCAGAAATATCTATCGCCCCAGCTGGCCTGCAGTGATGAGTCACTCTCTCCTCCGGTAATATCCCACAGAGGACTTTGAGCGCATACAGGCAGGAATTAGACTGCATTAACGAGCACTGTCCACCAACAGGGCTCCCACTGCATCACACTCTAGAGCTTCGGCGCAATGCATCCACAGCCACTGATTAATGTCCGCCAGGGGCCGGCTGGACAGTGTCGCCAGAGCAGAGTTTCGGTCTGATGCCTTGTTTGAGCGTATCCGTGTATGCGAGGGTGGAGAGGGGTGGGTGTCGTGTCACGACTTGTTAATTGATTAAGATGTAAAGCAAAAACAATGGGCGATCAAGCTGGGGACAGTCACGGCCACACGCACACATACAGAAAGTGCCAAAAAAAAAATACTCATCGAAGCCCTTACGCATGGCACAGACTACATGATTTAACTTCTGCTTCCAAGAATCTTAATTCTTGCTCTTCAATGGTGGCTCAGTTTTTTTGGGATAAAGATAAGCACCAAAATCACCCAAAACCTTAAAAAAACAAGCAAGGAAGAGATTGAATGCTCTGCCTTTCTGGTACGGCACATAATCTGTCAAATGCTCAGCAGAATTGACAAATTCCTTCCTTCCCTTTCTATTATGTATATATATTGCTATGCAAGTATGCAAGTGATATTCCGGGTTCGACAAAATAGTGTTTGTCCAGGAGTAACTAGTCCACCAAAGAACAGCAGCACTGTTATCTCCATGTGGCACTAAGACATGTTATGTGCTTTAGCTGTCTGGAGTTAGCTAGCCAATGTTAGCGAGCTTTCCAAGCAGATGAGCAGAGACTTGCAGACTTGCAAATTACTCATAAAACCCAAAGTAGTTTTTGTCTTGCGGATTTTATACCACTTTTGCATTACTTTTACACTTAAACTGCCCACCTTCGGGATTTTGCAGGTTCAAACTGCCAGCCAAAGGTCCTTCCCAGCCGCATGAAACGAACAGGTTAAAAGCCTTCGCAGTTTCATGACGTCATCACTGCAGAGCTGCAATTCATCGGTGAACTATGATATTACTCCTAGACAAACATTACTTTGTTGTTCATGGAATAACACTTATGTGGTGACATCAGTAACATAAAGTAAGACCATTTTTTTATAGACTAGGAAAAGAGAGGTACGGATTGAGCTATATTGCCTCAATTACTGTTTAGCAGAGCTGGTATCAGAGGTTTGTCAGTCAACGGCTGTGGCAGTCAATGTGTGATTGCTCCTCCCTCTGCACTCATGTATTTCACAGAATGGCCCCCACATCAGGTGACTGAGAGCTTACCCCCTCTTCACTGTGAAGCAGGAATTTTCAAACTCCACCCAACCTTTGTGTGCCTGTATTCATTTGTACCATAAATGCAACATCCAGGTACAAGTAAACGTTATGCCTGGACAAAAACAAATGCTTTCAGCAACTTTAATGAACACAGATATTGGTGGTAACAAAAACCAGCAATGCATTGGATCCCAAGGACAAGGTTGAAAAAAACTGATTTATAAAAAAAAAAAATTCCATCAAGAGGATCAAATAATAATGATATTAATAAAACTGACCTCACCAATAGCCCTGCAATCATGGCAATAGCCTTCTATTCTGAGAGGTGACACATCCAAAGCAGCAAAATCGCCTTCATTGAATCACTCAACAGAAATGAGCAGCCGCTGCCACGGCCACTGGAGGTCTATCGATTCGTCCAATCCTGGACCACCACCACCCCCTGCCTGCTCCTCCACGCCCCAGTCATTCGGTTACCGGAGCGGTCCCCAGGGCAATCTGCGGAATTGCTGAGGAATTTTCCCACTTGTTCCGCTTGAATCTCTTAATGGCTCGATGAGCAGTTTTTTTGTAACGGAACACTGAACGCTTCACATGCTTTAAATTTCATGTTTCTCTAAGCACTCCAAAGCTGACCCAAACCAAACCATTATCAAAAACAGATATTTATGGTTTAACAGAACATTAAAATCCTGTCTGCTGTTCCTGGACGAGCCCCCTTTTCCCTGTCATTTCCATCACATTTCACCTGCTAAAGGGATCCAGCATTCACTCTCTCATCTGCCCATTCAAATGCAGTCTCGCTTCTCTTGTTAGCCAGCGCTCCATTTCACTCCCAGCTTTTTCAACACATCTGGCTTCTAAATTGATGCACGCCCTCTCTCTCAGCCTGGCTGTAATTACTGGCACACCAGACACAGGCCAACATCAAAAATATTCATCCACCAACATAAGCACAGGTACATTAAATTTCCTAACCATCAGATGCTTTTATTTTGATTTACTTTGTTTGGTGAGGCACGAAAGTCACTGAAAAGCAGATATAGTGCATGCTGTGCACAGAGGCTAATGTGGTCACCTTAAAAATGTTCTCACCACTCAGAAATGCATCACAGTGGCTGTGCTAAAGGCCAGTTAGAAACACATGGTTAGGCAGTAAATTGAGAAGATTATCTCTCTCCTCCGACCAGATAAATGGGGCACACAACGAAAGGCCTGCAGACACATACATAAATAAGGGCTTCTAACACCCCACTCTCATTCATTCTGTCTCGCTAAGCCATATTTCCCAGCATTTTAGCTACAGAACAAAACTAGTTGTAGAATGATAATTCAAACTGCATACATAATGCCTACTACTTCCAAAATTCTTCCTTTAGTGCACATGAATATATAACACCACCCCTAATGTCCAGACCTGTGGCATCAGACACAAAACACACAGGCTATCGCAAATATAAAGCAATTATCCTTGTACAGCCCAGATCCTGAGGAGCCACAGGGTCATATTCTGCACCTAACCGACCAATTAAAATGGGTAATCATACCTTTATTTGAAATCAAACCACTTCATATAAACTGAAGAATCAGTTACATTCATGCCATACGTCCGTTTTCTGGGCTATGATAGTCTATGTTAGCCTGGTGAGAACCGTCCTAGCATACTGATACAGTGTGAATCAAGCAGCCAGGGCCTGAGCGCTAGGCTAAAGATGAGCATTCACAACCAGAGCCATTAGGATGCAGTGTTTGCAGAGAGAAGTTCCCCTCGAGGGGCAGCACATGAAAAGGGGTGGGGGGGTTGTGAAGGCTGACAGGCAGAAAGCAAAAGCTGAAGCTCTTAATGAGCCTGATCACAAGGGAAGAAGAGAGGAACCCTTACAAGGCTTTTATCTCTCCAGAGATCAGTCTCTCTGCATTTAAAGTGCCCAACTACCTCGGTCACATGACCACACCTGTGGGAGAGTTTGGCTCTGCATGTGGGAGTTGGTGTTCTTGATTCTTTCATCAGCTCACTCATTCAGAGGCCGGATTAGGCACTACTGTGGCCATGAATTAGCACCTTGTAGTCATGTGGCATTTCATATTTACTCACCACAGGAAGTGATGTAAGCGCACAGAGCCGCAGCAGTCACAATAAAGCCCATTTCCAGCCTAATGAGCCTTTCAGATTGGGCTTCTCCACAAATATGATAATTACATCTGTTCAAGAACTCTATGTACAGATAAAATCATGCCAAACACATTACTGGGCCTCAGAATGTAAGAAAAACAATGACTCACCGATTTTTGTGGACCACTGACCAGATCAAGATCCACATTCAAAATATGGTTACGCAATCGTTCATTTTGGCAGCTTTAGTGCTATCCATGCGCTATGCTGTCACACGTCATTTTCACAATTACCCACTTTCAAACAAATGAAAACATCAGAAAAAATCGTGAGGAAATAAAAGTTTTCATGCTCAAAATCAAGAGTTATTTTTTGAATGTCACTAAAAGCACTATGAAATACTAATATATCTTGATTTCCTGCCAAACGGAGATAGAAATGAGAGAATGCTTTGTCCTCTGTCTCATAAAGGCCATTATCTCAACAGAAAGAGCTCTTATATGGACACTGGGAGCCAGGACGTGCCCGATCAAAGACATCTTTCTGCTTTCTATCCGCATCCCTGATCAAATGCCATCTCCTTACTGCGCCGGCAGTTCATTTCAATTTAAAATGTGTCCCCGGCGAACCGAAGAGCCCAGGAGAAAGTGCACAGAAAACAAATAGACAGATGCAAACCAGAAACAAATCCCTCACTGGCGGATACCGGAGCACTGGGGCCGACGGGGCTGCGATGCGTTACGGCTGAAAAAGCGATATGAGTGACAAGCCGCTCGCTGAATCAAACATGACACGGGACTATAATTCGAGCAGACGCTCACACACCCAAACACACACACACACACACACACACACACAGAAATGCCCAAAAAACACACACACATGCTCTGGCACTGAGAATCCCATTACACAAGCATTTAGATTAATGCAGTTCTGAATGTCGTCCTAACCCTTGAGTAACCCCAGCCCATTGATCAAGGGGAGGAAACTGGCCTCTTATTTTCAGCTGAGAAGCTGCAGCTTCCCTCCAATCAAGGCTCAGTATCCAATCCCTACTGGCACAAACACACAGTACTTTATTCCTCTCTCACTCTGAGCTTTCCTTCCTCTGTTTTCCCCCTCTTTGACACTTTCTCCTAATTTTATTTGCTCTCCCTCCCTTCATCCCTCTCTCATGATGAGGCCCTGAGCAGGTAATTGGTGGCTGGTCTTGTATTGGCTGGCTGGCTCTTCCATTTCCCACATAAAGTAAAACCCCCCAATGGGTCACTTAGCTCTAAAACACGCCGTCAAACATGCAAGGTTTCAGTGGTCTCTACAGTAACTGCGCATGCAAACTCATTCGCACACATTTAATGCAATTTTTATTGGCGACAGAGTCTCCAAACTGTCTGAAATGCTGGTAGTCTCTACTTCTCATCACCATGATGACTGAAAAGGTCAAGTGTGTGAGGCTGTTAAACTGAGAGGGAAAACATTATATGGACCCCTGTGAGTATGTGTGTGCTCAGCATGTATGCATGTATGCTGTATGTGAGTGAGAGTGTGAGAGTATACAGTATGTGAGTGCGCTTGTGTTTCTGTGTGTGTGTGTGTGTGTGTGTGTGTGTGTGTGCGTATGCTCCCTCACTAGTAGCAGCAGTACACAGTGTACTTGGTGATGGATGGTCAGTATGTGTGTGCGTGTGTGTGTGTGTGTGTGTGTGTGTGTGTGTGTGTGTGTGTGTGTGTGTGTGTGTGTGCGCGTGTGTGTACATGTACTCTCTCACCAGATGCAGCAGTATACGGTATCCTCGTGGATGGATGGTCAGTGCCTCGTCATACAGGGTCTTCGCCTCGGCCTCCAGGCCTCGCATCTCAGCCAGCTGACCCTTCAGCAGCAGCACTGAGTGAGAAGCAGGAAACAGCGCCCCTGCCTCCTGGGCACAGAACTGCGCCTCCTTCACTTGGCCCTCCTGCATGAAGAGCTCCCCTGGTAAAGAGAGTACACACACACACACACACACACACAAAAAAGAGGCAAGAACAGATAAGAAAGGGTCAAACTAAAATAGGCTTTTGGGGGGGTTTGACCCCAAAAAACAGACAGAACCCCCCATAAAAGTTCATTTGAGGGTGGGAGATCTCCAATAATACAATTTAAAACTTTTCTGAACATTTTAAAATGTAGACGCATGCTATAAATTGACAGCCCAGTTCCGGCAATCCAGTTCTGATTCATCCCAATTTACAGAGAAAATTATTATAATTGCAAATAATACAAAAATAATAATTATATATAAATCTTATATATAATTGCCAAATTTGAATGAATTTGTGCTACATGTTCATACATAATGAATCAAAACCAAACAAGAACCAAAAACTGCTTTCTTCTGACTATGAAGCCCCAGTAACAGGCCCCCACAGAATCCTTGAGTAAATTATGGGCATAAGGCCACTCCGGACTGCCATTCTTCTTCTGCAAACAGAGCCTGCATTCTGAACAGTTACTTCCGCAGTCAAAAACAATAAAGCCCATCTTTCTAAAGTCAAAAGATCCAAGCAAAATGTGGGGGTTTGTGTCATCTTTAGTAACACAGAAAAAGATGCCAAGCAAACTATTCTTCAAAGAAAACTTCAGTAATAATTCAGATTTCTTTTCTTATAAAATGATGCAAGGTAAAAGGCCCACGGCACCTCCTGGGCGTTTGAAACAGCAGAACAAAAATGCACATAGGGCAGAGAGATAGTCCCATGATATAAGTTAGTTTTAAAAAGACAAAGATCTGGTACTCTACAGAGAGGCTCTTCGCTGCTTAGTGGGCAGGTTTCTTAAAGTGGCACCACAGTTGCACAGCATTGCCTCATCCTATGTCAGTCAGAGCGGACATAGTCATCACTGCTGCGCCAGTCAGAGCCTCCAAACTACATTTCCCATCATCCTTCTGTAACCAGCAGGGCATTACATACAGTGAGCCAGTCACAGAGGTGGAATTCCAGAGGTCTGAAAGTAAAAGTTCCGCCGCACGTTTCTTCTATACAAGACCTCAGCCAGCAGATTTCAATAATGTTCTACTCCCGAGCTGAAAAATTGTGCCAATTATCAAATTCAGGTGACTCTAACTAATCAACGGGAAGTGCTTTTCCCTTCTGAATCTGGATTTTCAACCAATGGCGAGTGGAGAGACAGGCTTTAGCCCGGACGAGCCCCCGCATAGTCCTAATCAAGGCATCACAGTTAGGCAGATCTATACGGGCTACAGCATGATGAACATCCAGCCTGTGGTAGCAGCTGCTGATCCACACCACACAGCAGATTCCACAGCCTTTTTTAAGCCACAGTCAGATAGCTGCAGTCCACAGCACATTTCAGTCAGCCCAGCCACGCATTCCCTGGCCACCATCTGATTCCAAACGCGCTTCACGCAGCATTTTTGGACCTGCACACTCTGCATCTCACTAATTCCTCTGAACGAGTTTGTTCAGTGGCCCCCATCTGCCATATGGAAATGGCTATGATCTCAGAGGTCTCGTCTCGACAGCTGTCCTTATCTTTGACTTGCAATTTAATATAAGCATTAGCGCCTGACTTACTAAGATCTACAGCACGTGCAAAAGCTTTCAGGACACTCAAGTGAACAGTTTTGCAACAACCACACTTTGTGTTACTAGTTTCGGACATGCTAAAAGGTTACGCGTCTGCTAAAGTCCGCATGCTCTACGTTTGCCCTTTGCCTCTTCAGTTCACAAACTCAGCCTCATTTTGGTGATGAAAAAATTAAGTTGGTATTTTCTTTCAAATCAAAAATGAAAACAAATTTTGAAATCAAACGCCAGAACCGAGGCCTGAGAAAATTCGACTTGGAGCAGACTGTCATGTTCCAGTCCGCATGTCCAGTCACAAAAGGGTCTGAATTGTCCACAGGGATGTTGGGGCTTGAGGGACTTAATTAAAGGTGACACTGAACAAGTCTACAGTTCAACAGCATCTCCAGGCTGTAACAGAACGAGAAGCAGCCATATTGCTTGACACCCTTTTATGTGGTTCTGAATGGCCTCGTGTTACTGTCACATGCTAAACGTCCCATGAATGTCACAATTCTATCTTGTATTAGCAACTAATGGCCACATGTACTTACATCTTAAGCACCTTAGTTTGTAAACACAATAGTTCATTGTAAGCATCTTGAAACCACACACAGAGACAAAAACAGGCACACTACAATTTCAGCAAGTGTAATACCACTGTGGAGTAATACCAGAACTCTGCACTAAATAAGGGCATCGCGTGCTGCACTTAAAATTCAAGAAAGCATGACTATAATGGCCACACAGACACGCCCCCAAAGCAGCCTCACTGACCAATGGCAAGCCGAGCAGCAGGAAGACTGTCTCCGGGCAGTACTGGACTCGAAGTGACTGACACACTCCTTCCTTGACTGTCCGTATAGTAACTGTTGTGTGAGATGTTCAAATGTAGACCATTCACCTGTATGTTCATCTACTTTGTCAGAAGGGCACAAAATGGCAGTAAACAGTATACTGAATGTTTCTATCTATGATACATAATTTTGGATCTTATTTATTACTTTGTGCACAATCAGCTTTCCTTTCTGCTTTCTTAATTCTCTCAGTGGCGTTATCATACTGGTGGGCACAAACCTTGTACGAAACATGATAGCTAATCAGATAGCAGGGGTAAAATGACCAAACCAATCTGTAAATCAGGGGGCTGTCTGTAAGCAAAGCGTAAACCATCTCTTAACTATTCTGCTTTGTTTATGCTCATATCCCCCTGGTCCAGGAAATGACCCGTCTATTGCAGGAAATATGCAATCACAGCGGAATGCTAATAACAGTCCTAGAGGGCTAGACAGCTTTGGGAAAGACGGGAAGAGGGTATTGGGGAGGTAGGAATCGGGCGGAAGGATTAAAACTGTTGAAATCACTTCCTGAACCAAAGCTTTTATAAACCTTAACACCACCCTCACTTCCCCATGACCAAGATGAATGGTAAGGACACTTTGGGAAGGAGCTGCTATTTTGGAATAGATAATTCAAAGGGCCTGATGACAAGGTAGGACTCATGTTACCACTCAAGCCAGACCCTCTGTAGAGCACACACACACACACATATGCACATGCACACACACACACACACACACACACAAAACACACACATCCCCCAAATCACTACAGGTACAGGCTAGGATAAACCGTCAACTGTAAGCATGAAGACAGCAGGTTATGGCAGATTAACAGCGTCTGGCCTTGACATGGGGGAAACTCCTTCAGAAATGACTGCACACAAAAAAGACTGTAGAGTTACAGTGGATTGGTATGTATATTCTGCTTTTATGTATATTCATCCCCGAGATGACTAAAAGCTTCTAAGTTTTGGAAAATAGAAGAATATAAGCAAGTGCAGTTCCACACCAGAAATGTTTTCGAAATAAAATTATATTTTTTAAACCAAATACAGCAAAGACATTGACCGCATTTCAAATTATATGACTATTTGTTTTTATTATTAAAAAATAATAATAATTATATATATATAATTTTTTTTAATTAATTTATTTATTTTTTTTTTTCCCAATTTAATTGCAAAGCCTCATTTTAGCAGCCATTACGCCAGCTTACCAATAGAACAGTGTCACCGAATCCGAAACATAACCCAGTGAATGTGCTAATTTGGTGCTAAGAAATCATTCCCATCAGATGACATATTAATGCTCCAGAAGCTAAAGATATCTGTCTGTCCGTTGCTATGCTACCGAGAATACTGGCAATTTTTAAGTTACAGTTGGTTCAGAAATTGCCAAAAAGAAGCAACTGCTTTTTCAAACTTGCCAGTCAGTTGTCATTGAGATGATGAACGCTATTCTATATGCGAGGTGGCCGAGAGACAGATGATATTAAATTGTGTTCTACTGTCTTGAAAGAAGAGCACAAAAATGGGTAATACCACCACAGCAGAGAGAGAAGAAGAAATCCCAAATGTTCACTATCCAAAGCACAAGGTATTTGTGTCTCCACTATGAGACACAGACGTCCCATTGGTCCACAGTTAGCAGCCAGCGGGAGCTTAACCTGCCAAACATTAGGATGTACACACACACACAGCCAAACACCACACATATTTCCATTTGCACCTGTGTGTCTGTATTTAATGCACGTGCCCGAGTGAGGCATGTTAAACTGAGCCACTGAGCCCCTTACTGAGACAAACAGAGACACCAGCAGGAGAACTATGGACATCTGAGCCAGACCACATGCACCACTGCTCTGCAAGGGCTCAAGTGCTAATCTGCTAGTATTCACAGCATCTCATTCACTCTCTCCTGTCTCACAAATACCCAAACACACACAGACAGTAGCCCTCTTACCCTCAGTTTTAATCTTTTAACTAAATCTGTTCTTTAATTACCCTCCTTCCCTACTCTTTCCACTCTCTCTGGCACAAGGTGGTCACACACGTATAAGTATGCACTCTTTTTAGTCCCCTACGTCAGAATAACAGAGTCTTCTCTGGGTAGTGATAATTAATTCAGTGCACTGTCTCACTTTCTCTCTTCCTCACTCTTACACATGTACTTTTGCTATCCTTCCCTCTCTATATCTGTCTCTCTCTCTCTCTCTCTCTCTCTCTCTCTCTCTCTCTCTCTCACACACACACACACACACACACACACACATATACACTCTCTCTCTCACCACCACTGTTGACCCTGGGATCTAAGTTAATCACTGACTGTGATAATAACACAGACTCTCAGGTGAGTCACAGGTACCAGAGCACATGCGACCAGGTGGAAAAATCAACACGTCTCCCTCTGTAGGGCCATTCATAACCATTCAGCTGAGGATCCACTCCATGAAAACAACAACATTACAACATCAACCGGTGACGTGGCTCTGTGTAGGCCTGCTAAATGCACTCCACTTCTAAAAGGAGCATTATTCTCCCGTAATCAGACGCTGACATGTATACTTCATTTATTATGTGAAGTGCCACTCTATTGAGGCAGTCAGTCTATAGGACAGGAACCATATCCCACGCAATCGTTTTCCTGCAGAGTAATAGGTCAAAACTAATAACACTGACACTTAACCTCCAGAACATTCACTCTGATTAGAAACTACAGGCCACTGTACAGTGTTTGCACTGACACTGTTGATTTTGCTGTTGTACATCTTGAATTAGTTATTCAGAGGTGTATCTTTGTGTCTGAAGCTCTGATTGGCTGATAAAGAGGAAGCGGTCTGTGATCAGGCTTTTACCTGCTTGCAGCCAGATGTGTTCCAGAGTTTCCCAGATGTGGGCGGGCCCTTGCCTGTGGGAGGAGCTGATGGCAGACACCTCTGACATGGCCTGTTCAAGGCGAGACGCCGCGATTGAAGCTGCGCTTTGAGATCCTAAACCAAAATAGGGGACGAGATTCAGATTCAAACAACTTCAGTCATCCCAATATGGGCAATTAGTTTGTATTTTACCATGTCCAAACACAATCATCATAAAACGCAAACACAAAGACAGCAAAATGGCCGGTTCAACAGCAAGACCTGAATGGGGTCAAAGTGCAGAATGCCATTTAAAAAAAGTCCCAATTAATTCATTGCCTAAATATATACCAAAGTACCACGTATGGTACAATATATGTGCCATACAAAGACCACAAAACCAGTTAAAATGTTATTTCACGCCATTTAACATTTTAATGGCTTAGAAAAGAATAGACTTAAACTTTGAGGGAGGGAGTCACTTAGAACAATCACATATACTGACTGCACACAGATCTAAACACACAATCATGCAATAGTTGCCAAGGTTACCTAAAAAAAAACCAAAATACTATCAGTGGGTGTGTGGCAAAAAATGGACTTATGTCGAGGTTAAGAAACAGATGGTCTCAGGTAGGGCGAGAAAAAGCAAGAACAGGAGGAGTGAAAGAGGAGAGAGAGAACAGAAGGCCAGCTGTTGTCCATACGGAGCGGGTGACGGAACAGGTGACACAGCAGTACGGTTGTGGGCTTGTCCCAGAACAGGGGAATGGGGCGTAAAGGATGTGGCTGAAACACATGCCCGAAAATCAGCAGTTGTGCCAAGGCCTCCAAAATGTCACCCGTTTATCACTTCCACCTCAGCAGGAGGGCAGGTCTAAAACCGGACTAGGTCATCCCCCCCTCACCAAACACTCAGAATCCCAGCAATCCCAGTGATCATGACGGGCAGGGTGCTGTGACGGGCACTGAGGATGGGGGTGCAGGGGGATCGAGGGTCAGGTTCAATATCAGGGCATTTGTCATTAGCGGCGTCTGACTGGAGCCTGCGGACTCTGAGTGCTTGACCTGCCCACCAGCTGCTGTGGTCATGCGTGCATGTGTGCGGTTCCGGGCACTACATACATGTGCATGTGTATGTAAGTGTATACTTAACAGAGTCAGGGTCCAGTGCACTAAATACATTTGTATGTGCCAAATATACCTACCAGTCAGTGCTGGGCCCGAGACAGCCTCTGCACGTGTGTGTAATCATGAACACTAAGCACCATAGTTCATGGGACAGTGACACATTTTTTGTCATTTCATTATTTGTTACTTTTATTTGTTCTCAAGCACTTTGAGTTTAAAAGGATAAAATGCCAATGTGATGCAGACTGTCAGCATTAAAGGTATAGTTAGCGATCATAATTCACGCACTTTTTGTCAAAATCACCATATTTCTCCTCACTATCTGCAAACTGTCACTTCTGAGAGCATGCTGGAAAAAAAAATCCGGTTTCACTATACAGCCTGGGCTCTGAATTTAGGCAGGTAAATCTGTGGCTCGGACCGAGCCACCAGAACATGGGTCCACCCCCCCACGCCCAGGGGCGGGTTCATACTCGTGCACAGGTCAGACGGGAGCAGCAGGTTGCGTAGCGTGCGCAGTTACAGTAGAGAGAGAGACACGGTGTTGCAGCATTTGCGATGGCTGAAAAACAGCCCAAGAGAAAACGGTCGGAGGAACATAAATTAAAAAAGAAGGGCTACGACCATGAAAGGGCGAAGACCCGGGTCAACATTGGTGTGGCTTTCCGATGGTGGAGGGAACTCCGCGAATTGAAGGGTATGAAAACGGACGGGAGGTTGCCGTCTTTCTGCTGGACAGGTGAGCAACATTAGCTTTGCGGTGCTTCACACAACAGTAACAGCCGTCAGGCATTCATCATATTGTCTAATCTGCCAAAATGTACCATTGTTGTGATGTTATCTGTTTATAATAGCAGTCGAGTTGTGGGTACAGTTGTCTGACGGGTCAGCTAACCTTAGCTTCGCAAATTGAACTTGTGGCTACGAGTTCTTGTGAATGTCTGACACCTTATGTAAGGAATCGACGGGGAATTGCGTAATCAAATGCTGTACATTTGTGCGACTAGATAGAATGAAATGAACCGCCTTCGTCTCAGCTTATTGCTTTGCTTGTACTGTCTCGCTTTGCATGCATGCGGTTGTAACTGTACTGTTATATACCCACTGTTCAGGAAGAAATTTTGCTATAAGCTCCTGATAAACATTTCTTCCAAAACGAAACAATTCTGACAGCAAGCTACTAAATGAGCTCATAACAGAAACACGCAAACGGTCTAAGCGTTGCTTGTGTGGAGCTCGCGAATCGGTAACTTGTACCGGGAAAAATTCCGAATCCATTTTCCACTTTTTCAGCTTGTAATTCTTCTGCCGTTTACATGACGATGCGCGTCCATGAACTTCGGGGGTGGACCCCCGGGGGGAGTATGAAGGGAGGGGTGGGTCTGTATTCGTTTACACTTCAAATATCAACTACCTCGCTACTCGTTTTCTCCCACATCGCTGACTGCACCTTTAATTTGAGGGTTTTTCCTTCAATATTAAATGCGCTGTTTGGAAATTACAGAACCACTAGCAGCTAGGATAGTGTTCGTATCTGTTCAGATTTTCTCAGAGAAGTCTTCCTCACAACAGAGAATATTCTACAGTCATCCACCACTGTGGTCTTCCTCCACCAGGTCCTTTGACATAATTGAGTACATTGGTTGTTTTTTTTCTGGTTAAACAAGACCCAGATTGTTGGCCTGGGTATGCCCAGGATTTCTTTCAATGTTCCAGATCGATTAAGTGTCATTTCAGAGGTTTAAGGTGGCCAGCTCAATTTCCATCAACATTGCTGATACCTTGAAAACTCTGACTCTGAAGCATTAACAAGCCATACACTAAAAAGGGCACGTTTTCATCATTAAATTTTGCATTATTCGGCCAATTCTGTTGTCATGGCAACCAAAATCAATAGATTTCGCAACCTAACCATAACCTACGCCCACAACAAATGTCAAAGGAATCAGTTTAAATTTGTGGCCTGTAGAGCGTCCACAAGAAAATCTTTACGGACATGGCGGCAGTAGCGGTGATAGATACGACGACCGTGAATCCATAGTAGCCGCCCGACTTCAACTAGGGGTTACAAATACCAGCAGCACCTTAAAATGGCAGAGTCCTCTCTCATTGGCTCAGCTGATATGGATGATGAGAACATCCTGAAATTACAGCTGACAGTCAGCACTTTCACCTCACTGTCAGGGTAGCCTTTCACACCCAAAGTGCTAGAATACAGAAGAAAAATAAATAAAGAAGTCGCCGTTCAATGAATTATCACTGAACACAGGTCTAGTGTCTTGGGAACTGCTAGAGTGTCTGTGTGTGTGTGTGTGTGTGTGTGCGCGTGCAAGCATGTATGTACGTACTAGTGTCAGGATCCTGAAAGTCTGGCAGGAGGAGGTGCAGCATGCTGGGTTTGGGGGTGAGAGGAGCCGGCTCCTGTAGGCTGCTGGTCTCGTCAATATCACTGCAACACACAAACGAGGGCATACATACGCACACACACACACACACACACACACGCACAAGCACACATACACAGACACACAAACACACAAGCACACAACCACATATAGATGCGTGAGTGCAGAAAAACACATTCAGGTTGGCACATGCACACTCAACCCAACACAGACAGATGCAAACAAATAGATGAAAAGAGTTCTGTCAAACAGGCTGACAAGGTTAAAGATTTGTCTGTATATCTCAGATTCCCTCCTTCCACACACACACACACACACACACACACACACACACACATACACCAATCCCATACCTCACCCTGACACCTCTGCCTGTGACACTGGCATGATCAGACCCTGTCCAACTGAACTAGTCAGGAGGTAATAATAAACATATAAAAATACACAGATGGATTCTGGGGCAAGTGTTTCCACACACATACAAGAACACACACACAAACACACATATGTATGTACACACACATGCGCCAATGTACACATGGTTTCACAGGTAAATAAATCTGTTGGGTAAATGTCAATGTCAGATCACTGCACATATCAGACAGGTCATATGCTTCCACGCTACTATCATGCCTCCAAGCAACTGCTGAAATAACCTCCAGTTCTGGAAAATGACAGCTTACACTCCTACAATCCCAACTCAAAGATAAATTGGGGCAGTATGGAAGATGTGCTCCAGTGTGGATGTGCTCCAGATCAAAGGTGAAAAGAAGCATCCAGACTGTCACCACCGACAAGTGTAAGAGTCGTGTTCTCTCATGCTATGGGGTTGTGCCGGTGCTCTTAGGCAAGGAGACTTGCTCTTCTGCGAAGGTTCCATTAATATTGAAGAGTACACTGAGATTTTGAGGCAGCATATGCCGCCTTGCTGACATCTTTTCCAGAAATGCCCATGCACCGTCATGACTTTTTTTGAAATATGTTGCAAGAATCAGAAGTGATCTGTGTTTATTCTGAAAAAAATAATGTGATGAAACATCAAATAATGTCCTGTTGAGCTGTTTTCGGTGTAAAAGTAGGTCACAGACAGTACACAAATCACTGCTTTCAGTTTTAATTTCAATTTAACATACCCTCCCAACTTTGTCTGATTTGAATCAGTAAAAGCACGCTCACTTTTGCACGCACGCACACCAGCACATCAAACGCGCACATGCTTCGTCACGCAGAAAATCCACCCCTATATTCACTGGTGCTTTCTCTCTCTCTCTCTCTCTCTCTCTCTCTCTCTCTCCCCCTCCCTCACCTGGTGCGCACGTAGTCATAGCGTGAATGCCATAGCTGCAGCATCTCCTCGCAGGTACGCAGTGCAGTGCCCGACCCAGAGAGCACCTCCTCCAGCTTCACCTTGGTGAACAGCAAACTGTGGGACACAAGCGACAGACAGCCTATCGGTGTGAATCGTTCCAAAATATACAGAGCTGAACTGCTTTTGTTGACCTTATTTACAGCAAATTGTACGCTAGATGTATTAAGTACAAGCATCACATATGACTTCTCTCTTACACCTATAAAGAAAAACACATACAAGCACACGCGCACGAATGTACGTGCACATGCGCACGTGTACACACGCTAACAAATGTCAAAGCTTGCACAGCAGGGCAAATGGGTACCATTTTGTGCTGCTGTAAAATCATGACCTTATAGTTGACCTCATTTTAACGAAAGAGACAGGCTTGCACCCTTTTAGTGAGGGCAGAGGCCATACGTCTGAACTTCATATTTACTCAGTGACCAAGGACCTCTAAGTTCATATTTACACCGTAGACGAATCAGAACACTGATACACCAGAGGGTGTCAGTGAAATTTAGCAGACTGTGCTCTGGGTTTTACAACAGAGCAGACAGCAATGGAGTTCAACACAGAAGCAGTGAGAAAAAGCTTGTTCTGTCCTCGCAGGCGAAAACCCTTCAGCCTAATTCATATTTCATGCAGACGCCCCGTCGTCCACTTTCATGTCGTGGATGGTGCTCTCACACCTCAGACTGACATTTGCTGAGGCAGTACCAGTCTTGCCCCAGGCACTACAGCTGCCAGAGTCCATATTACCCTCTGTTCCCAGGGTCATTGCACCACTAACTCCCGTACAGAGCCGCTCACATGCTTTTAAATATTAACACTGCGAACTCTGTAAGAGTACAGTAGATTCTTCTGCACTTGAGAAATGGCTACCTAGCTTTCTTCCTCAGTATGTAGCTATCCGTTTGATAGCCGGCTGGCTTCCTATGCATTTAGAGAGCAGTGCGATGGTAGAATACAGGCTAGCCAGAGCAATGGGAAAATGCTAGTTCTCGAGACAGTGATCGGAACTTCCTCTGAAGGTGTATTTGGATAGATAATACTTGCGTTATTTGGGAGAAGATGATAGCTGGGGGCAGTGAGGGTAGAGGCGTAGTCATTCTTCACCAGAACTTTTTGCTTTTTTTTTTTTTTTTAATAGCTTTTTGTCTGAGATGAGAGATGAGCTGATTGTGCATTTCACATATCCCTTGTACACACAAACTCATGCACACACATGCACTTACGTACACACACACACACACACACACACACACACACACGCACAAAAGCAGCAGCAATGCAGAGGGGATAGCACCAGATGCGGACTCTGTCCCTTTAAATAGAACACCCAGAACACCCATCACCGCGGCTGCCTCGCTGTTGCCATGGGAAGAGGCTTTGGAAAACCCTGACTGGATCAGAGGCCGGTAAGAGTTGTGCTAATGCTATTTGTCACCTTAAATAAAGAGCCCTGATTCACTGGCGAGGCTAATTCGCTAGCGGAAAGGAAGCCTCATAACTCACACAGTGACAGGGCCATTAAACGCCATTATCCGCGATCGCCTGCCCTCCGTCAGCGTTAGCCCGGCAAACATGATCCCCGGGGATTAGAGCTCCTAACTCAATCAGACCTCTGCATGTTCTGATAAGGAGGGAAACATGGAGGCAGTTATGCGGAGACCAGCCCTACTTCACCACCCTCTACTGCGATACAAGCAGTTTCACATGACTGACCAAATGCCTGTCTCTCTGCAGCCTTCCAGCTAACACCCTGCTCTGACGCGCAGGATAGCGATGAGAACCGCACCTCGAAACCACTGCCAGCTGGTCAACCCATATGCAACTGGGCAAAAGCTCTGATGCCATTTATGGACATTCTCAATGTTGCACAAAATCAGAGTTCACACAGGCTACAGCTACCTGGCATATAATTCTATGATACAAATGAAATTCTCGGCTACTGATAATATATAAAACAAATAAAATGAATGAAAAGATCCATTTCAAAGGGGATGATGATCTGATCTTCGGTCAAATATAAACCTTTCTGCATTTGCAATAAGGCAATAACCACAGTGCCACTTCCTTCAAATGCTAAAATTAATCATGCATTATAGCCTTAAGATTTTCCTTTTTTTTTGTGCAGACCATAGTGTTACTTCCGAAATTTTGATGTACAGTGCCTGTCCAACAACAAAAAATAGTTGCCACTTGAATTTAAATGAGCAAATACTTAACAGCTTGTGATTGAATCATCAGTGTAGAGATTAATATCACTACTAGCACCCAAAAGCCGAGAAAGTGCACTTTTTTCTGAGAAATTCTTATAAAAACTTAGAATACACCAAGGTTTACTGAAGTTTTGATGCCAACTCGGTTAACGTCAGAAAAATTTTACCGAGGTATCCCGAAGTCTGTCCAGTTTACTTAAGTTTAGACAACACCTCAGTAAACCTCGGTTAAATTTTCCCGAAACACACCGAGGATTGTCTGGCCCACTGAAGCTCAGAGACCGCATCGGTATTCCTCGGGAAAATTTCACCAAGGTAGACCGAAGTTTGTCTGCTAGGCCTATGCTCACACCATAACAACGGGGAGGTGTGAAGACAGTCAAAACACATGCATCACTGTATGTGTGTGATTATGTGCTTAATTTTCCCCACTTTGCCCATCCACACTTTTCTTACTCTCGATGTTCACTTTCTCTCAAGGTGCCCTCTTTTAAAACTTACATTGTGTATCTGATTTGTTTGTAAATTGGTGCTTTTGCAGATTAAATATATTCTGAATACTGAACGTGTTTTTGTTGTTCTTACTATAATGGCGGTGGTTTGCCCTTTGCCAATTCCTGTATGCAGCACAGACAGAGCAGGCTGAACTAAGCCTGTACTTCATCTGGACTGCATCTACGGCCTGGCCAAATTACACTGTAACATCGTTGAACAGGCAGTACTGGTAATTTGCATAATTAATTGGTGTTTGGACTGCAGTACAGGTGGGAGGTCTTTAATGAGGCATGTGTTTTGACTGTCTTCACAACTCCCCTTTGTTCTGGTGTGAGCATAGGCCTAGCAGACAAACTTCGGTCCACCTCGGTGAAATTTTCCCGAGAAATACCGATGTGGTCTTCAGTGGGCCAGACAATCCTCGGTGTGTCTCAGGAAACTTTTACCAAGGTTTAAGCCCCCGTCACACTTATTGAAAATCAGCAAGAATCAAGCAGAACCTGAAGAATTCGCGCAACATTCCAGCGGAAATTTCAAATTGACCAAAATTCTTACAGCTTTGAAAGAATTTCGTTCGAATACTTAAAATGCACTTCAAACCCGCCTCAAATGATTCTTGCACATTCTGGGTGTATTAGCTCTCGAATGCAGCTTGAATGTAGTTGGAACACAGTAGGAATATTTAGAATGCTGACAGAATGCAGTCAGAATGTTTAGAATGCACTTCGAATGCTGTACGAGTGCGGTTCAATTGCTGCCTGAACTCCACCCGAAGTCTGGTTGGAAGGTGCCTCGAATGCTGTACGAATTCACCTCGAACGCAGGCGGAACGCTCCGGAATGGCCGCCGAATATGGTTGGAACATCCAAGAATTCAAACAGAATGCAGCTCGAATACTCAGAATGTACTTAGCATGTAACACGAGTGTCCCATATGCGTTGATTGAGTAATTGCTGACTACAGCAGGGGAATGTAAATATGCCACTAAAACTGACGCCGAATGCGTGAGAGTTAACAGGTATGCGTTATTAATGAAAACTGGCCACACCAGAAAATGTTGAGAGTTTTCAGAGTTTCTCTAATGGTAATTTAAATGAATGATTGAAAACAGGTCATAACCAATCATTATTTTTAAGCCAGTTCACCAGCCGCCACTGATTCCAGCGGCAATCGAAAGACTCCAGCGACATTCGGAGCACATTCCAGCTGAAATGTTTTAATATCGAAATATATTCCTGCAGCAATCGAAATGCATTCGAGGTGCATTCCGGCTCATTAGAGGCGCATTCTGGCAGGATTTGACGTGGCTTGCCGTTTCGATTCTCCCGCGAATGCAATCAGAATGTTTTGAACGCTGTTGGAATGCCGTAAGAATTATAATGCAGTCAGAGCGCAGTTAGAACACACTTCGGATGCCGTTCGATATTTCTCCACTTCGAATGCACCTGGAAAGTTTTGAGCATGAGCAAAACATTCGGGCCGGCCACAAGAACGGGCCCGAATATTTGGAATGCATTCAAAATGCAGTCAAAATTTTTAGAACACACTTCGAATATCCAGGAATATACAAAGAATTTTCATTCCCACGGCATTCTGGCTCATTCCGCCCCTAGTGTGACTAGGGGCGAGGTTTACTGAGGTGTTGTCCAAACTTAAGTAAACTGGACAGACTTTGAGATACCTTGGTAAAATTTTTCCAAGGTTTACCGAGTTGGCCCCAAATCTTCAGTAAACCTCGGTGTATTCTCAGTTTTTGTAGGAATTTCTTGGAAAAAGGTGCACTTTCTCCGTTTTTAGGTGCTAGTAGTGATATTAATCTCTACAATAATGATTCAATCACAGGCTGTTAAGTATTTGCTCATTTAGTTTCAGCCAGCAACTGTTCCTTTAACCCTGACTGATGGACTGCATGGCGTCTCATGAACAATCACGTCAGAAGATGCATGCCATAGTCTTGGAGAAGACCTTCTTGTGTGTCAGGAGGGGCAAATTACTGGCCTCTATCAAGCAAACACAACAACTAAGGAGATTGCTAAAATAGCTGGAATTTAGTTAGGCACTGTCCAATGCTTTATATAACCCCATTGAAGGTCTTTGGGATGTGCTAGAGAGTGGGTCGACTCTCCCGTCATCAGTGCAAGTTCTCAGGCAAAAATTGATCCAAAAATTAATGTGTACCACAATCGGAACAAAAAGCTGTCAAACAAAACATGTTTGTGATTTCTTTTTTTTTTTTTTTTTTTTGTTTCTGGCCAGGCAATGTACTGGTCTCACTAATGCCTGCAAAAGGGGGCAAATTGGCTCTCTTTCCCTGGTCTGAGCTGCACAAATTCCAACAGAAAACTTTTCTGTAATTAAAGTCATCAGTTAGCATGATGCACTTTGGAATCTTATGGAAAGAGAATTAGAGTGAGGTCACAATGAGCTCCTCTGTCTCCAGTCTGCGCCTCATTAGCCTTAAATTACTTCCCATCAATAATGCTAGTTATAGCGTTAGCCTCTGCGCTACGTCAAACATGCAACCTCTCCAATGCCCTCCCTGAAATTCTGCCTCAGGCACAGTACCTATGTACACTAAAGGAGGCCATAAGGGGCCCATATTATGGAAACAGTTTTTGCCCAGTTCAGTGCACCTGTACAGCGGACTCCCTAACAGGCCACAGAAGGTTGACTTTAAGCACCCCCTGTTTAGCCGTTAGACCTCCCGTACTGCACTCCAGCATGTGAAACACGCCGTCTGAAATTCCTGCTGTTGTTTTTATCACAAACAGACCTGCTCTACAAATTTCATGACTAATTTCATGTGTGCTCTGCTCTCTCCCACAGGCTTTACAGACCTCCCCGCCTCTCCCAACCTTAGAACAGTAACAATCCTCTTCACATTTAGTTCTGTTTTCCAGCCAATCAGAGCAGAGCTCAATCAGCTATTAAAGAAGGGATGCCCACTGTTCATCAGTGGGGAGGGAATAACTATAGATGGAAAATACAATTTATTTGTCCACAAATATTGAGAAGAGGCAGGGCGAGCTGTGCTGACAAACAAGCCCCAAGGCATGATGCCTCCTGAAATCAAACAGACAAATAGAGAGGCTCATTGCAATCTGCATTTTGGGTCACTGTCCAGTGACTCATAATATCAGCCCTTCACACATTCATGCCAATGAGCCATTTGCAAAAGCCCAGCCATAAACAGCCTTCATTTAACCAGTGCTTAAAACTGGAGTACTCTCAGTCAATAATGCCGAAGGCGACTCGTATTGGCCTCCGGTGTCTCCAAAGTTATCGATTGGTAATTCGTTTCCTGTCGCCAATTAGCAAATGGTGGCTGGGCACGCTCATTTGGAGCGATAGCCGATGAGGCTGGAGAGAGCTCCATCCATTTCATCTCATGCTTCATGTACAGTATGTCCAGTGAAAATGGATATATACAATATTCAGAGTTTTATTTATTTATTTTGCATTTATTGAACAGGGATAAATGCATTAGACATTATTTCATATAAAATACTAAACAGATGTCCTGCATACGGGTTTCTAGCCAAGGCTAATTTGCAACCCCTGTCCCAGGCTAGGCCTTTACTATTAAACAGCGCAGACAATGTACAACTTCTATTCCAAAAAACTGGGACCATGAGTACAACGTAAATAAAATCAGTAAGCAGTGATTTGCAAATCCCTTTTACGCCGTATTCAATTGAAAAAACTACAAAGTTAAAATAATTAATGTTTTAACTCATTAACTTGATTGAAGTTCCAAACAGCACAACAGTATATGCTCAATGTTCTGATTTATAGCAACTGAAGCAATTTTCACCATTCAGAGAGGCAGTGAAGACATTGACTTTATCCCCTCAATATTATATTCACGTGTATTTCTGTGAGCAAAGCACCAACATGCACCCAGCATGCATAGGCATAAGTTAATCATTTTGCAAATCTGCTGGAAACACGTGGCTGGGCGTGTGTGTGTGTGTGTGTGTGTGCGCAAGCTTGTGGGCAGTTTATCCCTGCATGGTGTGCTCGTGAGCATCCTTATTTGAAGTTTATATGTGAACAGTGTGTGTATGTGTGTGTGTGTGTGTGTGTGTGTGTAAGTGACAGTGAGCCTTGTAAGCATAAAGACTCACATGCAAGAGTGTTGGGTGTAGACACAATTTCAGGTTATGTAAATATGCAAGGCATTGTTTATGATGCTAATGTCCACAATGTGCATGATTATACACCAGTGCGTGTGTATTTGCCACAGAGCAGGCTGTCAAATCAATAAGGCAATGACACCTCAACCATGAAAATGTCATGCAAAGTAAGGAACTGCAAGGTTCCCTAAAGCTTCCTGATGATGTATATAAACAACAGGGGATCAGAAAGAGGTGTGGCCCAGCTGCAGGACACTGCATTTCCTGTCCTTCCCCTCCCAATGGCAGCCAGGCAGAGGCTGGTAAAATGGTGCCCTCACACTGCACAAGAACCTATGACTGACCCCACAGTCACATGAGGAGGCCCGCGGGTATCTGTCTGTGTGACATATCTAGTCGAGATATTGGCAGTGTGTTGACTGTCTACCCCTCTGGCCTGACAGTGAAGCCAGTCTGTTCTGTACAAGAGAGTAAATCGCTATTGGCAGGGAGGATCCTGCTCGAAGTGGTCCCGTGCTGACGACTGAGTACCAGACGAGCACAGAAGACAAGCAGCTAATGATGAAGGGCTGATTAATTGTTTGATTTGCGGAAGACTGTGAGCGTATGTTTGTATGAGTTTTCTAGCGAAGCGAGTTAACAGCAAATAAAAATGGATGGGACGGTGATTGTGTACATTCACTAAATTTTCAGACCATCTCTCAGTCAGTTTCAGTGTTTCTCTAAGAGAGTTTCAATGGGCCTCTCAGCGAGTTTCAATGAGTCTCAGAGTCTTTGTTTCTCAGTGAGTTTCAGTGCATCTCTCAGTGAGTTTCAGTGTTCCTCTAAGTGAGTTTCAATGACTCTCAGAGTATTTGTTTCTCAGTGAGTTTCAGTGCGTCTCTCAATGAATTTCAGTGTTTCTTTCAGTGAGTTTCAGAGTGTTTCTCCATGAGTCTCAGTGCGTACCTCACTAAATTTCAGTGTCTCTCAGTGAGTTTCAGTGATTCTTCAAGTGAATTTAAGTGTCTCTGAGTCAGCATTTCCCTCAGTGAGTTTTACACTGAGTCCCACAAAGTCTCTGAGAGAGTTTCAGTGTGTTTCTCAGTAGATTTAAGTTTCTCTGAGAGAGAGCCAATCTCTCCCTCAGTGAGTTTCATTGTTTCTCATTGAGTTTCAGTGTGTGCCTCCCTGAGTTTTAGTGTGTCTCTCAGAGATTTTCACTGATTCTCCTAGTGAATTTGTGTCTCTGAGTGTCAGCTTGTCCCTTCATGAGTTTCAGTATTTCTCAGTGAGTTTCAGTGAGTCTTCCAGTGAGTTTCACTGGGTTTCTCAGTGAGTTTCAGTGTGTCTCTCAGCGAGTTTGAGTGCCAGGGAGTCTCACTTTGTCTCTGAGTGAGTTTCAGTGAGTCGAGTCTCATCGGAAGTCTCAGAGTGTGTCTCAGTGAGTTTCAGTTTGTTTCTCATTGAGTTTTGAGATAGCAAGGAGGCAAGGATGTCATGCGCTCCATTTTAAATGAGGAGCTTTGCTGAGACGGCCAGGGACTGTCATTCATCAAGCAGTTGAAAGGGATGGAGGAGAGAGACAAGTAGTTGAAAGGGATGGAGGGGAGAGAGAGGGGGAATGAGTGGGAGGAAGCGAGAGAGAGAGGGAGAGAGGGAGAGAGGGGAGAGAGAGCGCGAAGGGCTGTTTTTTCCATCCTGAGGGCATTCTCCAATTATTTCTTCTCCTTCCCCCTGGCGGTGTTGCGCTTCAGTTGGTTCCAATCACCCGCACTCTTGGATCAATAGCGTAACGAGATGACCCGTCTCCAGGGAAACGGAGATGAAAAAATACAGCTTGTTACCAATCCTTGAGGGGGTCTCGGAGTTAGGGGGGAGGAGGGGGGCCTAGGAGCTGCAGATTCTCTCTTCTGACACCAAGATGACAACTTCCACAGAGGAAGACGGAACTGAAGATACACAGGACCTGCCATAGAGCAGTGTGTGGGCTATCAGAGCAAAAAATACTTATACTGATGCTGGTAATAGAGCTTTATGACTGCAAGATGCAAAACTAATGTCTGCATTAAACAGCATTCATTTCATTACTCAAAGAATTTTTTAGTGTAATACTGCACGTTTTTCCCTGACCAATAAGCTGAGAGGAGCACTAGAGCTCAGCAGACGAAAGATTCCAATGAAACAGAAGATGGCTGCTCAGAGACCTGGTGGGCGGACCTGGGGAAAGCTAACATTGGATCTCTGTCTCTCGTTTCTTCAGCCAACGGCCATTAAGAGTCATTACACTAATACAGTGGCTCTCCAGTACCATCAGGTGCCAAGTACAACATTCACTGATGCTGTTTACACGATAAAAAAGGTCACAGTTACAGTTTGGCAGCCTGCTGCAGACTCAGAGCGAATCTGTTCAAATGGCGCAGCAGGACACAGACGAATTTCTATGACACAAGAATAGGTTTGGATTTTCTTTTGTAGTAGCAGGAGTTAGAGCTAGTGCTATTTTCTTTGCCATTAATACTCAGGCCCTATCCACAGATATCCTGCAACACTTACCAAGGCTTAGAACAGACTAAGTGAGAGATTAGCAGAGGGTGTAAGGAAGTAGTAGAGAATGCATAATGAAGGAGTTCAGCAGGACCTCTGGTAATGTTCCGGCATCTTCTGAAGGTACAATGATGTGCTCAAAAGCAGGTTTTAGCTCAGGCTGTCTAAATCTGTGCAGCTGAGCAAAGCATCACGCTTCAGCTTTTCTAAGCCTTCATAACACACATTGAGGCATAAACAGAAAATTCCCCTCGCAACAAGAAAATGCGATCGACGGCACGCACAGGCAAAGACACACACAGACGCGCAGACACGCACACACACAAACACAGCCCAGAGCCAGCAGGAAGCGGCCACGCCGGAGGCGATAATCTGGGGGTGCAATCACACTGCAGTAGAGTGCCACACAGAATACAAACTGACTGCTCCAGACAGCGCCACGGTAGCGCATAAACACTACAAGGACCATAAATCTCCAGTCCTCTCGCTTCCCTCTCCCGCAGTCTCTGGGCCTGAGTACAGTATTCACACCACGCACAGGATGCCAGGCTATTTTTGGTGATGACTGCGGGGAGCAGTCCGCACTCCCTCACTCACTCGCTCGCTCACTCACTGAGCTGCTTCCCCAAAGTAGCAGCCGAATCTTGTCTTACACCCACAGATGACAGGAAGGCCAGCGAAGAGGCTGCCCGGGCGATAGCCCCAAATAAAATGGCCGCCTAACCTCTGCATTACAGGGGTGGGGGGTTAGATAGCACAAATCACGTGACACAGGATAAGAGATACGAAGAGTACCCCAGCTTTGAATGCACAACAGTAATCTTGGCTTATTTTTCATTTCTCAAATCTGTCCTGCCTCTATCCAACACAATTAGCACCACTGTATAAAGTATTATAAAGGGCAGAAAATGCAGGAGAGCAGATATTGGTGACCAGCCTGTCCTTGATTACACAAAGAGAACAGAACAATCATTTATTCAGTGACCCCCAAATCACTACCAGTGCAATGATTCTACTCATGAACTCCTGCCTGAACATGGGTTTGGAATTTGTGAGATAAATGCGATCTAATGCAATGTTGGAAAAACATATGCAAGTGCATCTGAAAAAGATAAAAATACACCTCAGCTGCGCTGCTCAAGCCTGCTGAGACCTGCTATCAATGCAGACATGTTCACTCCCACACACACGCACACACACACACACACACACACACTCCCACACTCCCACACAGACATCCTTGTACTTAAATCTTTGTGAGGACATTACATTGACTTCCATTCATTCTTCCTGTGTCTCTACAGCCTTTCCCTAATCTTAACAATAAGAAATGTATGCCGAACCCAAACCCTTACCCTTACCCTAACCTTAACCTATCCCTAATTCTAACCTTACCCCTAACCTTAACTAATAAGTCACAATTAGCCTTTGTAGTTGTGAGGACCGGCCAAAATGTCCTCACTTCCCAAAAATGTCCCCACTCTGTAGGAAAAAAATGTTTTTTGGTTCTCACTTTGTAGCAAGTACAAGAACACACACACACACACACACACCAAACACTGCCGAACAGATAAAGCCTTCCAAAACCAGCTGCATGTAGACAAAAACACACCACCAGGCAACTGCCTGCATCATAGTTAACATTCACCACACACAAAGCGCATAGCCTGACTGACCACGATGGTCCAGGATTCCGGCCTGACAGATTACAGACCTGTAACACCCGCCCACGCACACACACACACACACACACACACCCCCCTCCACAGAGACACATGGCAGCTCAGCCCAGACTGACAGAAGGCCCCCGGGGGGGTTCTCATGTCCCTCTGGGGGGCAGACAGGGCCTCAGTGTCACTCACCCCAGGGGTCCTCCCTCACCTCCCCTTCACTCAGCATCAGCAGCAGTAATGGATCTACATGACAGGCCTCCCTGTGGCTCAGGCTCTACTGCAGCTGTCCATACAACTGCATTATTGATCACCGAGAGGAGGGGGGCGCACCGACTTCATCTGTGATCAAACAGACCTGCTGAAAACAGCAGGACGGAACCTGACTCAAACACTGAAGCCTAGACAAGCAAGCCAGACAGACACACACACGCTCATAAACTCACTCAGAAACTGTATGCATGCAAATACACACATATACACACACATAAACTCACTCCAATACCGTACGCATGCAAACGCAAACACATACACACACACACACTCGAACCGACAAACACACAAACCCACACATGGACATACTGTACTTGCGCACCAACATACACAAATATACTGCAATATGTCTTTCTCTCTCTCCATCCCTCATCTCTTTCTTCTTCTTCAGCATTTTAAATCACAGAGCGGTTCTTCATCCCACCCCCCCCTCACTCCTTCTCCTCTCCTCCCACTGTTCTCCACATGACCCAGTTTCCAGTGAGCGGCTCTCCGCTGGCCACCTGACTGTAGTGTTACTTAAGCAGAGGGAGAGAGAGAGAGAGAGAGAGAGAGAGAGAGAGAGAGAGAGAGAGAGAGAGAGGAGAGCGGAGATGCAGAATAAGAGATGTGACAGTACAGTACACCCACGCTCTCCGCTCCACTACTGAGGGTGAGGAAGAAATGGGGACAATACATACTACACACTCAAATACACAAGCCCAGTGCATAAAATACTGTCACATACTGTACACAAGCATAATACATACTACACACTCACATACACAGGCCCAGTGCATAAAATACTGTCACATACTATAAGCAAGCACAATACATACTACACACTCACATACACAAGCCCAGTGCATAAAATACTGCCACATACTTTACACAAGCATAATACATACTACGCACTCATATACACAACAAAATACAGTCTACACACTCACATACACAAGCACAATATATACAACACACTCACATACACAACACAATACAGTCTACACACTCGCATGCACAAGCACAATACATTCTACACACTCACATACACAAGCAGAATACATACTACACACTCACATACATAAGCACAAAACATGCAACACACTCACATCAACAAGCCCAAAACATACAACAGACTCACATCAACAAGCCCAAAACATACAACGCACTCACATAAACAAGCCCAATACATACAACAGACTCACATCAACAAGCCCAAAACATACAACACACTCACATAAACAAGCCCAATACATACAACACACTCACATACACAAGCACAATACACTCTACGCACTCACATACACAAGTACACGCTTATATATGAAAGAACTAACACGTGCACACACACATATACACACACACACAAGCACAAGCTTATATATAAAAGAACTAAAACCTGCACACACACACTCACACTCACATGCACAAGCACATGCATATATACAAAAGAATTAACATGTGCTAAGTGCCACACACTCATGTAAACAAACACAAGATTAATCTCATTCCAGGGCTCGCACTTAGCAGTGACCCTCTTCAGTTCAGTCCACAGGTTTTTGGTCAGATTGAGGTCTGATGGCTGAGATGGTCATGACAGAGCATTGATTTTGTTGTCACTAAACCAATTCTGTGTGTTTTGAGGTGTGATTTGGGTCATGGTGTCGCTGGCAAATCCACCAACGGCTAAGTGTCAGCTTTCTGGCAGAGGAAACCAGATGTCAGCTGAAATTGCCTGCTACTTAGCGAAATCCATTAAGCCAGAGATTTTAACCAGTGCTCCGGGACTTCTGGAATTAAAATGGCCCCAAAACGTCATTGGTCCAGCAGCACATTTCATGCTGAGTACAAGGTGCCTTTCCTAGGATGCGCCTTCGTTTCGACAGCAAACGCGCCGATGCTGCACCACACCAAAACGTTCAATTTTGGTGAGACACAGCACCCCTCCAAATGCATGCCTCTGCCTTGTGAAAAAGATCAGGAAAACACTGCATGCTCTTGTGCTTGCCAGAGGTGGTAGCACAAAGTACACACGTACAAACAATACGAGCACACACTGGCAAACAAAAACAAGCACTGTCACATTAACAAGCACACACATATAGGCAACACATAGATGCACAACCTGACACATATAGGCAAAAGCATACAAACACACACGCACACACACACACACACACACTTTCACGAGCACACACATACACAAAAGAATAATCACTTCCACAAGCACACACAGGCAAGCAAATATACACGCATAACAAAAATACACAACACGCAACATAGGTACACACAACACAAATACACATGCAGCAATACAGCTCTAAAACATCTGGAATCTTCTTTCAGTGCTTAAAAAGTGATGAGTGTAATAACATTCCCTGCAGTGGACCCCCACAGAGGGACAAGCTCTCTCCACTGCATCAGTGCCCCAGCCAATCGTCCGCAGGGCTTTAAAAAGCAATGAGTAAAACAATGCCAACCAACCGCCGCGGACTTCTCACAGTCCCTTCCCATCGGCTGCAGAGCAGCTCCATCACATACAGTAATTACCTCCATTGTAAACCCATTCATTTTGTCCCAGGAAAGAGGTATTTTTTGAAATACAGTCCAAACATACTGTATAAGATATTGATGAAATATAGCTGCCAGCCTGTACTTTTTATTACAGTCATTTCTTGGATATTGGAACATTCTGGAACTCTCAGTTCCTTGAGAAAATATAGACATGTTAGGGAAAAAAAAATGCCTCAGGTGATGTAACATATTAATGATTTTGTTCTGTGGCTGTATGAACAACATAGGCAACAGACACACACATACACACGCACACAGACACGCACACACACACACACACACAACCATAATGTCAGACATCAGAAATGCAACAAAACTCCCACCCAGTCTTCCACCCCTCTGGCCCCTCCCCACCACTTGGATCAGCCACTACGCTTCAAAAGAATGACCTCACGGTTGTCAAGGTGACGGGGATTCCTGGCACTCTGAGGCCTGTGATTGGCCCAAGCTATAGAAAAGCCCTTAAATGGGTCAGAGCAGTGAGGGGTCTCCAGGGTAGAAAACATGGGGAACGAAGAGATTCTGTGAGCGTATATGCGCCGTGTGTGTGTGTGTGTGTGTGTGTGTGTGTGCATGTGTACACGAGATCCCCATTTCTGTACAAGCCAGAGATTCTTCAGCTCTACGAGAACAGCAATCTTCAGGGAGAGGGGGGGGGCGAGTTTAGAGCAGAGAAATGATGCAAGTCCCATAATATCTTCTGATCTCTTTTCATTTTTTCCTCAGTTGTCATTTTGTAGCCTAAATGACTGAGTGCTCAGAGGGTTTTGAGAAACTAAATGTTTTTTTGTTTCGATTCAAGAGCCAATATCTCACCGTTTCTGTCTCCATCAAATTTAAATTTAAAGCTTTTTTGGCACAAATGCACATCAGCTCAGCGTGTGATGCCAAGCCATCAATTGTTGGCTTAAAACAACAGGAGCAATAACAGTGACAAGAGCAATAATAAAGCATGATAATAATGTTATGGTGCCCTCATTTTCTCTCTCTCTCTCTCTCTCTCTCTCTCTCTCTCTCTCTCTCTCTCTCTCTCTCTCTCTCTCCCTCTCAAATTCAAATTCAAATTCAATTTCAAATTGCTTTATTGGCATGGTGTTTCAATGTGCGTTGCTGAAGTGTTACAAGAACATAGAGTATAAAATACAGTACTATACAATTTAAACAGTAAATAGTGGGATAGTGAACAGTTGTGCTACATGTACAGGGGTAAAATGATATGTATTTGACCACTTATAATCTGTTATTTTTCTGAAAGTATGAGAAAAAAATATCAATAATAAATAAAGAAAGAAATAATCAAAAACATAAATCTCTCTCCCTTCTACTCCCCCTCTCTCCTTCAATCTTCTCTCCTTCTCCTCTCTCTCCCTCCCCTCTCTTACTCCCTCACTCCCTCTATCTCTCTCTCACTCCCTCTCTCCCTCCATTGCTCTCTCCCTCGCACTCATGCACTTGCTTTTCTCAGTCCATCTCTCCATCTGAAAGCAGGTGCTTAAGATGGAGCGTAAATAAGCATCACACATTATGCACGGTAGTAAACTCTCCGGTGATAACATGAATGAATCAGGCATTATTTTTTAACTGGAGACATCAGGTGCCTACAGATGGCTGTTGTGGATTGAACACACAGTGAGTGTGAGGTGTATTCATGACTCAAGTCTGAAGTAGCCCCAGTACCAACCCAGAGACTGAGGAGGTTGGAAGCAAGGCCAAAACAGTACTGTACAACAGAAACACTAATGTTTCTCAGATAAAGTTACACACAGACACACACACACACACACACACACACACAAACACAGACACACAAACACATTCACTCATACTCACACACATGCTCACATCCCAGCTGGGAGTGAAACGATCTCTGCAAAACCACAGAGCTCAGCACTGACCCCTGGTGGCCACATTCGGAAAAATATCACCCGGCCACCCAACTACGTATTTATAATAAAACAGTCGCATTGACATGATTACAGAAATGCCTTCTCTTATATGCTCATGCTAGAAATAAACAGATACTGGTACACAAAAAAAACACAAGCAGAAGTGTACACAGTATTGAAACCAAGCAGAAGACCACAGAACATTCACACTTATCCTTCACAGAACTAAAACCAATCACATGCACACTGCATTTTAAACAGTAAACACAACGAGTGAGAGCTGTGCTGCACCAAACACATCTCAGGAGGCTAAAAGAGTTCGCTCTCGTGCTGGGAGAGAGGACATCGTGAGCCAGCCAGGGTTTAAACAAGCACATGACTCCTTAACAGCATAGCTAAATAAGGGCCAAACCTATATGCACTGGAGCGGACCTTGATGTCACCACATCCAAAAATATGTCAGCTCTAAGGAACGGTCCTTAGGATCGGTGTCTGGAGGGGGTATTTTTTACACCCTGTGAGATTGTGAGATGTATTCAATAGGGGGGTGTGTGTGTGTGTGGGGGGGGAGCACATCTTAAAAAGTAGTGTGCAAAGCACAGCACTCTCTGAACAGTGTGAACACAGAGCACTGCGCTCAGTCTCCTGTCAGCAACACCCCTGTCATCACACTGCTGATAGAAGCACCACCCGCACCACACACTGAAAACAAGCAAGGGAGCACATTACTGGTCACAGCACGCATGCATTCTCACATGCATGCACATTACACACTGATACAAACACACAAGTTACACACAAATATGCATGCACACGCAAATCACACAGATACGTAAAAACACACAGATTAACGCACAGTTTACACATACACGCATGCACACACAATTTACACATAGCGAAACATTCACAGACAATATTTATATCCAAATACAGACACACACACACGCACACATTATTTACACACAGGTATACACACATGCACACACACACACACACACACATACACACATTATTTACACACAGATATACACACACACCCACACACACGTACACACACACGCACGCACAAACACACACAGTAAATACCCACATATAACGAAAAGCTAAATCTCCAAAGCTAGAGCCCGTCCGCCGTGAAGCTCCGTGGATTCCTGGCACATACACACTTACAGTATAAGCAGTGGCTCTCGGGAGGAGGGGGAAGTCACCGGTTACAGTATAAAACAGGAAGCACAGATGACATCAGCCATCAGACTGCACTGTACGTATGCGAGGCAGCTAACGAATGCACTAAAGCACCGCAGCGACCGAGCAGCATGCCAATCCCCGAGTCAGCATTCCAAAATCAGCGCTTCCAGGGAAATCCGATACCTAGCCTGGCTCTGGCCCACTGACCCGGGCCGCGGGGCGACACGGGACGCCCTACCCCTTACCTGAAGTTCTCCGGGTGCTGGCTGAGGGCGAGGGAGAGGGTGTCCAGGGCCTGCTGATGGTGTTTTTGGGCACTAAAGAGTAAGGTTAAGAGGTGCAGTGAGTGCAGGTCGTCTGGGCGCAGGGCGAGAGCAGACTGCAGGGGCTCCATTGCAGCTGAGACCTGCAGGGGGCGACAGAGAGGGCCGGTGAGAGGGCATACGGGCACAGTTTAGTGGCTTTCAGGGCTATTTTAACCCTCAGAGCGCGAAATACAAATAGCGTCGCTCACTGTGTAAGATATCAAATTCAAAGCTGTTGAAAACCTATCATGTGTGTTTAAAGATATCAAATTTAAATTTTTTGAAAATTTATTTCAGCTCTGAAAAATGCTTTTAGAATCATGTGAGAAATGTAACGTGAATCCATGTGAACAATTCATGCATGCCTGTGCATGTCCACAAAGATGATTCCTATACACCAATGACTCTCTATCACAGCTCTATACAGGAGAGCTTCAGGGCCTCAAAAATACAAGTACATCAGTAAAGCTGTATGTGTAGAAAACCCTCGAAATATGATTCAATGAGGCAGTACAGCACACGGTAAAATGCCCACTGATGTTTCAACTCCGATAGATGAGATGTTATGAGTCTATTTAGGAGAGTATGAACACCGTAAGTGTTGATTTAACCCGGACGCACTGTGCGCCGCATGAAGAGAAGTGTTTTTTAATTAGTTGTGTATGTGTGAGGATGTGAGCGCTGAGCTCCAGGGAGACGCTGGGGTGGGGAAGAGAGGAATGGGGGGGTGTTGAGGGGTGGTCCTGTGGGGCTGAAGCTCTTTCCTCTTTCTCTTTGTTAAGCTGAGCTGAGCTCGTACAGCTGAGGAACACGTAAAAGGCTGTTTAACTCCCACTGTGAAATGCACGGGCCTACCACTTAGCTTCACGTGGAAACCGCAACCACACTGTGAAGCGCACACACACACGCACACACACACACACACACACACATATGCAATACAATACACGCAGAAAAACACACGCAAATGCACATAATCACACAGACACATATACGTACCCCGCATACATGCTCATATACAAGTACCCAGATATATACTATACATACAAACACAAACAGATACGTACACATACACACAGTCACAAAGACCAACATGCGTCAATACACATACATACATACAAGAACACTACCGTCAATACACACACAGTCACAAACATGCAGACACACACATAGGCATCAATAGACAGATAAATATGCATTCACACACAAAAACATACACACACACACACACAAATATGCATTCACATACAGACACATAAACACACACACTTTGTGCAGATAGCTCTTTAATTCAGGGCTAGAGTGTGTGTAACCAGGCGGTTGTAAACCCTGGTTTGTGAGGACCGTGTGTCAGGGGGACGAAGTCTGACCTGGCGTGTGAGGGCCAGCTGCAGGGAGAGATAGAGAGCGATCTGAGGGTCCAGTGGGTCCAGTTCATGTGCCCTGCAGAGAGAGACACACACACAGACACACACACACACACCAGCAGCGTTAGCTACACACATTCCCATAGTGCACCTGTATTTCCCTCCTTCTCCCTCTCGTAACAAGCTCAGTTTTATTAGAATCATGTCACTGAGCCTCTACATATGTGCTCTCATACAGTAATTCTCACCCGTACGCATCAGAGGGCATTCTCCACATCCTGAATTACATGGCTAAACAGGAAGAAGGACAGACAGAAGAAGTCGCACAAAGACTCACGGACTTAAAAGAGACACAAACCTTTGTAATGATTCCAGAGCCAGTCTGTTGAATTCATCGCGATTGGACTTCAACGTGGCTGCAGACAAATAAACAAAGATAAGGACAAACAGGAAGGTTCAGCTGGAACAAATCATGTTTTATTTCTTTCTGAGTCAAAAAATACACATTTATCTCCACCATGATGACCAAGAGCAAACCCCTTTCAGTAAAGGGACAATACCATATAACATATTGTCTGTATTGGCTTTTTTAAGACTGTGAGATGTGGGGTATAGCTAGAAACACCATTGTCCCAGTTCCACACATTTCCCATCTTAAGCCCCATCAAGTTCATCTGCAAGTACAACTTGTCCAGCCCAATATTTGACTTAACTGTGGGTATAGTCAGTGCACCATAAGTAGAGCAAACAGCACAAATTTCTTTACTTAAACTGGCTAAAATCTCCACAAAAGTGGAGACCAACAAAAGGAAGCCATCATCACTGCTTACAGCTAAAAATAAGAAACATGAAAGACTAACAAAGCCTATTATTTCAGAGAGAGGGGCCTACACTTGTCCTCTTATGGTTGTCTTCTCTCGGTCTGGTTTCGAGAGAACAGCAATCTTATGCACTGCACCAAATAGTTTTTAGCTCCATTTCGCACAAGCCAGGATTCAGCTTCGTCATAAAAAAGGGGACATGCTCTTCGACAGGATCAATCAATATAAAAATTTACCGACATGAGAAAAGTATTTCTTCACACAAGGTTATTACAGGACCAGCTTGCGATGATTTGCAGCGGTGTCAGAGAGCCAGGGATCGGTGGGGCTCAGAACACCGCACCAAGCTCAATCACACAGCTGAGGTGATTACACTGGCCCGGGTGTGGAGAGACGCTTCTGGATTACTGAACAGCAGAACTCCTGACTGCATTACTGGATTAACTATCAAACTAGAGGAAATGACGTCTGCACGGTTTTTATGTAGATGTGAAATAATCCAGAAACATCTAGAAACATTATGATAAAAATTGAATTGAATTGAATTGAACATCTGAGATTCCCGGAACAGGGCAGTAAGGTCACACAGCAGGTAGCGATGATGACCCACAGTAAGGTTATGGGTTCAACTTTGCTAAAAAAGGGAGCTCGCCTTTCCACCCTCCTGAGTCACAGCATTCCACTCTCTCCACCCCAGTGCCTCCTCGGAGATGTATCATCCATTAAATTACTACCAAAGCATCTACAACCCACTTTAATTGCCTTAACCATGGCCAAGAAAGCATTCTTCACCTTGAGTTAAATTTTTTTTTGGCCGCTTTTTATTCTGTATTTCTGAGGCTTCTTTGTTTTTAATCTGCTTTTTCTTTTTGCAATTTTCTGTAAATGTAATTGGAGGATTGCTCACTATAGGTGCCTTGTCACCTGTGCGATCTCATCCTGACTGCTGACAAAGTTTAATAAATAAAAAAATAAAAAAATAAATAAATAATAGAAAAGCTGCAAGAAAGCTAATATATCTAAAAGGTTAAACTTGTTAACTGAACGTATCACAATGGAAAAAACTACACTATCACTACCAGAAAATCAAATTGACTCATTCAATGACACCTGGACAACATTCATTGTGTTCTTTAATCTTATGGAGACCCAATTCCACCAATGCCAGGACCTTATTTTCAAATATTACCCAAATGCATCTAGCTATATTGTAACAAGAAGAAATAATCAATGACAAATCTGTTTTCAGTCAATACCATGTTCCATTCCTGTATCATAATAATGATAATAAGTTTTACTTATATAGCGCCTTTCTCAGACCCAAGGTCACCTTACAATGGAAACAAGCAGCAAATAAAATACAAAGAACAAAGCATAAAAAGCATATAATACACATAAACATTAAGCAAAAACACAACACAAGTAATTAGACAGGAGTAAAAATCTATAGTATCGGCCTCATTAGATCTTTTGTATACCATTGTTCTTCTCGTTTGTACTATAAATGAAATCCCTTGAAAGCTGAATTTGTCATTCATATTAAATAGCTTTTATAGCCTTTTAGCCTTAATTTTTTTAATAGTTCTAGTCTTTTCTTTCCTTTGTGGTTAAATGCATAGATATATGTGCGTGTATATGGGTGAGTACAAGTATGCAATATGAAAAACGTCCTTATTTTCTCCCCGTTTTCTGCCATTGAATCCAGTCAGTCTGTGTCCTCCTCTGTTAGTCTGGTCAATGTCTTTCTGTGACTGTCCTTACCACCATCATCACTCTTCTGCATATTTCATTTTCTTAAATATACATATTCCTTCCCAGCATTCTCTTTTAAAACAAGACGACTGTAAATAAAAATAAAGCTGACCTCCCAACAGGGTGGAGGTGCTGGTGGGACTTAAAAAATATTTTGGGAGTTCACATGTTCTCCCTGTGTTTGCGTGGGTTTTCTCTGGGTCCTCCCATAGTCCAAAGAAATACATGTCAGGCACAGAAATGGACTCTAAACTGCCCACAGCACCGAGTGAATGGCATGTGCCGTAATGTAGGCTGTGACTGCACACCGCCCAGGGCGAGTCCCTGCCTCTCGCCCACTGCATGCAGGGATAGGCTCCAGCCACAACCAACCCAACACTGACCAGGAATAAGTAGAATGTAGAAATTCCAGGACGGCAGCCTTTTATAGATTATATTTGCTCAGAGGCATGTCCCCTCGCTAGAATTTAATATGCAGACTTCAGAGTGACCCCACCAGTCCACAGTAGTCTAGGATGGGACTCCTTCTTAACAAATAAAATCTACTCCCTTCCTGTAGTGTACCCTTGAGTATCAGATGAAGAGTTCTCACTTCCTCCGTCCTATAAGTGCATGCATGCGAGTGTGTGTGTGCGCATCCACACTGTGTGATTGTGTGCGTGTGTGTATGTGTGTGTGTGTGTGTGTGTGTGTGTGTGTGCATGTGCGTGTGTATGCAAGCATGTGCTAGAAGTGATCTGACAGTTCTTTTTAGGACTGAACAGCTCTGATACTACGCATAATGAGAAGAGAAGGAGATGGTGTGTGTGTGTGTGTGTGTGTGTGTGTGTGTGTGTGTGTGTGTGTGTGTATGTGTTGTGTGTAAGCAAACATGCTAGAAATGATGTGACATGCCTTTTTAGGATAGAACAGCCCCGATACTGAGCGTAATGTAAAGTGAGGGACATGGCGAGTGTGTATATGTGTGTGTGTGTGTGTGTGTGTGTGTGTGAATGTGAGCCCCAGGCCTTGTGGGCCGAACCACTCATCCCCAGTGACGGCACCCTCAGGATGCGCTGCCTGCAAAGGCCTGCGATACGCGCTCTCGCAGAAACAGACATTTACACGCAATTTCAGCCTGAATAATGCATGCGCCCAGGCGTCTGCCTTCCGCCCGAGAAATGACATCAGATAAGGGCCCTAACCGCGTTACCAGGGCCCGGCCTGCATTTCCTCTCCTTTCTCTCTTCCTAATGACTGCACTTAGGCAGAACAGACAGCCGTCGCACCTCCCCTAAACTCACACGAGACCCCCACTTTTCCCCCTGCGATCCCCACTTACTTTCCATTACGCCAAACAACAGGCCGCCGCAATAATAACACTGCTTTCTGGGTAAAGAGTCATAAAAAAAGCCTTGTGAATCACAGCGCTCCCCCAGGCTGGAAATAAGCGAAATGCGACAGGCACTGGCAGGTGAGCGCAATCACGACAGCGTGGAAAAATACAGACAGGAGCAAAAACAACAATGGAAGTCAGATATCATAAATATCCAATGTTAATGCGTTTAGCAGGAAGTACTGTGCACACAAGCAGTTGTTTATAAGAAGTAAAGAGGAGGAAATCATATAAAACCATTTGTGGGGAAAAATTATGCAGTGGATTGGCTTGGACTGGAGGAAGAACCAAATATACAATAATAAAAAAGTTTGTTGGTTCAAAAAACAAGTTCAAAATCTACTGTTAGGAACATTCCAAATATCTAAGAACCTATACAAACAAAGAGAGAACATAGGGAGAGAGGGGCAGTAATCTGCTCTGTCCCAACCTTTTGACCTCTGGGCTGTTCTGAACAGCTGTTTGCCCCCCCCATGTTCCTCACCGTCCGACGCCCTGAGGCTATGGCAGAGCCCGACGGCAAGGTGCGCTCTGGGCTGAAACTCCGACGCCTCATCTCCCATGGCGACCACGCTCTGTGCCAGGGCCTCGCCCTCCTCCAGCTGACAGACAGACAGACATACAAACGCAGAAGGTAGGTGAGCAGCCACAGAGGCTAGACTGAAAGGCCTCAGAAGAACATCACATGACCAAAACTGTGTCTGTGGCCGAGCTGGGCATCGCCCTTCTCAGTGAGCGCGCTCTGTGATTGGATTGAGAGTTTGCGTTCATAAAAGAACAGATCAATGGCAGCACTCTACCAGTACTGATGAACGAGCTGAATACTGCAAGTCAATGCAACCTCCAACAACCTAGCGGGTCCAAACTTCCATTTGCTGCTTAAAAATAAGATACAACAGGATGTGATCATATTTGCAGATAGCGTGCAACATAAATGCAGGAAGTGCACAGATCATAATACAGATTATTGTAGACTGATAATGTAATTTTGCTCTCCCATCCAAATCGAGAAAAAATATTGAGAGAAAACAAATATTGCCAAATCAGTGCACTCAGTAAGAATATATCAGTCCTTCCCAGAACAGGTTTTTGACTGCACACTGATTTCATAAACATGGCCGCACCCTTCCTGGTTGCTGCATTGGCTGTATCGGCTCCGACCTTAATAGCACAGATTGGTGTACTTCAACTTTCTCCGCAGCCATTAGCTCCTGCTGTGATTAAGATCTTGTGTAGTGAGATGGACAGGGGGAGGGGCTGTGGTTCGTATAAGCTCCTTACACCACACAGCGGACATTATCTCCATCCCCGCACCTCTCCCCCACCAGCTGTGCTCCTGATTCCTGCGCTTCTCCGCCCGCAGCAATGCTAATCTCCCGCTACTGCTATTGTCCCAGTAATCGCCCCATCCGTGGCCTGCTTTCGCTAAATTTGCGTGTATGTGTGAGAGTGCACGTATGCACATCTGTATATAATGTATATGTCTGCGTGTGCATTTGTGTGTGTGTGTGCGTGTACTGCGTGGGTCAATGTTTGCATCTGCGGGAATGCAGGTAAGTGCGTTTGCGTGTGCATGTGTGGGTACGGTATCAGAGGGAGTGTGTGTGGGAACGTGTGTGTGTGAGTGTGTTTGTTAGTTATTTACTTGAGTGTGTGTGTGGTGTGAGTTTGAGTGGGGATGTGTGAGTGTGCACAATGTCAGTGCGTGCCTATGTGTGTGCGTGTGTGTGTGTGTGTGTGTGTGGTGCATGTTTGTATAAAGCAGCTGTGGGATCCACTCACCCAGTGCAGCTGACCGATGCACACCTTAGCTGCCAGGAGAGGAACAGTGGGGTCGGTGGGTCTCATTTTGGCGCACTCTCTGAACACAGACACGGCCCCCGCACCCTATAACACAGAGACTGAGCCTGAGAGAGACACACACACACACTGAGGGACAGAACGGGACACATGGGGAAAGAGAGACACAGAAAGGGAGAAAGACTGGGACGCAGGGAGAGAGAGATACATAGAGAGGGACAGAACGGGACACAGAGAGAGAGAGAGAGAGGGGGGGGGGGGGACAAACTAGGATACATGGAGAGAGACACAGAGAGGGACAGGCCTGGACACTTGGGGAAAGAGAGACACAGAAAGAGAGAAAGACTGGGACAAAAGGAGAGAGAGAGAGAGAGAGAGAGAGGGGAGGGAGGGACAGAACTGGGCACATGGAGAGAGACAGACACTGAGAGGGACAGACCGGGACACATGGAGAAGGAGAGACACTGGGAGATGCACAGGTAGACATGTACAAGGACAGGGATATGATGAAAATGATGACTCATAACCAGTGGAGGAGGCGGGACAGGGATGCACACAACAACAGAGGCTAAAGCACTTTGGGAGTGTGTGTGAAGTATGCCGCACCCATCAAAGTGTCGATTAATTTTTAAGGAACTGATCTCAGAACTTGTGAGTTGAAATCTCTTTGACACCTAGTGGACGAGGTGCTTCACAGGGACTCAGACAGTCAGTGGTTTAAGTCCGAGCACAGTCACAAAAAGATCAGGACCCCCAAGAAAAGCCCTAATTCCCTCATTGCTACAGGGGGGACTGGCGGCTCAGTCTAATCAACGGAGCATCACTTAGGAGGAAATAATCAGCCAAGTAAATATCCAGATGTATTAATGAGTTATCTGCATACAGTTGAAGTCCTTCTGCTCACTGCCTTTATGGTTCCATATTGTGCTGCTTTTTTTTTTCTTCAATTTATAACATTCTTGGATGTCCAAGGGGAAGCTTTATAAACAATTAAGCAAAAACTCCATTTAGGTCCATTATATCTTGGTCATTCTACCCCCTCTGAAGAACAGACTCTTATGAGAAGGCATCCAATGCCAAACAAGAGTCATCAGATGACATATTCCCCCAGCCCCCGCAATCTAATCTGAGAGATCCCAAAATATCAAAAGGCACCAGTCTAGGGCCTGATTAATATGCACAGCAAGTTTCGTTAAAAAATATTGAACGGTATTGGAGTTCTGCTCCAGATACGAAATGATTACGGATGGATGGGCGGATGGACGCATGGATGGACAGACAGACAGATAAGTAGCATTACTGTTATGAAGGAGAGAAAGGTGGGGAGGTCAACAACGCATTCAGAGAGAGCAGGTCGCACAGAGCCGGCAGGTGCGCACAATGCAGAGCAGGTCCGTTTATTATGAAGAAAACAGCAGATATTTCAAACCACGTCTGTAAAACGCTGAAGTGGAACAGAGGGCTCTTCAAAGTCAACCTTCACAGGGCGGTTACTTACAATGTAGACCACTGTACAGGTGGATTGAACTGGAAAAATAGTCTTTTCCAAAATATAGGTCTTTTAAAAAATGACTTCACAGTAATTGATTGAAATCCAGAACAGAGCACCGCTCTTGTAAAAAGCACAAGGTTCGCAGCTCGTTGCTCTATATTACAAAACACCTTGGTTTAGTCATTTTATGACTCATCATAAAGGCTACCGCACAGATCACTTTTTCAAAATGCTGTCAGCCCACGATAGTAAAGGAACTAAGGACCAGAGATGAATCAGCACGCATTGCACATGTAGTGCTACCCCTGTAGTATTCAGTATATCCAATGCAAAAAAACACAAGCAAGAATATCTAGTCACTAGTAGGGTTCACACAGACATGTCTGTCAGTGTGTCTATCCCTCTGAAGTTTTCACATGCTCCTAGACGATGGCATTTGGCGAACAACATCCCAGTCCTTCCCCTGTCCCGCTTTCACTCATCTCTCTGTCCGGTCCTTTGCACACCAGCTCTAATTAAAGGTAGAATTAGGCTGGTGTCCTAGTTCAAGTCGCTCTTTCACTCACAAATCGGTGGCCTGATTCACTCAGCCTTATAGAGAGTGAGCAAGTGAGGGAGGAACGATTATGAAGTGATTACTGCATGCAGGTATGGGTCAAATCTTCCTACGGTCACCTATTTCTGGCACAGTCGTGGGGTTAAGCAGGTTCATCTTCTGGCATTTCTATTCAATATCACGTATTCTTTATGTCTTATGCAGAACACAGTCATGTTAAAAACTTTTAAGTCACTTCAATCACCACTATTCAATGGTTTTGGAATTTTGAAGTTTTTGAAAGAAAGGCATACGTTAAAGCAGTACCATTGAGCACTGAGGTCACTACACCGCACTCATGTCAGAGGTAAAAAAGCCTATTCATTTTACTCACAAACTTCTTAAAAATGTCACTTTTGATGTACTTCCTGTCATTATTAAGTCTCCATTGATTTCGAGATGTTGCATCATATTTCCAAGTAACTACAAATTTTGTTTTTCTAGATCGTGGTCAACTATGATTTACATTATTTTATTTTTTTACTGACATACTAACCCCCTTATTAGTCCAAATCCTACATGCCCCATAAACCACCTGGTTCCTGAAGGAAAAAGTGAGGCTTAAATGATGCATTGGACACCTCCTGGTGCAGGTTAAACCTAAAATATTCAGCCAAAACCAATTTGCCAGCAGTTTTTTTTTTAAATGAGATAACGCATCAACAAGGCAAATGCGATAGGTGGACGACAGCAGGGCATATCCCCAAAACTACTGCATTCTCCCCATTGGCAAAATTCATAGTTTGACCTAGTGGTGGTGCTACAGGTAACGGTAGTCCAGAAAGTCAACAAACTGCTCTAGGCTCCAGGAATGTTCACTATACATTTCACTAAGTTCTCACGTGAACTGTGTGATATATTGCATTTTTGAAAAAGTTGAGTTTGGGACTTAAGATGGCACCGTATGTACGATCATAGTGTCACCAGAACAATAAGATTATACTTTTAAGCAATGAGACATTCACAGCAAAGTTCATCTGATTTCCATTGAAATAGTTTGATCAACTGCATTTGGAAACGCAGTTTTACCAGACGGAGATGCCACAGTAAAAATAACAGAGCCATCAAAATCAATAGTTCCTCCTCTGCACAAGGAATGGTGACAGCAGATTTGACAGGATTCCAATTAAAACTGTTCGAGCTATTGCATTTTTTAGAATTAAAAGCTTGGCCTGGTAGTGGTGTAAAGGGGAGGCCGTGGTCAGGTAACAAACATCACCTCTATGCAGCAGGAACAATCATAATGATGTTTACCTTCATCTCATTAAAACTGACTGAGTTATTGCATTTCAAACAAGCATTCAGAGAATTCATAGTCTCGCCCAACAGCCCGAAATTTATGTCATGCCGTGAGGTCAGCCCAAGGTGTTTACATGTGAAAGATGATTGAAATCGGTCAAGTGGTTCTGGAGATATCTGCCCGGAAACACACATACACACACAGACAGACAGACTCACAAGGTGATTACAATAGCCTCGCAAACCCCTACGGGGCCGGGGGCTCGACAAAATATTAAATTTGGCTGAGTGTTGGCACTACAGGAAACATTACAGAGCCACCACAATCAATAACTTCCTGCTCCATGCACCAGGAACGTTGAAAGCATATTTGACATGATTCCCATTAAAGCTAATTGAGTTACTACAATTTTTCTAAATTAAACTTTGGCCATGAGGAGGAGCTACAGTGAAGGTCACAGAATGGCTAACATCAATAACAGCCCTCCTCTATGCACCAGAAATGATCTCAAGAAGTGTGACACTATTCTCATAAAAACTGTTTGAGCTATTGTATTGGGAAATTTAAAGTTTGCCCTACTGGTGGCAGGACCGTAAAGGTCATAGGATCATAAAAACAGCAAGGTCAATCCTCTATGAATCAGAAATGAAGAAAATAAGTTTCGTGTGATTCCCAAAAAATCAGTTCTAGATATTGCGCTAACTTGAAGGATTTGTGGCAGTTTTGTATGTGCACAAAGATCTTACTTCTCTCAGATTTTGTCCACACATTGTTTACATTGATGCTAGCTAGCATTTCCTCCTTAGTCAAGATAAAGCGCCCTCTTCACTGACCAACTTTAGTTTCAGCTGTACAGGTTAGACGGCAGGTGCCTTGTACGGCCTTGTATGGGTGAGCGGTTTGGTGATATTTACGCTGAGAACAAAGAGGCCCATGGTAGTCGTCAGGTGTTGGTATGAACAGGTGTGTCCTACAGGCAGCTAAATCATGTGCATTTTATCAATGACAATTTGAATGCACAGAGATCCTGTTATTCGATCTTTAGGCCCATTATTAACGTGTTCATCCACCACCATCGCCTCATGTTTTAGCACGACAATGCATGACCCCATGTCACAAGGATCTGCAAAGAATTCTGAGAAGCTGAACATGTCCTAGTTCTTCCATGACCTGCATGCAAACCAAACATGTCATCCTTTGAGCAGGTTAGGGATGCTTTGGATCGGCGTACATGACTGTGTCTACCAGTTCACATAAATATCACATTGAACAGGAGAGGGGCAACATTCCACAGGCAACAATGAAGAATTTTAATCAATCCTATGATAAGGATTTGAGCCGCATTGCGTGAGGAAACAAAGACTTCAAGTGATATTCTGTTCATTACATCATACCTTCTTTTCTCAAGGAATCTGCAATCAGGAAATTCTACCCCCAATCACAGGAGATCAATAAATAAGTGCTTAATGAATCAATTTGAGTTGACCAATTTGCACTTAATACCTTTGAACTCCATAACATGTTTGAAATTGACAAGTGTTACATTTCATTTTTACTAACTCTAATTTTATTCACCTAGATACCAGTACATTGATTTAAAAAAATACAGAGAAGACATTGATAGCGTAAAGATTACTCTTAATGATAGCACAATAATCCAATTACAGAAGGACTGCCTGACAGAGTATTAACACAACCTTGAATCAAAAAAGAACAATTATGTTAAAGAGTATTCGTAATTTGTGGCATTATTAATGTTGAGGCTATATTTTGTGACCAAATTAATTCCACCTTAGTGAGAAAAGAATCAATCTCCTTCATAAACATTATGATTTCTCAGTGATTCCAAACTTTTGAATAGTCCTGCATATTGAAAGCGACCGTTTCCTGACAAGCCTCCATAAATAGCTAATTGAACACCCCACTCCCCTGTGAGGTACTGCAGTCGACACTGCAGTTGTTAGTCCTTAAATGAATTAGGATCTATAAATAAGGCCTGAGATCACTTCGCTCCGTGTGATTGGTTTGGCTTAAAGGTGACGGAGAGGGCACATTCTGGAGAGGAATCCCAGCTGGATTTCCCATCCGTTTGACATCACGGTGAGTTTTGGGACCTGTGTCCTCCCTCCCCTCCACAGCCTGCCCATTAGCTGCTAGCAGGCGGTGATATTGCCACTTGTTACAGCTGTGCTGCTGTCTATTCTGGGCCTAATTTTATCTTATGTCACAATTTTTTTTTTCATACAATCTTTCTGCCTTAGAATAAATTGGGAACTTGCTGAGAAATGCCCGTTTTCTGCAAAAAAAAAGCCAGAAATCCATCTTTAAAAATATGGCGAAACACTCACTTCCTGGTTTTTCTGCGCACTGCTTGCCTCGTAGCGCGCGTACGCAACAAACAGAACAAATTGGATATATTAACATATAGATACATTTTATAGAGTTCCTATTCAGGTAATAGGAAACCATACTGATTGTCTGCCACTGGTCGCTAGTCAGTATGATATTTGTTAAGAGTACCGGTCAACGCAAGAAACCGCATGCTTCTGAATACAATCAGATGCAAAAAAGACTCTTAATCACGACCGCACTAGGCAAGATGTACCCGCACGCTCCAACATGGAGTCAAAATGACATAAGCAGGCAATCTACATATTTGGGTTTTTTCCTAAAAAAACAATACAAGTGAATGGATTTGATACAAAATTATTGTACAATGGGATAAAGCATTTTATGCTTTATCATGTGTGATATAATTCAGGTGTTTGCATAGTTTAACTGATGAAATCAATTGGTTGTGTTGAAAAATAGACATCCTCACACAGCCTTTGCTTGATGTCCGTGCTTCTTCGTTTAGAGTTGCGTATAAAAACGCCATTTTACAGAACAGCAATGGGGTGTCGCCAGACTGAAATCGCAGGATGTTCATGAACATTCTAACGCAGCCCGACAGACAATGGTCGCTGTCAGTAGGAAAAAGTATCAAAAAAGGCACTCCAATATACACTAGAAGCCACCATTTTTGATGCATATTGCAAAGTTTTTCTGGCGGAGGACCCCCGGACCCCTATCTAGTGCCAGACACCACGCTCGGCTCGCCTACAACCAGCCTACCTCCTACTTCTGGGACTATGCCTTCCTCTCTAATTCTTAATGAGAAGACTGCTTCATCTCTCTCCATCTTCATCTGAGCGACACCTACCTCTTCCTGCACTATCCTGGGAGACAAGCTTGTTTTTGTACACTGTTACCTAGCAACCAGGAGCTGGTTTTCCGAAGAAACCGACTGGTCATTTCCCCCTATTACATCATCCCTGACTTACCGGCAGAATGGCAACTACACCCCCACCATCTCTTCTCGAGCAGACAGCCACACTTCCCATATTCCAACTCCCAATACAGCCCTGCAGCCAGACTATACCATTTCTCACACACAAATCGAATACACTGTAAATACACAGCACAGTCTATAGATATTTGAAAAGAGTCACTGCGCAAAGAGGGGTCGCGATTCCCATGCGGTTCACATGATATGGCTGTAATTGCCCATAAATCCAAGCTGACAGTCTGCTTTACTCTCATATTTATTGTTTCCGAGTTGAATATGTAAGAACACAAAGCCAAATTGCAAGAACTGTGCCATTGTCTAAATATTTACCTACATACAAAACTAATAAACTAATGCACATGCAGACACACTAGCACAAATGCAAGCACATTTGAGACACACACACAAACAGGCACGCTGAATGGTGCACTACGTGACAGGTGCAGGGAAGCCTTGCTTCCTTATTGGGACTGTACTATTTCTATCGATCAGAGGAGTCATTTTACCCACAGAGATCAATTCATTTTGTCCCAAACAATTGTCACTTTCATCTGCGTGCTCAGCAGTGTGTGTATCATGTTATCTGGCCAATATTAAAAAATACCTTTATGCTAATTTGTAACATTCCTCAATGTAGAATAGCAGCATATGAAGCACAGACCTGCAAAATTATTGTAAATGCTTGTCTTGTTGATTTTTTGAGGTCACATTCACGTACTCAAGTACTGCGTTTTCCGCACTCACATTCATCAGTTGAAAAATAAAGCACCAGACGGATAGACTGGTAATTTCATTAGCAACAGGCGCCCAATGCTAGCCAGCCAGTCACAGAGAACCCCAGCTCATAAATCAGAGGAGGGGGTCTGGGGCCTTATTTTATCTCCTCAGTGTGACCTTACAGGAAACGTCATTACCAAACCTTACCTTCCCACTCGCCATGAGAGACAGACCCAGCTGGTACCACAGGTGAAACTCATCGAAGGAAAACTTCATGGCTCGCTCTAGACACTGTAGGGCAGACACAGACAGATGAAAATCTTGTTAGCTTTGGGACATTTCTGCATCACTGGCTCTATAACTGACAGCATGAGTCCAACAGGACACAGCAAAAAAGTCTAAGCACGTATTTTAGTCTTATCAGTTGGTTTAAAATATTATTTTCTCCACTCAAATTGAAAACACCGTTTTTTCTACTTGACAAGTTATATCGTCTTATTCCAAATCTTGCAGCGAGTCAAATTGTCTCATCTCATTAGCAAAATTATTTGAGCAAATAAGTATAAAATACAACATTTCAAGTACAATATAAGACTAAGATACTGGTTTAGACCGACTCATTTCTCATTTTTTGCGGTGCGCAACACTTAAAATGACACTTGGCGGAGTGTCTTTTGTTAATGGACCTTTGCAGAAATATTGAAACACAAAAGTACCAACATATTGCACCAAATCACTCATGGACACACACAGAGAGCACAGAAAGCCAAGTCAATGGTTAATGGTCAGAGATGCGAGGGTGAAGAGCAAAGGTTAAGGAAGATAGAAACAGAATTATGGTGATAACTGCCACCTTGGCACCTATAAGAGATGAGCGTGAATGAAAAACCGTCAGCTCCGTCAGTAAGCACAGTACAAGATGCAGAAGGAAAAGGTCTGTTACTTTAGTGGAGAGTGGGGAACGAGCATGCATGTGTTTGAGTGCGTATGAGACAAACAATGAGAGACAGGCAAGTGTATATGCAGGCCCATAAATGTATGCATGTATGAGCGCATCAAGAAAAAATGGACAATTCATGACACTAAGACATTTTTTACTATTTGCTATAGTTTATTGCTGTATGTACCTATTAAGTATTTGATGTCAAAAATTTGAGTGATTCACCAATGGAATAGAATGGAATCATGTCAGAGGTAAATGGCTATCGCAGATCAGGTAAAAAGTGCCCGACTCCAACAGCCTTTATCTCAAAATCAAAAAGTGTCACGATATACTGCATCAATTTTTGCTCGATGCGTTCACGTGTGTCAGACAGGTGAACTTTGTCGTTTGGTCCTTGTTCCTCGTGCATTTTGGTTCACCTCTACCTTAACGCGATGCCACGCCCCATTCAGGTGTATCTGGGCAACATGAACCGAACCTGAAGGAGAAGAGGAAAAAAGGAGAAAGAGAGAGCGAGACTGAGGGAAAGCAAAAGGGGAAATGTATAAAAGAAAAGGTGGTGGAGAACAGGAAGTCATTTTGAGGGGCGAAACAGTGAGAGCAGAGAGAGAGGGAGCAGGAAGGATACCAGCAGGCTCTGTCCCCGCAGAACAGTCGGTCACAACACGTCCCCTCCATTTTAAACTGTTCACAACTGTTCCTAGAGTGCCGTGTTTTGGATCATACATTCATTCAATAACACACTGTTGCTGACTGCTTTTATAAGACACTGACTCCTGCAAACACACACACACACACACACACACACACACACACTCAAACCCACATATACACCACCAGCACCCAGTCCAGTCCTTCCCCCATTCCCAGTCCCCAGTCTCACCTCAGACAGCATGGCATACTGCCCCCTCCTGGCCATGGCGATGCTAAGCAGGTCATATACAGAGGTGGCGTCCTGCAGGCTGGCCTGCCGGACCTCCGCGTGCTCAGGGGCACGACCGATCACCGCTTCTCCACTGGCCTGCAGAAGAAGAGAGGCACAAAGCACAAAGACACTTCATAAAATTAAAAAGACAAACCCTGCAACATAGAACCACAACAGCTAAGGCCTCCAACTCAAAAAAACATGTCCATTTGTCCATTTGTCCGTGTATCTGCACAACAGAGAAAGGAGATGCGGGAACTAGTTATGTCTCACCACAATTCATAATTCTTCAAAATTATTAGTCATATTTTTTAAACATGAATGTCATTCTGATTCTATGCTTTAATCTTGAAGGGAAAACCTCAAAAACTTTTGATGTTAAGATTTGACATTTTGACAAGGATGAAACAAGAGAAGCAGCCTGTGAGAAATATGCGCGATGGAGAGATAATGAGAGTGAGAGAGAGGAACATGTAGAGAGCTGCAAGCACGAAAAGAGATGAAAGCTTTTATTCTGTTAGCTTAGTCAATACATTCGACAAAGCCTGAACTGAATTGAACTGAATTTAGCCTTAGAGCGCTGAAATAAATTTTTAAAAATATATAAATTTAATTATCTCGCGCTGCTGGAAACCTATCATGTGGCGGCTTGTTTAAAAGAGCTCCCGCAGGAGAGCTCTTTTACACAAGTCACCAAATGCTAGGTTTTCAACAGCTTTTATTTTGAAATCTTAAATGATTGAGCAACACTATTTGTATTTAGCACGCAAAGGGTTAACACAGGACTGAAAGGAACTGTCTCTTTGGTCTGTTGTGATTTGACATTACTGACAGCATTGTCATTGGACGAGAGATATTTACTGATTTAAATCTCTCACCACACAGCTAAAGCAAATCTGACTCTCAAGCTGAATTTGACGGAAGGATAGATAGGCCCAGACATTTGAGGGAGGACTGGTGAGAGAAAGGAGAGACGAGTGAAAGACAGAGGGGGTACACGGATAAGTGCCTGGGTGCCAGTCTGAAAGGTATGACAGAAAATAGAGAGATAGAGTGATTAAAAGAGAGAGAAGAGCCTCACCATGGCCTCCGAGATCAGCAGCAGCAGTACGGCCTCCTCCACGACGTCCTGTGGACAAAAGGAGCTGGAGGGCGGGAGGGAGGGAGAAAACAGGAACAGGAAGTGACACGGTGCACCGGTCAGTGAGCCTGACACCACCTGTACATTCAGCACAGGCTTGCGTGTCACTGCAACCCTAGAAGAGTCTTTGCGTCATTCCACTGCACAGGTGCGTCAAATTACCGCCATGGAGTGCCCTTCTTTTCTCCCTCTCTCTCTCACTCCCTTTCTTTGTCTCACTCCATTTCATTCTCTCCTACTGTATCCTTTCATCCTCCCTCCACACTCTTTCCCCCCTAAAGGCACAGTGCTACCTTTTAATCCTGCCCCTCTCCATCTATCCACTCACTACTCCTCTACCCAAGGTCAGCCTCATTCTTCTCCCCCCAACTTCTGTTTTTTCACAGGGGGCTGCAGGTTTAAGTCTGAGATGGGGCAGAGCTGTTGCCCTCTCTAGGAGGAACTCAACCCAGTATGTTTCTGTGCACACACTTGCAATGATAATTATCTTCGATAAGTTAATCCCCCAAGGAGGCAAGTTCATATTAAAGAAAATTCAATATTCTCACAAAGCTATGCACACTATAAAATACCTTCAATTTTAATACTATAACTGACGGGTGCTTTCTTCATGGCTGATTAAAACGTGTTGAGAATTAAAGGCTTCAATTTCACTTTAATGAAAATGGTTTCCAAAAATATAATTTCATTTTGAAATGTCAGGGACACTTTATCATTCCGCGCAGTGGTATTAATTTGAGAGTCATACAGTAGATGAATTTTCAGAAACTCAAGCAAGAGTCAAGCACATGCTGAGAAGGAGAGGCCACACAACCAGAGCTTACCAAAGTACCAGCCTCACTATTTACCATTTTTCTTTCATTTTGTGAGTAAAAAAGAAGTTTCCTGAAAAACCAAACTGCATCTTTCTCTCTCCCTCTCCAAAGAAAATGTTCAGTTATACGAAAATTCTCATCATTCTATTCAAAGTCGCAAAATGAACAGGAAAATTAAGGTAATAGCTCCTGCCGTCAACTAAATAATACATATTATTCAGACTCGATGAATCCTGTGTGCCGCTGGGCACTGCTGGAAATAAGGTGTGGACCAATACACGGCTTCATATTTTTGGGTTGCCATGGAAACCGGAAGAATCAATCTTCATTTGCTTAAATTGAACCAATCAATCAGGAGAGGAGAGAGGGGATTGAAAACAGAGCGCGGAGAAGAAAGAGGAGGTGAGGACAAGCGCGACGAGCGGACGCACCCGTCTGTGCTGTAACGCTGCGGAGGTCTGGAGGAGGGGTACAGGATGTCTTTGGGTGTGGCCGCGCCCTCTCTGTTCAGCCAGGCCAGGGGCGGGGGATTCAGGGGCGCCCAGTAACTGTCCTCACTCACCGAGCTGAGCAGGACCTCAGCCAGCTTCCGCGCGGCGGCCTGAAACACAGGCAGCACATGCAGCGCAGTTAGCACAGGCAAACCATCAGTGTGAGGGCAGGAGAACAGAGCAACACAGGTACACCATCGCCACAGGGGCAAAAGAACAGAGCAACACAGGCAACATCATCAGAGGGGCAAAAGAGCAGAAAAACACAGGCACAGCATCACCACAGGGGCAAAAGAACAGAGCAACACAGACAAATCATCATTGTGGGGGCAAAAGAACAGAGCAACACAGACAAACCATCATTGTGGGGGCAAAAGAACAGAGCAACACAGACAAACCATCATTGTGGGGGCAAAAGAACAGAGCAACACAGACAAATCATCATTGTGGGGGCAAAAGAACAGAGCTACACAGTAAATCCATCAATATTGGGGTAAAAGAACTGAGCAGCTCAGGTCAGCCATCAGCACTCAGTGTTCATGAACATCATGGGGCAAAGCAACAGCGTAATAGAGACAAATCATCAGCACAGAGGCAAAGAACAGTTAAGCGCAGGAAAACCATCACCCCAGGGGCAAAACAGCAATAGACTGCCCCCTGTGACCAGCGCCCAGAGGATGGTAAGATAACAGCATTTGCCGGGGGGGTGAACAGGTGTGAGGGTGGAGGTAGGGACAAAATATCTCACGTGCTTCTCCAACCTTTTTAACAAGTGTAAAACGTTTCCTGTCTCTAAATGCTACGACACAAGGATTCAATGGTAACACTCCCTAGAGCATACAAGCCCAGGAAGATTAGAATGTACTCTGTCAGGGTGGATTAAGGCCGATGATTTTTGCTCTGAATCTATTTTTCAGCGCTGACCTCATCCTCGCTTCGTTCCCAGTCAGTTTAATTTCTGACAGAACACTGTGCATCAGGAATGAGAAGACAGTAGCAGGCAGCGCAGTCAGAATCAGCCTGGCAGCAGCCGTCTCTCTGCTCAGAAACAGGCTGCCCTGTGCTCACTGCCTGCAGAGATCAGGGATACGTGCGCGGCTGCGGATTTGTGTGGATCCAGGCAGCCTCTCCAGGAGACTATCTGTGACCCTGTTAAACGTACTATACAGTGCGTGTGTGCCTGCACGTATTTGTGTGCCCTCACATTAGCAGTGTGTATTTGTCACTGTGTCCCCACATTGGTAGTGTTTACGTGTGACTGTATCCTTGTATTTTTAGTGTTTATCTGTGAGTATTTACCAGCATTGCTAAGGTTTATTTGTGAGCGTGTCCTTGCATTGCTAGTGTGTATGTGTGAATATACTCTCATACTGGTAGTGTCTATGTGAGCGTGTATCCCAACACTAGTAGCATATATCTGTGAGTGTGTTGCCACGTTAGCAGTGGTTATCTGTGAGTGTTTCCCCTCATTGGTAGTGTGTATGTGTGAGCTGGTAGAGTGTATCTGTGTCCCCACGCTGACAGAGTCCTCAGTTCTATAGCATTTATGTGTGTAGATCTGCCCTGGAGTGTGTCATCCTCAGAGAAAAAGCGCTGCAGCCCAAATCAATGAGGGGCCTTGCATAACCGCCAGCGGCTCCGACGAAGCTGTGTCGCTAAGCAACCGCATCCCAGCAGGAGCTGCATTGCGACGTGGAGTTAGGAAAACTCGTTCTCTCGAGTTCCCACTTTACCCTCCCGGTCAAAGAAGAGTGTTTTTGTACCAGTGCATTCATGTATGTATGTATTTGTTGAACTTATGTGTGTATGTATGTGTGTGTGTGTGTGTGTATTGGCATGAAATATTACACATTCTTTTTTTTATGGGTTCAACTGTCTGAGAATATTCTGGATCTCTCACTCTCTCGCTCTCCGTGCCTATGTCTGAACATTCGAACCTGCATAAATACTTCTGCAACGCTGTGTGTGTATGTGCATATCTGTGAGAAATCAGGCCAAGATATCTGCATGTGTATGCGTGTGTGTGTGTATGCGTGTGTGTGTGTGTGTGTGTGTGTGTGTAAGCAGCAGTATATATTCCATGCTAAAAGCTGCCGGTGTGCGTATGATGTGCTGTCCCTCTCCGCAGCCCCTCCCCCCCATCCCCAGCCCACAGATACAGCCCACTGAGCAGCGCCCCCTGGCGTTGAAAAAGTGCAGACGCAGCGCAGGTGTGACACACATAGTCCGAGCTCCTCATCCTGCTGAGTCATGCTGCGCGAGTGAGCGCGCTCAGTGAGCCTCCGCAGCGCAGAAAACCTTCCCCGCAGCTGACAGCAGAGTAAGAACAGAGGAACACGCGGTGAGGCCTTTTGAAGAGTAGGTGCATATACAGGGATGTTTCTTCAGCACCGTGAGTCAGTGTCATACAGCTTCACTGCTTTCAGTTACACCTCAGCGCAGATTATCAGCCTTATAATGTTCAGTTAAGAATACTCTAATCACATATTTATCAAACAATGTCTGTGCTACATGCTTAAGTCTTATTACACTTCAAATGTTATATTTTCCTCTGTCTAGCAGGATACATTGTTTTAAACATCTCACTGCTTAATAGGTGATATTCACTTCCCCATAGTCAAATCTTGAAGGAAGTCAAAGTATCTTACCTCATTAGTAGATTTTTTAATGTTATTGCAAAAATAAAATTTTATTGGAATTTTAAAGGAAGGGTCCATGCTAAAATTGACTTATATTTGTGTTTTATAGAGTTGAAACACAGCTATGAACAGGGCTCTCAGCACAGCAGTGCAGACTCTAGTATCCTTTGTGTGTGTTTATACTGCTGAAGTCTCGGCTCCGACGCAGCCTCACCTTCCGGAAGCTCTGTGAGCCTCGAGAGTCCACCGCCCTCAGGACCCTGCGTAACTGGTGGGCACCCTGAGCCAGGTGACTGAGAGAGAGAGAGAGCATTTCCTGACACTGCATACAATAAACATTACTTTAATATGACCATACAATTTAACTCAATCATCATGACAGTTTTTACATTTAAGCTCTGCCAAACTCATGCATTTAAGAATTTTTAGAGCAGAAAAACAGGAGGATTGTGAAACAACACCTCTAAAACAATGGAGAGTTTGGGCTAACGCAGTGAGATTATATGCAGTCACAAGCTGTCTCTCAATTTTCCCATGCTTTTCAGGCAGTCCATGATGAACGTGAAATCTTGTGTCAGGAAAATTCTCAGTGATATACTTAACAAGGGGAACATGACAGAAATGGGAACATGGGGCCTCTGGGCGAGTCACTTCGCCTACATGCTTTGCGCTCCTGTGTTATGGTAAGATTCTGGCGAAGGCTTGCAGTGATCTGTAAGACGTCACTGCCACCTGGTGGCCATGCACGGCACTAGCACAAACGAAGGCTAAAATTGAATGTAGGCGCTGATTAAATAGGCGCTAAATAAATGCTTTTATTCTGCCATTAGTTACTCTTCAAGTCATTATTACTGAGCAGAAGAGAGGAGAGGGTCATCTCTAAGAGTAAGACAATATAGGTTTTGACATGGAGGAAAAATTCTACCTTTCAAGGCTCTCGCCAGATTTGAAACCATTGACTTCATACGCATACAGACTACCATTGAGGACTAAATTTGGATGTAGCACCTTAAGAATTGAAGTCTTGGTTTACATCTTTGATTTAGCTATTTAAGAATTATACAGACAGCGTCACGTATGATTCATAAAGACATCATCAAATAATCTTCTTTTGTTTGACAGATTTGAAAAGCACTCAATTTTTTCATTGTGTGGAAAACTCACCCTTTGTGCAGCAATGACAGGTACGCACTCTGCAGAGCCGCTAACTGGAAAAACCCTAAATCAAAATCCACTGATGGGTTTGTCTTGGTCGCCTTCGCTTGTGCATTCGCTGTCTGCCAACACAACCAGTAAGAGATACAGCATTAAAGTACCAGTTACACGTAAACTATCAAACATTGCAAGGTGTTTCACTGAAATGCAGATAAATAGTCTACACAAGCAACATGTATCACAAGCACATAAACTACACTTCAGCTTTGCCCTGAATGAGGTCGCCGCATTAACCTTGTCCAGCTCTTGAAGGTACACCATAGCCCCTGTACCATGACTGAGCTCACTGCACTAACCTGCGCAGGCTCCTGCCAGTACAGTACACCTCCTGTACCCTGAATGAGGTCGCTGCACTAACCTTGTGCAGTTCTTGCAGGTACACCACACCCCCTGCACCATGACTGAGCTCACTGCACTAACCTGCTCTGGCTCCTGCAGGTAAAGCACATCCCCTGTGTCCTGAATGAGGTCATTGCACTAACCTTGTCCAGCTCCTACAGGTGCACCACTCCATGATGACTGAGCTCACTACACTAACCTTCTCCAACTCCTGTTGGGACAGCACACTCCCTGTACCTCGACTGAGCTCACTGTACTAACCTTCTCTGGCTCCTGCAGGTACAGAATACACCCCTGTACCCTGAATGAGGTCGCTGCACTAACCTTGTCCAGCTCCTGCAGGTAGAGCAGAGCCGCGTCACAGGCCCTCAGATAGCAGGCCAGACACTCCTCCTCCCGCTCGGACAGACGGACACGGGATGCCCCTGACACCGCCTGGTGATCCAGCGAGAGCCCTGAGAAGGGGGCACATGGATCCAGGGGAGTAAGCATGGGGAGCGGAAGTATAGAAACAGGGTCTGAACCCCAAAGGGAAGCTGAAATAAACATTCACTTTTTCCACAATTCTGAATTACCTGACTAAAAAATCTTGAAGTAAACATATTCCACAAAAACACAGAAATTGCTATTCAGAGATCGTGAACTTATGTGCTGAATATTTTCACACCAAAGACTACTTCCAACCGCTTCCTGGAGAACAGTTTTTGCATTTAAGATGAATCATTGTGTACCAGCATGCGTGGTCTTGATAAAATACATCTGTCAAGAGCTTGCTCCCCTCTTATCAATGTCCATTCATGCCTGTTCAAACCCATCATAGTTCAGAGTTTGCATCCATATTTAATATCAATCAAATGAAATCCCCTTGTTTCTGAGTTTCTGCCAAACACTTTGTTTTACATGGATACGGATCAAATATTGGAAAATTGTTCAATCCTAACTTCCGTGCTACGGAGACTTTAAGGTCATAAACTCAAAATCAAACATTCGATCAAAATCACAAATATGCAAACATTCCAATAACACTATGTCAATCACTAAAGTATAAAATTTATAAATATTCAACAGGAGAAATTTTTAACATTAAAATGGTATGATTTGAGTTATGATTTATTTATTTATTTATTTATTTATTTATTTGGGACAACTGAGGTTGCTGATAATCAAGCCCACTCAAATATTACCTTTGGAAATCAAAATTTGGTCTTTAACCCTTTTTCACACAATTACATGATTCCAGCAAAATGAATGAGTCAAAATGTGAAATGAATGAGAAAATAATGTGAAAATGCCCTCAGTATTAGCTAACACTGCAAAAACAAGATCAAAGTTATGGTTTTGTTTCATAGTCCTGGGGTCAAAATGACCCAAACAACACTGAGTCAAACTTTCCCATCTGAATTACTTTTTTTTTTTTTCCACAGAGTCGTGGGAGTTGGTCCCTGGCAGACAGCCGGCAGTGGAAGTTATTAATACAGATATGAACAGAGACCTCCAGGTCTGCAGGAGAGAGAGAGGAGGGCCAGACTCAAGGTCTAATCAAAGAGGATACAGCTATTCATTAACAGGCATCTGCTTGGGCTGTGAAACATTTCTACCTCCACTCCTTTTACCCCATTAACACAGTTCTAAAGCTAGGAGACTTTTCAGGGCTTTTCCCAATAATTCTGAAGTTAACTTTAAGATGTTGGTTAATCCCTTTGCGCAGAATACAAAATTATGCCAATTTTTCCTGCTGTGCATGAGCCTGTTTAAGCTTTGTAACTAGTATTTGTGTCACAGAGACTCTGGAAAATTATTCCAGTGAAGCTAGACATTTAGAAACTCAATTACAGAATTGTTTAGGAACTAAATTTCAGAATTTAGGGACGCTGGCATCTATATCTACACAAAGGGGTTAATAGATGCGTTTGACATTCCGTGAGTTTTTGCAGTTAACTATAAAAGAGCACAAATGTGACTACATTTCCTCAAGATGGCTGACCTTGCCTTAGCGCTAGTTCTGTACTGTGTTTCACCAAGGAAGAGTATAGCAACTAGATTCTACGTTGTACAATTCATCTACATTTATACTTTACTAAATCTCTCCATCAACCTTGTGTGTTACCACCATCAATCCCCACTAGCCAGGCAGAGGTGATGTCATCACTGTAGTCAGGAAGTGGCGAAGGCAATCACCACAGCCAGGGAAACGCTGCGTTTCAGAGGCAATTACCCTGATGTAGACCAGACTGCTACGGCACGCAGTTCGGACGAAGCTTCAAAACCAAGCAGGGCCTGAACAACACAGTTTAGATGCTGTAACAGCCGTCTCACAACCATTCCACTTTTCCATTATCGCTTCACCTATTGCCCACTGCTCTTCAGCCTGGTCCAGCATGCTGCCGTTCCAAAATAAACACCCTCTAACTCCAAGCACAATGCTCACAGCACAGAGCACAGCATAAGGCTTTAATCAAGCCTTCAGCAATCTCCAGCCAATCAAAATGCAGTTTGTGGTAATCTGAATGCAAACCAGAGTTAATCTCACTAACTCCTAAACTAATGTGTGTCAAATACCACATTTTTAAAAAGCACATAAAAACAGTACAAGGAATGGGAAGCAAACGTTATGTGAGTAACAACAACACGTCTATATATAGCATGTTTCCTCTAGACCCTTCTTGTGCAACTTCACTTCATTTCTGACTCATGTCTGCCCACAACGCATGTCTTAAACATTCTGGAAATGTAGCGTGTGTATTTTTCAGTGTCCAATGAGGCCACTTTACCTCAACCCGACCGATGTAGCAACGCCATTAAACTTTAAAAAATACGGAAGTATCAAAGATAAAATGTCAGGGTTACATAAATGTGTCAGCTGTTCATCCATTAATTCCATGCTTGTTTTGCACCACATTCTCGCAACACAGAGGGAAATTGCGTAACTGACAAAAAGCCATAAAACAAAATACTTGTTACAAATGACAATTGTAAATTTGCAAATATAATGAGTTGCAAGGGCACATTTTGTAGTTCATTCAGTATTCCCTACACTGCCAAAGAAATATTAATTGAAAACAATTGAATATTTAATAAGGAAAAAATATAATGACATTGAACATATGGAAGGGAATAAGAACAGTGAATGACAGTTGACAGAGGAGACAATGGAAAATGATAGCTCACCTTGAGCCAGAACTGCTAACAGACACCCACATCAAACAGCTGTTAAAAATGCACGGTAGAGGGAACTACTAAATTCTAAAATACATCTTTCAAAACATTAGCAAAATGATAAAACAAGAGTCTAAACATCTTTTTTTCAGCAGCCATGCACACATAATAAACAATATGAAATATAATGTGATACAAAATTTTGTATATTGCAGATGAAAGATAGCCATTTTCAATATCAGGATCGGACTGAAGAGGGTGCTTTCGAAGTCTCGATTATTATGCCATTATTTCCACACTTGACATTTCTGTGATGTATGCAGGAGTGGAAATAATTCATTTTACCTACTGATGGCTTTTGAACTGTCCAAGTTTCCTTCATGGCAGAATCTCTATTTTTACAAGATCATAAAATTTGGTTGCAGCCCCAAGCCTTTTTCTAAACCATGAATAGTGCAATGTCTATTTATACAAGTTGATTTTGAGGGGCATGTTGTAAATTTAGCCTTCAAGCTTGAGGGATTTGGATTGCTGTCCACTGGAGTTCAAACCCACAAACCTTCTGACCACCAGCGATGCTGTACGACACTGTACCGTCGACCAAGAACCAGTTTTATCTCTAGGGAGTTTCTGATATGGAAACATAAACAAAAGTTCAGATGAAAGCCAATTTACTAAAATGTTGCTGACATTTGTTTTAAGGATAGTTTTATTTGGTGATTGCAAAGCATGGGCTGATCTGTTTCTAATCCATACAAGGCTAATGTCGTTTTGATGCCTTTAATAGCTCTTGCAGTAAGGTTTAGACCCATGATCACAACATTAAATTGATACACACCTAATATAGAGATTGCTGTAAAAGGCTCCAAGTTGAGATTTAGGTTTAGCATTTTCCTGGCAGCAGTCTTTAAACAGCCATAATTCATACTCGGGGTCTTTTCAGTTGAGTGTACTGCATGGCTAAAATCAGTTTGGCGAAGTGGAGCCAGATTACACGTGGGGCCATTTTTCTTCATCAGCATGATTAGCATGACGCTCATTGAGCACACAAGGGAGGCAGCCAGAAAATTCATTTTAATAACTTGCCAATTAGCAGCATTTTTCCATCCGTTCCATAACTGTGAGCAACCAAAGGCCACATCAACCATGATAAAGAACCTAAAATGGCATCTGACCAGAGAGCTGATCTTACATAGTTTTGAGAGGTTCACAGACATAAAAGGACTTCAGACATTTCATACTTTGTCTCTTATTCTCCAAGACCATGTTTCTTTCCCAAATTTGACCATAAACATCAGTCAAAAAAGCAACTAGAATTCAATAGCTATGAATAAAAATAGTTTGATGGCTAATTTTATATCTCTATCAATTTAATTAACGTTTTACTTTATTTTATCTTATCATTTTCTTTGCATAGTATCCTTGTTACGCATCCAAAAATGTAGTTTGCTATCACGTTTTTCATTTTCTTATCTACTTCATTATCATAATGTTGTTTTCTTTGCATACGCTCCTTCCACCCCTGACGTTTTTTACTTTATCTTTTATTTACATGCAGAGAGTGCCAAAGAAAGACACAGAAATGAAGATAAGTTGTCTCCGTAAGGAGGTGAGCTAACACAGGTCACCAGAACGGCTTAAATGTGGCTTTGCACACACTTTCCAAGCTTTGTAAACACTAGCAAAGGGATGGAACACTATGCTTTCAAAAGATATTCCCCATTTTGCGGCGAAGAGCACTATCCCTCAGGCCCGTACAAAATCTCCCACGGTCGTTGTTGCCTGGGTGGATATATGGTGTTCATAAAGGCACATGAATGATACATAAATCTGACTTATGAACTCATATGACTATGAATGACATATGAATTATTTTATTTTAACACTCACAAAGCCACTGAGTGACCGCTTGTGCCATGTGGACGGGGGCTTTGTCAACCTGGAGGTTCTGGATGTAAAAACCTCAGTTGTATTTTGTATGACACCAGCATGACACCATATCAGAACAGTGGAATACTCAAGTTTACAAAGCACTCTCATATCACTGAGGCATTACGTCTAGAGGTGGCAAAGTACCATAAAAAGTGGCCGACTAAGAAAGGATGTCAGTTTTTCGTTGAATTTAGCACCCTTCTGTACGTGCGATGTATGGCTATTTCCTCTATGTCTCCTTAGCTTTTACTCTTTTTGTAATGAGAAGCACTTATAGCTGCCCTATGCATGGAAGATTCTGGAAAGATACACTGGAAAGCGACGGACTTGATAGTCAAGGTGGTTTCTGTTTGAAAAGACATTACCTTTGATGACAAAGGCTTCGGCCAGCAGGCGGAGGTGATAGACCGGCTGCCCATCTCTCGTGAAGTCATCGAGCCCGGCCCTGGCACACATGCCCTGGGCGTCACGGTAACGGCCCTCAATGTACTGCAACTTGGCCATCAGGAGCAAGGCTTCATTCATGTACCGGGGCTGAAAGCATGAATTTTACGTGTTTCACATCGTCACATTTTTCCTGTGTTTAGTACAAACTGTATATTTGTAAGATGCACAGCCTAAACTGTGATAATAAACATGACCCCTTTTGTAAAACAAGATGTTCCTTGGAGCTTCCAGGAAAATGAAGTTATATGTATTAAATTAAATTCTTGCACAACTCCCATCCCCCTGGCTTCTCTTCCTCCACAAAATCTCTGCTCATTGCAGTTCTGTGTACATTGTAGAAAAGATAATCCACTAACCTTACATAAAACATTCAAAATATACAAGTGTTCATTTTCTACTCTCCAGAAAAACAATTGTTTGGAAGCTTTTCAGATCTTCTACATGGGTTCACCAGACTCGGAGCAGTATAAAACAGAACGCTTTTTGATTTTCTGGGATCCAGACAGGAATTAAGTGTCCGACCTCCATGCTCACCTCCAGACGACCTCTGTGGAGTATGGTATTGAGATGGGCTTTGGCTTTGGCCAGTTTGGGCTGCTCCTTTTCATTCAGGGGCGTGGAGCTGCGCAGCAGAGGCATGTTCTCCTGGAGGCATTCCTCTAACAGCGCTTCAGCTAGCAGAAGCTCCCCGTAGTCATCTGAAGGCGGAGGGGGGCAAAAGGAAGATAACTTAGCCAAACTGACAACTTAAAATTCTCTGATTTGATGAACATGATTTGGGTGAGATTTGACAGAGATGTTGGAGAGACGTGGGAGAGGTATGACAGAGCTGCGGAAGGGATGTAGGAGAAATGAAGGACAGATGTAGGAGAGATGAATCAGCGTGTAAGAGATGAGCGAGAGATGTCGGGAAATTTTGGGAGAGCTTTAGGAGAGCTGCAGGAGAGCTGTCGGAGGGATGTAGGAGATTAGTGACAAAGATGTGGGAGAAATGTAGGACAGGTGAGGCAAACACATAGAAGAGATGTGGGAGATATGCAGAGGGGATGAGGAAGATATGAAGAACAGATGTGGGAAAATTGTAGAAAGGATAAGGGGACATAAATATAGGGGATGAGGAAAATATGTAGAGGGGATGTGGGAGATATATAGTAGGGATGCAGGAGATATGTAGAAGGTATAAGGAGAAAAATGGAGAAGGGGCATGAGAGATACAGTATGTAGAGGGGATAAGGAGAAATATGCAGAAGGGATGTGGGAGATATTTGGGGGGGAAAAGGAGAAATATGCAGAAGGGATGTGGGAGATATTTGGGGGGGATAAGGGGAAATATGCAGAAGGGATGTGGGAGATATTTGGGGGGGATAAGGGGAAATATGCAGAAGGGAAGTGGGAGAGACAGCACCAGGCTGAGGGGGAAGTCCCCAGTAGACAGGACATAGGAGTCAGCTGCTACTCCTGCCAATGTAAACAGTGTAAACACTTAGCCTCGAAGGTCTGAGTCAACACCAGTATCTTCAGCATGGCTTTTGCGGTTAAGGCCATTAGTGTCTCAAAACCAGTTTATGGAGGTTTAATCTATCTATTTCTCCCTCTCTCGCTATCTGTGTTTATGGCTCTGACGTGTATAATTCTCAGGTCCTCAATGAGCTTCATCCTGTTTGGAGTGAACCCCATATCTCCCAGCAAAGCTGGCTCAGTTAAGCACCCCAGTCTCTTACTGTGGTCTAATTCGTTTAACACTCACACTGACATCTGAGCCTCCCCGGCATACTGTAGGTGCTCCACTTTCAGGTGCTATGACAAATCTCCTCACTCTAAAGCCACCTTTGAGAAAGAAAACAGCATGACAGGACGTCTGCCACGGCACGCGCACCATACACCGAGGAACATTCACAAATCTTGCTGATGATCTGAATGATGATACAGTGGGAGGCTATAGCAGCAGCTAGCCACTCTCACTGCATGGTTTTTGTGTCAATGATCCTGCTCTCCCCTCTAGCAACCCGTCTCTGTCCATCTCACCGTCATCAGTAAGCCACTGCCTCCCTCACTATGCGTTCTTATCTACCGTCTCCTGGCATTCATCGTTAGTTTAGCAGAAAAGAGCTGTTAACACACAGGGAGACGTAATAATCTAACTCATCTCGACAGAAGCCAGAGGGGAGACTGAGTCATTTGTCTTGATAATAATCTACACATACCAAATATTTCAATTTTGCAGCCACTATTTATTTTTGCAGCCAGAGCAATTTAGATAGCTTACATTCCTTACATACAGCTGTGTATATCCGAATACTGTACAGGAAAAAACAGGTTAGATCTAAAGATTACAATGGCAGAGAGTTAATGTATTGCCTCAAATCCACTACTGAGGAGAAAAAAAAGGTGTTAAAGGTTAACTGTCCTCTGACACAGGGCGATCACTGAAGACAGCTCTCAGATTAAAACACTTGAGAAACGGGTTATCACTATTCAGGGCACAGCTCATGTCATTCCAGATGTTACAGCCTCCTGGGGTCTTACGGGCTGCCAATTCGGGGCTTGCTGGGAAAGATCTCTGCTTTAAACGGAAGCAGGTCCACCCCAGTCAACCCAAGGGACCTTGTCTCCTGCGCTGAAATGCCACTGGGACGAAAAGGTTCACCATCTGCCATCCTGCAGCCAGACTGATACTGCCCGAGGAGTTATCAACGTTTTCTCACAGAATTCACCGTGACCACTGACTGCACTTAAATTACTCCGAAATCCATTTAACACGTTGACTGCCAACTACGAGATAACTCGTAATGGCGGGTCAGGGCCAGCGCCAGAAAAATTCGGGGGAAATTATCCATCCCTTTATTGACAACAATTGGTCCTGGCTAATTCTAGATGGTTTTCCTTTATAAGCACGTTTTCTAATTCAAGAATAATCAAGTGGCAATTGAAGACACGGCTTCTCTCCCCCATGCGATCTAACAGCAAATAATGGGCTACATTCAGTGCAGAAAAATAATTTAATTATAATTAGGTCAATGCACTGGCACTCAGCAATGGTAATTTTTTTTCCAGCGAGAGCGGAATTTCAGAACTCTTCGCGAATGAAGGTAATTCTGGTGACAAGTATACGTGGTTTCCTCCGTTTTCATTTTCCAGTCTAACAGCTGGCTATTTTTTACAGCAAGTTACGTGACCGTGCTGCAAAAACAGGTGTAGGTATTTGCCGTAATTACCTTCATTCGCAAATGAGTTCTGAAATGCTGCTCTTGCTGGAAAAAAAATTAACGTTGCTGAGTGCCTGTGCATAGACCTAATTATAATTAAATTATTTTTCTGCACTGAATGTAGCCCATTATTTGCTGTTAGATCGCATGGGGGAGAGAAGCCGTGTCTTCAATTGCCACTTGATTATTCTTGAATTAGAAAACGTGCTTATAAAGGAAAACCATCTAGAATTAGCCAGGACCAATTGTTGTCAATAAAGGGATGGATAATTTCCCCCGAATTTTCAAGTCTGGCGCTGGCCCTGACCCGCCTTTAGCTGGCAGTCAACGTGTTAATCACACAGAATTTGGGTACACTCTACGTGTTCTTCTCCTCCTTCAACTCTTGTTCTTCTTACAATTCCCTGCATCCATAATGCTGCAGACCAACAAAAACATAATTTTAAAGGCCAGTATCTACGGCATCTGAAAACAACATCTACAGTATTCTAATCTTATTCGACCAATGATAACAACGGATCGGCCCATAACAATAGCTCTTCACAGAACACACAGGAAATTATACTATATTAACTGAATTTAACTCATGAAAATAGCAGGCATTCAAAAAAAAATATGCATTTCAGGTCAGAGAGACAAATTTTCACATCAACAATAATGACAATCTGTCCACGCACTTTGTTGTGCAGCTCATCACCTATACTCATGCAGGTAGTCAGGTGCATGAGATTTCTGTGGTCACATGACCAAAGGCAGCTTGTTGACATAATAAGTACAAAAGCAGAGCATATTTCACAGTAATGAGTTCAGAGAGAAAAGAACAGAGAACAAGAATAGACAGAAAGAAGAAGAGTCATTAGACAGAAGAAAGCAACAAAAGATGAGATTAGATTCTGGGCTTTAGAAAGACTGGTCGTGAGTCTCCTTCCTCAATAACAGTAAAAAGCAGGAACAAGTGCAGAGAAAGCCAACAAACCTCAATCTGATTCTGTTTACTCAAACTCATGGGAGCCCAAACAAGGACAAATCAATAAAAGCCATGACATGCCTGCTCTGAATGTACATGGAGATACCAGGAGAACAAGCAGATCTTCACTAAAAAGGTTTTTATCGTCTCCAGTGAAACTGGCACAGCGTTCCAGAGTAGTTATAAGCAAAGGAACCCACTTTTATCATTTATTTTTTAATGCAATCCAGCCAACTGAGGTAGTTGTTCCCTTCACATACTGAAAAACTGAGCACACCATGGCAGCATTAGCCACCTCTCTCTCATCAAACACTATGAGCTGGTTTCACAGACATGGATTAAGTGTAGTCCTGGACAAAACTGAGTTCTGCATGGAGATTTTCCATTGAAAAATTGCATTTAGTCCAGGATTAAGCTTAATATGTGTCTGGGAAACTGGCCCTATAAAGTAAAAGTATTTGGACACCTGCTTATCCAACATCTCATTCCACGGGCATTAATCTGCAAGCTTCCCCCTTGTTGCAAGAACAGTCTACACTTTCTTAGGAAGGTTTCCATATTCTGTTAGAACATACCTGGAGGGATTTCCTTCCATTTCAACAAGAAAAGCATTATTGCGGTCAGGCAGAGTTGCTAGGTGATTAGGTCTGGCTCAAAGTTAGCTTTAGAAATTATTTCAACAATATTTGACGGGGCTGGTATTAGGTCTCAGTGCAGGCCAGTCAAGGTCTTCAACACAAATCTTGAAGAACCATGCATGGGACTTGCTCTGCAGGGGGCATGGTCTTGCTAAAGTGGAAAAAGGCCGTCTCCAAACTACTAGAAGCACAGAATTATCTGGTATATCAAAGTATCCAATAGTACTAAGATTTTCTCATAATAGAACTAAGTCCGAACACAGAAAAATAGTCCAAGATCAAAAAGTCTGTGCAGACTTTTGGCCATATAGAGCCAATCAAATGAAGTGCTGCATAAAATATGGAGGAACTCCATTTTACTACTGAATCGGTATTTAACGGTGGCGCATCCCAGTGGATGACTCCTATTCCTGCAGTTCCTGAAAGCTCTGAAAACTTTTGTTCAGAATGATTACTTGTTTTGGGAGGATTTTGTCATAATCAATTTTTTTTCTTCAACAAGACTGGCTGGATGATGTCCCATTGTGGTCTGTTATTTTAGCATGAGTTAATGTGGCAATCATGCAAAGCTACACAGATACAAAAATACAGTCAAGAATGAAACATAACCCTGTATAGCTCAGCTCCTGGGTCCCCACGGTAGAATTATTATTATTATTATTATTATTATTGTTGTTGTTGTTGTTGTTGTTGTTGTTGATGATGATGATGATGATGATGATTATTGATTATTCTTTATTGATTATGATGTTACTGCTGTTTTTGTTTGCAAAAAGCATACCAACAAATCCAAACCGTAACCAAATTAACACACTGAATTTGATCTAAACTCTAAAGCACGCTTTAAGCCACTAAATCTGCAAGGAAATGTGAATTACGTACAGAGCTAGCAAATAATAGCTGATGGCAAGCAGAAGTATGACTCATAATAAGCAACTTTTTTTATATTATGAATAAACAATTCAAGTACAGAGCGCATTTCATAAAATTTCCATCTGTCGACTAGTTGAACAAGTTGACAGGACTGAGCAGCATTCACACCAAACTACTATGATCTAAAATGGGAGACAAACAGTCCACTTTGGCAGCTAAGAGAAAACGTTGTTGCCCGAGAGGCGGGAATGACATTACTTTGAAAGTACAAAGTTCAGTTTATGCGGAACAGCAATCGTTTCTATTCGTGAGCAGAAAAACTTTTGTTTATTTTCTGGAACAGAATCGACGCACTATGCAAGTTTAAGCCACTCACCGTCCTCGTGGATACGCGCGGATACGATCTGATCCACTAACGTGGGTATCTTGTCCCATTGACACTCCGCGCGACAGCGCTCGATCTCTGCCTCCAGTCGGTACTGCGAGAACGAGATCCTCGCGGCCATCCTCGACCTATCCCGGGAGCCGAATTCCCCGGACACTGCAGGAGCCACTGTGGACTGACAAGTCGCACATTAAAAAAATCAATCTTACTGAGCATGTGCGACAGCGGTTACAAAGAGTTGACGTGTAAAGCATACCACCGCGAGCACGTTCACAGTAATGAAACTAAAAGTAAGTCACCTTAAACACTTGTAGTTGTTGTGAAGGTGATGCTAGATCTCATATGAAACAAGAAATTACATGCGATAGTGTTTATGACAGTGAAGCGAGGAAGTTGAACGCAGGCTAGGGTTTAACTGTAAAGCACATTGTGACGAATGTTTGCGGAATGCGCTATACAAAAAAAAAGTTGATTCGATTTGATCTTCATTTTTTTAGTCTAAGTTTGAACTCCCCAATTTGGTCATTATGGCTCTTACATGGCCTTCTTGTTAATTAAAAATGATAAATGATGAAGTAGGCTTACTAACATCATTGCATCAAATAAGATAGCTAAATATAGACTTCATTCTTATCAGTATGGTCTGAAAGGTCATGAAAAAAAAATGTGTCTCATTTCAGAATAATGCTAAACTCTTCTACTGGGAGTTCCCAACATGCAAGCACACTCCTGTAAAATGCTTCATGCAATGCTGAATGCCAAAATTCTAAAACATAGCCCGGCATGCTCATAGTTATTGCCAATAAGCAAGCATAGGGCATATATGTGTGCAACTGTTGGTAAATTATGCCGCAAACTCAAGCCAGAACAAACACAACTAAGCCTAAATGTAATGTTATGTCAGCAAGTTAATCTCAATGCAAAATAATCTCAGGTGTTAAAACAGAACAGGAATCAATCTGATTAAAAATCAACAGGGAGTCAAGAATCACACTACGATAGCAAAAGTGCCAACAATGTATTGATACTGATTTACTGGGTGCAGATTCTAAATGGACAGCCCTACTTCCTGTAATTTGTTTGCTTCAGAATATGCATTCAAATCCATCTTTCCAGCTAAGGACTATAATTTGAATGTTTCCAATTCACTCTTTCCCATTTGGCCCCAGTGTTTATTCAGGAAATGAGTTGTGCGCATATGTGGATGTCTATTCAAATCTTAATGGAGTTTTGTGGTTTTAATTCACCACTTTTACCCATGGGGTTTAAACTTAAACAATGACTATGTCATGAAAGTGTGGAATAACATATTTTTTGATGGTACTACCATCCATATTTGGATGAGCTGAGTAAGTTTTGCATTGTTTTTTATACAAAGCCCTATCTGAGTGGAGCAAAATAGAAATTTAGCTGGCTGAGATAAGATCCACAAATCATAGGCGTAGAATTATGACTTGGGAGTCTGTTGCTGCATCTTTCAACACGAGGACTGAACGTGAGTGTCAATAGCCAGTAAATCTGAATGAATCAGACAGATGTCTTGCCTAACAATGGGCATTAAAATCTACTCTTTGATGCAATATTAGGAGACTATAATCCACTAGCTCAGCAACAGCAAATGATCCTGCTGACCAGGGAAGACCATAATGGTCGAAAACCAAAAAATATTGTCGGCTGTGAAGAAATTTAATTGTCCTGGTAAAACAGATGAAGAGAGCTCTGCAGAATGTCAGTTTAAGTGTTTCAAGTGCTAAAATAGAGTACGGGTATGTATGAAACACTGATTTCAGCAGCTATTCAATGCATGGAGCAAGTAATAAATTCAACTGTGTGGCTTAAATATGACAATTTGACATTGAGCACATCCCCAAAATAAAACCAACAGTAAGGACTTCAACCTCATTGTCTTATTTACTATACATTTGGGCCACGACAGCAAATATTGTGTCACCGTCCCAGTACTTTGGAATTTAACAAACTTTATATGTACTTTAAACACCATATTCAAAAGACTTACACTGTTGAACTGTCTGCTTCATGAATTTTCAGAAATGCTCATTTTCAGGAAAATATATACTTCCATACAGGTCTTGGGTAACTCAAGTATCAAGTATTAACAAGTGTTTTAAATATTGATCAGATTTTCACCAATGACAAAGTAATCCAGAATACATAATTTCTAGCAATATGATGAGCTTCACCATGGGCTACGCCATTTTTAGGCATTTGCCCAGTTAAGGATTACTTTACATCATTTTGGAATGTATGGCAGATTCAAATCTTCACTAATTATTAGTTTCTTTTCATCTGCAAAATACCATGACTACCTAAACAAAGAATGCATTTGCCAAGATATTTTGCATAAAAAGGCTAGACACACAACTGTAAGTGAGGTGTCTTTCCAGTTTAATATCAAGTGTGACTCGTTTCTGGTGAACACTCCCTGTATTCACCAGTGCCAGAAAGAGTGAAAATATGTATTGTGATGTGTGGGCCTTCCATTACCCTGAAGTTCGTGTCAGTGAAGTTCTCAACTGCTGCATTTTTCTTTTAAATGAATTTTATGATGACAAACAAAAGCTATACAACATTAAAACAGAGCAGCAGCATTGATTGAACAAAATAAATCCAGGATCATTCACCAGCTTACTCCTTGCACCTCCAGAGGTAACCTGACTGAATAAATAGGGCCAAAATGTATTTGATTAATCAAGAGTTTTATTAAATTGAGTAAAAGCAATGTTTATGCGCAGTGTGCAGAGTATGAATTCCAATGTTTGGTGTACAATCAAGATCAATTACATAAACGAGGGCCTGGAGACAAACTGAACCAGCAACACCAGTCTTGCTACACTAACGACTTTCGAACAACAATGGGCAGAACAGTCATAAATTAAAATTGAAACCTTGATGACGCAGCCTCATGAAATATGATCGGGCGAACGTGAACACGTTGTGTTTATGAGGGCAAAACGACGCCTACGGAAATAGCTAACGTCAATTGAGCCACACAGAGCACCACGCCGTAATATAACGGTCATAAATTTCGCGATGTGAGCAGGTAAATTCGGGTGGGCTAGACTAGTCAGCCAGTGTCAAGCCGCTTCCACACTGGACGCGAAACTAATTTTTCGCATGACAGATTACATTCAAAGTCAATTGAAGTCAACTGTTCCGCGTGTATTCGCGTCTTTGCATTGACTTTGAATGTAATCTGTCGTGCGAAAAATTCGTTTCGCGTCCGATGTGAAAGCACCTTCAGTGTTCCACACTGCACGTACTCGATAAAAGGCCAAGAACTCCGACGGTACTACACACAAAACTGAATATAAAATAACTGTGTCTGGGTTTTTTGGGAAGTTGTTCTAACGCCCTACTTCAAGAATTTTAAAAAATAGCAAACAACATGCTCTCAAAACATCTCTGCGGAAAGCTAATATACCACACAACATTAACTCAACGTGTTTTACATATCAAATGCAAGCAAACTATTAAGTATTTCCGGAACTACGATGCAGCTATCGATCATTTGTCCATTCATCCTAAGATAAGGGTATCCATGACTTGTTAACTAGGATATTTATGACTAGAGCTTGCTAGCTAACTAACTACCTGTCAAACTAGTTAGCTAGCTACGTCACCGACTGTTTCTTGCTCGCCAACAAGCCCTGGGGTGCGTTTCCCAAAATCACAGATGCTAACTTACATAGTTGGGCCCATTGACTGTGAATGGACGAAATATAAGCAACTACTTCGCTTTTGGGAAACGCACCCCAGCTCGTGTGTTAAGCCGCTTTCGCACTGGACGCGACACGAATTTTTCGCACTACAGATTACGTTCAAAGTCAATGCAAAGACGCGAATATTCGCGTTTTTGCATTGACTTTGAATGTAATCTGTTGTGCGAAAAATTCGTTTCGCGTCCGGTGTGAAAGCGTCTTTAGCCGGCTAATTATAGCAAGCTACGATAATATCGCGCTAGGTAGCTATTTTGCTACTAAGTTTAACAGCAAATAGAACCTCCAGACTTCTGAAAAGAGCTTTGGCAGCAACATGTTCTCTGATAAGGCTTGACATTGAGGTAGCAGATAAATACGAGCGATCGCCACTTTTTGTGGACACCGCGGCTCATTTCACTGATCCCATTTTCGAAAAAAGATCTCAAGCTAATCTGTTCTCGACGTGGATTTCACACAGTGGAAGAAGTGAAGCCAATACGTCACGAGTTGTCGTCCAATCAGAGCGTACATACCGGGCACGTGCAGCGAAAGGTTAGTACGGCGAGCATCAACGACCAATAGGAATAAGCGGAAAAGCGACGGATTCTCTGAAGTGCGTCTTTGCCCAAGAAGATTGCGTTCATTTAAGTTCACTTTCTTTAAAGCTGGTGAGTGACACGAATGTTTCCTAACATTATTGATTAATAAAGGAGCAGTACAATATAGAATATTAATTATTACGAGAGTGGAACTGAACGTTTATTTAATATACCGCTTGGCAATGTAGTTCCGTTAATTAACGTATGGCTTGCTAACCTGGCTGTTAGTTATGATGTTTGCCCAGTCGAGACTGTGATGAGGGATGAGTTGTGAGGCCGTTATCCTCTGGCTTTGCGGACGGTTATTTCATCGACAAATTAGCGTTTAGCTGTAATTCTCCCTTGGCGAATTATAGGGTGTATGAAATGGCTAACGGTTGGCAGCTAACTCCAATTTCAGTTTGTTTTCGAAAAACATTCGACTAATTACCCTGTGAAATCAATTTATTTTGTTCTCTGTAAGCTATCTGAGTCCGTGGTTCCCGAATTCTGTCCTGTGCCCCCCCTGTGTTACTGGTGTTTGTTCAAACCACAGTTGAAGTCTCGTAGGCATTTGATAAGGTATTAACTTGTCCTAATTTGGCGCATTTCTGTCTTAAAGCTCTTAGTTGTCGTCTTAAGCCACATTTTGACAGAATCATCCTGGTGTACTACGAAGAATGAAAGACCCTTGAACATATTGTGTCTATTTTTCTATTTTACCGGGAATTTGGGTGACAACATTTTTAAACTGATCAAGTTGGACACTGAGAAAATTGCTAGGCTCCAAATTATGTCGCTGAACACCGGTGTTTAGAGTTCTTCCAAAATTTTTTATGAACTTCATAACATAAACATTACTCAAAACAGAATTCCCTATAATTTGCTCGCCTAAATGTGTCCAGTTTCACCATTTAGGAACCAACTGATTGTTTACTTTGGTTTCATTTTTCCTCTCTTTTCATACAGTTTGTTCTAATGTATCACGGTGTAGATTTGGGATTTATGTACCTCATGGCATGTTGGGTAGGTGGGGGCATTAAGCACCAAAGGGCAAGAGGCTCCACTCTGAGACGGTCCACTATATTTGAGCCCATAGAACAAGAGTGGTCCGACTCATTTTTTTCATTTTTCATTTTGGACGTCTATTGCACTGAGCACTTCATGCATTCTTGAAGTGTGGAACATATGCCCCAGGCATTGTATAGTACTGGAACTACACTGAGTTAATCCATTATTGCACTAAACAGATTGACCACTTCAAAATCTTTTTAAGATTAGAACTTTAAAAAAGACAAACATGGAGTTAGACCACTTTTGTTCTCAGGGGCTCATTTCTGTTTCACATGGAAGCCTTGCTTTCAAAACATTACTGACCCAATGAGATACTCGGCAGTTCGTGCACATAATTCAAGAAAATTGTGTCCTGCTTGTAAACTTTTGAACGGGGCCTAAAGCCCCATTGACGTGGATAACAGGCCCTATGGGTCATTCCATATGAAATCACCCAAGCTCCCAGCTTGATGGTCTCAGAAATGCTTCATTTGGTGACATTTTGTTGCCTGTGATGAGCAAATTAAATCGCAGGTGGTTTCAAGTTGATATCTCGTTCCGTTCTCATTTTATTGGCCCCCAAAAAAGGGGGCATGGCCCACGTTAACCCTCTGGTCACAGTTTGTGACCATTTTCAAAGGGTTATAACCGATGAACTAATAAGGATACAAATTTCATTCTTTCAGGATATGTTTATTCTGTTTAATAGTCTGCAACAAACCTTTTAATATAGTGGTTAACCCTTTGAGTGCTTTGCAATTAACCCCTAAACATTGAAATTTGGTGCCAAACATGTCGATTTCAAATGAAATATTATGCAAGTATACTTAGAATGTCCCCTTTGCCATTTACATTGTTGATAGTATACCTGATGGAGTTTCAAATGAAGGTAAAAACATCTTTCTTTCTTCATCCGATTTGGAGAAACAGTAACCCCTTTTCAGCTAATTACCGAAACGGTGCACTTTTTGACCCTCATTTTGACCATGTGGGCCTGTTTTTATTTTCAAATAGTTGGCCTCAAATGAAAGCTTATTCAAAGTACTACAAAATGCAATGAAATCAAACTTGGAACAAATACTCCTACATGGAAAAATAAGACCCCTTTTTAGTGCTATTTGCACATCGGCACAACTATTCTCAGTGTACAGGTAAATGTACATAAATGGACAGGGAAATGTAGGGAAGAAAGGCAGATATAGCAAACATGATACAAATGTTAATACATATTATTTTGCTAAATCCAATTTTTCAAACCACACTGAGATTCGGTCCAACTGTTTCTTGGCGATTATATAATTCCTGCCCTTGCCACTCGTGCTAGGAGCATAAACCATCATGATATGCTTCAGTGGTACCCAACAAAGATCCTGCCTTCGTGGCCAAGAGAATTGTGGTGCAGGGCCATTTGGATGCATAAAAGATACTTTAACATCCTCGTTTTCAAGGGATTGCTCTAAGATATTGGCCAACCACCACTGGCCATCATATAAGCAGGCAACAAATCGACCAGGGGTACAATATTTAAGCTCCACAGGATTGTCCTTTTCGCAAATAAAGGGCATGAAGGGGCAGGTACGGTTGGAAGGGTTTCATCCACAATAGTAACAATTCTGCCTAGTCTATCAAATTATCTTGAAATTTCTGGGAAAACAAATACAAGAAAATGACACAGGCTGCAAATGATCAAAGAGCATGCAACTGAAAGTAGAAATAAACGAGTGGAGTTCAGTATTTCCTGTACATTATTGTACATTTACATACACTGAGAGTAGTTGTGCCGATGTGCAAATAGCCCTTAAAGGGCTTCTTATTTTTCCAAGTAGGAGTATTTGTTCCAAGTTTGATTGTGTTGCATTTTTGAGTTCTTGAATAAGCTTTCATTTGAGGCCAACTTTTTGAAAATCAAAACAGGCCCACATGGTCAAAATGAGGGTCAAAAAGTGCACCGTTTCGGTAATTAGCTGAAAAGGGATTAATGTTTCTCCAAATTGGATGAAGATAGAAAGATGGTTTTACCTTCATTTGAAACTCCATCAGGTATACTATCAACAACGTAAATGGCAAAGGGGACATTCTAAGGACACTTGCATAGTATTTCATTTGAAATCGACATGTTTGGCACCAAATTTCAATGTTTAGGGGTTAATTACAAAGCACACAAAGGGTTAACTCAACTTGAAACCACCTGCGATTTGATTTGCTCATCACATGCAACAAAATATCACCAAATGAAGCAATTCTGAAACCATCGAGCTGGGAGCACCCCCCATTTTGGGTGATTTCACATGGAATAACCCCTATCAGAAAACCACATCTGACAAAAGCCTCTTTTTCTGAATTAAATAAACTTTGATGTTAATGAGAATTGTGTGTTCGTTTATTCTGTTAAATTTTGGATCAGTGATCCCCTAGCTTATTGATATTTGAAAAAAAAAAAAAAAAAAAAAAGTGTGGTGCTTAAGGCCCCTGTTTGCCTTATAGATATCCAGCAATATTTATCAATATGTCATTGTGATAAATCACTTCTCTGAACAATTGAGACAAATTTATGGCTTGTAAAAATCCTACAATTGCAGTTGAAACGAAAACCAACATCCTCAGGGGGCCGTAGGATGGAGTTTGGGAACCACTGAGCTAAGTACATACTGGCTGGTGGTGTAGCTATTTGTCATCACGTCATTGTATGTTCTGTATTAAGGAGTCACACGCTGAGTTGCATTACTCCTCTGCATTGCCCTCTAAGTTAGTAAAAAACTGAATGACCTCTGCAGAGTTGTTGTTTTTTTGAAAGAGTGAAGTTGTCCGTTAGTAGTTTATTGCCTGCATCTTGTAATCTTGCTTAAAGATTGTTGTTTTTAAAGAAGTGGTGGAACTTAACTTTCCAGAGCTTGGTAATAAGGCCATCACCTATCCTTGTTTCCTATATTCACTGTATAATAATGATGTAAGTAGAGCTGATTGTATTTGACTAATGGTATTCACTGTACCAATCTCTCCATTAGTTTAGTGTCTTTAAGAGTCGGCTTCACGTGTCCCTCTCACCTAACTGCCAGTCGCAGTGTGTGGAATGCAGTGGGGAAGGAGGAGCGCCTGGAGCACTGTGTGTTGCTCGCTGCTGCTGGTCACGTTTCTGCTGTCCGCCCATAAACACGGGTCCGAGGCTCATGAACACCCCGAGGTAACGGAGGGTCACCGGGCAAACATGCGCCTGGACCGGAACATGGTCCAGGACCAAGAGTGAGTCCTCTGTTGTTGAATTTTTTTTTTTTTTTTTTTAGATATTAACTGCTCATATCCCCACTTACATGTATTGCAGTCTGAGGGTACTGGGGCAGTGGTTCTCTCTCTGCTGTTTTGCTTGCCCTTAAGCACATCAGATTTGAAATAAAACTATGAATATGGTGTCCAAGTGTAGAATGTCGCCTTTACTATCAGGATCTTTGCATGTGTATCCCGTGATCTGTGTTATTTTGTATTCACTGCTTTTTTTGGTTGAGTAGGGCTGCATTTCTTTTCAGAAGAATCGGGCATGGGAAGGTATATTCTAGAGAATCAAGGTTTATTCCCGCAGAAAGAGTTCAGCACTTAAAACACTAAGATAGGTAAGCCTGAACTGATGAAGGTGAGACAGTCAACACCTTATAGCCAAATGGTCACAGAATAGTGTTGCATAAGTAAGCGTATTCCTTATTGGTGAGTGCAGTTTTAAATGATTGGCTGCAGTAAAATTCTGATTGGCTGTCTTATCTGTCACCATCAACTTGAAATGAACTCACACTGATCTTTAATCTTCAACCTAAATTAAAAATACTTGTTCGGTCTGGTCTTGTATAGTGTATGTTTGAGAATCCAGGATCGAGGAGCATCTGCTCACATCTTTTCCGGACCTCCTCCGGATGGAGTGCGGCGTGCACGCACACAAAGTCCTGGATTCTGGAGAGAACGAGAGGACGGTGCACATACACGAGTGCGTGCATAAACACACTTGAGTAATGTATATGTTTATAATAGTGGGAGAGTTTCAATGTTCAGGAAGAGATGATGCCATTTGGAGATTTTTGGATTTTTCAATTTGATACTTGCCCCATCTATAGGATTTAGTGAAGCAAGGAGGGTATCCTTTCCTTTTAAAATTTGGTAATTACACTCAGAAATGAGCGCTGAAGTGCTCTCCTCCATTCTATTTCAAATCCGGTGTTCTCTTGTACTGCAACAAAATTGTGCTATTGTCTGAATACATATGGACTGCACTGAATACAAAGTTTAATTCTGCTGTAACTCGTGTGGTGCACCTGGGTACGGTTTCTCCGGAGAATGCTTTAACTCTTGCTCTTCCCAGCCACATGAGACGGGCTGCTGAAATGGGCTCGCTGCTTGTCCGTTGCGTCCTCAGTTGAAAGTGGTGCGTGTTTTCGCAATCTTCTGCTTTCTGATGTTTATCTGTACCACTGTGGTGTGGTTAAGGGGTTTTGATATCCTCAAGCACCCATTCCCTCTGTCCTCTCCTCCATCTCATCAGGCACATCATGGAGCATTTGGAGGGAGTCATCGATAAGCCAGAGTCAGACATGACCCCCCAGGAGTTGCAGCTGCATTACTTCAAAATGCACGACTACGACGGCAACAACCTGCTGGACGGGCTGGAGCTGGCCACTGCTATCACGCACGTGCACAAAGAGGTGTGTAAACATGCACAATCTCGCCTTCCTCACGTCATCGTACACCATGTTGGACACGATGGCCTCCTCATACAGCGCTTACACACAACCCTCTGATACTGCCACAGGATAAGGGTCTTGTTTTCTGAGTTTCGTATGCGACTGGTACAACTATTTCAACTTACTGGAGGTCATTTGATAAGTAACGGCCGATGGAAAGTCCCATGATGTCATGCTTCATAGTTGGTCATATGAGGTATTTGATTAGATCAGAGTTTATTCCTTTAGAAAAATTGCATCTTTTAAAAGGGGATTATAATTTTCTATATAATCTTTGGCTTTACCGCACAAACCTCTTGGGTGCGAAATGTACTACCTGAGCGTGTAACCGTGATTTTAATCAGTAGCCATCAGCAGGCCCTCTTGGCTTTTTTTGTGAATTGTAAGAGGGCTGACACGCTGTTGCCTCAGCGAAGGAAGGCCGTGGGTTTAATTCTGGCCAGCATGTAGTTTGCATTTTCTCACCGTTTTTGTGCGAGTTTCTTGCGGGTACTTCTGTTTCTTTTCCACAGCCCAAAAACCTTCTGATACAGCCTTATAAGGCTATCCACACTAATACATTTTGATTTAAAAATGAAAACAATCTCTGTCCACACTAAAATGCAATGCCGGAGTTTCCGAACTAAAACGGGGTTTGCAGCATTTTCAAAAGCCTCCTTTTTAGGGGTTCGAAAATGCTGGAGTGATTGTGGACGCGAGGCAAAAACATAGCGGAATTTATGCGTTTTTAAGATTAAAACGTATTGGCGTGGACTAAGAGCCGTGTTTTCATCTAGGTTTTTAGAATTCCACGCGTGACTGGTTCAAAATTTTCAATATCATAGGTCATTGATTAGTAATGCCAGATGGAAAGACCCATGGGGTTTTGCTGCATAATTGGTCTTGTAGGGTATTTGATTGGATCAGAGCTAATACTTTTTTACAACATTTTTGGGTCATGCACACAAACTTCTGCCCAGGAACTAAGCTGGTTTAGTGATTGATAGGTGAATGAAGAGGCTGATGGACATTTCATGTAAACTATTTTCAGCTCTTGATAATGACTGTAAATTTTTACTCTGTTTTCATCCACATACCTTGAGATCCATTAGTACTTGGACTGTGATAGTTTCAAGGGGCTGTAATTCTTATAGTTCAATCCATATTGATGTAAATGCCCTCAGATTGAAAGCGCTGACTTTACTTGTATCCATATCAACTGAACTGCATTTTAATTGCATGCTCTAAAATTGTCCGTATCCAATATTGATTTATTACTGTCCCAGACCTGTGTAAAGCTAAATAGTTTGGTTTGCTTTGACAGGAGAGGGGAGACACTCAACCGATGAAAGAGGAGGACCTAATAAGTTTGATCGACGACGTCCTGCGAGATGATGACAAAAACAACGACGGATACATCGATTACGCAGAATTCGCCAAATCTCTTGAGTAAAGGAAAGAGGCTTCAAACAACTGTGAAATGCCCTACAAAGGGCAACGTAGCCACCCTTTTGTTTCGAATGACTGAGAAATAACCCTTGAACTTGAGCTAGCGTTAGTACTTTGGACTGAACTGGCTCTCGCCCAGTCGTACCAGCATAAATGATTAATTTCAATTCAAACGTAGAAACTGCCTAAAATATTGACTGTTTGCAATAATAGCACGATATGTCCCTGTAGGTCAAAATTGGCGTTAACATTTGGTGAAATATTGCTTCTCAATGACAAATCTGGGGATTTCTGCTCCTGATATGTCATTGTGATATTTCTCAGAGTTGAATCATTTGTGTCAAGATGATTACAAAATCTGGTATGAATGTTTTCAATCCTGACCTCTCCCATCTGAAGTCAAGGTCATGCAACTGCTTTCTGTGGCAAAGTGATGGTAACCAATGCAGGCATGGAGAAAATGAGCTGCCGTATACTTGTAGATCCAATGGTTAGATTCTCAGATGGCCTTATTGGGGATGGAAGCTATTTGGACAGGGAGACTTTGCATTGTGAATGCTTTCTAGCCAAATGGGCATCTCGGGCCTGGTTCTCGGCTAGACCTGTGCCAGACATCTTTTTTTTTTTTTTTGAGGTTTTTCTCATGAATTATGTCCGAGGATATTGGGTACCTACTGAAGAATCATGAATTATGCAGCAGCTGTAGTGTGAAATATTTATTCACTTTCCCAATATTGAACTGAAATTAGACCATAAAATGTGATATAAACATAATATTTGTGATGCCTTCACCTGACCTTGGTGTTGGTTCTGTGAAGGAAATACACAAGTTATCACTGGCATCTGGGTCCACATGAGTCTTTGAGCCATGACTGAAACCAAAGGCCAAAGCTTTCCTCTCCTTTAAATAAATGAATGTTAAATAGGAATGTTCACTTGATGCGCTGTAATTTATGACTGTTTTCCTGTGCATAATCAATTCTGAAATCCTAAATCAGATTCATACCAATATAAATGTCTGTTTTTTGTTTCAGGAAATAATTTTAAATGCACACTGTATGCAAAATGAATTACTGTGGTTCTAAAATGACTTCATATCACAGTATACCAGTTTAGGGTCTGTGCAATAAGGCCATATTATTTTCTACCCATTTGTAATTTTTTTTTTTCCCAGAAGAAAAACCTTTATAACAAATATTATATTTTCAAATAATGTTGTGTTAATTGTTTTGTGATATCAGTATGTTGAAAAGCAAATGTTTAATTCTGTATTCAGATACTGTGACGTCATGTAAGTGAAGCAGCTGTTTTTTGTGTGTAATTTAAAGCCAAATTAAATCTCATGCATAACCCAGATGCCTTTTCAGCTGTTTGTGTGTGTAATTGGAAAATCTTGTCAATTATTTGCATTTTTGAAGTTTCTTGCAAAGATCACATCCGAAAACTAAAGCCTGGAATAAATTGAAAACAAAGATGCAGGTGAATAATGGGAATGTCATTAGCGAGGATGCCCATTGGAGACACAAACGCAACACACTACTAATTAGGACCCGTATGTATTTTTATACATACTTATTTCCACTTCAGTTTTATTACTCTAGAATGTTCCGGCAAATATGAAGTTTGCCCACATTTCTCCTTTTCGAGGCTGGTCATGGTATTTCATATATGGAGTACATCCCCCCCACATTAAATTTACATGTGGAGAAGCATTGACAAATATATGATTGGAAGGGAACGCAACACTTCAGATGTTACTAAAGTCAGTATTATTGGTATGTGATGAAACTGTTCATTTTTACATTTAAACCAGATCAGAGTTCACTTGAAATTGCTTTCTAACATTAACATTTTCGGGCAAACCATTTTTTCCTGTTTTTTGTCTATGTACGTACAACTGTATATTACTGATCATTCCAGGTCCTGGAGAGCCACAATAGCAACAGTTTTCTCGTTACTCAGCACTTACATAGTCAAATAAAACAGTATAAAGCGGTCAATTATACAACCAACTCTGCTCATCTGGTTACTTGGGTCTAAACTGATTAATGACATCAATGTGAAAACAAAAGCCAGCAAACCCTGTCGCAATCTAGGTCCTGGAAAGAAGACCACCGCCCTCGTATCTGCACCTGAAGAATGCAGTGAGAAAGGTATCTGACTAATTAAATTATTTCTGCTCACTGCAACTAGCTTTAGAAACATTGTAGATTCAGACATGAAGTCACAGTCAGAAAAACTGTCCTAGGGTAAAGACTATTCAGTATATTAATACATCAGGACTACTATGGACAGTAAAGAAGCACTATAGCTAGAAAAACAGCTAATTTAGTACTTCCACATTCCTATACACCTTCACTTCTCTGCATATTGCTTGACATAAATGTAGTCCGGCCTAGCCCCAGTGATTGGCTGGCTCCAGTCCAGTCATGGAGGCCAGAGAGAGGATAGGAGTGGCCAGGGTGGGAGCTGGTGCCCCTATGGTCCTCAGCTGGTTGTACCAGTCTTCATGTGAGCGGGGCTGAGGCGTGGAGGCTGCGGGGCAGGAGAACTGACCAGCGGGAGCAGGGTGGGCATAGCTTGCTGGGGACAGCATGGATGGGAGGCGGGGAATGTGTGAGAGGGAGTGGGGGTATTGATATGACCTGCTAGCCCCGCCCCCTGGCATGCACATCCCGCCCATCATGCCCCCACAACCAGGCAGCATCCCCACAGGCACCGCCTTCTGACACGCCCGCTCCTGTTTCCGCTGCTTGGCGCGCCGGTTCTGGAACCACACCTGGCAGACATGGGGGTGTTAACATTTGGAGACATGGTTAAGTGGGGCACTAGACAGTGCACAACTAGCAGTGTCCTGTTGACTGAGGCAGCGTTAGACTGGGCTAATATCCATCCCTTTTTTGACAACAATTAGTCCTGGCTAATTCTAGATGGTTTCCCTTTATTAACACGTTTTCCAATTCAAGAATAATCAAGAGGCAACTGAAGACACGGCTTCTCTCCACCATGCAATCTGACAGCGACAAAATAATGGGCTACATTCAGTACAGAAAAATAATTTAATTATAATTAGGTCTATGCTCCGGCACTCGGCGACGGCATTTCAGAACTCTTCAGTGAATGAAGGTAATTTTGGCGACTAGTACGTGGTTTCGTCCATTTACATTTTCCAATCAGACAGCTGTCTATTTTTTACAGCGAGTAGCGTGACCGTGCTACAAAAACTGGTGTGCTTGTCGCCGAAATTACCTTCATTCGCTGAAGAGTTCTGAAATGCCGTCGCCGAGTGCCGGTCTATAGACCTAATAATAATTAAATTATCTTTCTGTACTGAATGTAGCCCATTATTTTGTCGCTTTTAGATGGCATGGGGGAGAGAAGCCATGTCTTCAATTGCCACTTGATTATTCTTGAATTGGAAAACGTGTTAATAAAGGAAAACCATCTAGAATTAGCCAGGACTAATTGTTGTCAATAAAGGGAGGGATATTAGTCCCAGAATTTTCAGGTCTAACGCCGCGCTGACTCTTGTATAGATGTCACTGAGGTCCATGGATGAAATTATTTGTGGCTGGATATTTAACCGTGATAGTCATTTTTATGTGTCATGTCCTTGTATTGATCTCTGTATTATATATGGGCATAATTACTTCACTGCTCCTCATGTGGCATGTCCAAACTTAACCAAAAATGACCAATATGGGTGCAGGGTTATGTTCAGCCCGATATTGCGCAGTGATACAACTAATCAAAATCTTCAATCATTCCTGTACCCACACTGACTCTTTTCAGATTAGATCGCGCCCCCTGATGTTTTTAAGACTTACTGAATTGTTCTCTATGAAAATGTGAAGGTGTGTCTGTTAATATTATGGTTGAATTGTCTAATAAAATAAACTTTTCACACGAGGAGAAAAGGTCTGTAGCACCGGAATACTCAACATATTCCCAATTTCAACTTCTCCTCGTTCTTTATCAGTCATAAAACTGTAACTACACGGCCAGTTTAAGATTCTTCATGATAATCTTTTCATTAGAGTATTTTTTTTTAATCCATGTGCATTGATGCAATGATTTTTATTTTTCTCTGCACAGAACAATAGAAACAATCTCTTAAAAAATTGTCAGATAACATTTCCGCTCACTTGAATCGGCCAATGATATGTTGTAATTGTCAGCAGACCAGCCTAAATTCCTGACCTGTATGCGGGCCTCATTGAGCTTGGTCACCCGCGCTAACTCTTCGCGACAGTAGATGTCCGGGTAATGGTTCTGTCCGAACGCCACCTCCAGATGTTCCAGCTGCTCTTGACTGAAAGTGGTGCGGTGACGCCTGCGAGCGGGGGACGGGTACTGCCCTGTTATGTGCGCACCAAACCCAAGGGTCGCGGTCGTCGCGACTTTCTTTCGAGGGATGTCAATGTCTGGATTTTTACAATAAACAAAACCAGAAAAAAAGAAAAGAAAAAAAAAGAAACGTGATGATTGCTTGGGAGGAACAGATGTTTACATGCACTATTTCTTTCTCAGGAATAGGCTTCTGACGAACTCTACGCATTGCATATGCGTCTCTGGTTGCCTGAAATTTAAAAAGTCTTTCCGTTGGCGTGGGAATGAGGGTGTTGTGTTTGCTCTTCCTTGTGACTGTCTGTGCAGTAAAGCATCCGCAAAGAATGCTTTATTTAGAACCTGAAACTCCGGGATTACAGGGTCTTTACCCTTACTAAAACTACGGGGAACCAAATAGCCACTCGCGGCCTTATCGCTACAATTTAATATCGTGAGAAAGCAGCGGCAGAGCCAAAAGGATTGCTCAAAGATTAAATCAACAATGGTCATCATGATGTCTAATTTGGCAAATTGGTTTGCTGGGCTTTGGCCCTACTGTCTGGGAAGTGGGGACACATTTTTTCGAAAAATTTGTTCCAAAACTGGGCCGTGCATCTCTTGTTTCAACTGTCCCGCTAAAAACCCAGTGAAAATTAAAACTGAGGTCATGACATTTATGGTGTGTGACCGTGACGGTGGAATACCAGCGACAAACAAAAAAAAAAAAAAAAAACCTCATCTGGCGCAGATTATTCTCTTCACTTCAGTTTTATGTTTTCTTTAAACTAACATTTTTAACATGTGTGTGATCCTGTAACTTAATCCATTTTAATTGCCTGTTAAGAAATAAAAAGGCTCTTAACTGGTTGCATAATGAGAATTTAATTTGTTTAATTATTTTTTTCTTGAACATATTAATACAACACAGGCTCGTCTGATTGTCTCTGATGTCTTTGAGTTCTTCAACATCTTCAGACTGTTTTATTTTCGTTGTAATGTCCGCTATGCAACCATTTACAATTTTATTGATTCCCCTTGAGCTGTCTTGTAATAGGTTAATAATGGCCCCCTTTTTCATGCAACTGCTTTCAATATCACACAATAAACACAATGTAAACGCAGGACTGTTATTTATTATGGGATGTAAAGCGATTTATAACATATCATCACTAAACAGGATAAGTCATCCCTCTTTACGTGAAAATCACCTGGTTAAGTAAAACGCACAGTTTGTTAAAATCTTATGCACTCCAGGAAAGCATAGGTTTGCATTAATGGATGTAAATTCAGAATGAAAATATCACAATTCATCAATATCAAAACATGCACATCAGTTCTAAGTCTTGAAGTTATATCACATCAACACAGGCATATCAATGTAAATATACAATGTAATAATAACAGTTTTATGTGCAGTACTGTACAAATGTGTTTTGCACTTCTAACAAATCTGTAATACAAAGGTATTTTTAAATCAAATCTACATTTGGTCTGACCACCCTTCTGCTTTAACACTTCATCAGTTAAGACCCACACTCAGGCACACTGTCCTCCAATGCTATGATAAAATCTGCAGGTGGGTTGCTCCAATTTTATTAGATAATCTGCCAAAGTTCTTCTCCAGATGGGCCGTCTCACATGTTACTTTCGCTCCATGTAATCCTATAGACAGCCCTGATGATAATGAGTTTAGGGCTCTTTCCAGACCTTTGTCCCATCTGTTACTGACAGGAAATTTTGTTGGCAATATTTAATTTTAGGGAGGGAATCTGTATTTGGAAACTTCAGATTTTTTTGTAATGAAACACTAATGCACTAAACAAACAAAAAACATTTAATGCTATATTAATGTAAAAACAAAGTGCCTAAAGACCTTTGAATGGTACTGTACATAATGAGATGAAACAATTAATACTTGCATATTAAATCGAATAAATTTATCAAACATAATGCTTTGTATTGGTTCCTCTTTTTTTCTGGATGGAGGTTTTTAATTAACACTGGAGTTACCATTAACCAAAAACTTGTATTATGCTACTCTGCTGAAACTTATTTTGAATTCCAATTGAATTCAAGTTTGATTAAAGTCACATTTAGAGCAAATTAGATCACTCACCTGCACTGGAACTAACTGTGCTTATGTCGGAGTACAGGTCTGAGTGATGCTGTTGACACTTGCCATGATCTCCCATTACCGGTCTTCGTTGTGTCATGAAGGCGATAAAAAATATGGTTGAGCAACGACTCGCAGGGTTGTTGGCGTCTCTGACCTAGACAACACTTTTGAACCATGGACCACCCTGACGTCATGCATCTATCCCAGCAGAGTCACACCCATTTAGGAAGCCCCCCTGTATTCATGCTCAAGGTGATATACCTGAGCCAAAACAATGTATTAAAATATTTATTATTCGATTAATCTAAACAATATTGAAACAGCTACTGGAAGGTGCATTTAATCATAAATAATTTTTGGGAAAGATTCGCCCATACCATGTTCTGTAATTGAAGGAAATGGACCAGTTAAAACATATTGCCACCGACAAAATTCTGATGACTCTTGGTTACTGAATATTTTTTATATATCAGTACACATTTTCACTAATATTCAGGGACTAAAAATTTTCATGCCATGTGATTCTTTACTTTGGTAAGTAATTTGTTCTGGCTTGGAATAATTCTCTTAACTGTACAGGGAAACTACAAATTTCTCTCTTAGTTTGGGTCGATAAACCATGCAAGTAGATCATCAGTATTTTTCAGATAATTTCTCAGTTGAAGAGCCAAGTGCTTTAAGTCTTAAAGTCATATTTACACACTGTGAGGAAAGGATGGGAAAACATCTTTAATAGTTACTTAAGTCCGCTGCCTCAATTTTCTAAAAATAGACATTCTGTGACTTAAGCACTTTTAGCTCTGGGGTCTTCAATTCTTTCACAGTAAATTCATTGAATATGTCCAGGGCCGATCAGGGGCTGAAAGGAAATCTCTTCTTGCTGGGCGTATGGAGTTTTGTTTCACTGTGTGATGGACAGGTCCACAATTGCCAACAGAGTTCACTAATGTGTGAGAGAGGCCTTCAGCGTCAAGGCCTTCATGTATACAGCAGGGGGAGATATTATTCAAGGTAAAGCTATTCTGTATATACTTGTTATACCTGGAATTGCCAGCAGATGGCAACAACTCATTCTGAGTCAAACGACATTAGCGAGGGAGGTGCCAGCGAACAGCCTGAATGAATGAGTGCGTATTCTACAGCGCAATACTAAGTGTCCCTACAATCTGAAAATGAATGCCCATCTTAGCCTGCATAGGTAGTCACTGGGTACACACCCTCATGTTCTGTCCTGTGCCCTGCTTGGCTGCAGTAATTTGATGACACACAAATTACAGGGACACACAGGATATCCGCACAAGGTACAGAACCCACAGAGCCACATATGGACACCAGAAGCCCAAACCAGGGTGGGCAAGTATGGAGAGAAGTGGGAATATGCAAAGTCCTATCAGGTCTCTGATATAGGCCAGTGTAATGTCAGCCTTAGCACTGCACTCAGCAATGTACTGGAAAACACTGTGGTATTTTGGGAATCTAATCTTTGCCAGACTATTTGAGAATTTCAAGTGTAACTGTAAAGACATATTTTGCATAATACACTGGCTTTTAGCCCCTGAATCAGCTCATAGTTTAGACTAGTGTAGCCCCAATGTATGTGCCATTCGTCAGTCTCAGAAATAATTCAGACCTGAAAATGCCTCCAAAAATGTATGCACTGCAATGTCCTAAATCTGGGCAATATATCAGTATTGATATCAACCTTAGATCTCATCTGTTTCTATTTTATTTGGTTTACCAGAAATACTTTATGAATCCGTAACACATGCTGATTATTGAAGTGCTAGAGTCCAGAAGCCTCCACTTTACAAGACAGGCAGCAGAAGCTGCAATATTAGCCATTGCTAGTCACGCAATGTGAAAGATCCTACAGAAATACAAAAAAACTGAGGGTAATTCTAAACAAAGATGTAAGATTCTGCGGCAAAGCATAAATAAGACTAAAATAAACATTCAGAGAAGTGAACAAGAAAAGATGAGGCCGGGGGGGTGGGTGAGCAGAATACTGCTTGCGAACACCCTTTTCCAACCTGGCTCCAGATTGCTGAAACAAGGTTCAAAAATGAAAATGTTTACTAAAACCATAAAAACAGTTTTGGTTTTGGCAACCACTAACACAACAAGTACCATAAAGCTAACAGCTGTGTGACAAACTGTCTTGATCATGAGGGACAAGTAGTATGTATGAAGTCCAGAAAACCAAGTGAAGGAGGTTCCCAAGAGGCATAGGTATAGGCATTTTCCATGCGGCAGCTGGACTAGCACAGAGGGGAAACACTTTTGTGACAACTCTTTCCTTCTGCTCTGTCTAAATTAATCATATACACATCACAGACTGTCATGGAATCCTTCTAAAAATCTGAGACCTTAGATCATTTTATAGGTGCATGTTTGTTATTCCATATGAAAAAAATACTTCAAAAAAAAAAAGATACCTGAAATATGCTATTTTTACATATGGGTGTAACTAAGGAAACATATTTATATGTGACGTGATTTATTTATGTGCGTTTAATAACCTGTTTGAAACAGTTTTATTCAACTTAAATATTAACTTAAATTAGAGCTAAATTAGCAATTAAAGTAACCCTGCTCCTCCTTTCAGATGGAATTTCACAGTGAGTTTCAGGAGCACTGAGAGGTTTTCTTGACGTGTGCTACGAGTTTAGTCTCACACCTATTAGCTGTTCTCTCAGTGAGTCATCCTAGAGTTCTCCATGCCTAAGACAGGAAGTGTACAAGCGAAGAGTTTCCTCTTCTAACCCCTCTTTAAGCTTTGCCCATGATGATTTAGGTAGTTCATTTCAGGCCCATGAAAATTTCTCTGTTCACTCTCCAAGGTTCCTGAATTATTTCTTTGCTCAGCTTCAGAATTACTTGCCTGCCAATAAAACTCTGTAGACATTTTTGGACTGGTTTTAAAAGCAAATGTGTCAACGTGGGACTATGCCCAGTTTGAGTCACTTCAGGTCTTGTCTTCTGTTATTGCTTGATCTAAGGGCTGCTTTTTCAAAGTTGCGAGCCACAAATCCATATTACATGGGCTGTGTCCATCTTAAACCTAAGCGTGCTGCACTTGGCACCATGACATAAAGGTAGACCAGTCAATTTAAAATCCAACTGCCAATCAAAGACTTTAAAAGAGACTAGACCAACACAACCTAGGACCAGTGTGCATAAAAGTGTTAATGAAAGATCATGATGATCCAAGAAATCCAATCATATCTGTGGTCGGTATTTTAAGATACAACTGGGAGGAACCTCTAACCATCTTGCTGATAAACAACCATGCCTTTTGTGACTAATCAGTTTATATTCAATCATAACCAAATCATCTGCTACCTATTCACCGCTGTCAAAATTATTTTGGAACATGCTGCAGGCTTCAAATTTTAAAAACAATAAATAAATAAATCAATACAGGTGATAAGATGATTCTTCAAATATTTCTTCTGTGTTCAACTAAATGTCAACAGAAGATCATTTACAAATCCCTTAACTCGGATTTTATTTGCATTTTACATACTGCCCCAATTCAGGTAGAAATGAGGTTGCAGATTGACTACAGCAACAACGACCATTGGCCAGATGGACTCAGCTATTTAACAATAAGGTTGATGATCAGAACAATAAATTGAACATTTTTGGCCGGCAACTCAGTCATCTGCTTACCTCTCCAGCCAGGATTTTTGTCCTTCACTTCATTTTATAGCACCAGGTCTGCATTAAAAGGTGTTGCACTCTCCCCATGTTTATAATCTGTAAGAGCTCTATTCAGTCGTCCTATATTGGACAAGTCATGGTGTAGATTTGGTTGATAATGACAAGCAGGGAGATGGAAAGGCAGTGTCTACAAGTGGCTGTGAATAAAAACGAAGGAAGAAAACACGTTGTTAGCAGCAGGCTGTTTCGCACGCCCACCAAAGGCCAAGGTTTCCTCGGTGCTCATATGATATGTTCTTCTGTAGATTGAGTCGCACCCCGAGACCGAACCCTCACTCCGACACTGCTGACCCACCTCAAATGATACAACAATGCGGATTCTGAATCAGGGATTCACGAGACCAGCAATAATACTGGGCTGGGTTACTGAGTAATCTGCTCTCACATGGAAATCCTTTTATTCAATTTCAAAGAAATTCTGCATTTGATTAGATTTATCGCTTATTTCGCTTGCACTGAGAGGGCCTGTGTCCTCAATTACCGCCATCAATTTTACGTCAAAATCCTTAATTCCAAGTGACAACCTGGCTAAAATCCCAAGACGCATAATCGTTCCATAGTGACCCCAGGCATCAGGCCTGCCAAGTGTTTAACAATTCTCCACATTATTCTCACATGTAGCATTTAAGGACTGTGAAAAACGATTAATTTACCCTTAAACCACGGGCCGAGGGGTCAGAGGGTTGACAGTGTTGGTCTGTCTGCCCCATATACTCAGTTTTGCTACACAAACACAGCTTACAGAACCAGAAGTGTGAAGCCCAAACTTCATAGAGTAAAAGTCAGGTCATGTGTTTTTTCAAACCATGTGCTCTGACAGCTGAGTTCACTAATTAGCATTGGATATACAAAACACAAAATCTGTAAAAGTCTGTAATAATATTCATTTTACACTTTTCACAGCAAAACTAGAGTATACTTTCACAACACATTTTAAAATGTGATCTTTTCTCAATGTGGAGAGCTCAGACAGTCCTTGCATGAAGCCATGAAATAAGATCATTTTGAAAAATTGCTCTGTTAATGTTCTGCTGCCTGCTCACCCAATCTTTTTTTTTTTTTTACTTTTTCCAGTTTTTTTCCCTTAAAACCGTTTCTATGTTGTTTATTAGACTTTTAAAATTTAAGTCACTGTAAATGTTTGCCTATTTCTGGTGATTAACATGGTATTAATTGGTAATTTTTTTGTTCAGCGGGAGATTTCTGAGGCAGGATAACCTGCAGTCACTAAGAGGTGCGAGTCTCATTGCCAACCATGCAAATCTATTCTCTCTTCTTTCCACCTAAAATCTTCCCTGAAAACCCCCACCATCACCACCTGCTCACCCACTTAGCCCTTCTTAGTCCATATTCACCAATTTTTTTGTTTTTTTTTAGAGTGAAGCCCCTGGCGTTATACCTAAAAGAGAGAGTGGGAATTGGAAGCATCTTCAATTACAACAGCCAGTGGAGAAATGGAAAGCCCCTCCTTCATTAGCCATTCTCACCCAATCCCCCATCCTCGCACTAGTCTGATATACTGAGGCATTACAAGGCCTTAATTCTACATCAAGCAAAACCACCAATGCCCAACAACCACCCTTACCCCTTACTCACACTCTACTGCTAGTAACTGATACCTGGGATTTAAAGGAAGCCCTGTCTTCTATTCATTCGTCTCTTGGAAAATGACTTAAGTGCTATATACGGTGTATAGTGTGACATTCACTGAGGTTGAAGGCATTAGAGGCTCTGATTCATTGTAACAATAGCAAGAGAGTGAGTCACTACCGGGAAGGAACAAGAGCGCCCAGTTACTTAAAAAGATCCTTGTGCGTTGGATCATCTTGAAAGGAGTCATCTAACAGGGAATATTAATATGCAGAATGCATAATTATGTGAAACAAATGTCTCCAGAAAGATTGCTTAATGCAGTCGCTCAGCTGAACGGGATGTTCGGAACCCAGACCGCGTCGTCTATAGAACAACCGCCCCTTGATCTGTAAGCATTGAGGTCACATGACGCTATCTCCTGTTTGTCATATGCTCATGTTGAGCAATGACAAAATCTTTAGAACAAACTGTATTCGCTTGCTGAGCTAAAGACCATGGTGTTCAACATGGACTTGTCAGCTTATAGCACTACAGATGATACCAGAAATGGATAGCTTTAATCTGGAAGAGCCACAAGTTCTCTTCTCACATGTCTTATAGAGATACACACCCTGGCATCTCTGTCTAGCCCTGTCAATGGCACCTCCAGTCACTGCACCAGTTCTTGGGCAATTGTTCTGCAATGGCCTTGGTCAGGGGCGTAGATTTAACTGGGAGCTGGGGAGGACAGAGACACGGCCTTTATGGCAACAATTAGTCCTGGCCAGTTCTCAATCATTTTTCTTCATTGACGCGTTTTCCAATTATCGTAATTGGCAACTGAAGACACGGTTCCTCTCCATATGCGATCTAACAGCATCCAGCGATGATACGGTGGAGTAAATTAAGTTCAGAAAATTAATTTACCGCTTGCCTGAGAGTCGACAGGTAAGCAATTTTGAATAACGTTGATTTAAACACAGCAAATACGCATCCAGATGACCGATTGCCGTCTTACTTAATCGGAGAGAACAAGCAGCACCTGTTCAGTATGGACAGCAAAAATTTCAGTGTTAAATCAACACTTAAAGAGTAGAGTTAAATCGCATATGGAGAGGAACCGTGTATTCAGTTGCCAATTACGATAATTGGAAAACGCGTCGATGAAGGAAAATGATTGAGAACTGGCCAGGACTAATTGTTGTCATAAAGGCCGTGTCTCCGTCCCCCCCAACTCCCAGTTAAATCTACGCCCCTGGCCTTGGTAATTGAGGCTATGTCAAGGAAAGAACAGCCTTAAACTTAAATAAATTGAGCGGGAAAACAACACTGCATTTGGCATCACCACTCTTGTATTGTGTCCTATTTACCATCACATACGCTCATTGTAAACAAGAGAAATGTAAGCTCAGGTGGCACAGGGATTGAAAAGCCTGATCTAAACAAAAATCGCTGCTTCTGACTAGTGGTCACTTCATCTGTTCCTGGAGGTCTACCAGGTTTTCACATCAACCTTGACAAAGGTCTTATTTTCGACTGAGATGTGATCTTGGTGAACTGGTAATCTGTAGAATCAGGTGCGCTGAGTTAGGGTTGGAGTAAAAACCTGTAGGATGGTAGCTTTCCAGGACCAGGGTCTGTGACGACTGCTTTAGACCAAGCGAGAGCTTTGGAGATAGGAGGGGCTGAGAAAAGGTCCTTTATAGTTCCTGTTCAATCATTTTGTCCCCTCTTCACCAAAATCCAGAATGACACTTAGGGCTCATGGAGTAATTATAATGAGTCATAATCCAAAAAAAAAATTTCAGAAACAGAGGAGCTGAGAAAAGCGGTGACCAACTGACTTTTGTCACCGTCTCGGGGAGTAATGCACTCTGGGTAAACTATCGCTGCTGGCTGAGGATCGTGTAAATGTGCCAACAGCCTCTCAGCAGTCCGGCCCGCTGACATCACTCCCTTGACTAAGGCTGTTCGAATTGGCGGATAAGTAGAGAACAATAGCCTCATAATCTGGTTCAACTCTTCAATGAAGCTCCATGAAATCCAACACACATGGACCTACAATGGGTTATTGGTGAGTCACTGATTTGAACCATCTATAGTCCTTTCTCGAAGGTAAGCTATTCTTTTCCTTTTTTCTAACAGTTATAGGGTCCAAGAAGCCTTGCTTATCCTTAAATACATATCGTTAGCCTCATAGCAGAATTGCCTAAGTCATTTATTGGCTTACTGTTGCAATATCAAAAAAAAATGCCAATGTGCTTGCTAAAAATTGTGTTTTTTCTTGTTTTCTGAAAATGTTCAAATATGACTTAGGTAACTATGCTATTAAGCTAACGATATACAGTAAGGGCCAGAAACATTTGGATAGTGACTCAGCTTTAAACGGATGTAATTACCTCCACCTGGAGGTATTGTGATCACTGTGTGTGTGTGTGTGTGTGTGTGTGTGTGTGCGTGTGTGTGTGTTTGTCAGCAGGATTACTCAAACACAATTCAATGAATCACCACAAAATTTTATGGAGAGTTGGACTGCATGAATGGGAAGGGATGATTAAATTTCCAGACCTATCCAGACACAGATCTGGATTCTGCGGCTGATTATAAGTGCAAGTGGATCAAAACCTGCTGGCGGAGGTATGCGCTCTCCAAGTGTTCTCTAGTTTCTAATTGATTCACACCACACCGATGTAAATACTTGATAGTCTGCACATTAATTTGAGGCTATTTACATATGTATTGAGTAAACCGTGTGGGTCTTTTAAATTTGCGTTAGCATTCGAACACTTTCAGACCTCTCTGCAGCCCATTTTTTTACAAGGAGGCTGAAAGAGGAATGTTTCAAGGCGAATGAATCCAAGGTTCAACCATAAAATCCACAGATTACCCTCATCTTAGCTGTCCTGTGAGGATCAGTAGAGATGAGCTGGGCTTAGTTCAGACTGAGAGAACAGTGGCTGCCATGCCCCGAGAACTCAGTGAATTTCCAATAAGTTGTGGAATCCTGACTCCTGCCCAAATCGTGCTAACGGAATGAGGCACAGCCCGTAAAAACTCAGCCAAATCCTCACGATCCAAAACCACAGTTTTCAGGGGGAGAGCTCACTGCTAATGAGAGTTTTCTATACCGGCACAGTGACAAGGCTTCATACTGCAGTCCTTGCGCTCAGACACACAGCGCTAAGGACATTCTTTCCGTTGACACAGTCAAGCATTGACACTCACACGAGTGTGCATTAATTTGCACGCTCAAATATTGACAAGTATGTTCATGAAAGCACACATGCAAGTTCACTTGTGTATGCAGATGGATCAACCCATACACAGACTGACAAATAAAGACGTATTTATTTGTACAGCGCACATTGCAGACGTGCAGCAGCGCACATTGCAGACACGCAGTAGACACAAGGCCAAACACATTTGCACCCACACACAGCAGCACAGACACACGCATACATACAAATAGAACACAGACATGCAAACATGCATACACATGCACTCACACACATACATACATGCATACATACACTATATACACTCATCAAAACACACATAAAGTCTCACACGCGCACATTTGTACTACTGTCCAATACATACAGTACATACACTATATACACTCATCAAAACTAACATGAAGTCTCACACATACACATTCTGTACTGACGTGCGCACTTCAACGAAGACATACAAACAGACATGCACACGCTCAAAACATGGGTAAAAATGCATACGCACACCGCACACACGTACACACACGTGTGCGCATACACACACACACACACATGCACATACACAAGGACACACACACACACTGATCCTTCCCTTCATGCTTCCCTGGGACTGAACTGGGAGTGACCTGGCTGGCAGATGCTCAAGCCCCAATGGAAAGAATGTAACCCAACTCTCCTCTGTCCTGTCAGTGAAATAGGGAAGAACTCTCTCTCTCTCCCTCTCCCTCTCCACATCTCTCTCCTTTTTTCTTCTCCTTTATTCCTAAGCTCTCGTCTTTAACACTAATGCCCTGGCCAGGGTCTGGTATCCGCACTGTAAGCCCATCAGCAGCAGACACACCTCTGTACTTTGCTGTCAGCAGATGGGTTTTAACAGTGCTCCGTTCCTGCTCTACCCTCTCCATTTTACTCATGCAGTAGAGAGGCAGAGGCCACATCCCCACTACGTTTTCATTTTGAAACAGCGTTTTGAAACTAGAATGATCTCCGTCCACACTAAAATTCAATTCCTGAGTTTTCAAACTAAAACGGCATCTGCAGTGTTCTCAAAAGTCTCTGTTTTAGGGGTTCAAAAATGCCGGACTAGCATGCATGCTAGGTGAAAATGTAGCTGAAGTTATGCATTTTAAAATAAAAACATATTAGAGTAGACGTAGTCTGAGGCAGCGATCCTCTGAGCTGTGCCAGTTCGCTGTCCAAAGGAGGCCTGTTTCATCTGTGGCCAACAGCTTCCTATAAACATCCTGCACATTTTAATCTGAGGCTTGGGCGGCCGGGGGCGGGCCCGTGTGTGAAGGCAGCTGTGATTGACATACAGTCCCACATCTGGCCCCACCCCCAGAGCGCCTACACTATAGAGGCAGTGGATTGGCTTTTTTTTTTTTGGCCACACTTTTTGACTGGGGCCTCAGGAGTCTGAGATACAAGCCAACACCCCTGCTCTAAGGGGAAGTTTCTAGATCAACACAATCGGTTTGAATCACATTTAGCAGAGGGTATTTTATCCATCAGTCCATACAGTGCATTTAAAGCCCTTGCAAATGCAGAAATGCACCAATTTATACTCAGGGTTCAGACAAGAACCAGACAAAGACAACTCAGGTGCCCTTGAATGTACGATGAAGATATTCCACTCCTGCAAACTTTTCTACAAGGTGAAAAACAAACCAGGCCATAGAAAATTTTATGACATTAATGATTCATGATTCATGCCAGCGAGGAGTACACATGATTTATCTTGAAAGGGCCACATGACAGTATCTGAGTAGGAGTCAAAGGAGGATATGGAATCATGTGGGGTCAGTCTGATCACATCACAGCTGAGGATACAATTGTCTGAGCCACAGGTCTTCAGCTACCGTGTGGGGATCAGAGCTTATTTTTTGATATAACGCTTTCAGTCCAGCCATTCTTTAAAAATATATTTCTTTAAATAAATAAATTGTATGTGCTTTGAATCAGGGTAAACATTTTCTCTCCTAAATTATTTTTGCTATAAACTTGCATTTTTTTATATACACTTGGATGCATATGTGGGTATTTGTGACCAAGGTCTGTTTTTTTTTTCAAATATTTTTAAAATTAATACCATTATTATTTTTTGGATGGGATTTTCATTGTTTGTGATATTATTGGCAAATGTTTTGTGTAGAAAAATACTTTTAATGGTCGACTTTCGGTTGCCAAGTGAGTGTCCAGCTGCCTACTCGCAGCGGTAATAAATAATAAACTAAATAATAAGTTTTCCCAATCAAAGGGGCTGAGAGTGTGTGGTGGGCTGTATTTGGCATTCAGAATGCAAACTGAAAGGCCTGGTTTAAGCAGATTATCTGATTCTGGTTTCCCACGTTGTTTTATGAGTTAGGATCAGCGAGGGCAGGATGGTGTACTTTGGAAAGCTGGATTGAAGCCCTGAGGCTTTTCACACAGCGGACTGAGTGACTCTAGGAGATGGTGCATGAGGATCTCAAGACCAAATAAAATAGGACAGGGGAAAAAAAATGAGGGGAGCAACTACAGGAGTCTGGGTAAAGGAGAGGTGTCCAAACCACAGCGACCCAAATCCTTGAACCCCGGCCCAGCCAACAGCTGAGAGTGAAAGCTGAACCCCCGGCTGGACGCCGCGGACCCCTCTACGTCTCTCTTTCTTCACTCTGTCCGTCTGTCCTTTCTGTACCTCTGCTGCATTGCCATGACAACACTGAGTAATGAGGCTCGCTCCCCACCGCTCCTCTTCAAACATTCCCACTTTCTCTGGGCAGCTTCAGTTCAGCTCAATTCAGATGTCTTTTAACAGAGACATCACAAAGACGCTTTTCAGGAAATTTGGGGAAATCTGGGCTCGAACACCACGATTAAAAAAAAAAAAAAAATACATTCAAGTGAAAAATACACCCAAAAAGTGGCCAGAAAAAACTTCATGGCAATAAAACACAGGAGGGACCCAGCTTAGAGAGGGAACTAAATCTCCGCTGGCCTCTGTGTCGGTAATTAATGTCCGGTGAACTGGTTTTAAGGAGGCAATGGGAGGGCCGGAGCACATTCAGTCATTGTGGTTAGCAGGTTATAGCCCAGTGTATTTCACTAGCTGGTATAACAGTGAACCAGCTCCTCTTTTTGCTGTGAAAAGTTACCCTGAGACAGTGGTGCAGGTTCACACCAGCAATGTGCTTGCCCTGCACTACTAGGCAAAATTTTCCATGAGATCAGCATAACCGCTTTGGTTCCAAGGTGACCTGGGGAGACAACGTGAGGTGCAGAGACAGGTTTGGCTGGGATAGTCAGCAGATTTGGAGAAAACAACATAAGCAGTGGAACCAATTTCTGTTGACGACTTCCATTGATGGATGCTACGAATGAGAGCTTAAGCATTGATACTGATGGCTATGGCACTGATCGTGATTAAACACAGACTGCACCTAACCGATCAAACTCCACACCACCATCGCTCCCGCTCTTGAGAACTGCAGCAATACATCATGCGAATCGACTGTGTAACCGCCAAGCTTTAGATTTTTCCTCCTGGGTTTTTAAATTCCCTCTGGGAATATTGCCGCATGGAAAGTCTGACGTAATGGCTACACGCAACAAACAAACAGGACTGAATTTGTTCCTCTAGAGTCTGGTGGCTTCGGTTTTTTTTGCTTCAATCCACCAGCTGTGTCCACCAAACAGAGACATCAGACACTGCAGACAACAGCTCAGAAAATGTTTTTTTTTTTTTTGAGCATTTTTCAGCTTGTGACCATGCCAAATGTTCAAATGAATACACCATGCAAGTTTCTTTTAATCAGCATCTGGTTACATTCTTCTTTGTTTTTCCATCTTCATTTTTTCCACCAAGCAACCTTTTCAAGAGTATGATCTTAAATGCACGATTAAAACCTCCATCACGTAACATGCAAATGCTGATGTAACTATCACTGGTCACTAAAAGCTACTGAGGTCTACATCACCGGCTTAAGGTTGACAACAAGTTAGTGAAAAAAATCTACTCTTCAAACAGATAGAGTTCAACAGCAATAAAAATTTATGAAAAAAAAGCATTAAAAATCCCTCTGTTCAAATAATATACAATGGTAGATACATTTTACTGAGGAATTTTCTGCATCCACCACTTAATTCTTTATCATAAAACCATGAAAGATCATAAAACTTAAGACAGGAGTTTCAAAACCTCTCCATTTTAGGACACCAAAAATGACCACCCCAAGTCAGAGGACTGGACATCAAAAAAAATGTTGAAATTTTACATCCTTATCCAAGCAAACTGTAAACTAAGATCCAGAAGCTGTTTTACAAGCTAATACACAGAATGCCGAACAATATTTGAATCAGACAAGGTTTTTTTGTACATTTAGTCATGTTGAATTAAAAAACTTTACATGGTCAAAAACGAAATGATCTCTTTCATTTGGGTTCTTCAGACAAAAAATTAAGATGTGTGTGGGCTTGCGTTGGATTTTAGTGGTGTGAAGCAGTTATACAGAGTGTCTGCAGTATTTTAAAAATGTCTGTGTCATGCTGGTTTGCATATAACATAGACAATCTTTCATTTGCATCCAAACTATTTATGCAAATATTAACAAAACAGTATTTAGGTGCATCAGTGCAGAAGACTTCATGGCACCACAGTCATGTCATTCGTCAGGGTCAGCATGTTAGGTGCCAAAGGGTTACAGCTCAATAGGTTTAGCATGGTGGAGCAGTGGTTTGCCGTGCAAAAAGCAGGGTCTGGATTTGAGTCCCAGCTGGCTAGAGCCACTCTGCACTGAGTTCAAATGTTTTCCCTGTGTTCACAAGGGTTTCCTCAAGTTACTCTGGTTTTCTCCCCTTATAAAAAAACAGATTCACTCCTGCCATTGCCCCAGAACGAGACTCTGGCTTTAAAACTGGAATTTCTCAGATGGTGCTGGACTATGACTGCCCACTGCTCCTAAGTAGCTAGGATTAGCTAAATGCAGAAGACAAATTACTTTGAAAGTTTCAATGAAGTGTATCTTAATGTGAGCGGCTTTAAAAAGTTCCGTGAACCACTCTCCAGTGGAAAGCTGGAATCATTTTTGAAGCTTGCCTGCAACAGGATAAAAGGTAACAATGATGTAAAGAAAAATTACCAGGAAGTGGAAAGAGCGGAGAGAAAAATAAACCAGGCAGGAGACTGCATGTAAGATATATCCTGCAAAAATATCCCAATATACCAAGGACTTTGTGCCTTGCCATTCCCTTAAAAATCAGCAAGAATAGTTTAGGTCAGGGGTGGGCAATTCCAGTCCTGGAGGGCCGGTGTGTATGCAGGTTTTTAATTTGATGATTTACCCTGACTAATTGACCTAATTGGTTGCATACACAAATATACAACGTTGTAGATTTGTCCAATGATTAGATCAAAGAAAATTGTTTATGAAGGGAGACAAGAACAGTCTTTGGTGGTCATTCATTATAATTTAAAGAAATGCGCCTGAAATGTCAGATTTCATTAATGGTTTGGCTAATTAAGACAATCAACTAACTAAAGGCCAGAAGTTGGTGTGAAAACCAGGGACAGATACGGCCCTCGTTGCCCATCTCTGGTCTAGGTCCTCCTCTTCTACTCATGGTGACAAGTTGAGAAGTAAAGAGCCCAGAATCACAGTTCATGGGATGCCACACTTATGCCATACTTGGAGGGTTAGGTATCTGGTCCTAGGATCAAAAGAACACGGAAACTCAATCACAGGCTCTTCAGCACCACACGCCCTCAGTCATACCCATTTCTGCACAATGCAGGGATAGCTTCATTGTCAAGCATTTTTAGTGAATTAATACATTAGTAAGTTCCTAAGGAACTGTCCATTGAGCAGTAGAACCATGAAAACTATCAATGATTCATTAATATAAATGTTTCTGTGTGGTACGTTATGACGTGCAGGATGTGGTTGGCTGGCTTTGTTGATATGAGTAGAAGGATGAGTCATTCATTTTAGCTCACTGAGACAGAGGTGTTTAACTCATACTTTCTCAAACCACAGCTAAAGCTCGAAGTTCTATCTGAGAGCCGTACACTAAAATGAACAGACCCGTTTTCTGAGGAGGCATGAGGAAGAGGGGTAGATGGTCAGGAATAACTTGATATCTTAGCACATAAATACCTAGGTGGATTACACACGGACAGGGCATAATACTCTATACATACATGTAAATTTGCCCACTGCAATTTTCCCATAACATTATTGAGTTTAGGATAAGGAGTGATACTGTGGAGTCTCTGTTTCATGGAGTCTTAAGTAATAGATTAATGTTGAAATCCTAAAAACTCCTTATATTTTTCTGAGAAGATTAAGCATATTTGAGAAGGAGCTACAATTAAAAATACACAAGGATTATCCTAAAAATTGACCAGTGTTGCCCTGAAACGAATTAATGAAGCGCAGTTACAAGGCTAATGAGTGAACCTAACAGTTCTCCAGAACCACCGCTGGGTAAAGAACAGCCGCTTGTATCCTTGAAATGCATACTCTTGACTAAACCTTACCCCCAGCTGCCAATTGCCTACCTGGATAGTGACCGTTGAGTATGCTTGAAGAAAAGGAAGTTTAGTAGGCATTTCTCATTCTGAAAAAAAAAAAATTTAAATTCTGTATTTAAATCATACTGTATGTCAAGTATGCCATTTGATACACACATCTAAATAGCTTTAGCGCCCTGGAGTAGCGTTTGTTCTCCTCCACCCAGGGGCAGTGTTTACCCCTCTCTGTTTATGACAGAGGAAGGGGTACATTTGGAATCAGGTGGGTGAGTGTGGTTATTTTAGGCTTTGTACGTACAGGACACAGCTGTGGACCAGAGTTCCAGTAAGAGGAAAGCCTTCAGTGAGACAGGCACAGCTAACCAGACGGTCGATCAGCACGGGGAATGCAGTCCCCAAACACACAAGCATGAGTGCACACACACAAACACAGGCACTCTCACACACCAGCATGCAAGCACACAGTGTTTGTTTTTCCATCCCCATGAGACCAAAAAATCATCTTTGTTATCTTTGCTCCAAAATCTTACTTGTATTTCGATATCCCTCAACCCTAACCCTAACCTCAAACCAAACATATGAACCACCCAAAACAGTCAAGCTTTTAACCTTAACTCAAAGCTGAACCTTAACTTAGAGTCTCTTTGTAATAGCTCACCTTAAAAGTTGACCTAGTCTTAATCAAAGCCCAATAGTAATTTTAGACTTCAACGGAGCCCTAAGCCCAGAATTAAGCTTCTTCCTCATGGGGACCCAAAAAAGCTCCCCACAGTGCTCATTTTTTTATTATTATTATTATTATTATTATTTTCTTTTTTCCCCCAAACTTCACCACCCTTGTGGTGTCTTTTGGTTCCCATCAGTGTGTAAAAACATGCACACACACACACACACACACACACACACACACACACACACACACTCTTAAATGCGCGTAGGCACAAACATACAACTTCTTGTAAATATTTCCGTAAGTTGAGAACAGTACAGCGGGGTCAAATATAAGGACCAGTTATATCTTGAACAGTCTCTGAATAGCAGGTGAATTGGGAACATGTATAAATGGGTCCTTCAGTCCCATATTTGGCAAAAATAGCTTATTGGTTCCACCTGCTGAGAGGGTAGGACAGACCATTATGAGGCCAGTAAAGCAGAGCATGAGCTGTGAGTCCCTGTGCAGGGATTAGCATTTCCTACATGGAAACTCCTGAAAGACATGAGAGCCCTTGAGTCCCTCAACTCCAGGTGATGACATCAGCAGCTGCACCAGCACCGACTGTGGAGCCACAGCCATAATATAATGTACAGTCAATGCAGAGTGCAGGGAGAATCTCTTTCTCTCCCTCTCTCACACAAACACACACACACACACACACACACACACACACACACACATACTGTACATCCACTAATACTCTCCCCTGCAAGCAGACCCAACTGCCACAGAGGAACATGGAAGAGAAAAACAGACTGTGCTCCAGAACTGCAGGGTGACAATGTGTGAGGTGATGAAAAGTTTGAAGCACCACTCAGCACACACACACACACACACACACACAGCCCAGAGCAGGGGGGCAGGGGGCAGGGCCAGGGCCGGGGAACAGGCTTGATGTTCTTACGGCAAGAACATCCTGACCCCGACATTAACTCCAGGCCCAGCTGCTTGGCCCACAGCCGTAAGAGGAAAGCCACACAAAACACCGTACTCTCCTGCTAAAGCCCCAGTAAAGAGAGGCACTTAGATGAAATGACACGCTATCTCAATATATGCCAAGCACTGTTTAGGGGTGGGAAAAAAAAGCAATTAAATACGATTTTTTTGTCAGGCATCCTGAAGTCGGATTCGTCGACTCCGGCTGTGGCCAGCAGTGTATTCAGCGCCGGGGGGATTACCAGTTTCATTGAGGGCCTTCTCTGCATCGCGTGCCTCGGTCTGCACACTGGCTCCTCTTGGACACGCGTCAGTCAACAGATTGATGAGGAAAACTTCCCCAGGCTTCCGCAGAGGTTTTCTTTTTCTCCCATAATTCCTCACTAGCACAGCCACGCCCTGCCCTCCTGGAACGGGGACAGACACTGAGCAGAACCCTCCACACAGAAGGAGCGGAGTGGAGAGTGTTTGAAAGATGGAAGGAAGTGAAAAACACACCCAAAAACTATACATTAAGAAAGGTCAGAGTCTTGGCTCTTTCCTTTCAACTACCTCACATCCCTGCCCATATAACAGGATATAATACAGGGAAAGTAGTCCTAAATGGAGTCCAGCTGAAGACCTGCAGGCACAGTGTGAGCTTACATTGTGCTAATTGCATCAAATCACAACGCACCATCACTATATATGGAAACAATGACAAACTTTTTTTCCAGGCATTGAGTTGACAGAAACAAGAGCCCCTTATATTCATGACTGGCCTGACATGTGACCACCACGATCATGGTTAAAGTCCATAAAAGCATGCTGTTACATTTTAGAAAGTTTTTTTATGTCTAAATTTTAGTGCACAAGGCCTACCTTCAAACAGTTGGTGTGCTTGCAGGTCACATGTGTGCACATTGTTCACTGTTGGCTCTAATGCCTTCACTCATTAATAACATAAGCCAGCTATGCAGCCTGTAAGAACAATTGAGCCCCTAAGAACCATACCGGGCCATCCCGCACTTTTGGCGAAATAGAGTTGAGGTAGTCAGCATGTGCAGAAAACTAAGATCTACATTTCCTAAATGAGCCAACCCAATCTACCCACATGGATTGTTCATACAAGCAAACGTCCTCTCTGCCCCTGTGCATATGCACTGCACTGCCTTATCCATAATAGGCCATCCCAGAACCTTCCCATAATTCATTGCAGACATGGCGGCTAGGTATCTCACTGATGAGGAACTGCTTGCTATGATTGATGATGATGGTGAAGTGTAAGATAATGGAGACCCAGAGTTTGTCCCAAATTAATCAGAAGATGATGATTCCGCTTCAGAAGGAGGTACCTTTCACTTTAAACAAAACAGAAGGGCATCCAAAACCTGCAAAAGAAGTGCATTACGTAATTGAACATATCATGAGTTTTTAACATAAGCAGTGTTTCTAGTTCCCAGTTACTCTAGGTGACACAGGAGGCTGGCAACTTTAAGTCCCATTTTCTCAAAAGTTCCCCAACATGGGTTGGCCCAGTATGGTTCTTAAGGGCTCAATTGTCCATTATTCAAGTGCTGATTCAAGTATTATGGTGTAATACCATAGTGTTAAATCTTTTGGCCAATTTCCATCTACTCACCAAGAGTCTGTATCCATGTTCTTAGGGAACAGATTTAATTTAATGCACCATGTCATGACAACATTGATCTGAATTTGAACAGACAGTCAAATAATCATGCCGATATGCAGTACTGTGCAAAAGTCTTAGGCAAATTTAAAGCAATTTCTTAGGGCAAATATGCTTGCAAAAATGACGAAATTAAAAGTTTCTAATTACTGAGAAATGTGCTAAACAGGGCTGTCAACTGTTAAAAACTAAATCAAATCAATATTTGGTGTGACTATCCTTTACCAAAAAATTTTGGGCACTGTCCTGTTGTGCCATAGTTTTATAAAATGATTGGCTTTTTTGCTTGTCCCAAACAGAGTGGAGAACTTGCCACCGTTCTTCTGCAGACTGACCGTCTCACTTGCGTCTATCCCTCCAAGAAATTACAAACAGCTAATGTTGACATCAAGGCTCTGTCAAGACTATAATATCTGTATCGACTATTTTTAATGGAATACAAACATTTATTTTGAAACTTTTCTTTAAATTAGCATTTGGAATTTCTAATTTACTTTTAATCTTCAGGAACTCTAATATGGAAGCAAAAAGTAAACATCTAATGCAGATTTTAATTTCAAAAAGTGCAGGGTGCTTAAGACTTTTGCTTAGTACTGTATAACTGCGCACTAAAAATGTCAGACTGCGTATAGCATGGTTCACCAAGATTACGTTCACATTCTGCATCACACTAACGAGAGTCGTTATTTTCATTTATTCCAGCCTTCAGCGAGTAATAAATGAAAATTACCACTCGAGTTTGATAAATTTGATATATCGAGCTAATGAATTTGAGATCCAATTTATCCCATAACAGTCAGCGTTGTATTATTTGGAAATTAGGAAAAATAGGGTTCATGTTAGCTTCCGGTTGGCAGTCTATTCAAGTCAATGGGATGAATAATTTCCTAGCTAGCAAGCTAACGTTTTTCACCATTAAATTAATAAATTGAAGCCTCTATGACAACAGTCACCCGTGTAACCAATTACTTTGCTGGCCAAAAGTGTTAGCATGCTAGCTAAGGAATTATTCATCCCACTGACTTCAATAAACGGTCAACTAGAAGCCAGCTATGGTGAACGGTTACCAGCAGAATTGGTAAAGTTACCTTTGCAAACATATTAGTTGAGATTTTTCAATGAACAGAATCTGACCAATCGCGACGCGAGAAAGCTGTATCACATGTGCATGATTCCAAACCTGTATCTCATGGGTTGTATCACACCAATTTTTCGTCATTTATGGGATAAACACAAATATCCACCACATTAAAGTACTTGAGCCATTTCTGCAAATATTGAAATGAAATAGAAACAGTTAATGTTTGAGAAAAGCACTAGTTTTTCCAGGGATACATCTGTGTTGTGAAGATAGCCACTCAAGATTCATCTTCATTAAAGTTCCGTACACGGAAATTGTGAGCACGTAATAATATGTCATACAAGATGGGACTGACCTGGACAGGAGCCAACCACAATACATTGCCCCAGGAACTTGACAAGCTTTCTTCCCAAGCTCTTGTTCAAATTTCCGATGTTCCCTCATTCACTTATTTTTTCCCTCTTTCACTTAAAACCCACCAACCTCACTCTCTACTTCTTCTCGTACAATTTCCCTCTAGCTAACTTCTCCAAACTCTTAACAGGAGCAAGTGCATCTGTGCAAGTCTTCTGAGTGAGAAAGACCATGTGTGTGGTCCTGAGCCATTGTACACAAAGTTTCAAGTGATATGACAATAACAACATTTTTAATATTGCATATGACGTCAGGGTCAATGCTCTTCAACCCAAAGGTATGTTTCAGCCACTTAGAGGACAGGACATTTTACATTCATATTTTGCTGGTTGCTTACTGTAACTGATAATTATGGTTAAATATAAATGGTTGAAATACACATCCTTCCAAACAAACCACTCCGACCCACCTCAATACCTCCCCAAACACACGCCCACTACACCCACACACCACCAACCCACCTCAATATTTATCCACTCCTATCCACATCCACATCAGCAAGGACTCACAAACATCCACTCACACATACACTCATACACACTTCACGTTTGGATTTCCCCATTATGGAAGCTTAGGGCGTCCGATGAAATACCCAATGTAATATAAATGTCCCTCAGCGTAGTCCCGATGTTATTAATGTCCCTCAATGTAATGCCAATGTAATAAATGTTCCTAAATGTAAATTCAATGTAATAAAGGTCCCTCGATGTAGCTTCAATGAAATAAATGTCCCTCAATGTAACTTCTGTGTAATGAATGTCCATCAATCTAATTTCAATTGAATATTTATTTTTCTCAGTGTGAAGCATGCAAATAAGAGGCATATGCAAAGTGACGCAGAGAGAAATTGAAAATAATGGCTCCATAAGACCGCGTGTAAGAAAATTATTTTCAGCGGTCTGCCTCTTGACTTCTACATCACCCTAAGCCCGAGAAATTTAAGCCAGGCCACCAAAACTCTCCACAGAGACCGTGATGTCATCTTAAAACAAAACACTGCGCTACGAAAGAAGGAGCGCAGGAGAGAAAGAAGGGGGGAAAAAACAAGCTGGTGGAATAATTACATAAAACTGGGAGTGAATCAGGAAATAGCTCTCGGTTTGGGAGACGCAGCTAGAGACTGCCTGTTTTTACCATATGTCGAAATAAAAACAAGTTTTTTAAAAAATGAGAACATGGCAAGGAACTCAGCCCCGAGAACGATTCGGGCAGAGCGAGGGATTAAATAATGTTCTCTAGAGGAGTATTCTCTCTCTCTCTCTCTCTCTCTCTCTCTCTCTCTGGCACACTCGGTGTTCTTTCCTCGCACTTGTAATGGGTGTCTTCCCAATCAGGCTTTTATAGCAGGAAATTTCAGCAGACCACATTGCGTGAGTCGGCAGAGAGCTCCATTCTTAGCGCAGTGCGGCCCGATGCAGTGCCAGAGCGCCACAGCCTGCCAGGGAATGAGAGGCGGAGGATGGGGGGAGGGTGAGGGAGAGAGAGAGAGAGAGAGAGAGGGAGAAAGAGAGAGGGAGGGGGGGGGGATGAGCGCCAACATTTCACCACCACAGTGTACTGAATTCTTGCAATGCAAAAGAGAGAAACAGACCTGATTGTAAACCTGATCTGCTAAATTTGAGAGATGCAGCACAGGACAAAAGAAATGGCGGTGGCGGCGATTTCGCACGGCTGTTATCTAAGCCTTTGTCCAATTCTGTCCCTTTTTCCGTTAACTTCTTCCTTCCTCCACATTCCTCTTGAGCAAAGCTAACCTATTGTATACAGTAATAGAACCATGACACAGATCCATGTTATATTTACATATAATAATTCTTTGTGGAACATCCAGCTCCAACATGCCAGAGCCTTTACAATCTCTCTCACATACTGAATCACAGTTTTTTCTCCCCTAAAATAGGCCCTAGGTGGTTCGACTATGATAATATTTGCAGTTCTATCCTTACAACACTACAACAGACATGATATTTAGTCACTGAACAGGGAGCAGTCACTTCCTCTTTAAAGCGTGGGGGCAAAGATTTGCGGGAGGGCTTCCAAGCCCCCTTACCAAAGAAAATACATGATTCCATCAATCATGATGGCACAGAAACTCCACCCTGCTGCCTGCTATTTTTTGAACTGAAAATGTATAGATGCCCAAGCCTTGTAAATGGTAGACTACCCGGCAGCCTTTCATCTGAAAATGAGTAACTGCGGTGCTGGTATTCAGCATGGGGACCACTGGGGGACTGTAAACTACATGAACGGGGACCTAAAAGGAGTCCAAGCATAAATAAAGAAGGAAATAAATAGCATCAAACACACAGATGAAATTGCTGGGAATTCATGATTCACACATAACAACTTTAGCAGTGGCTAGCAGCAGTCGGCCTGGTTTACCTGGATAAGCTCCATGTGCTTACTTTCTACTGCTATTTTGGTGTGAAAAATCAACAGGACTCATCCAAATTCATCAAAAATCACCATGACATCCAGGTGCAGAAGAATGTTCTCGGGAATCATGCACTGCCAATTTTTTTTTTTCTTCCAATAACCCGACATTGCTAGTTAGCACACCTCTCAAGCCATAAGGTACAACTAATTGGTAAAATAAGCATTTTTTTTTTATTTTTACTTTTTGACCCCTTAACTTTAAATCTTTGAGAAACCAGGTTTTTTTGAGGGCTAATGCCATGTAGCCAGGCGTTGCTGATCAGGATCGAGGCCTTCACTGCAAATGGTGTCATCCCCGTCGCTTAAACTGACTCACTGTGGTCACTGAAGATCTCATGACACTTTTCAAGAAGAAATGGGTGTTGAAAAACCCACAGTACTTCTCTAAAAGATATGGTCCAATCTTAACAGATCAGTCCATTCGCGTCTCAATAGCCAATCACCTCATATATGAGTCTGGCTTGTCTTTTCTTGGTTGGTCACTCCAGGAGAGACTCAAGTTCTCAGATAAATTACCTGGATAAATAAGAGTGAGAAAGTGAACTGTGATAAATCTATCTCAGCCTGGTGAGTCAAATCTCAACACTGACTCACCGACTTAATCAGAAAAGCAACCAAACTTTAGCTTGAAGAGGACTGAATAAGGAAAGAGGTTTTAAGAACAGGATCAGACCCAGAGGGGGGTTGGAAGACACTGGGCAGAAAGAGGGGGGTACAGTTTGTGTGGGTGTGGGGGAGGTAGAATTCCTGGAATTATAAGGGCCTCTTCCACCATCCTTCTGCATGAGCTTAAAAAGCTCTCTCTCTCTCTCTCTCTCTCTCTCTCTCTCTCTCTCTCTCTCTCTCTCTGTCTCAATAATATTGTTTGATGTTAATGCGCAGTATTATGAGAGGAGACTCAAAGAGATCCTTTAATCTTTTATAAGGGAATTCATAAATTAATTTCACTGGTGAGTCTCTGTAAATTCTCAGAAAAAATTTATTCCCTCAGCCGGCTTTTATGACTGGGCTGGAGTCTTCAAGCATGTGCCGCCTGATCCGAATTACATTCATTGGCGAAGAGGGATCGTTCCCCTATCTTGTGTCCAGAGTGTCTACAGCCTTTCTATTTCCCATAAAACAACAAACAAACAGGCCAATGCAGGATTTCAGAAAACGGCGATGTCGCAAAAAGGGAACAGCCGCAGAACAAGATCCCATGTGACCTGGTTCCAGCTGACACCAGCTCTGTCGGTCCGGTACATCCTGTTCAGAGGAAATGCATAGCATTAGCATAACGTGTAAGTGATGTCGACATTCGCAGTTTCTTTGAGTCCATTTGTGCTTAATGGAGGAGTTCTTAATTCACCATCCACCCCCACTATACTCTGCATCAGAGCATTAGTCAGCGGTTCAAAAGGACACAGGGGGCCACAGTTCCCTCGTGTGGGATTGACCTGGGTCGGACCGTGGTCTTCCCTGGGCCTGCATGCAACAATCTTCTCAGGGCAAAACACGCAGGACTTTCTGAGCACATTCATTAGGCTGGAATCACTTCCAAATGAGAAACAATTCAGAGCGGAGAGAGAGGTGGGAATTAAACTATTTGCACATACTGAACAGGGCAAATGTAAAACAGTTCTCATATGAATCAAATCAAGGCCCAGCTGCCTGCTCTCAGTATAGCATGCCAAAACCTACAGTCAGCTGAGCCATTTTCCCCCCAGTACAATACAGCAATGTCCTTTTGTAACACACACCTCTCAAAGGTTCACACTAGCTTGACTTCGGCAGAGAGTCATAATCAATCGTGACTTAAAAATGTAGCTATTGTGCAAAGATATTTCTGTTATCAATGGTGAACATACAGCAAAGGCAAATGTGGTTAACTGGCACGCATAAATAGTAACACAGAAATAATTCTTGATTTAATTTAATTCTTGATTTAAATAATTTAAGACTGAAGGGATATACATTGTGGTAATTGGACTGCCACTCAGATCACCAACAATGGCCAATTCTTGCCGAGGATTCTGGGATAAAGGCAGTTAGTGAAGGACATGCGAAGCACAGTTGCCTCAGTAGCGGTAAGAAATAAAGACATTCATGACCGCTTGTCATTTCTAGATTTGTGTTTTTCCAGTCCCAGCGATCCTATTTCTCTTTACATCCACTGTGGTTTTTTAGTATAATTTGAGGTCCACAGAAAAAAATGTCTAAAACATAGTGTACGCAGTGATTTAACACTCAATGTAAAAAAGGATAGAGTACACACACAGGGACAGTTACGTACACATATAAATACAGACTGCGTCTATGTGTGTGTGTGTGTGTGTGTGTGTGTATGTATGAATATATAAACAGACACTCACAATCACACTGTCTACATAAATCTTACCATTTGGTAATGAAACCCACTTCCGGGTAAGAGCAGTAATCTGCTCCAAAAGCAGGGTGATTGTATATTGCGTGTTTGCGCTCGTTCATGCACCTCAGCATATAGACATAACATTCATCTTGGCACAGACTCTTGGCAGTGAAGACTGTGCGGCTGTGTGGTTGTAGGGAGGTGGAGGGCATCGGGGGCAGTGAGTTCGCCCGTACGGTCCCTGTGGGTCAAGCCCGGGTACTCTGGATGGGGCGGGGGGAGGGGTTGTCTTTCTCCCCTGGTCTAGGTGCAGCTGTCGCCGCTGCCCTGTTAAATTCGTGGGTCGTGGTACTCATGGGGTAATGGATGTAGGAACGCACAGCGCGGTTCAATCATATAGCCGACTCCTCCTTGAACCCAATGACTCCAACATGCAATTCTGCGGCTCAACATTATTTATCTCCTTCATATCGAATCCATTTTAGGGATGACAGGGATTTGGGCAGCCAAAGTGCTGAGATTTAGACTGAGTGCATCTGCATATATTACACTGTGTGTGTTCGGTGGGGGTAGGAGGGTACTGTGTGTTTATGTGAGTTTGGAAGGGTGTGTGTGTGTGTGTTTGCGCATATGTGTGTGTGAGATGTAATGTTGTGTGCATGTTTGTGCAGATGCGGGGGAGTTTTGAGCATGTGTATAAGGCAAAGAGTGCCTGTGTGTGTGTGTGTGTGTGTGTGTGTGTGTGTATGTGCGCGTGTGTGTGTGTGCGTGTGTGTGTGTATGTGCGCGTGTGCGTGTGTGCGTGTGTGTGTGTGTGTTTATTGAGTGAAGTGAGGTTGTGTGTGCATGTGTGGTGAGTCTGTACATATTCCTATGTATACATGTGCATTCCTAAGTGTACCCCTGTGCGTATATGGAGGGGGGATATTGTATACCATGGTACATTAGAGCGGGGGGCTGTAATGCCTACACACTATGGCTGTATGTGCATATATGTGTGCGTGCGTGTGTGTTTGTGTGTGTGTGTGTGTGTGTGTGTGTGTGTACGTGCGTGCAGTTCAGAGCCGCTGTTTAGAGTGGGACAAGTATTTTCTGCCCGGGATGTTGAAATCGCGCACATTCCCCACATCCACACTGCCCCCCCACCACCACCACTGCCCCCCACCCCTGCCACCCACTCCCTCCGGCCAGCGTAGTGCGCACTCCGTGACTCACTCCATCGCTCCCCAGTGCTCATAATGCCCCTCCGCTTCCTCCACCCTCTCTCCCTCTTTTCTAACAGTAGAATCAAAGGTCGGAATAACAAGGGTTTGGGCTGGTCTGTGGTCAGCCTCTCTGATTCACCATTCTGGGAAAGAGCTTGTGGATGGAGGGGAGGGAGAGAGGGAGAGAGGGAGAGAGGGAGGGGGCATGGGGAGAGGAGGAGGCACAACACTCTTCTAAACTGTTCTCCCTTCCACTCAAATCCTCAGGCTCACCCAAACCAAAGCTCCTCTCTCACCGACAAACAATCACAACCCCTGAGGCACCTCAGAACTGTGTTCCCGAGAAGTCCCTCATTCACTCGATTTGGAAACGGTGCAGATTGCTGATCACAGGTAGGGACATAGCTAGGCTATTCTGGACCCACTAGCTCCCCCATCGTATTGTAATTTTTATTGGTTCCCCACAGCTCCCTACATCTCAAAGCTACTGACCCTTAAATCATGGCTACCCATGACCTTATTTGTAATGGCGCTGATCCCAGTTTGCTATCCAGCTTCGGTTGATCTCTCTGTTTAGTTATCTGTTGTACAACTATTACCGAACTACACCATCAGTCATTCCTCCGTGCTTAGTGCATATGCAGGATACACACATCCCACGCTCAACTTCAGAGGGATACGTGATCCGGAGACAGGCTCTCATTAAGCAGTCAAAGCCACTGGCAACCATTGAACATCTTTTGCAAGGAAATAACCATCATCAAGAGAGCACCTATCGCAGTCAAATTATATCAGGGTTTGACACATATGGGAACGCCTTCGAGAACATCTATGTAGAACCTCCGCGATGAAATTGGACAAGACTTAAAGCAGGGCTACGTGATGCTTTTAAAATTGTACGTCATTCCAAGACAATAGTAACCTGGGACTGAGGAGGAGGCTAGAAATCCATATTTTTTAATTGCCGTTCCAGTATTTGTTGCCTGTTATACATGAAAAGTTTGTTTCCAAAATGCAATATATCCATTTTACTCATTTTGAGTAAGTCAGCCTTTTCTACGTTGGCGCCCATTGTATTTTATAGAAAAACACAAACTTTGATCATGAAAAAATACACCTTGTAGTATGAATTTCAAAAAACAGATTTTTGTACCATGTGTAAGAAGCACAGGGCTATCGCTCTATGACATTATCTAAATTTTTGTAATTTTGGCACTTATTGCTTTTTGGAAACAAATTCTTTACATCCTTATGTCATGTGTCATTAGCATAAATAATACTTTAATTTTTGGCAGCTACAGCATCACTTTCACATACTGGAGAGTCATGGAAAAACCTAGTAAATCTAATTTTGAGCGAAACTGAGTTTGGACCATTTTTGTAAAACTCCAATTCTGAAATAGTTGGGACGAAGTGTAAATTGTGAATAAAATCAAAATGCAATGACTTTCAGATCACATGAGCCAGTATGTTATTTACAATAGAACATAGATAACAAATGTTGAAACTGATACATTTTACATTTTTATCCACAAAATGAGCTTATTTCAAATTTTCTGGCTGCAACAGGTCTCAAAAAAATTGGAACACAGGCAAAAAAGGGCTGAAAAAGTGATTAATATATAAGAGAATCAGCTGAAAGAACATTTAGCAAGTAATTAAGTTAATTGGCATCAGGTGTGTAACATGATTGGCTATAAAAGAGATGTCTTAGAGAGGCTGAGTCTCTCAGAAGTAAAGATGGCCAGAGGATCTCCAACCTGTGAAGGCTTGCGTAAAAAAATTGTGAAATACTTTAAAAACAATGTTCCTCAACTTCAAATTGCAAAAGCTTTGAAGGTCTCATCATCAACAGTGCATAACATCATCAAATGATTCAGAGAAACTGGAAAAATCTCTGTGCGTAAGGGACAAGGCTGAAGACCTTTACTGGATGCCCGTGATCTTCGGGCCCTCAGACGTCACTGCATCACTCACCGGCATTATTCTGTCATTGACATTACTAAATGGGTCCAGGAATACTTCAAGAAACCACTGTCTGTAAACACAGTCCGCCGTGCCATCCACAGGTGCCACCTAAAACTCCATCATGCAAAAAGGAAGCCATTGTTGAGCATGATCCAGAAGCGCCGCCTTGTTCTGTGGGCCAAGGCTCATTTAAATTGGACTGTAGCAAAGTGACAAAGTGTCCTGTGGTCAGACGAGTCCAAATTTGACATTCTCGTTGGAAATCATCGGGTGTCGTGTCCTCCGGGCTAAAGAGGAGAAAGACCACCCCTCCTGTTATCAGCATTCAGTTCAAAAGCCAGCATCTCTGATGGTATGGGGACGTATTAGAGCATATGGTGTGGGACACTTGCATGTTTTAAAAAGCACCATGAATGCTGAAAGGCATATAAAGGTTTTAGAGCAACACATGCTCCCCTCCAGAGGACATCTATTCCAGGGAAGGCCTTGTGTATTTCAACAGGACAATGCAAAACCACATACTGCAGCTATTACAACAGCAAGGCTTCGTAGTAGAAGAGTCCGTGTGCTGAACTGGCCTGCCTGCAGTCCTGATCTTTCACCGATTGAGAAAATTTGGCGCATAATTAAACGAAAAGTCATTCAAAGGAGACTCAAAACTCTCCAGCAGCTGGAAGCCTGTATTAAACAAGAGTGGGATCAAATTCCAATGACTAAACTCAAGAAACTTGTCTCCTCAATGCCCAGACGCCTCCACTCTGTGTTAAAAAGAAGAGGGGATGCTACACCATAGTAAACAGGCCCCTGTCCCAACTTTTTGAGACCTGTAACAGCCATCAAATTTGAAATGAGCTCATTTTGAGGATTAAAGTGTAAAATTTCTCAGTTTCAACATTTGCTATGTTATCTCTGTTCTAATGTGAATAAAATACTGGCTGGTGTGATTTGAAAGTCATTGAGTTTTGATTTTATTCACAATTTACACTTTGTCCCAACTATTTCGGAATTGGGGTTGTACTTATTAAGCTTTGCCTCGTCACATACAGCAAAATACATAAAAATGAATTCCTGATTTCCCATGTTTTGCTATGGCAAACCCTAGCTAGTCATTGGCATTTAACAATTTGCGAAGCAAAAATAACAGGAAGCTGATCTTATTGGGTTTTCCACATTCAATTTTTATTTTATTTTTTGTCATGGCCAAACCTACCATGATATCTCAGGTCAGTTCCCATCCAGAGCACTGGTTGTGCAGGACATTCATGGACTGAATTCAAAATTCACATGCTTCACCTGCTAATAGTGACTGAAAAATGACATCAAGAGGGAAGCAGATGGTGGAGTTAGCATGACATAACTGTCAAACGTCACTAACTACATAAGTGCAAGGTTTTTGTCCATTTTGATAATTGACATTTCTGGATGGAAAAACTTAGTTAAGTCATGATATTGCCATGGATACTGACAAAAAAAAAGAAAAAAAAAAAAAAACTCTCCCTGAATATTGTTTATTATGCAATGAATAAATTACTGCCAGGTCAGACAAGAGCTTAACCCCAGAGGGATACTCTTTCTGTCTTTTTCTCAAAATCTGCTTTTTGTTACTAACTAGGTTTTTCCAAAACACTGAAGCATAGTGTCAATAAAGTATTTGAAAGAGGAACAAAAGAGGAATGGCAAGGAGGGTTGTACTTGAGGCCAATCTTAAAGACCGGTAGATGGGGATTAAAAGATAGGGAGAGGGACCCATGAGGGCAAATGAGACAGAATGAGATAAGTACAACACAGTGAAAACACACTAGACAGCAGCTAGTCTAAGGAGATTACAAAAAATTCAAACTGATTCAGCCTTCAATCTGAAAAGAGGCCTCAGTCAGGGTTGATCAGGCTTGGTATATATCCTGATCCATCAATGAGCATGTGCAGTATGGCTTCAGCCAGCAGGTGGCGATATAGCGTGGATCCCTGTAGTTTTCCCCTGGCGGGCAAGAGCATGTCTCCTTCAGATATCGGTCACATCCCAAAGCTTGAATGCGTTCTCCGCAACTCCACTCATCTACTCTTCCCATGATTTTTGGAAAAAAAAAACGATATAAGAAACGGAGGGAAGGAGACTATTATTCTGGACTATTAGGCCACACCAATCTTCGGCTACCTTGTGGAGTGATTTGTTGGTACTCTGCTGGCCATACTAACAAGGTCTTTCTGCAAGTGAGACAACCATCAAGGAATAAGTTCCATCAAAAGGGGTCAAATGCAAAAAAAAAAAAAAAAAATAGTAAGTGCTGTTGGACTGAACTAAGGCTTCCTATGATACAGTTGTTCTACTTCTCACAGATGTTTTGGGCATAGTGTGTTCACAGTGTAGACAGGCAAACTTGATTGGGGGAAAGATGTATCTGTAAATGAATGAAAATGAACTGGCAATGATGAAGCACCCAGGGGACAATTAGCCTATTGTCCCTCATTGGAGATCACACAGAACATTCTGGTAACATCTGCAGTGAGTCATTCCCGCAGTGTGTGACATTCATACCGCTGTAATTCAGTTAGAGAGAAATCGAGGGAGGGAGAAGGAAAGGGGAAATGGGCTGATGATCATTGACTGAAAACTCAAGGAAGGAGGTGACTGTTGTGAGGATAATAGGCAATTTTGAGCCAATCTGACACAGGGTTATAACATGACTCCATCTCAAAGGGCTAAGCCAGAATAGCACAGGGACACTGGGGTGACCATTAGGTTTGTCCGACTAATAAAATTGACCACCTCTAACAAAAGAGCCAGTGTACTCAAATAGCACAGGACAGCTGGGCCCAAATGCTGAACAAGAACAGCTCCACTGAGGGGCCCAAACTCCTCTACCACAGGACTCAAAGTTTCTAAAACAGGTCATGAGCTGCCCGACCACTGAACCTGAACCGTTCTGGCATGGGGTACCGAACGCCTCCACCACAGAGCCCAAATTGCTCCTCCGCTGAACCTAGTCAGTTGCACCATGGGGCCCAAAACCTTCGCCACAGAGCTCGATGCACCACACCACAGGGCTGGGTCCTGCTCCACCGCAAGGAAAAAACATTGCTCAACACCGGACTCTAAGTGCTCCACCACAGGACTTAAACCTCCCGGACCCCTGTCCCTTCCAGCTGAGCGCCAGCCCAAAAAAATCCAACACACAAACCTTCCTTTAACCAGGGGAGCAGAGGATGGAAATAGCGCAGGCAATACACGTCCCAAAACACTAAACACCAAGGGAGAGGAACAAAGAATGGAGGAATGGAGGGATGAGGAAGCTAAGGAGAGGAAGGAATGTGTCAAAATTCACATTAATACAAATAAAACGGTGGGATTACAAGCAGCACACTGAGAAAACGAGACTTTCCAGAGGGAGAAGAGAGTGGAGCTCCTGAGCTGTGGGTTTACAGGAAGGGCAGCCAAGCTCTGATACTGTGCAGTACCCGGGGCAAAGAGATAGAGAGATAGACAAATTCCTTCCTCTACTTTCTTTCTTCCTCCGCATGTGGAAAAGAGAGAGAGCGGCAGAGATGATTTAATAGAGAGAGAGAGAGAGAGAGAGCGCAGAGGGGTGTGGGGGGGGTGGTTAGGCCTGCAGTGGTGCTATTTTAAACACAGCCCTGATTATTCCAGACCCAACAGCCTGGGCATACATACATACATACATACATACATAGTTTCGGTCCAAAGCCTTCGAGGCAGGCTCATTTCCACCCTTCACTCAAAACCAAAAAAGAAGAAGGAGACATTAAAAAGGGAAAGGGAATGCAGGCAGGGAGTGGGTAAATAGAGGAATTGGGGGATGAGAAGTGAACTGAAACGTATGGCAAACTGCTTGCTCACATTTTCCGGTCCGGCTCCAGGGGAGGGGATGGGGGGGGGGGGGTGATTGGAGGCCTTTGCCCAGATGCCCCCAAACGACTCCCCACAACCAGGAGACCCAGTGGCTGTGAAGCCCGTCTATAATGCGAGAGGTGTGCGATATTGGGGGAGATGAGTGAGAGGTATGAGGAGTTGGGACGGGGTCAGAAAAGCGAGAAAAGTGGGGGAGAGTTGCAGGCTAGAAAGAAAATTAAACATTTTTCAATTTAAAACCAAAATGAAAAAAAAAAAAAAAAACCAATGACATGCCCAGATAGAAAGTATAAAAAAACAGAAAAGAAAAATTAATTACAAAAAAGAGATGGGTGACAAGAAGAAAGTTTAAGTATGAAGAAAGAGGGAGAAAGATGAAGAGGAAGAAGTTTTAAAAGCAAAGATTGAGTGAGAGAGAGAGGTTTAGATTAAGTAGAAGTAGGATAAACTAAAGAAACTGAAGTGGCTGGGGGTTGGTTTAACTGGTTGAGCTTAAGATTTAGGACAAGAGAAAGAAGGACTAGAGCAAAGTCTGAGAGGATTACGACTCAAACATCTCAGGTCCACAGCTGTTTCTGCATTTCTACATCCTGCAGGCCACACTGCGCTTCCTCACATAAACACACATGCCGCCATGAGCGACGACAGGCCAGGGCCGCGCCGAGTGGGGGCCCATGTTCCCCCAGCCCGAGCGAAGGTGAGGCCGGACTGCGCTCCATGTGGACGCGCACCGCTGCCGCACACAGCTGGTCTCGCTCGATCCCGGGAGCACAATGTGACAAACCAGAAACCATGTGCGTGAGAGAGGCGCAGTGCTAATCTGTGAAAGGACAGCACAACGGGGCTGTTTCAACATCATTTGTGAGAAGCACTGAATGCATTTGGACAACTTAATATTTTAGTGAAGGCCATCCTTTACGCAGCACATATGGATAGACAGCCATCAGGCCAGTGTGTATGGATGGAGAGATTCCCCTGGTACTCAACAGCATCAGCCTAAACTTGCATCATCAAAAGGTCCAAACTGTTCCAGGACCAAATTATCAAAGGTATTACTTTGGTTGGTTGGTTGGTTGGTAGGTAGGTAGGTAGGTTGGTAGGTAGGTAGGTAGGTAAGTAGATAGATAAAAGGATGAACAACCATCTCAAAAGGGGAAATAAATCCATATTCAAAACAAGGACCAAAAAAAATTAATAAACTGTACTTTCATGACCATTTTTAAGAGCCCAAACGATAGTAATGCAACAATCCTTCATGAGAGTGTAAAGACACCATTGTCTGAGGAAGACGTGTTGAAGAGACAAACACAGAAGCAATACAATTGCTTGAGTGAAGCTCTAAGTGCAAAAAGAGGGGACTGTATGAGTGTCTAAATTTAGCAAGACTGGCCAAAGGAATGAAAAAAATGACAAAGAAGGCACTGTGAAGATGACGATTGAATCGGGCGTCCGGGATATGGGGGGGAGGAGGAGGTGACAAGAGGGTGGATTCAGAATGTCTGAGTCCCCATCGAGAGGGCTGGGTCAGAGCACTGTGCTCCCGGGCCCGAACAGCCATTTTATAAGTTAAAAAAATGTTAAAAACATGTGTTCTTAAGCAGTTGGACAATTTTAAGAGTCATTATTTCTACATGGTTAACTCCATGTGGACATAAGTTCCTACAAGATAAAACCAACAGTTTACTTCCATATAAATTAAGGACCTTCAAAACTGTGCCACTGTCCAGATAACTTACAGTCCAAATACTATCTGAATACCTCAATGGATATTCAGCTCCACAAAAGGAAGAAAGAAATCATCTGTGTTAAAAAAATAAAATATGAAAAATAAGTCTGCAGTGCATCTCTGATAGCGCTGTGAGCTGATCGCCCCTCTTCTGTGCCTCCTCCCCCACCCCAAAATCTCATACTGTTCCCCATTTCCTGACAAATTCCTGGAAGTCAACATGGCCGACGCCGTGCCTGAAAGTGTTGATCACGCAGTAAAGCACAGCTCTCTCTCTCCCTCCAGGAGACGTTTCCTGAAGTCATCACTGAGGCTGTATCAGAATGCCAGATTACAGCAACTTCGCTGGATCCGAAAGCTCACATCGCCGAATCTTTCACGACGTAATGCAAGTCTTCACTTTCCCTGGATACACCCACAGGGTTTTAATAATACAATCAGCCAGAGAGACACTGAAGCTCTGCCTCGAATGGGTCTGAAACCAAACGACTCAGCCAGGTCTGTCATCCAAGTAGAACTATCATCCAACGTTGACGGTGCCAAGTCCCTCTAGATAGCACGAGGTCTTGAACCCGATTCAAAGCGGGCTATCCCATAAATCATCTTCACATAGACTTTTATGAAAGATAGTTTTTTTGCTCGCTTGTGTGTCTCCATTTCTCCATTAACTGTATCCGCCCTCTCCCTGCAGACAGAAGCAGCAGGGCTAGCGGGCCTGTAAGTCCCCAGACTCTTTGTAACCTCAGCATGGCTCTTTATGGATTGCTGCATACCTCTCTGGGCTCGCATCGAGCCCCGCAGAGCAGCAGCGGTTGCCAGCCGTTTGGAGGTGATCTGTGAAACGGGAGTAAAATATTGTCAGGGGTGTATTTCTGGTATGAAATATGCATGCGTGCGTGAGCAAGGGAGAGGTGAGACGGAGGTCAGGCCTCGCTTTGCGCCACGGACTTGGAGCTGGCCCAAAAACTGGAGGGGCGGCCACGCTCTCCCACAACCTCACCCTCCCCCCTCTCTCTCTCTCTCTCTCTCTCTCTCTTTCTCCTCATTCCTCACGCTTCTCTCTTTTCTCTCCTCATTTCCCCCCTCCCTCCACTTTCTTCCTCTCCTGGCCCCCATCCCCCACTCTTCTCCCCCACGGGGCCCCCCCGGTTCCCCGTCCTGCCCTCACCCCATATCCTGGCCCAGCTCCACACCGCACGCACGTCCAATCCTCTGCCATAGAAAAACCATTCGCTACACCCCCCACCATCGGGCTTTGAGAAACTGTCCTGACCAATCACACTATAAGGCAGGCTGGAGAGTAAAGATACTGGAACAGGACTGAAGTGGCTGTACTACAGTGCAAGCTTTCTGGTGTGGGAGTTGGAGAAGGAGGTGACCTGCTGCCTGGCCTAGTGGTGCCACAGTGTGGGGGTAGGACATGATGGAAGTATTTGGGGGGTGCAGTCAAGAGGATACTTTCCGAACACACATTCAGTATCTCAGCTAATATGAACATCAACTGAAGCTAACAGAGTGAAAGAACGACAGAGAAGTATTTAAAGTCACTGGTGGCAGTGGTACCCAGGGGTCTATCTACCTCATAGAGTATAAATGTAGAATTCCCAAAAAACGGCAACTCTGACTGTGATAATCCTCACCTGACTTGGGTGAAAACCCATCAAGCGGAGATCACCAACTGTGGGAATCTGCCCCGTCAGAAACACCAAGATGCGGACATATCACAGGGGTGAAAGAATGCATGTGGTCTTTATCGCGTGCAATTGGAACAGCAAGAGCCCACCAGTAGTTCAGTTATGTACCAATTGCTATCCATCTGTGTAGATGAGGATGTCTCTCTGGCCTGCACAGCCTTCAATACCATTATATTTATTTGTGACGACACAAAGTGCATTGGCAAGGGTTTACCTGCTGCATACATTCAGCGTATGGGCATGTATGAACCTTTGAGGGGTCTTCAGGGTAAATAAAATAAATAAAGGAATGCAGTTAGATGCAAGTAAACACCAAGAATCTAGATTTTTCCTCTGCCTCAATTGTTACTTGCGACTTGAAATGCAAATTACCTAAAATCACAATTTTGACTGATTTTCAACCTTGTGGCATTCATAAAATCATTAATATTCATCTGATTCACTTGAAATTTATCTGTTGGAGATCTATGAAATGACATAGGATTTTCTAGTTGTAGATAGGTGCATCCCTAGGGGGTTAATTTTGAAAATAAGCAAGTTGATGATAGCGATTTTCGTTACGGTTACATAACAGAGCTCAGTAAATATTCATAAATGTCCAAACAAAACAATTCTATGACATTTCATAGAACTATCTTAAACCTTTCATATGAGAAAAATCTGAGTAAAATCTGACCATGGGTTATTGAAATATCAGAGCCACAAAATATTTTCAGATTTTGTCATTAAAGTGCCATTTCCATGGCAAGCTTTAAATTTTTATCAAAATACCACATTTTATGAGGTTAAAATCATGTTGAGTACGTTTATTTCTTAGTTTTTACATGATTATGGTTATTTCTACACTTTACCCTGAAGACCCCTCAAAACAATGGGTGTGAATTGATTCAGAATCAAAGAGGAATAGCAAATTTAAATGGACACAATTGAAGTGTGGCCAACAACTTGTCTGAATTTACCAGCATGCCATGATGCTGTACTGTGGAAAAAAAGCTACTAGATGGCAGTATTGACCATTTTTTTTGTTAAGCCCAGTCTGGAGCTAGTTTTGGGGCATGTCCTGGGCATGCCTCAGAGGGGGCTGGAAAAGAGTGTATAAGGAGAAAAATTGAGAGAGTGAAGGGGAGTAGGAGAAATTGCAAGGAGAAATTGTGGAAGGATACATTTGACCAGACCTGTCACTCTTTTCAAGACCTGTGAAGCTTTTTGTGGATTTTTGCCTGTGTTGGAGCATTTTCCTGTCCCAGGACATCGCAACATAGCAGCCCCATCTCAGTTACCAAGGGACTGTAAATATCTTTTTTATTTTATTTCAATCTTGGTCAGTAGGGTAGATTGTAGATTAGTTCTAAGTGTTTGTTTAATTAAATCTGTTGAAGTTTAAGAATTTTGTCTGTCATCCCTTGCTGTCCGTGACGTCATAACAAATTGACGCCATAACAAATTGGGTCCATAACAATGCAAAATGAAGATGCATGTAAAGACTATATGCAACAACTGGTCCGCAGGAGATAGAGACTTTCCTGCCTCCTATACATTATCTATCCCATTTATTCCTGGTCAGGGTCGCTGGGGGTCAACAGCCTATCCTAGTATTCAATGACCAAGTCAAGATATACACCCTGGACAAGAAGGTCAATCCAAACCAATTCATGAGGACAAACTGAGGATGCATTTTGATACCCTCATGCAAAAAGAGTGTAAGTGACATTTGGGGCAAAAATTATGTTTTTTACTTTTCAGATTCATCCATGTAGGACCCATCTTGTGGCAAAATTTCAAGTCTCAACTCTTATCCTAAAGGGGTCAAATACCTTTTTTAAAAAGGCGTAACAGCAAGAAAAAATTTCCCACCAATGTTCCTTTTCTGCGAGAAGGGAATATGTAAGGATCCGAATACTAAATGGGCATGAGTTGGGGTTATGCCCTTTTCATAAACTATATGCATTTTAAGACCAGGTGTATCTGCCACTTACACCTTTTTCACATATTTCTAGTCCTAGTTGGTACAATCAAAAACTGTACATATAGCCACAGTCAATGCACACTGTATTATCCCTTGTAGTATTATCTGTTGTTTATGGCTTCAGATATCAGTGTCAGATAGTAGAGTGTTGCAAATACACCCTTTTAACATGTCTCTCTCACTTACTGAACACCTCATCCCATCTCAAGCTAAAAAGGCATCAGTGACATGATATGAATTATCTCTACATTGGCTAATGATTAGGAATCAATCTTTTTCAGGTTTCAATATCATCTAATGACCCACTCAGTCACCATGGAAATTTTAATCCATATGGTAGAGACTTACCTGGAGCAGTTTTTCACCTCTCCTGTAAAGTTTGTAAAATGCCCTTCTTCCATGAGGGTATCGATTTGACATGGAGGATGTACGTCCATCGCACGTCACACCTGCTTCCCCTCAAGTTGTGGACGGTCACAATAAAATAGGCCGCCAGCTTAACCACTCTTTAAAGAGATATTCAGAATAGATCCATGTAATTTCGTGGTGAAAAGCTGCTCTGTTCCAGCCTCAATGTAGCACACAGTGTTCTTCCTGGGAATTTTTACTGGGGTTTTCCCCATGTCCAGAAGCCTACCGCCAATTTTCCCCCTCCCATTGACAGATTATATCTGTAGTGCAGGCTTTTTTGTGCTTTTGTGCGTAGCCCAAACCTAAACTAGTTTTGCTGCGTTTGGCAAAAATGTACTCAATTATAGCATACAGAAATGAAATGCCACTCATTTTCTTGCAAGTATTATGTAAATACTGCAAATGACAGAATGTAAATATCAATACATTTCACAGACACGCTAAACTATACTATTCAATGCAACAGTATTCAAGTAGGCTACTTGGGCAGGGATTCCATATTTTTATTGAATTCTCAGGCACATTGGACTTCAAATGATAAATACTAGAAACGGAGAGACACAAATTATCAGGAAGAGCTACTTTGAAACTGTAAAATATCTATTTACCTTTTTCCCCTTTTTTATTATGCAAGGGAGACTTGCAAACTCCTCACCAGGTTTGCGTTGGATAACTACACATATATTTGGCAAATATTTCCACATTGTCAAAGTATATGTTACAGTCAGATTGTGAAACCAGTCATTTGGTGAAATTGACTCAAAATTTTTTGTCATTTCATGAAATCACTGAAGTTCAGCGCTAGCTATTTCATGAAATGACTGGTTTCTCAATCCAACATGTACATATAAATCAGTCTTCTCATTCAATTAATTGCAACAAAAAACAGTAGCTATTAAAAGGTATATAATGCATTTTTCTTTATAAGATATAGTGTGGTATAATGGTGGAACATAATTTTTTTTAATTACACTAGTTATTCATCACTTAACGGGTTGCAGGGCCATTATATGGAAAACTAGAATATTTCACCATTTCAGTACTCAGCACATAATTCTACATCTTTAGTCTGCTGATATTTCTAAATTCTATGAAGCAATGTCATGTCCTAATGAAATGGCTCTAAAAAGTGGTTACTCTGTACATTCAATTCTTGGAATGCAAGATGGTATGTTGGAGCCAACAATTAATGTCCATATGTTTGAAAAATCAACAATTAAGTTTTACTTTGCAGAATAAAATAAAATAAAAATGTAAAAAAAAAAATTTAATTCCCATAATGCGGCCGGAAACTAATCCCGATCCAAACCAGGCTTAAATTTGACATTTTCCAAGAGTCTCGTGGTTGTCAGATAAAAATGATTTATCTTAAGTTAAGGCACCATCTGGGCACATATTTACTTTTCAGATTAACTATGTAAGGACTGCAGTCCCTTTGTACATATTTCCTCCATTAGCAGAGGTAGTGCATGTTCCTTCATAATAACTTGAACTCTCCATTGTGTGGTTTCAAACAAGATACTAGCAACATGAGGTAGAGGCTCAGGCACAGAGTGGGCCAAAAATCTTACCAGAGGCAGCACTGCTTAGATGAGTCTTAGTCCAAGAGGCTTCTTGACAATAGCCATGAATATTTTTGTCAGGTATGTTGATATAACCGAACCACAGTTGACTCATAACATCTGGAGCAATTTCTCAATCAGGACTTTATTTCTTCAGCAGAACCTGTGCAGCGTCAGGCCGTGAGGAATTCCAGGAGCACGTACTGCTGCAGTGGCCAACAGTGCACACTGTGATTATAAAACCTTCCGAAGAATGCGCTGGCACATCCGGGAAGTTCACTGAATGTTTAGACTCATATTGGAGTTTTGGAACATGATACCTGAGAGACTTGCAGCGCAGAGCTCTGGGTGGTGTGGGTTCGGTAACAAAGCACAATTGCACCATCTCCCCACCCCCCCATTTTTGGTCACCAACTCAGATTCAGAGAGAGCTCTTCAACTCCAGCAACAACATGTATGTGCGTGTGTGTGTGCCAACGTGTGAGGGCAAAGTGGGTTTCATAACCTGCTAGCATTTTCGGAGTTGCCTTGAGATGCCACCAACGGAATACAAATGGGCAGCATGGGGAGCAGAAGGGTCTCTCGTACGTACACACACACACTCTCGCGCACACACACTCACATCCTCACACATACGTACACACTCTTGGACACACTCACTCACATACTCCTGCACATATACCCACACATACTCGCGCTCACACTCACTCACATACACACTCACACACTCTCAAGACAAACCACCAGAGCGTCACACCCTCTAGACAGATTCTCGTCTTTGGCCAGGCCTCGCTCACCCTCCCTCTCTCACTCTTTGCGTGTGTGTGGGGAGAGCTTTCAATTATTTATAAGCCTCGGGGAGCTAACATGAAACCGATAACCCACATGCTATTTTTACTTCATTTCAAAGGAACAAATACTAAACTGCGGGCTTCCAAGCCGCGAGCAGTGGTCAGGGTGCAGGCATCTCTCCCTGGCTTCTGTACGAGCCATCCAAGAGCAGCCTCTTCTGCGAACACGGGCCACAATAGCAGCCAGACCCCAAAGCCAATCTGGGCCAGGGGAGGGGCCACACACGTCACCCAAGTACGACTGGGCAAAATCTAGCTTCCCACAAGCCACCCAGAGCCCACCTTAGTGTACTCATGGTACACAGAAAACATGGTGCATATGCATATACACACACACACACAAATGCACACACACACACACACACACACACACACACACACACACACACACACACACACACACACACACACACACACACACACACACACACACACACACACACACACACACATAAGGGATTTCAGGCATAGAAAGGCATTCTTTTGAAGAACAATGATTCAGGAGGGTGTTGCATTTCTCACCAGGCTTTTGAATTCTTTGCCACCTGTCCATCACCCCTCCCCCCATAACCAATGAGGTCACTAATAATCAGCAGCAGGCTTCCGGACCCTTTCATCCGAGCCCTGATTCTCAGGGATCTAAGGAGAAACACACTCAATCAATAAACTATACACGGACTGTGGCCTTTTAAGGAGGTCAGTGACACCCCATTCACCGCGCCTCCCACTTCCTGCGGCCCCGCCATTTGTGCAGCCCGTTAGGGACCGTTGCACAAGTCCCCAGAAAATGACTCGCAGATCAGAGAGGATTACACTTACAATGGTTTTATTTGGAATATTAAGACAATGAAGCATTAAGCCAAGCACCGAGTGACAGCTACACGTGAACACAAAGTGTGTCGCATCATATGGTTCCGCAAATGAAAAAAAAAAAAAAAAAAAAAAAAAAAAGACCTTATACAGCAACGACAACAACAACGACAAAAATTATATCAACTTACCAAGCAGAGAAGTGTGGGGGGGGGGGGGTGGATACAGACGGGCACCAAAAGAAAAGCGTGTGCATGATTATCAAATCATACTTTCGGGAAAAATGTAATACTTTCTAAATCCTTCCAAACTGGTGGCAGTGTTTTAAAATAAAGGGTTAAAAGAGGAGATGGAAAAAAAAAAAAGAAGAATGCAGGACAAAATGGAGGGAAACTAAAGTGACGCCAGCCCCCTGTGCCGGTGGGAGCAGAGCTTCAGGTTCGCCTCGCGACTGAAATGTGTAAAGCGCTTCGCCAGCCACCGCTGGCCCAGAATGCTCAGCTTTCAGCTCCCGCCCTAGTCAAGTCCTGTTGCCGCGGCACCCACATCCACAATTGTGCACATACAGCATCTTAAAGTGACAGGATCGCAACCGTGGTTACGTTACACTCTATTGCATATCAGGGAAAAGAATTTGTTAGTTTTTTTTTAAAAAAAGTAATAAAAATTGAAGAAAAACAATTAACTTATTTTTTCCCCTCAAAATTTTTTTTTCTTCTGTTTGCATATTACACGCTCATACGGAACAGAAACACACTTCCAAGTTGTGTAGATCAAGTCTGCAGATGGGAGGACCAGAGTCTAACGCTCACAGGCCAGAGACGCATTCCATGAGTAAGAAAAATATCAAGTAGCTTTTTTTTTTTTTTTTTACCCCTCTTCGCTAGCGACAAGCGATCGAGTAACGTGCATTTCCCCTAATAACTAGACTAAGGTAAGAGCAGGTCATTGGTTAATAGAAATATAAAGAAATCATCATTTAAATGGTTACACATTAAAAGGGAAACAGCCTAAGTTTTCCAAAGAGAGATTCTGCTGTATTCAAAGAGAGTCTGAACAGCCCAGGGCTTCGATATAGTCATTACACCAGGGTTGGGTTCAATTACTTTTTTCAATTACAATTATAGTAATTGTAATCGCTTACTTTCATAACTGTAATTTAAGTTTAATTGAATTTATCAGAAAAAAAAGAAAATTCTGTCCAGAAAGTCATTGTAATTACAATTACAATCAATTGTAATTGAAAAAAGTAATCGAACCTAACCCTGTATTACACAGACATCTGAAGGCCTAGTCTTCCCCCTCACTGAAGGAAACCAGAGAGGGTGGTGTTCTCCACGCCCCGCGCACTACACACCCTCCCCTTCTGTTCAACTATCAAGTTCATCCACCCAGCAAACTCCGCTAAATAACGCCAACGAAGCACGTGGCCGTTTGGACCGGGCACAGCACTGCCAGGCCTGCGTTCCTGCTCCTTGCGTCCCCTTCATTTTGGACGAAGTGTGAGGCCATAAGTACACTGTGACTGACTGAGAAGAATGTCAGGATGTTTGAGGATGTTGGGGATACTGGTCACAGGTGTCGAATCAGAAAATGCTAACAGACCCCCCACCCCCGACGTGCACCCCCTCGTCCCAGCACACGCTTGTCCAAACCTCATAATGGCACAGACAGAGAACGAACTGGCTGAGTACTGGAGCATGATGGGTAATCGCTAGCATAATATGCCTCATCTAACTAAAAACATTGGAAAAGAGCTGAAATTCTTCAGGACCAACGGTAGGACCCCCCGCCCCCCCCCCCCCCCATATTAAAGTGCCATTAATTTAATTGTGTGAAAGATCACCCACATCTGCCCAACCCACACACTTGTGTGAACACGATGTGAGAAAGAGCAGTACTCAATACCAGGGGAATTGCTAACAAGCAGGGACCTTATCAGTTTACTGAAAAAAAAAAAAACTAACTCAATGCTGAGGGGAGAGACGAAGTGAGAAAGGAGGAGTAGAGAGGAGGAGGGAGGGAGAAAGACGGGCAGAGAGAGGGAGAGAAAGATATCTCCCCATGAGCCCAGACTGGACCAGCAGACACTGCACTTTAAAAAACCCCAAACAGAGCAGGCCCTCTTAGTGCCGGCTAAATTTAGCCCTGCGTGGTAAATTTAGCTGTCCGATTACCGGCAGGCGGGGGGATCTGGGTAGGGGTGGGGTGCTGGTGGCGACAGCAGTGTCTCGGCCTTAAGACCAGACACGGGACGCATGAGAAGGAACACATGGAGCATGTCAGCAGGCATCTCGTCGAGCTGAAGCGAAGGGCTCTGCGTTTTGAGGTGCGCACGAGCGCGTATGGGCAGCTGGAAGAGTATCCAATCATGAACGCGAGAGGTCCTTTCAGTATGCTAGCGCGATCCAGCTAAAGGCTAACGTGTGCATTAGAATGAACCAGCAGCAACAAGGCCAGCGGTCTCAACCTTTTTACCGATCAAAGTTTTTCACAAAGACTCCAGGAATCCGGTGAGTAACTGCTTGGCTGGATCGAAAGTCTACATCGACAAGGACCCTTTCTGGACAAGGATGAGAACCTCTATTCAAGGGCAGGAATGTCTAACTAGGCCTCGGCAGGGACACCGTCTCCTAGTTTTTGGTGCTTTCCCACACAAGTGGTTTAATTAACCCTTTGCTGCATAGTGGTTACTACAGTAACCAAACCCACCACCCTTATTAGGTAGAGGGGAAGAGAGTCATGCTACAAAGGGTTAAGCTAACGACTGGCTAAAGAATCCGCACACCCTGTTTTCTATGCAATAGTTGGCCGCCGATTGCAAGGAGACCACAAAAGCCTGCAGTGAGCTGCGACCCTCCAGGACTGCAGTTGGATGCCCCTGCTCGAGGCCATCGCAGAAAAACACAGATCGAAGCCCTCAAATCCAAATCCAGCCCTGGTTCTCCGGCCTCCCACGTTAGCAAAAATAAGCCTCACTATATAGACACCTGACCTCCTGACCGCCGAGTAAGGGGACGGAGGGAAACCAATAGTGCACAGCCTTTGAAGACCATCATTACATCACACCTGCTTTCGTGCTGCACCGCATTTCCACATATGTGAAAATGGAACATACAGCAGTTTTTCAGAGCCATTTCTGCCATTATATGAGAATTACACAGGTTAAGGAAACTTGAAGACAAGAGAAACGTTAATGAATCGTCACAATTTCAGACTGGAGCACCAAGGCAACCACTTGGGGCGGAGCTCAGATGGGCTGCCATCAAAATAGGTGTTGACGTTGAACGTCTATCTATCGTATACACGCGTAAGCGAACATATAAAAAAAAGAATATGACCCTACTCCAAGGATAGCTTATGGGGGACCTGCCACAAGACTGAGGCATTAGGAACTGGATTTAAATCCTCCAACGAGGCTCGCAGAATAGCATGCAAACACCTATCCTAAACAGAACCTTTGGTCAATTGAATTCAAATAACATACACATGCGAGCTCACACTCACGCATACCTGTTACATTGCACCAATCGGTTTAATTCCCCTCCATAACCATAGAGCAAAGATAACTCAATTAACTCAATACTGCAGCTTTTCCTATAAAAACCAGAACGCCGTGCCCGCGCTGGCGTGACCTTTGACCTGTGACGGGAGGCCTATGCATAAATCCCCATAAACCCATCAAAACAAGACCGCAATAAAATGCATCAGGCCTGCTTTCGAAAACATTACCAACTAAAAGCGCTATAATTATTCAGCACGTCTTAGGAACTAGCGGGGGTGAATATCCACACGTATTCCTCAGTTCCATTCACAATGGATGGATTAAGATGCTCCATGCTATTCAAGTTTCATTTTATTAGTGCACAGGTGAGTTTCAACGTGCCAGCTTTTGGCCTCTCGCGTCCCAGACCAAGGACGAGGAGCACAAACATCACAGGACATCCCAGAGGGCTTTCCCTCCGTTAGGCTCCACCAGACCAAAAGTTAAAAATATTTTTTTAAAATCTACCGCAATCCATCCGTTCACTTCTCGAATTGCCGTGAAGCAAACTAGAAGAAAATCTTATATCTTCCTATTAAATACTGCTAGCGACTTCCTTTCTTCTTTTAAAACAGTCACCGTTTTCCAAATCAAGGGAAAACAAAACCAACTGTAAAACTACTCGACAGGCAAGAGAAGAAGACCAGGACATAGTGAAACGAAGATGCTAAAGCCACCCAGGTGAGTAATTATCGCCCGCCATCCAACACCCACAGACCCTTCCTGCATACAGTACATCGGACCGAATAGCAGAACATTGCCAGGCAACACTTTTTTTTTTTTTAAATGTGACAGCAGTGGAAAATCTAAAAAGTCAATCTTAACAAGATTATTATTATTATTATTACCACATTTTTTCAAAAGACAACAATATAGTTAGTGATGAAACACTTTCTGACTCGCTACATTATTAGCGAATAGTAAGAACATTAATTCTGTTAAGCAGTTAATTTAGAGTGAAACCTAGAGTGATAAAGAATATCTGAAGTTAAATCATAATTTGAAAAAAAAAAAAACCACTTGTTAAGAAAGACTTTTTTCCCCCTTCTTCTGCAGTGTGTGACCCAACCTGAAATCACAGTAATGGTAAAGCCAAAAAAAAAAAAAATCTAAGAGTTCTGTAAGGGGCATAGCTAAAGGACAATAAAGATGCAGCTCTCAAGAGGGCAGAGACCTGGGCTGATTGGACAAGGGACCTGGCATCCCCCACCCTCAGAACAAAGCCACCATTCTCCCCTCGTTTCTCCCCAGAAGGTTCCACTGGAAGGATCTTTGTGCGCGAGAGAGACAAGTTGTGAAAACCTTGCGATCAGTCTGACTAACCGCTTCAGGCCTGGGGGGGGGGGAATTTTAACTTCAGAGAGACCCCCAAAAATAGCACCGCAGCAACTTCCTCCCCCACGGCCACAAAAAAATATGTGCACCATAAACCTTTAAGAGTGAGCTGTGTACTTAAATATTCTCTTTCTATAAAAAAATATCTGCACCCCCTTCCTTTTCATTATGGTACTATAGAATGTGTTCAATCTTCTCTGCACCGTTATTGTGGACTTAATGCCTGTAAGACAATATTCAAACTTTTTGCACCAGAGGAAGGAAAATAAAATCAGTTATCAAGGCACATTGACTCTGCCGATTCTTTTTTTTTTTTTTCCTGAAACGAGCTCAATCGCTATGCTGGATAATGAACCGTGTTAGAGTTGAGCACAAGTTGGATATGATTTGATTTGGCAAGACAGTTGTTACAGTGAGAGAAACTGTGGTCCAAGGTTTTTCTTTTTTTTTTTTTTTTTAAAGCAACTTTGGCGCTCCATTGAGCTGCATACCACTGGAGGCCTAACTCCCACAGCCAAACAGGAAGTGGCTCCAGCGGACAGTCCATCTTCCCGAGGAACGGCAGGCGGTACATGCAAGGGACGGGGGAAAAAAAAAAAAAAAAAAATTTCTTCACAAGGTGCTTTTGACAAAAAAAAAAAAAAAAAAAAAAAAGACACTTTATGGGGGAAAAAAAAAAAAGAATCATGTCCAGCATGAAGGAGAAGTAACATGGAAGGTGTGAGAAGAAATAAATTATTTCCTTATTCCAAAAACAACAGCTACGATATCATTACTATAATGAGGGACAGTGCCAATTCATGATGAGAAATACAGACGTGTTATAGCCTTCTTTCCTTTTAGTATTTAACCAGGTTAAAGGAATCCTGTGTTCCAGATTTCTGTGTTATGAACCTCTTCCAAAGCTCAGAGGATGAGGAGGATCTAGCACGTCAGTCTTAGCATTTGATGCATCACTCGAGGGCCACTTACCCAGGATGTAGGCAAAGTAAGTATTGAATAAGATGTAAAGCAGACACGCAGGAAAAGGTTTGAGTCGCCCCTCACCATATATGCGCTTCTGTGCGTGTGTGTGGGTGTGTGTATGTATGTGTGTGTGCACCTGTCTGTCTTGTGGTCCCTGTGTGGAAGGCAGCACCACGTCCTTTATCGGCATGCCGAAGGACATTTAAAAAAAAAAAAAAAAAAAAAAGAATCATAAATATGATTCTCCCTCCTGCGTGATCACTGGTATAAGAACTACAAAAGAAAATAGATCTGTTGCTTTGAGTTTCAAAATAATAATAAAAAAAAAAAAAAAAATAGCCAAGATATTCCTCAAAATGCTTAGCCTCCTGAAGAAGGCCGTTTTAGCTTTACTTCCTGGAAATGGTAGGAAGCAGGAAGTAGCAAAGCCAGTAGTAGTATGACTATGCTCAACCTCTCCTCCAGCAGCCCTACTTTAGGGAAATAGTTTGCTCTGTGTCTCTACACGGACGCTCAGTCATTTCTCGGTCGACAGGCAGAGCCTTGAGCACAGGGCAAGTGCTTGGCACAGGTTTGAAAAATGCAAAAACCCCAGGTAGGAGGGGACGTACACATGTAAAGAGAATATAAATGCCCCATTTGCCTCCTACGAGTGCGTAATCTCAAAGTTTGTGGGGGGGGACTTAAAATTATTTTATGAAAACAAATGGAGCCTCATAGTTGCTTTATCAAAGAGTGGGTACAGAAAATAGGTTGAACAACTCTACCAAACTCTAAACACAGGAAAAATACAAACGCAATTGAAGGAAGTCCAAGTGCATTATTACTTCTGGAGCCCAAGCAGTGAAGAGGTGCATGCTGGGAAAAACAGGCAGGCAAAAGCAGTGAGAAACAGATCCCAGGTCGCCACGTCGGCAACAGGCTTTTTAAAACAAGCTCGACACAGAAGAAATTGTGTGCTTGCCAGAGAGCGTATATTATATATATGCTTATATGTACTCCTTGTGATGTAAGTAATAACTAAAATGATAAGAGATTATAACGCATTTGTCTAGTTTATACCCATCCCACCAGACCCCAAAATCCAACCCTCCCAGCCCTCCCGACAAAAAAAACATCCTCCCATCTCCATCCCAACTCTCTCCATGTCAACCTGACCGCCCCTCCCTCCAAATGGGCCGTACAGAGCAGGCCACAGCTGACAGGCGAGTGTGCAAGCCTCAGAGTTTTGGCTAGGCTCCTCCGTCCTTGCCCGGAACTGCCAGCAGATGGTGCCAGCAAACCCCGCCCCTTGTCCCGCCCACTGACTCCTCCCCTAGCCCCTCCCACTTCCTGTCTCTATTTGATCTTCAGAGGCTCCCGCTCCAGCCAACGCACGCGCACTTTCTGCTTGTAGTGATACTCCTTGAGGAAGTCCTGCAGGGCGGAGGGGAGGGGCAAACCGCCGATGCCGTCGTAGGTGGTGCGGCGGCAGATGGCGGCTCGGGCTAGGTGCTGCAGGCTGAAGGGGAAGGTGCGGTGGAGGGGCGCGGTGAGCAGGGGCTCGAAGAACATGCAGGAGCTGGGGTCCTTGTAGTGCTCTAGCAGCCCCGTGACAGTGGAGGCGTGGAACACGCAGGGGTCGTGCGCGTCAAAGCTGAAGTTGTGGTTCCACTGCTCGATGCGCGCGTGCAGCGAGCGGTTGTAGCGGCGGAAGCTGACGGAGAAGAGGTAGTCCTCCTGGGCCGAGTCGCGCAGCAGGAAGGTGCCCTCGGGCTTGCCCTCCAGCAGCGCCTCCGCCTCGTAGCGGTCCATCACGCCCCAGTAGCAGGGCAGCCCCGTGATCTGCAGCAGGTCCGGCACCAGGCAGTGGATGTAGTCGATCTGCGTGTGCACCTTCCAGGGCCCCTGGGCCCCTCGGCTGGGGTGGCCGTCCCCAGACGTGTGCCTCTGCTTGGGCCGCCGAGACTGCAGGCACAGGGTGGTGGAGTCCTCCTCCGAGTCGCAGTCGGCGGGCTGCAGAGGGGGCGGCGCTGTCGCCATGGCGACTGCCCCCGCCGCGCAAGCGCCGCCCAACGTCCCGCCCTTCCCCTCCCCGGACCCCTCGCCCATGCCGGGGGCCATCTTTGGTCCCAGTTTGTACAGAGAGGAGATCTGCGCCGTGGCCTCAAAGGTGTGGATCTGGGCGTTGGGGGGCGGGTCCACACCCTCCTCGATGCTGAGCCGTCGTCTCTCGCGCAGGCGCTCCTCTTCATCCTCGGGGGAGGGCCGCGCCGGGTCGAAGGCTTCCAGCAGCAGGCCCGAGGCCTGCGGGCTGACGGGCGCCGTGTGCTGCTTGATCAGGTGCCACTTGTGCGCCAGGTCCGAGCCGGCCGGGAACGGGCAGGTCTCCAGCATCAGCTCCGTCAGGTGGATCTTGTCCTTAGAGGCGAACGGCGCCTTGGAGGGGCGGGGCCTCAGCGGCAGGCACAGCCCCACCGTGTCGTGGATGCGCTGCCGTAGTGTTCGGGCCCCCAGGGAGCGGCCGGAGCATGGGTCCGGGTCGTGGGCAGAGGCTGCAGCGTACCTGCGGTCCCTCCGAGGCAGGCCCCCGCGGGAACGCCCCAGGCGCTTGTCCGTCTCCAGCGAGCTCTGCGTTTTGGTGGAACATGAGTGCTTTTTCTTACCCCCCCAGGGTGCGTGGCGGGAGTAGGAGTCGCGGCGGGCCATGGGGGCAGACCCCGGACCCCGCGGATCCTCCGTGTCCTTGTCGATGGTGATCTCCACGATCTGCGGGATGTCCGTCACGCAGTTGTGGCCCCGCCTCCCCAGAACTGGAGGGGTCTCGGCCACCAGGGGGAGGGGCGAGAGGCTGCGGGTGGGACTGACGGCTCTGGACCCCAGAGGTTCCCCCAGACGGACCCCCCGCCCCGGGTCCACCACGCAGCGCACCTCGCTTCCCTCCGGCCCCCCCTCACCGCGGCTCGAACCCTCCGCCTGGAACAGGGTCTGACAGCGGCTCTTCAGGTTACTCCACATCCTGCCCACTTTCTCCATCGATCGGGGGCCCCAGACCTGCACAGGAAGAGGAAGGGAGAGGGGAGGAAGGAGGATTAATAACAGCACACTATGGTGTATGCCAAACTCATCATAGACAATAACAAAGACTCAGTAAAAAGCACATAAAATTGTGGTTTTTGCTTGCGACCGCATGTGCTGGTGTTGTCCATTAACATTTTCGCAGGTGAGTCTGCAAATATGAATTAATCAGTATAAAAGACAAGGGCGACACAGTTAGCCCCTACATAAGTTACCAAATCAATGCGCTTTAATGTGGGCTAACAGAGGTGCACGTCACTAATATAATGGACATCAGAGTAATTCACCCAAGTAAAAGCGTCAAGTAATCTCACAATTATGACTAGGCAAAATGGTCCAAAATTTCTATCACTACATACAAATGGGATTTTGGAGAACATCGAAATAAATCGCAAAACCCACTTTTCCTCTCAATTTTAAAGAAATGAGTATGACAAGTATCCAATTAGAATTGAATAGGCAGCTCAAGTATCCAGAATCGATGAAAGCAGCCTTGGGCCAGCGGACCCTGCTTAATGTCATCAAGTTTCCAACACATTTCTTTGAATTGATGCTCCAATGCAAAGTTTTTCCTCAGCCACTGCATACTGGCACAAGTGTCACGTTTATAGAACTTTATCGCCAACAACTACGCAGTACCCAATCCTGACTCAATCCTGATCGTGGACCATAACTCATTGCGGCTTTATCAATGATCATCTGATGCAAAAAATCATGTTTAATACTGTAAGTCTATAGCCAATCAACTGCAGGCAGAAAAGATGGAAACATAAGTAATACCCCGAATGTCACCAGGATAGGCTTTCATACAGCACTCTGGTTATCAGCAAAGCTAATCAGACCTGCATTCAAGGCATTGGGTGTGTGTGTGTGGGGGGAGGGGCCTGACCAAATGATATTCATGGATATAGAGCCGGTTATGACAGCATGCATTTTTCATTTCTTTGATGATTAACAAGCGAATATTCCGCGCTAATGAGAACACATGTGCAAAGTGTGTGTACTGCAAACCATTAGTGCGTGAATGTGTGTGTGCACGAGTGTGTGTGTGTGTGCATATATAATTTCCGTGCATCTCTCCATTCCCTCCACGTGCATGTGGCCGACATGTGTGAGTGTACATACGAGCAAACAGCCATGCATTAGAGAGTGTATGCTTGAGCAATCATACATCAGTGCGCGTGCATGCTTGTGCAAGTGCGTGCATACCGTGGCTACATTAGTCCGCAAAAAGCGTGCCCGTGTGTGCCTCATGTTACACCTGCACTTTTGCACATCCGTGCGTGTGTAACAGGCATGCAGTGCCATGCAGTGTGTAATGCGAGTGCGATACAGTAATGTTTCCGTGAGTGAAGTGTATGACTGTGTTTGTGCGCGCGTAACGCCTGCATCTCAGTGTCTCCCCTGCTTACTGTCCCGGTCATCGGGGTGGTACAGTGATGTGTCTCCAGGCAGATTTGCAGGGCCACAGATCCCAGGCTAAAACTGTACTCATGGACGGGGTCCCAGCTGAGCTGCTGCTATGTACAGTAACAGAGCCAGCACCGAGCTCAATCCAGCGCTCTCACACATTCCCAGCCACTTCTCTGTCAGACCAATCACACACGGACCCACACTGAGATCCAGGCTCATCCAGGAGATCCCTCGGGCGCGCATGTGTGCACAAGCCCATGAGCGAGCGCTTGTGTGCTTGCTAAACTTACGCGTATCTCATAACACGATTCAGTGCACACCGAGCATTTTGACAGTAGTGCAATGTCTTTGTCATTTTGGCTCTACAAATTGAGATTAAATGATACAAATGAGGGAATTTTCTTCCATATTCATCAGTGATCTCTGAAAATAGTATACATTTTTTATAAATGGTGCCTGTCCACATATTTCCCAATCTATGATGAACTGACTAATCTACGATGCTGCAACACAACCCAACATGACTTGCATTTTTCCATCCTGTTTCTGAGAGGCTAGTGGCAATAAAAAATTTTAAAAAAAAAAAAAAAATGTAGGTAAGAGCCTGTAATTCAGATAGCAGGTATCCCGGAAGGAATTTTAGGGTCATCTAGTTCCCAGACCAAAAACAAACACAGAAATGTTTGCTGTGGATCAAGCTCTGTTGGCAGACACACAGCCAGCTGTATAGTCCAAAGGCAAGGTGAGAACGCGAGGCTGGATTTTTACCGCGGTAAAGCAAACCCGCCATCAACAAGCCAACATCAGGTTATAAGACACAGCCTTGTCTGCTAGCGAGAGTTATGCATCCGGTATGAACCGTATTGGCAAGAAGCAAGGCAGCTCGTCAAGCTAACCGTAATCCGATCTGAAAGTTGGCTTGCGAGCGAGCAACGAGGAATTTGCCAAAATGTGCAGCTTGGTGCCTTTGGTGATGAGGGCATGACTTCAGAAAACCTAACACACCAGGGAGGACAATTCTGTTCGACTTCAATTCCTGAAAAGAGTTTGGCTTATAAATTGTCCTCGCATTGCTGGAAGTAATTCAACAGTGAAAGTAATCTCTCCCAGCTTCAGAATTAACCCCCAAAACACAAACTTCTCACTTAAGTTTTCCCTTAGGTAAGTTTTCCTTTGGTAGGTTCAACATCAGAAAAAGCATTTTTTTTGCATATTTTTTGAGGGACAATGTCATACACATATTTTGTATCTGCTGATTGCAGTGCTTCACAGAAGCTACATCCCACTTGCACATTGAGAGAAATATTCAAACCCAAGACGCCATGTTTTTATGGCCACAGCATTCCATCAAATGGAAAATATCTAGATTCTGCACATGAATTTGTGCACACATCTCAGTAATTTAGCAGGACATATTTAAGATTGCTGGAAACCTTGCAATCTCCACCAGAATTTAAAATAGGCCTGATGTTCCACAGGTTTGAATACAGCAGCTGTATTTTACAGATCCATATATGGGTCCACAGGTTTTATGAGGGAGTGGGGAGATAATTGAGAGCTCAGATTGAGAAAGGAGGCCCGACATGCAGGCCGTGAGATCATTTCTACTGGGTGAGCGCGGATCCCCAAACAAATTCGCGGATTACTCAGCCGTTAGTTATTCGGAAAAACCAGAATCCTCCCGTGTCCCGGCGTAGTGCTGCAGCGCGGGGTCCGTCTTGGGGGGGGGTGCCCTCGGGGGCCGCGGGGAGGTCGCCACGGCGCCTCCACACCCTGTGATTTTCATGCAGCATTAGTCATCCGGCCGCACGCTCGGGGAGGAGAAATGCCTCAGCGTTTGCGCTGACGCTGGATGCCTGGGAACCGTGTTCAGGCTCACATGATGACCGCGATGTTACAGGCTAACAAAGGTGCTGCACAACCATACAAGTGCATTACACGCCAACTGCTGTGGTGCTGCACAACAGTACAAGTGCTTCACAGGCCCACAATGATGACCACAATAGCCATGTTTACATGCGCAAAATTTCTCCAATCCAATCCTAACCTCGGTTGATCGGAAATTCCAAATCCAAATTCACATGGACACTAAATGAAATGATCCGATCATGACTTCACCAGGCGTTTAATCAGAATGATTCATTTGGGCATGCGCGGAGTTGTCCAATTTTCCGGAAATATTAGAAGTAGAAGACGAAAAAGCTGTACTTCCGCATCTGTTGTAAACAAACGCCACGTTGTCTGCACGTCCTTGTTCGCTCTTATTTTTTAGCACACATGCGCAGTGAAGACAATTTTACCCCAACCGCGAAGACATGATCCGAATGGGTGCGTACATGGACGTTGTTCGGAATGATGATCGGCATAAACCACCTCTCTCATTCGGAATGAAATTTCCTTCCGAATGGACCGAATCGGATCAGAATCTTCCGACTGACGTGATTACATGAAGCATTTTTTAATCTGATTGGGCCTTTATTCCGATTATGTGTGTCCATGTAAACATAGCTAGTGATGCACTTCAGTAAATGCACATTACAGTCTAGCTTTATGGGACTTGTGCTACAGTACGGGCATAACCTCATATGTAATGCAATACATTACAGGCAAGTTACAGGCCAACTATAGGGGAGTTATGCTACAATACAAGCATGTTACACGCCAACTAAAGCGGAATGTGCTACGGGACAAGCCTGTTGCAGCCTAACTATAGGAGTCCTGTGCCACAGTATAAGCGTGTTGCAGGCCAACTATAGAAGTGGTATTACAAGCCTGTTACCAGGTAGCTATAGAGGTGTTGTATTCTCTTACAAGCATGTTACAGGCAAACTGCAGGGGTGATGATAGCCTGGATGAGTGTTACGCCAAAGCAGTGCACAACAAACAGATAAGAGCACTGGCCTCAATACATGGCTCACTTTGGTGCACAAATTATTTTTCCATCATGCATGTTCATTTTCATTTTGTACCAGTGCGTGTTGAGGCTACGATTCCTAACGTGATGTCGCAACTATCGTTCATAAGAAATTTTCATATGTCATAAACATCTTTACCAGTTGCCAACAAAGTCATCAAGTTAAAAAAATTAAGAGTCAAATCTACACAGCTTTACAGGAAAAGCAGATCACAATAGTGCCGTGGGCGTCCCTGGCAGGGAAGACCTGCCATACAAACCTCCCTCAGCTGTCCGCCCTACCCCAGCCCCATCCACCCCCCCCCCCCCAAAAGAAAAAACCCAATGAACCAGGCGTCGCCCAGCTCACTTTACACTCGTAACACTAATGAGTCACGGGGAGTAGGTGTCTCTCTCCATGACTGATGGTATGGCCTGTACTGGTGGGCATACTTTCTTAAAGGCTGCAGGAAACCTGTGCTAAACAAAAGTCCGGCATCACTGAAGGTTACAGCTCCGCCTCCGCGGGGAACAGAGCGCGCTTAGCCGCCGCGGTTAGCAGGCTAACTGCTGCATTGTCGCGCACACCAGACTCATTGAGAATTCCAGCTACTCAAATAACACTAACCTCAGAAACTGCGGTAGGTCTCTTCAGCAAAAGAGCACGCCGTCGCAGTTTACTTATTCCATTTGGTACGTAAAAATCTGAATAAAAAAAAAAAAAAGGATGCATTTAAAGTTGCTATGAATCAAAGCTGGGTGCAAGATGGGGTGGGGGTGCAACAATCATGTGGTTCAGAACAGGAAGTGCCTGGTTCTAATTAGGCTATGAAGCAGCAGAAAAATGCGCTATATTTGGTAAAAAAAAAAAAACCCTATCGCTACACAGGAGCTGACGAGTTGCAATTCTTCAATATCACATACCAACTGAAATTGCAAATGCACATTAATTGGGCCAATGACAGGGCTGTTAAGTCAGTTGACAGTTAAATGCTGCTATAATAAAAATTTAAATGAAAAGAATGAAAACTTCATATCGCCAGAAAACGGATCATGGCCAAAGGTTTCCAATGGAACATAATATGAAGCCAAAAAATGAAAGAAATCATGACCCCCTCACAAATAGTTAAGCACAACAGAATTGTATCCAGGCACAAGTATCATAGTAATTTCGTATAATGGGTGATTGCCCAGCCCACTAATTCACTCAGCTAATCTTCACATTTGAAGACTGATGCAAACTGATGAATTTACTTAATCAACAGGGTGCCTCCATCTTGATGATCGATCTATCTCCTTAAGACATTTAAAAGAACTAGATGGTAAAACACCTAAGGGAGACAAGTGCACCCTGCAAATTTTTCAATTTATTTTTACTCATACATACATACACAAACTATAATTTAATATTTAAAGTAGAATGTTCTTTATGCAGTGAAATGTGCCAGAGAAAGTTCACGTTTAGAGTAGGCACTGAGACTAAGGTAGCTTGAGCAATATTACAAATATCAATAAACGAAAAACCACATGAGCATTGAATGAAGAAGCAGGATCAAGCACAGACATCATTGACAGAAATGTGGTTTACGTTGCCAGGGAAACGCAGGCTCTCGCCTTGCCCTGTGCTGAGTAATGTGTGACATCACTCCTCACATCAATATAGAGTTACTGCCTCCAGGGCCCAGGCCTAGAGCTCTGAGTGAGGCAGGCCACAGTGCTACCATTCCACTGCAGCGCGTGTAAGCGAGACGACCTGTATTTCAATACCAGGCTTAGCAGCACAGAAAATATGGAGAACTGAGCCACATATGCATAAATGCAAGCACATGCACACACGCACACACGCACACAGATCTCTGACAGACAGACAGAGAACAGACAGATGACAAACCCCACCACCACCACACAAGAGGCTACAATCCAGGGGCATTTCATTAATAGGGAAAAATCAAAAAAAATAAATAACATCATTGACATCATCATTTCAGGAAACAAGGATGTTAAAATACACGATCAGAAAAAGCCCTGCAGCTGTTGGCTACTCCGTGACTTCAGATTATATGTCCTGCTCTCATTTCCCCCAGCGTTTGGAAAAAGAGCTCTCTGAGAGCACAACATCCCCCGCCGGAGTCGCCACGGCGATATGCGTATCATCGGTCCATCAGCAGCATATGTGCGAAGTTTCAGGGGATGTCTTAAATGAAAACTGTAGGACGAGTTGATTTCACCAGCCAAGTACCTTTTGACCCAGACAGACGGACGGACGAACAGACTGCACCACAACTTGCTTTTGCCCACCCAGGAATAAAAATTGACAAAATAAACACTCAATTTTTAAGGCATTTTTTGCCCCTCATCTTGTATTTGTGGGGCATTAAGATAATTTTGCAGGCATTTTTTAACCATTCTCCCTCTGCAGTAGTATTTTTCCATTGTCCACTGTCCTCTTAATGGCTGCTAATGTGCCGAATTAAAGCATTATTCTGCGAATATTAAAAAATTCTGTGGAATGACAGAAGATCAGTGGATGATTCAGCATAAGAGATCCCCATTCTTCCCCCAGTAGAATAACTCCTATTCATACAACTTGGCAACTGCATTTGCACAACACTGCACCACGAGTGCAAACACTTTTCACGAGTAAAAGGAAAGTCAATGGTTCACGGCGCGCTGCCACTTCTTGAATGTGTTTTATATACTGCATGAGCAACATCAGCCAGTTCCTGAGGTACCCTTGCAAGACCTGCACAATTTAGCACAGTGCAATACAAAAGCAAAAGAATAGCCCTCAAACGTACCTACGCAGCCACACACGCACACAGGACTGAACCCTATTGTTCTCCCGAAACCCAACCAAGTCCCTGACTGTTCCTCCCATTCTCTCCCAAAGGCGGCACCACTTCCTCTCCAAACAGGAAGTGGACCCCCGTGGAGACTGGCAGAAAGAGAAAGTGCCACCTGTAGCCCTCTCCCCTCTGAGGTTCAACAGGCCCTTCAAAACCGCTGAGGCTTGTACAGGGGAGCTACAAGGCAGACTCGCATGACTGCCCTCAGACACGCACCACACAACACAAAACACACACCACACACCACATATCTGATAGAGGACATGTATCCCAAAAAAAAAAGAAAATGCGCATGCAATCCAACAACTACATTTACTCTTAAAACAGCAGCAAAAATTCCAACCCATTATGAGCATCAAATGCAACAACACGAACTTAAACCAATAAATGTAACAAATGCAAAAAACGCTGCTCCTGGCAAAAAAAGACCCAAACGCTGCTCCTATTCCAAGCCACATCCTTCATTCCCCGATTAGATACATCATCTTATCGGGTCATTTCAGAGGACGGAAATAATTAAACCAAGACAAAAGGAGAGAGGGAAGGACAGGGAGGCAGGCAGGCAGGAAGGAAGGGAGAGACAGGAGGTGAAAGAGGGGGAGAGTGAGAAAGAGAGAGAGAAAAAAAGAGTTGTCAGCTGCAAAGACATGACAGATACGGACAGGGACTGAGGTAAACCAAACCCACACAGAACGTCCATTACGTTTTAAATATATCATTTTTAAGCGTCACAAAACATTCCCATAGGAAAGAATATCACTAACTAAAAGGGGCAGGGGGTGTTAGACGGGGCAACTGCTCAAGTCCAAGAACACGCAGGTCTGGATTCCTCTGCAGGAATTTTAAAAGCACACGCTGGCTCCTACTTCACAATGCACCGCTCACATAGGTCCCCATGGCATTCTAAAGGAACATCCCAAATATAGCCCACACTCCAACTCCATTAAACACAGACATGCAAAGCAGCTCCAGCCCTTATTAAACCCATGCCACCGAGTCCAAAACCTTAATCCTGCGTTTGTCTGACATTTGCCCAAAAGAGGAAGTGGATCAATGGGGTGATGCGGTTACCCTGGAGGCAAGCGGTTAAACTGACTGTTTGATTATAGTGCTTTAAAAATGAGAAACCAGGAATTTTTTTTTTTTTTTTTTTTTTCAGTGAATGAATGTGTATTGGCTACATTTTCTCTTAAGTGAGAAAGAAAACTGAATTTATTTTACTGTGCAGTGACCCCCCCAATCCATTATTCAACACGCTCACTTCTTGGTCCCATCTTTGGTGGGTGCTGCAGCCCATCCCAGAATGCATCAGGAAAGAGTCAGGAAGACACTCTGCAAACCAGGGATGCACCACTGCCAATACTGCAAGCTCTTTCGCTGAGGAAAATTAATCCAGGTTTCTTCTTTTTAACAATTAAAACACTATGAATAAGCAGCCAGTTTAACTGCTTGCCACCAGGATTACTACAATGCTACTGTCATATAGAAATCTGACCCCATAAAATATTGACCCGCGGATCACTTTTCGAATATAGAAAACTAGCCCCCCCCCCCCCCGAGTAATGACAATGAGATGCTGAAGTGTTTTTTTTTTTTTAACTGTACATGCATGTAATTTATAAAAACCTAATCTTGGGGGGGGGGGGGTCACTTTTCTATTTTCGAAAAGGGACTCACAGGTCAGTTTTTCATGGGGGTCAATATTCTATCTGACACCCCCTCTGATCCATTGCTCCCTTGGGACAAACATTAGACAGAGGATTAAGGCATTGAATGCGGTGGCATGGGTTAGAGCCGCTTTGCATGACCTTTGTTAAACAGAGTCCAAGTTATATTTGGGCCATTTATGGGCACCAGGTCCGATACTGTTCTCATGTACTTAAACTGATAAAAATGCACTGATACACAAAAAACCTGATATCAATGTTACAGACAGGGCGACTAACAAGCGCACACAATGTTGTATTACCGCCTTTGGTCTTCTATTATATTTCTGTTGTTAATCTACCATTACTGCCTCCAAAGCAGTCAGGCAGCCAGGCTAGCAAACACGGGTCTTCTTTGGGAGTGACTTTCGCAATGTATTGTGATGATTACAGCATAGCGCCACAGAGGTGTGTGCTGGTACTGCAATAAAATTTGAAAACTCTGGCGTCCAGATCACAGGTCATTACAATAAATGCAAAAAACGTGTTTCATTGTGCAGGGACTGCAACTCCCATTACAAGAAAAGCCAGCTTTGAGTCCACAATGGAGGAAAAAAAAAAAAACAGCCAGCTTTATGGCAAACAAGAAAGATAAAGGTTTGGTATTTTGAAAGATTTGCACAGCCTGTGTCAAGTGTAGCCTGGAATCCATACATATCAAGTGCTGGTCGCTCCCAACGGTCACTGACTGATATCAGTCTCGCCTCAGTCGTATAGCCAGCGTTTAGCCCTTACGTCAACTAATGAAGTGAATATATGAATATTCATGTTTTCTGCTCTTGGCTGATTGGGTGACCTTTTGGCGAGAACCACCAATCACACAAGGGGGGGAGAACCCAAAAAAAAAAACAAACACACACGCACACACACACACCTTGAATACCCACACAGACACAGGTGGCACCTGCTGCAACTCCATACAGAAATGTCCAGGCCAGGTTTCAAACCCAGGATCTTCCTGCTGTGAAGCCATACAGTGCATATGTGCATAAAAACGTCAGAGATCAAAATATGAGGACTGCATTGTTTATTCCCTTTTCCTATAATTACGCCATACTCCCCCATTAAATCCTGTACGACACCCCCTCCCATGAGGGAGAAATGTCGAGATAACACTAACCTCTCTACCACGTAGCATCGTCATCATTTTCTCCAATTTCCTCCTCGTGTCTTCAATTTAAACAAAGCTTGCGCTCCAAATAAATAGGGGAGGGAGTATCCTTCCGGTAACTATTCAAACAGCAGGCGGCCTCTTTCAATGCGCTCAGAGCAGTACTATGGGCGATTATGAGATAAGGAAGACGCATAAAGAAAGGCCAGCGATGGCATCGACCCGAATGGCAAGAGCCACACAAACAGCATGTACAGGAGTAAGGCGCGCTGCACTGGAGGACAGACAATGGCAGGGAGCTGAGGGCGGCCTCATTAACGCTAAAGACCGAGCCCAATACGGGAAACATTTCAATAAAAGGAAGGAAAGCTCGGCCCTCTCCAAAAAAAAATACGAATACTTTGCTCGACGACTCTTTTGGAAATGTCAGGCCAGTGCAGACTCGCACTGTCCCTTCAGTACCCTGGCTTGTAGCCTGGTAGCATGGCCTGGTCTGGCCTGCCTGGTTAAGAGTCCCCGATTAAAATCATCTGTGTCCAGCGATCTCTCACCACTGACCACTGTTCTTGCCGCTAAATTCTGGATCTCTTCGTAACCAAAGCCCAACCCCTAAATGCACCAAAGAAAGCAGTTATTTTTGAATCAAGGCAGCCAATTACAGGAAAGACCATAAGTATTTGGACAGTGATTTTATTTGTTATTTATGGCTTTGCACTCAAGCACAAAAGATTTGAAAATGACCAATATGAAGTCAAAAAATAGGAGAATGTCATCTTCAATTTGTGGGCAATTACATTCATGGTTTATGTTGGACTGCCATACCTTCCATAGTGTCACTATCCCAACTGCCACAGTTAGCACAATAGTACATCAGGGAAATGATCATCTTCCATAACAACAATCATATCACCAAATTCAAATTGACTATTTTTAGCTGCCAATTAAATCAAATGCATATGCCAATCGCTCCAGCACTTGATCATTTATAGCCCGCTTGGCCTCTAGCCCAATTGGGATGATGCCGTAGTTAGCCTTCATGGTGGTCTGTCATGCGTCTGCGCGTCCGTAAACTTTTTGTCTTGTCAGCACTCTAGCGCCTTCAGTTTTCCACGGATCCTTCTCATGTTTTATATGTGTGTATCAGTGGCGGCTCGTGAATTGGCGGTAGGGGATGCTCAAAACAATCCCTTAAAATTAATGATTGGTAACGACCTGTTTTCAATCATTCAGTTAAATTACCATTACAGAAACTCCAAAAACTCTCAACATTATCAGGTGTGGCCAGTTTTCATTTATAACGCATACCTGTCAACTCTCACGCATTCGGTGTGAGTTTAAGTGGCATATTTACGTTCCTCTGCTGTAGTCAGCAATTATTTAATCAACGCCTATGTAAGAGATTCTCGTGCGGAATTGAAGTCCTTGTGCACGGAAGGGTTGGATAAGCAATGGAATTGCATAAAGACGTTTCAAATGATCTAATTTCATTTAAACGATCGCGAAACGCACGCATTGATTCCATCCACAGAGTAAAGGAAAGCGCGAGAAGCCCGGAGTCGTAATCGCTATGCGTTATAAATGAAAACTGGCCACATCTGATAATGTTGAGAGTTTTCGGAGTTTCTGTAATGGTAATTTAACTGAATGATTGAAAACCGGTCGTGACCAATCATTAATTTTAAGGGATTGTTTAGAGCCTCCCCAGTAGCCAGTTCACGAGCCGCCACTGGTGTGTATATGGGATGAAAATCTAGGCCAAGTTTGATTTTGGCCATGTTTGGCCAAGCAGGCGCAATGGCTCTGCCACTAATTTTATAACTGAACTGAAATTGCATCTTCAAAACAAAATACCCATCAAAACTGGCATAGGGTCAACTACATCAGCATTGAGCTAGTATCCCAGAAGACAGCCAATAAGATTTGAGCCTGCAAGCCAAAAAAATCACCACAGTGGACTGAACCGAGATGCCTTCCTCACTCTGTTTGCTTAATTGTTTCTGAAATTAATAAAAGAAACCATAATTACATGTGTCATCATTTCAAAATGAAAGTTAGTTTATGGCAACTTGGAGCCTTTAAAAAAAAACAACAACATTTAAATACAGTGGTTCCTCTTTTCGCATGTATAATTTTACCAAATGCCAAGTTGTCAGGCAAAGACTGAAGAAGAGCCATTTACAGTGAAAATGATAACCATAATTTTCTTCACTTATAACATTATAACCACTTAAGTAGGTCACAAGAGCTAACATTTTACAAAGTAGAACAAACCAACTATCAGCAATGTATGTATATATTATGTATGTATGAATTCATATGCACAGAGGAGATCACATCCAAGACAAACACTGCCCCAAATTCCAGCTTCGAAAAGCATACTGTTTTTGTTGAGACTGGTTCAGATGTGGACAGAGTCAATTTTGTGGTGATTTTTAGAGCTGTAGTTTTGTGGTCATTAGAAACTATCCCACCAGGTGCCCATCTGCCCCGGCGGGAGAGTTGTGACTTGAGGCTAGTGCTTTTTTGCTGTTGGGCCAGGTCACGCAGTAATTGAGTTACAAAATTGGTGTATTTTGTATCATAGCTCCAAAACTAAGTAAGACAAGCGTTACAATTTAAATGGCTTTGTGTAGGTCTTACAAATTTGAAACTCCATTACCAACCAGTTTGCCGTTTTCATCCAAAATAAATCAAATGAACAAAATTAGCTATTCTGTCGTTTGAAGTACCAGGGAAGACCTACACAAAGCCATTTAAATTGTTAACTTTAGTTAGTTTTGGAGCTATGACACAAAATACACCAATTTTATAACTCCGTTACCGTGTGACCAGGTCCTGTTGCAATTTTCTCCTGTTCAACATAATGTTGTGCTAATTTCTGACACTGTTCCCCATCTTAAACAATTTCACCATTTTTGTGACCAAGGTACCCACAATTCAGACTCCAACTACTAGCTGCTAAGGAACTCTGTCAGTATCCTCATCGTGCTTCAGATACTCGGCGAGGAAATGAGCCTAATAACAGACAAAAGAAACAAAGAAATATGATGTACACTTTGTGATCTGCGAGCACAATTTCTATGAATATAAGTGATACTAAAGATTATTTCCTCTTCAAACAGCCGCACTCAAAGGCTGAATCAAGTTTTTCTACCAAATACAAGCCATTCCTGAGTATGAATCAGGGAGTAAAAGAGCCTTTATGGGCTCAGCCTACTGATCCATCAGCTTGCGAAGCGAGTTGATGGGTTAGTCCCTATAGAGTTTCAATGCCGAGGACCACTGGTCATGCTTTTAACAGCACAGAGCAGTAAACTGCCACAGTAGACTGTTACATCTTACTAATACCATACCCCAAAGCAGAGGTTTAGAAACTGATGTGATTAAGATTGAGCTGATTTTTGCGTATTTGAATTCTCACTTCAGAGAAAGGTTCCAATCGCCATTATTTCCACATTCAACTGTTTAGAGGGCCACACCTCCCACAATTAGGAGCCTAGTAATTTCATCTGGTGGTCCGTAATCAAATCAAATCAAATATGGAAAGCTCTTATCAAGGAATCATTTCTCGCACAACACATGGCAGAAAATTAAAGCGACAGTCGATCAACTGAGTAAAGTCCCTCAGGAGGAAATTTGGAACGGGCTTCAGTAGAGATTAAGGGTCTAATTAAGGACAATTAACAGGCCATTTCCATTTAAAGCTCGCAATCACGCTAAGGAGGACTCCCAGAATGGGGAGTGAAAATCGGCGCTGTGACAGAACACACTGCAAGAGCCTTCTTGCGCTCGGCCCACACGCAAGCACACCAAGACTCAAAACAGTCAAGTACCGTTAAACATTTAATCGGGTGAATGTGGACGTGATGTGTAGAACATTACTTTGTGCCTTACATGACCCCAAAGCATTTACACTAACCTATAGGAGAGCGCCCACCATTACCTCTAATGCCACACACCAGACAGAAGGCCTGGTTATGCCCTCTGGAAGAGTATCGCTACGTTCACATTACAAGCCTCGCTGTTCAATTGCAATTTTTGGCTCAAATAAGATTCATGACTGTTCACATTTATTATCACAAGTTGACCTGTATCTGTCTCCAATGAGGGCGCATATGCCCTCAGACACAGCAAGCATGCGCACATTGATATGCATTTGTACGAGTAACCACGTCACCAACGACAAAAAAGGTCTAATTGGTGACAGCACTCGCGGTATTCAAAACCCGATTCAAGCCGAGAAAATGGCTGCTCTTGTACCAAATGTACGGCTGGGATTTTTCCCTCCAGGATGGCAAACTGTTCGTTAGCTATATGTGATACGGCCAGGATGGTGAAAGAAGCCAGACTGCGAGGTTTTTAGGTTTTTAACTGCACTTAGCATGTGTAAGAGGCAAAAATTCCTGTGGATTCCGATCTGACTGCTCTCATTCATGTCGCATGGTCACGTATCAGATTTTTTAATCTGATCTAGAACAACACAAGAAAGAGGCTAAATTCTGATTTGAAGAACAGATACAAGATCAGATTTCTGCATCCACACAGCCCTGAAAACATCAGATTTGTGTCACATTAAGGCAAAAAAAAAAAAAAAAAAATCAGATGAGTCACTTCAGCCAGATAATGTGAATGTAGCATATGAAACACTCAAACACTAAACCCCGTTCAATAGCCTCGCTGGCATTGGATACTATTCACGCTACCACTCAGAATAGAGGCTCTGATCTCGGATCAGTTTTCCTGCTGACCATCATTTAACCTTACCTAATGAATACTGACCTCAAATCAGCACTCTGACTCCTGAACATGGGGCAATGCGTTTAATCTTACCAGCACTGTTCTACATGGAGAGGGGGGAAAGAAACAGACAGACAGGCTGACAGATTATAAGGCTTAGGTGTCCATTCTGGGAAAGGCAGTTTGCACTCCAACCAACTTGTGTTGCAATTTACTACTGAAAAAAATAGTGGCAAAGCCACTACGCCCGCTTGGCCAAACATGGCCAACATCGAACTTGGCCAAGATTTTTATCCCATATACACAAATAAAAAATATACTGAGCAACAAATGAAACACAAGTTAGCTAGTTAGTTAATGTACTCTTATGGTTACTCAGTCAAAGTGACCGCAAAATAAAGAAAAGTTTGATGAAACGAGTGTAAATGTGCAGGCGCTAGTAATAAATTTGATTTTCTAAAATCATTACGCTCAAACTTATTTTCCAGTCTACCTTTAATTAACTTGCAGTTCTTTTGTTGTTCAGTAAATGAAAAAGATCCGTGAAAAACTGAAAGCGATAGAGCAACTTAAGGCAAAAAGTTCACGGATGCATGACAGACCACCGCGAAGGCATCTAACAAACAGCGTATGCCCAATTGGCCGAGAAGACAAGCGGGATAAAAATGATAACAGAATACAACTTCCCCAATAGTCGTTCAGCCAGCAGAGAAATCATCAACCACAACTTAAAACAGCCATCACATGTTAACCCTTAGAGTGCTAACTGCAGTTATTGTTGCTCAATGATGCAAAATATCAAAATCTAAGCTGTTGAAAACCTATCATGTGGGGACTTGTTTAAAAGAGCTTCCGCAGGGAGCTCTTTTAAACAAGTCGCCACGTGATAGGTTTTCAACAGCACAAGATTTCATTTTTTTTTTTTTTTATTTTATTCAGCACTCTAAGGGTTAAGGGGTGATCTGGGGTTAAATGAAAAATGACACCAGGAAACAACTCAGAATTAATCTAAAGAGGTATATGTAATAACCAACCAAAAAGATACAAGTTGGCATTTTTCTGTTTATGTGGTTGCCATGGTAACCGAGCAAGCTCATTAAATATGCAGAAAACTTCTGGCACCAATTCCTCTATTTCTCTATGATAGAATTCAGTTTTTCTTTCATCATTTAAAAGCCATTGCTTATCCAAATGCAATGACATAGCCATTCTTTGCCCAATTTATCAGTTTTGTGATTTTGGGGCATTTTACTCAAATTTTGAAATTATTTTGCGCAGAATCTGACGAATACTCAAAATATTCAAAGTTTGTACCAGACAGGCAAAATTTCCCTATGTCATTGCATTTCTAATGAAGTAAAGTACCTGCAGCCCAAATTTAATTGATTTTCAATGACAAATAAAAAAGTTATGGCTGCCACAAACATGAGAAACATGGAAAAAGTAATACCTTAGGAAATCAATGGAAAATGCATTAGACCGCATTGAAAAGTTGAGTTCAGTCTTAGTCTGTGGCTTACACCCATTTTTCGGACTGTATTATCTGATTATTCAAATGTTTATCACTTTCCTGGAGTGAAAAGCATAAATTTCATCATCACAGTTGCTTTTAAATCATGATCTTATGGCAAAATTCAGTTTTTAATCCTTGTAGCAATTAGTGATTATTAAAGGTGGGTTATTATAGAATATTTTTATTCAAAAAAAAAAATTTTTGGAAAAGTAATCAAATTTTGCCCATTTAACCCCAGATCACCCCTTAATATTAAAGACCCAGATCCACATGCATTCAAATGCAGAACTTCCAACTGGAATTCAGAAGCACCATGCAAGTACACCCAGCAAATTGGAGGGAATGTTTACAACAGTTTCAAAGCGGTGTTGCCTTGCGTGTGCAAAGTCCTCTAGAAGGCACTGGAAGTTCCCCACCAGTTCCCCACCCTTCACTGGTCTCCACAGCATGAGTGCCTGTCACACCTGAATGTGAATCTCAGAAGGCATCAGCAGAGGTACAATCAACCATAACACTAAGCGCTCAGCTACAGTCAGAAGAGGGGTCAAATGCAGTTCAGGGCTCGCTCTCCCCCCGTTAGCCCATGTGCAGTTTAACCTGCGAGCGGAGAGTGTTTTATGAGACGGTCCGTTCAGATCCCCCGTCAGGAGGGCAGTGAAGCAAAAATAATCACGCGGCGGGCCAAGACCGGCCTGCTACACGCGAGGGCTTCCCAGCAGAAAACACGATGGTGGGGGAAAGAGGAGGGGGGGGGGTAGAGTCTGGGTGGGACCAAACTGGATTGGGGGAATGGATGGACAGAAAAATGAACAGCGAGTGAAGAACAATTTTTGAAAGTTTCTGCCGCTCAGCCTCCTTTACTGCTGAGAACAACTCCCCCAACGCACTGATTCACTAAGAAAACAATTCAATCATAGTCTGAGGGAGCCAAAATGAAGATGGACTCAAGTGATCTGTAATATTTAGTTTCTATTCATATACTGCATTGGAAAATAATACATCCAGTCCATTTTAAGCGAGTGATTTGATCAGGCAAGTACATAGAATAGCTGAAGGTTTTTAAAGGTCAAAATATTTGAACAATTTGCACAACATATTAAAAATGCCCTAAATATTTAACAATGCACTCAAGCCAAGGGGGCAGTTCATGACAATAAACAGCAGTGTATATCGAGGGCTGACTGCAATAAACAGTTATGTCCAATGTAAAACATCTGGACATAACTGTTTACTGCAGTCAGCCCTCGATATATACCTTCGCAGTCACTCATGCACTCAACCTTCTGCAGGCCCACTGAGGAGATAGAGGTGTTGCTAGCAGCAAGAGCTGGGAATAAATGTGAGATCAGGTCAACAGCAGCACACCAGTGTGGCCTGTATGTACTGCATACAGCTAAAGTTAGACGGCAACTTCCACTCTATATTCAGGCTGATTATCCATGATGTGTAACTCATCAGCCTCAAATCCACAAAACTCAGCTGACTTGCACTACTTTTCCTCTGAGTAGCACCTGATTCCTTCCAAGTCTGGCTGCAGCAGAACTTAATGAGTCACAAACTCAGGTGCTGCAGCACTTTTATCAAACCAGCTTCAGTGACACCAACTGGTAGCATTCAGGTGTCTTTGAATAGAATGTATTGTGCAGCTACAAACACCAATGAAAATGGAAAAATTGTTCAAATGAATCTGCTGTGCAGGCTACAGAGAAATGGGGCTGGCTAACATTAGCAAAAGCAACAGTAACTACACCATTTCTGCTTTTCTGGCTTGTCATAAAATTTGACAGCCAGAACCACTGCAATGAGAACAGCCGCAAGCGAGAGAGACAGCTCATCATTGCAAGACTGCTGTGACATATTTATGCATTTTCAACAGATGAGGAGTGGGTATTCCAAGACCGAATGTACCATTTAGTCTAATTAGCCGTCTACCAAGCTGGTCAACAAACCAATAATCAATGTTACAACTGTCAATTTACATACAGATGTCAAAACTTGCCCCCATGCATCATTACACATGACTAATGCTGAGTAAATGGTAGCCTTGATAGCCCAGCAGCTACGAATACCAGTGTTTAGCTAACCACAACCCTCTGCACTGGAAAGGTACTCGCACAGCAGGTAGGAGTTTCTGACTCAAGGCCATATTTTAGATCAATTACAAAAAAAATATATTTAAAGCATCTCCTTGATTTAGCATCAGGGTGTTACCACTACAAACCAAGGCAAGGCCAAACTCTGAGCACTGGCTTTTATACTAATCACCGTGTCTTATACCTAGGGAGGGACTTAAAGTTAAAATTTAACACTTTTTGGACGAAGGCTAATTTACAGCATTAAAACTAACCCCTAAAAATATTTATGCCAACAGGAAAATACTTATTTTCCACAAGAATTTCCATTAAAATATCAAATGCTTTGTGAAAAAGAGGCATTTATCCATTCACTTAGCAAAATAACACACCAGCCTGCTTTTAAAATGGACTGAGGTAACATCAAAACCATTCTGTAATATACATTTATTTCTCTGTAAAGGGACAGCCTGCATTACTCCATGCCAAATGTTGAAGCATACAGAAGATAGCAATGTCTCAGCTCCCCTTTAACAGGCCACAAAGAACACAGTAAACATTAATTTGACCATTTAGTACAGAAATGTCCAGCGTCTCCCAACAGAACAGTCAGAACGGTTTATTCAATGCGTCCAAAGTGGCTTTTTCAGTTATGACAGATGAAATTTACCGGAATCTCCCCTTAACTGTGAGCATACTGCCTTCCACTGTTACTAATAAGCCATCTTGAAATCCCATCTGTTATTCCACATTAACAGAAAAGCAGAGGCCTGAAATTTGGCAGGACATTAAGATGTGCTTACACCTTTTTGGCGTGGATATTTCCTCCTGGCATATGGGAGAACATATGGACCAACTCCTGAAATCTGCCCCTTTCCTGCAGAGGTGGGACAGGGGAAAGTTATGAAACTCCGCTGCAGCCAAAATCCAGAGGCTTTCGCTCTCCTGGTACAACAGTTGCCCTTCTTTTTGTGTGAAATACTTTCAAAGCAAACAAAGTTTTTTTAGCCCGAGTCGTTAAATTAACCGCAGTCGAGAAGGAAAAAGTTTCTGATGAAAAGCTACTTTCTGCAAGAAAACTGTCCAGGGAAACGTGATCAGAAGAATAACAGACAATTTTTGTGACGGTGATGTAAAAATGTCGTTCGCTGCCCAAACTATCTTCAAGATGGAGATTCTCGCACCAACTGCGCAAAAACCCAACAACATCCACTCACCAGTCCTCATACAGTCTTTACAAATGAAGCAAAGCAGCTGTATAAGGACTTAAAAACAGATGGATAATTGGTAAGCTCTGATGCCCATTCAAGCCTGAATCTAGTAAGTGACAAAAGTCATCATTTTAGTATTTATGGTGTGGCTACAGTATCTCTTCCATACAAAATGCCAATATGAGGAATAAAAAGCACCTCAACCAAAGAAAAATCCAAAAGCATTGAATAAAAATATTCAAGGTGTCACTCTCTCGCACCCAAAACGGTTAATTTATTGTTTGTTGACTGGAGAGTTGCATGGGCCCAGGAAAAGGAAGGCCAGAGCGATCACAAACCGCTTTAGAATAACAAAAGCGAGAGTCATGGCCGTTTTAAAATAATAATTTTGGATTACCCTGAAAAGACTTCTCATGAGTGGTTTTGCAAGGGCAAGTGAGGCAGGACCAGCTCACATGCTGCACTTACTGCTCCCACGTGGAGGCCATATTTTTGACTAGTGAAAATGATGAAAGCTTGGGTCTGAGGTCAGTTTTCTTCTCTTTTTTTTTTTTTTTGGGGGCAAATTAATCAGAGTTCTGCATGGCTGCACAGGTATTCATGACCAGCCTGAATTAAATCAAGTACTGGACCATTTGCTTGAATTGCCACAAGGAATTAAAATGACTACCTAAAAACAATTTTATTTAACAGTCCTATGCTATGGCTGTTGTTGACTTTAACGGTCCTCAGCCTAATTAACAAAAGTTGAATGACTGTACCGTGGTTTGGCCACATTATTTACCTCTTGTGTTAAGATTGAATGAATAGGAAATGCAGGTCTACTTCCTGCATAACGAGTACATGAAATTTCAGCCTGTTCTGCCCCTGGTAGATTGTTCATGTTATCCTGTAGCATATTCCCTCTTACAAAGGTACTCCACCTCCGCAAGACAATTTGCAAACTGACCTTTCTATCTTGACTTGTCGTAGGCTGCTATGTGTTGGCCAATTAGAGGCTTTCATTCTACCAGATGGATTTTAGTAGCCTCTGACTTTAAAAACACGCTTTTGGCATGAATCAAATTAATTACATCAACCATATTTGATAATGCACCGGGCAGGTGTTTATAATGTATATAGAAAATACCGGAAGCAGCCTAGATTTTACCTGAAGCCTGAGCAAACCATTCATGGGAATGGGAATTCGGCTCAAGCTCAGGCTGAGGCTCAACACTGACCAAAAAATAAATAAATAAAAATGCTGCAAAAATTGATGGAATTCAGAGAAAATATTGAAAATATTACTTTCCGCTGAGTTCGGCAGATAAAGGCCGTCCGCACAATCGCGTACTGTAACCTTCCTTTTCATCATGATCAGGTCTTTATTATTTGCAATGTTCTGGTATTTATATCAAATTAATAGGGCAGCTCTTAATCAGGAACAGGTCAACAGAATCCGGCATTAACTGCCAGAATTTATAACGGTCAGGCAGATTTCTATTAGGGGTTGATATATGTGTGATAGTAAATGGCCTGAAATTTCTTTTGGTGTAAGATCCATTAGTAAATAGGAAAATTCCAGGTTTTCAGGTTCCAGAAGTCGACGGTTTGGTTTTTATGGTTTCGAGAAGGGTCACCCTCCAGAGGGCCAAAATTGAACTTTTAAGAAAAATAGGTTTTTGAGTTGAAATATCTCAGTGCGCCCTCAATAGCCCAGCTTCATTTTTACTGCTGTCAGTCTATATTAGGAGGAATTTTGGAAAATTACAAAATTTTGGTAGGCTGTTGAGGGCGCCACCTATAGGGGGCGCTTGAAAACGCCATCTTGGACCAACGTAGCAGTCACATTTGAGGCATTCCTTGCTTGCGCCCTCATTAGCCCAAGCTTGTTTATGCATGATATGATTCTATAACAGTGCCTTGTACTATTCCACTTGAAATTGTAGTGGGATGGTGAGGGAGTGGAACTATAGATCGCGCTCAATCGGTAAAAATGCAAAAATAGGGGAATTCCGCACCTGTAGATCTCCATGCGCCCGCATCACATTTGAATGAAATCTGTTTTATTTGATAGCCCTACATGTCCACTATGTGTACCAAACAGATTGATGTGGGGTTCAACTGTTTTAACCCTTTTTGACCATTATTCTGAAAGGTGTGACATGGCCATTCCATATGCTTGTCTATGTAGTGCTGTTACGGTACATAAGTCAGCATAGGTGTCAGTTTGAATTCAATGCCAATGGATGATTTTTAGTGGAGCAATCAGCAATTTAAAGCTCTCTTCTGAACCAGTGGATAGGGTCCGGCCTTCTGCTGACTTCCTTTGGAATGTTTAGAAGATTGGAGGCGGGGCCGGACGGATTGCACGCTTCACCGCTCATGAATAAATTTTTAAAAAAAAAATTGTTTACTTCTTTTGTCATGCCAATTTCAGGAAAATAAATCACTCATTATCTCCATCATCCCTACTTTGCTAGAGAAAACTCAGGTGAAAGTATGATGTCAGACACTTGGTTTTCCCCCCTAGTCTGTTATTTATTGGAGATAACAACAGAAAACATGAAACGAGCCAAGAGTTAGAAAGTAAAAATTGTGCACATTGTCAGGTGAAACTGGAAGTACACAGTGCAACAGCTTGATGCATAGAGATGTGAATGAGAAAATGTGGTGACTCCTTTTTGATGATCTTTTCCTCCTTCTGCTCAGCAGAGGGTTCGATCTGATCCCCCGTCCTGGGCCCACCCACATGTGTGCAGTTACATGTATTGCTTTTCCTGTCCCAGTCTCACTGCTGCTCAATTGGATGAATAGATTTTTATTTCAGGCCCTCCAGCTAATGAAATAACCCTTAGCCAAGGGCCAGATGTGTGCACCTTCAGTTGGTTACCTTTCCATCATGCCTTGTTGCCTTCTTCCCTTTATTCAATCCATAGACCATATATTGTACTAATTCGCATTTGAAACCTTGCCTTACTGGGATGGTCAAAAAGGGGTTAATACAGTTGAACCCCACTTCAATCTTTTTGATACATATAGTGGACATATAGGGCTATCAAATAAAACAGATTTCATTCAAATCTGATGCAGGCGCATGGAGATCTACAGCCGCAGAATACCCCTATTTTTGCATTTTCACTGAATTGAGTGCCACCTATAATTCCGCGCCCTCACCATCCCACTACAATTTCAAGTGGAATAGCACAAGGCACTGTTATAGAATCATATCATGTATAAACAAGCTTGGGACAGTGAGGGCGCAGGCAAGGAATGCCTCAAACGTAAGTTCTACTTGGGCTCAAAGTGGTGTTTTCAAGCGCCCCCTATAGGTGGCGCCCTCAAAAGCCCACCAAAATTTCATGATTTTCCAAAACTCCTCCCAACACAGATTGACATCAGAGAAAATGAAACTGGGCTATTGAGGGCGCACTGAGATATTTCAACTCAAAAACCTATTTTTCTTAAAAGTTCAATTTTGGCCCTCCAGAGGGTGACCCTTCTAGAGGCCCTAGCAACCAAACCATTCACTTTTGGAACCTGAAAATTTGGGATTTTCCCGTCTACCCAAAGGCCTTCCACTGGAAAAAAATTCAGTCAAATATCGAACAGACATATCACCCATCGCCTGAACGGTATAAATTCTGGCAGTTAAAAGGCGGAGTCGGTGCTCACCTGGCCACACATTTCAGTGGTTTTTAACACACTTACTCAGGAATCAAAGCTGTGGAGACATTGTAGTGCCAACGATTTCATGTGAGCCCACACTGACTGAAAAAAACCCAGAGCTTGAAAAACCTTCCAGCTGAATCAGGATTTTATGCCCTCCAATGCAGCATCAAGGCCCTACACAACTTCTCTACCGATTAACCTATTCCACGAATCAGACAATCAGAACACTGGGCAGCTAGCGGCTCAAGATTACAGAGGTGATGAATCCCAGGAATCATGAAGCACCAGAAACATTACAAAGAAATGTTTTGTCAGTTTGATTTAGCTAAACTATGATGCATTTCCAACACATCAAAAAACTGTATAAAATGCAGTGGTGACATCTAAAGGTAATGTAATGAGGGCAGAATAGATGCTAAGGAGAAGACCACTGACCAGTATGTTCTGCCCAACCGGATACGCAAAGTTTCACACCCATGTTTAAAAAAAAATTATATTCAACGTTATCATTAACCTGTATACTCTTCGACTGAAGATCTGTTCCCCAGACCACAATGAACAAGTCAAGGCGAGCAGCATGCTTCAACAATTCCTCTCGTACAACTTCTGAGACATTGCAGACTCCACATAATGCAAAGCCAATAAAAACGTGGCTGCACCTGGTGGAAATTCCCAGGTGATCAGCGCAAATGCAGGGCAAGAAATAAAAAAATTACTAACGCGATCTATAAAACTTTTGTTAGTATTTTTGAAAAAAAAAAAAAAAAAAGTTTGCAATTCAGAAGTCTTAATCTGGTCTAAACTTCAGCCCGGTGGAGAATTCCCTAATTGGCATTGGCGCACTTGCAGTCTGCAGGGTGCCGACATGAACACCTACACCATCCTCTCAGGGACAGAACTGCATCATTCTCCTAGAGGACGTTTCTAAGACCAATCAGCACCGAGGATGGAGTTGCATTGAGGGGTGAAATGTGCTGATCCAAACTAAAAAAAAATGCACTCATTTCACAACAAGAGCAAAGATCATGAAGGAGCACTTCATCATCCGCTCAGAGGCAAAACCAAGGGTCACTACCTTCAGATCATGCTACCAAGCCTCGACTCCATTCCCTTCTAAGGACAGTCAAGGTGAGATAGGAAAATAATTCTTTCATGGTATCAAAGGCTCAATTTTTTTTTTACCAATATCACCATTTTAGGATCTTTCTTGACCAATCTATAGTTCTGTCTGATCAGGATTACGATGCAAAAGCCTAACTAACTATATGAACTGGAAAACTGAAAATGGCATTTGTCCTCGATAGTTGTAGTGGCACTTTAAAGGCATAATGGCGATTACCATAATAACTGTAGAAGAATAAACATTGTAGATACATTTGTCCACAAATCCATTCTTGTGAACATCGACAAGGGCTGGACAATATATTTATTCCGATAAATTTTAGCGCAATAAAAATCAGTTCTGCCATGGGGCGAACAGACTTGTTCCTTTCCTTTTTTTTATGACTCATACCCGATGCGGTCTTGAACAAACGGCAATCAAACATCAGAAACCATTTGAAATGCTTTTGGGAAGAAAATTGTGCTTTGAAGTCAGCTAATTACCAGCGAGGTTGGACAGCTTCCATCATTTTGGCGTAATTAGCCTACCCTAAATGTATTCCTGTGTACTTTGCCCAACTAAGATCAAGCTATTTATTTAGCCAACTTACTAATCACAACCAAATTGTAGCCTATAATAATTAAGAAGTGATCATGAGAAGCAGCCAGACCTAACTTGGCTTCTGTGTTAGATTGAAAGAGTGCCAATAACCTGAATAATGAGCAAAAGAAAAAAAACTGCCTCCGAATTCCTTCTCTCATTGCAACCTTTTTTGCGTATTAAGGATTCGTTAAAAATAAATTAATTCCTAGATGACCCAGGTTTCCGAGCGTCTAAAAATATAGGCCCACGCAATGCGGAAAACATTTTGTTAAGCGGATGGAACATGTGAGATGTAAATCATTTTCGCAATGCACAAAAGGGACAAATGTACAAAAAACCTAGCATTCCAGCAAAACTGTGCCACAAATTTGCAGCATTTTTATTTGATAATTGAAAAAAAAAAAAAAAAAAAAAACAATTAATGATAGTCATTCATATCTCTTGATATGGTTACTTCTGAGCATCTCATCAGCCTACAATGAAGGTGGAAAACATTTTTTGTGAATTGAGCATGGATTATGATTTATTTTCCCACTTGCATGAAATTGTTGAAAGTAAGCCTAGAAATAATCTGACAAAAGCAGTCAGGCAATTCTGAGCAGTTTCATGGTCATTTAAATTTCAAAATGCGACAAACAAAAATGCTATCAAAATAAATTGGACCGTCTACCAATTCCAATTAGTAATTCAGTGAATAAAGCGTTGGATTTACAACTGAGCGAAGTAAATGGGAACGAGGTGAGAGCAATTGGTGGTTAAAAGGTGATGCTTCTGCAGACCTTGACATTGCTCTGCTAAGCACATCAGAGAAATAAAGTCAGTGAAGTTCTTTTGTGGAAGTACTTCGTATGGCCTTTGATTTTTGGCAGCCGTTAAAGACAGCATCAAATATGATTTGTAGGAAGAAAAAAAAAAAGGAGCAAGCTTGTCAGTTTGCCCCATGGCAGGAGTTATTATTTCACATAAAATTGTGATAAATTTATCGGCCAGCCCTAACAAAAAAATGAATGCATTTTGAAACTCAAACACAACATTATAGATTTATGACAATACATCAGGAGGTTGCATCATGATAGACAATATCCACCTGCAAGCCTGAGAACACCAGAAGCACACACAGTTGAGTGTACTGCGGGGAGACCCTTTCATGCTTCATGCTGTACATGTAAGGGCAATTCTATCGTCTCCTGTAACCTGGTATCCCTTAGGTTTTTTTTTTTTTTTTTTAAATCATACTTGGCCAATAGACTTCCCCAGGATAGCATTTCCCCATAAAATATACTCTTTACCATATTTCAAGGTGTTTAAAACGTGACTAGAATGTTGTAAACAAATAAATCTAATGCTGATGAAATTCTGACTATTCAGGCAATCGAAAGAAAAAGTTGTACTTCCAATGAAACCTACTCTTCAAAAAGCCAATTTGGAATTGCAGAAGGAATCAATTCACCTTGCAGATGCACTACTTAAGTAAAGTCTACGAAAAGCCTTAAGAACATTGAACAAGCAAGCTATTGCAGATTCCACAAACTCCATGTGCATTTTAACCCCTGTAAGATGTTTAGCAAATCTGGGCCCATGCTCATTAAACACGTACTTAAAAAGGCCTTAGTCAGTGTAGGCATGTGTATATTATACATATACAGTATAAAGATCACAGTGGACGCCGTTATAAAGAACACATGACAGAGGCTCTATGCATACAATATAATCGCATACTGTAACAGCAGCTCATGGCTGAAATAGCTCAGGTTCAAGAAACTGTCTACCAGCAAGTGGATGCCTATAAATACGTTAGACAATTCACTACTTCATATTGTGCAGTCCACGAGCAGTTAGTGAGCATCAGCTCTAAGCAGCTCATAAAAGTGTGGTTGCAACTGTCTAGCCTTCAGAGAATCACAGGCCATCACACGAGTCAGGGAATGCCCCTTGCACAGTGCAGTCATCCAGCCAAAAGCAGTTCAACGGTATGCAATATGCCGCACAGCAGTCTCCTGGCCACCGCCGCATTCCCTCCAGTCCTCTAGCCAGCTTCGTCACGTTTACCCAGAGCACGTGACTCCTCCTGATTAGTCGCAGGACTAGGACTTTCTAATAACATAATTCCTCGAAATTACACGCTTGCCACTGGGCGGACAGTCACAGGTCTTTACATTACGGGTGCTTTGGTGATGTGGCACCTAAAATATGACCCCCCCACCAGCACCATCACCACCACGAGCACGATTGAAACCCAACGTCTCTTACAGCAATTGTTCCTTTCCTACACACTACAACACACCCCCTCCCTAGGGAAGACGATGATCTTAGGAGCAGCTTGAGAGGCGAAACCAGTGAAGGAAGTTTTTTCTTTGCTCTGTCGGGAGTAAATGAGATTTACCGCGTCTTATTCGCAGGGAGATATCCAGGGTGGCACAGAGTTTCGATTCGCTAGCAGACACAGGCAGCATAGTATTACCCCATTAAAGCAGACGGATTCTTTGGTATGCAAAACCCCCCACAATGACGCCGCTTCCCAGAATTATCCGGCAAGTCTTTTTCTTATTCACAAACCACTCCTGAGGCTAGAGCACCGGAGTCGCCGCCCGTTAACTAGCATTAAGCCGCTTTCACACTGGACGCGAAACGAATTTTTCGCACGACAGATTACATTCAAAGTCAATGCAAAGACGCGAATACCGGTGTAAAAGCAGCTTCACTCATCTGGCCTGAAAAACGACGCAACAGCAGCTCACGCTTATTATCTTTACTGAACTCAGATGCACATGAATACAATCAACCAAGCAAGCTTTCAGTTAACTTGAGATAAGATCATTTAAGCACTGATTAAAGTGCATATGCATGACCGAGATTGCTATTCAGTAGCGTGCTATACGAATTTAACTAGCTCTGTGTCCAATGGAGCTCAGACTTTTTGACTTTAAACCTACTGCTATTTTGACAAACGTTAGGCGTTTTGAGCCGATTCAGTATGGCCCTCTCGCTGTCAAGAAAACTCTTTGAATTAAAGCAGGTTTTTGAAGTCGGGCCTGGTTGAGTAAATTAACTATTGTCGGTAGAAATAAAGCTAGCGAGTACCTTACTAAACAGAATAACTTCATAGCGAGCTGATCAGTACGGTTACCCCCAAAAGTTACCATGAACACCATAATTACGGGGTAAGGCTAATCTGCTGAAAAACTACAACCATATACTTTCCTTCATAATTTCTCATTGATAGATATACATCTCAAGAATAACTGGTGAAATTTTCATCACAATATATTTGGAAATTAAGAAAGTTATGAAGGAAAGTATAGATGGTTGTAGTTTTTCAGCAGATTAGCCCTACCCAACTTAATGTTACTACTTTAAGTACAATATTGACATGCCAGCTAATACAACAAGACATGCATACAATTTTTTATTAGCGTTAGCGTGATAAACTAGCCGCCAATCTGCCAAACAATTGAAATTAACAAATCTTACTCATGTAAACCTCAAACCTATCTAGTTAGCCTGCTAACTAGTTGATTTTGATGTCACCTAGCTGAACGTTATCAAGCCATTATAAACGTTGGTTAGCGGTCCAAATAAAAAGCTAGTTAGCTACCCCCAAAAGCTTGCAGATGTTGCATTATATCGCTGCTTTTTGATTACTCTGAAGCCAAATTAAGGCCAACGTTAGATACTAAGCCAGGAGAGGACGACAGACTCAACTAGCTATAGCTACAGTTCTAGCTAAATAAAGGGGTAGGGCTAATCTTCTAAAACATTCTGCTGAAAAACTACAACCATCTATACTTTCCTTCATAATTTCTGCATTTCTTAATATACTGTGATGAAATTTTCACCAGTTATTCTTGAGATGTAAATCTATCAATAAGAAATTATGAAGGAAAGCATAGATGGTTGTAGTTTTTCAGCAGAATGTTTTCAGAATTTTAGCCCTACCCGTATCGTAGCTATATGACGTTAGCTAGCTAGCCAACAGACTTAGCTAGCTGTCTTGTATGGAGGTTTATGTCGCTTGGGAAGCTAGTTAGCCTACAAACAACCATCAGACAACCATTCATTGATGGAGCAGCGAAATGCTAGCTAGATAGATATAACGCATCGCCAAACAGAACAAAATACGCGAAATCTCCTAACATTAAGGAATATTGCCATCGCTGACCATGTTTAGCCGGCGACCAACAAAATTTCCAAACAGACCCAGCAATTACAGCGGCAGTAACGTTACGAGCCCCACTTTAACAAGCCAAGAAAGCCAGTAACGTCGGGGGAAAAAAGCGGCCTTTCCCCAAGAGTGTACGGGATAAAATTCCTTTTCAAGATAGCATGCTAGCTAGACAAGCAGCGAACTCCAAAACGTAGAGTCGGTGACTCTAAAGCCGCTTTCACACCGGACGCGAAACGAATTTTTCGCAGGACAGATTACATTCAAACTCAAAGCAAAGAGGCGAATACAACGCGTTTCGCGTGTATTCGCGTCTTTGCATTGCCTTTGAATGTAATCTGTCGTGCGAAAAATTCGTTTCGCGTCCGGTGTGAAAGCGGCTTAATTAAGAAATAATGTCGGGGCACACGGAATTAGCTAGTCCAACACCAAAAAGTCAACCTAATGTAAGCGAGCCAAGCATATCGTTGCCAACCAGTCGGAACTTTTATTAATCTGCATTTAAATGAGTTCGCAAGCGTGAGGTTATGGTTAGCGAGCACGCTAGGCTAACAGGCAAGTTGGCCAGATCGGTCCCAAATTACGTGGAGATCCATGTGAATAAGCTTGCTAACGCAATCGATGTGCATAAGTCAATAATGTGCAACGGCGACCGGCAATATTTTTTTAAATATAAAAAATGCCTTCACGTACCTCTTCACTCTTTCGTCTTCTCTTTTAACCGCTTTCTTTTGTCTGCAAAAAATGGCTAATAGAACCCGTGCACATATCCCCCCGACGATTCGCTATGGCGAATAAAACAAGGGAAACGGTGCTGATTCTTCTCATTCCTGTGGCTGGTTTTAACGCATCTTATTACGGCGGCACTGTCGAAACCGAGATGGTCTTATTTGTGGCTTAAAGAAAGTGATTAGCACTCTCTTGTTAGACCACCGCTCCGCTTTTGGTCGTGCTTTCCCTTCTATCTGACAGCCAATATGACGGTCGCCAAGAAAAGCCGAAAGAAGAATTGAGGATGCGGAGAGCTGAATCGTAGGCACGTACTGAGTGGCACCTGGAGAATCCAATGGAAAAAGCAAGACGAGGCTGTGCTTCCGATGGAGGGTGCGGATGGGGAAAGCCTGGGGAGAGTTCACTGGTGTGACAGACGGGAATGATGTCCAATTGAAGTGCAGGAGGGATAGTTGGCAACCACTTGGAAACGTGGAACAGTGAAAATGGTGCTTGCGTGTGGAGTTAAATGTGCTATGCAAGGTATGATTAAAAAGTTCAGAGAATACATTCATAACCTGCGAGGACAAAGCACTGTATTGATCGGTCGCCGTGGGCGGCTCCTGGATACATACTTGGACATTGAGGAAATGATGCTGTATTCGCTGGAGTGGAGACGGCAGCTGCCTTGCGCTCCCTGGAGCTCGTGTGAACGACCACGTTTTTGGCCATTTCAGGCTACATGCATACCGAATACCCTCCTTGGTGTCACCATCTTGTGGTTTTAAGCGAACCGTACCAGGAATAACGAATTCTTTCAACACAGTTAGCCGAGGGCCCGTGGTAACAATTGTATTTAAAAATAAAACGTTTGCAAACTGACTTGAGTTGTTTTTATATATATATATATATATATATATATATATATATATATATATATATATATAAATTGAATGTACTGGAAGCGGTTGGCATTTAGTACTGGATATGGTTGTACTAACTAACCCACCAATTAAAGTCTTAAGTCCATAATTATTGCACATAATTCGCAGCCAGAATTAATTATTTAGGTGAGGCCACAGTTCTCTCATCAAAATGTCTGCGAAAAATTAGCAATTTTGCCGCGATGAAAGTTTTTGTCTTCAAAAAATTTAACTATACGAAATGACATGATGGTTATTAGAATAATAATCTATTATAGTATCTATAATTTCATACACCCCATTTCATACGTCCATTGGTATTGGGTGAGTGATACAGTTTTTGCTTTTAAGCACGCTGGATTGTATGAGGACAGAGACCGTCTGCTTTAATCCAATGGTGTATATATAACCATATCATGCCAACCACGCGTATGTATTTACACCGATCATAATCCACTATGACCTCTGACAGATGAGGTGAATAACGTTGATTATCTGCATAAAATGGCACCTGTCAGTGGGTGGGATATACAACCCCAATTCCGAAATAGTTGGGACAAAGTGTAAATTGTGAATAAAATCAAAACGCAATGACTTTCAAATCACACCAGCCAGTATTTTATTCATAACAGAACAGAGATAACATAGCAAATGTTGATACTGAGAAATTTTACAATTCTATCCACAAAATGACCTCATTTCAAATTTGATGGCTGTTACAGGTCTCAAAAAAGTTGGGACAGGGGCCTGTTTACCGTGGTGTAGCATCCCCTCTTCTTTTTTTAACACAGAGTGCAGGCGTCTGGGCATTGAGGAGACAAGTTCTTTGAGTTTAGCCATTGGGATTTGATCCCACTCTTGTTTAATACAGGCTCTCAGCTGCTGGAGAGTTTTGGGGCTCCTTTGACGGACTTTTCATTTAATTATGCGCCAAATGTTCTCAATTGGTGAAAGATCAGGACTGCAGGCAGGCCAGTTCAGCACACGGACTCTTCTTGTTCGAAGCCATGCTGCTCTAACAGCTGCAGTATGCGGTTTTGCATTGTCTCCTGCTGAAATACACAAGGCCTTCCCTGGAATAGATGTCATCTGGAGGGGAGAATATGTTGTTCTAAAACCTTTATATACCTTTCAGCATTCAAGGTGCTTTTTAAAACAAGCAAGTGTCCCATACCATATTCACTAATGCATCCTCATACCATCAGAGATGCTGGCTTTTGAACTGAATGCTGATAACAGGAGAGGTGGTCTTCCTCCTCTTTAGCCCGGAGGACACGACGCCCATGATTTCCAACAAGAATGTCAAATTTGGACTCGTCTGACCACAGGAAACTTTGCCACTTTGCTACCATCCATTTTAAATGAGCCTTGGCTCACAGAACACGGCGGCGCTTCTGGATCATGCTCAACAATGGCTTCCTTCTTGCATGATAGTGTTTTAGGTGGCATCTATGGATGGCACGACGGACTGTGTTTGCAGACAGTGGTTTCTTGAAGTATTCCTGGGCCCATTTAGTAATTTCAATGACAGAATCATGCCGGTGAGGGATGCAGTGGCATCTGAGGGCCCGAAGATCACGGGCATCCAGTAAAGGTCTTCGGCCTTGTCCCTTACGCATAAAGATTTTTCCAGTTTCTCTGAATCTTTTGATGATGTTATGCACTGTCGATCTGAGACCTTCAAAGCCTTTGCAATTTGACGTTGAGGAACATTGTTTTTAAAGTATTCCACAATTTTTTTACGCAAGCCTTCACAGGTTGGAGAGCCGCTGGCCATCTTTACTTCTGAGAGACTCAGCCTTTCTAAGACATTCCTTTTATAGCCAATCATGTTACACAGCTGATGCCAGTTAACTCAATTACTTGCTAAATGTTCTTTCAGCTGATTCTCTCATATATTAATTGCTTTTTCAGCCCTTTTTTGCCTGTGTCCCAATTTTTTTGAGACCTGTTGCAGCCAGAAAATTTAAATAAGCTCATTTTGTGGATAAAAATGTAAAATGTTTCAATTTCAACACTTGAAATGTTATCTACGTTCTGTTGTAAATATATTTTGTAAATTGTATTTTAAATTTGATTTTATTCACAATTTACACTTTGTCCCAACTATTTCGGAATTGGGGTTGTATGAGGCAGCAAGCGAATATTTTATCTTCAAAGTTGACGTGAGGGAAGCTGGAAAAATGGGAAAGCACAAGACAGCCACTTGAGAAGGACCATATTGTGATGGCTCGATGACTGAGTCAGAGCATCTCCAAAACTTCTGCTCTTCCGGGGTGTTTCCGGTCTGCAGTGGTCAGGAACTACCAATAATAGTCCAGGGAAGAAAAACTGGTAAACTGGCAACAGGTTTGTGGGTGGCTAGGGCTCATTGATGCGCATGGGGAGCGAAGGCAGACCCGTGTGGTTTGATTCAATAGAGGAGCTTCTGTAGCTCAAATTGTTGAAAAAGTTTGTGCTGCTTCTGATAGAAAAGAGGCAGAACACACAGTGCTGCACACTTTATTGCGTATGGGCCTGCGTAGCCGCAGGCCGGTCAAGGTACCCATGCGGATCCCTGTCCGTGGCCAAAAGCACCTACAAAGGGCATGTGAGCATCAGAACTGGACCATGTACCGATGGAGGAAGGTCGCGTGATCTAATGAATCAGCAAAATTATGCTCCCTGCCCGTCCCCGACCGCAATTAAAAAGTGTTTCAGGAATGGTTAGATGACCGCAACAGTGAGTTCAAGGTGTTAAATTGGCCTCCAAATTCCCCAGATCTCAATGCAATTGAGCATCTGTGGGATGTGATAGATAAACAAGTTTGAAGCATGGAGGCCCCACCTCACAACTTACAGGACTTACAGGAGCTGTGTCACGATTAAGCTGCTTTCACACCGGACGCGAAACAAATTTTTCAAAGTCAATGCAAAGACGCGAATTGACTTTGAATGTAATCTGTCGTGCAAAAAATTTGTTTCGCGTCCAGTGTGAAAGCGGCTTTACTGCACACGCTCAGACCTTACGTATCTCAAGATCCACATAAAAATAGTTCTGTGATGTGACAACAAAATCAGCGTTCTGCAATAGCTGTCTCAGTCATGAGACCTCAGTCCAGTTGAAAACCTGTGAACTGAGTTGAAGAGAGCAGTTGATAAATGCGAACCCAAGAATGCGAAGGATCTTGAAAGGATCTGCTTAAGAGGAATGGTCCAAAATGCCTCCCAAATGTGTGCCTGAACCTTGTCAAAAATTACAGGAAGAGTCTCCATGTTGTTATCATTGCCAGAGGTGGTTGCTCTAATTACTAAAAGAAGGCTGCCAATAATTATGAAACCTTGAATTTGTTGAAATTTATTTTGTATGAAATCATTATGATTTTGGTTGTATCCATCAAAACCTAAATAATGTAAAGTATTTCACTCATGCTGTATATTCCGTTTCTCTATAATTATATTGTTTATATTTTTTTGTATTGTTTGCACAGTACCAGTCAGAGGTGCCAGTAATTTTAGAGCCCACTCTGTGTGTGTGTGTGTGTGTGTGTGTGTGTGTGTGTGTGTAACTAATAAAGGATCCTCTCTCTCCCCTCTTATTCTTGGCAGGTTTTTTTTTCTTCCTGCTTTTACCCCAGGTTATAACGATACATGTCAGCCTTAATCCAAGACTCTCTCCCCACCCCCTCTGAAATCCAGAACGAGGAACAAATAACACACGCACAGCAGAAAACCACCGGAACTGTAGCTGGAAGAGCAGTTTTCACCGGCTGGCATCATTATATTACTTGCTCAGCAGTCATATCATTATCCAGTGTGATTTACGCACCATATCTCATTTCACCACACTATATCTCATTATGTCTCAATTGCAGGCATTCATTTTGTTACACAGCTGGGTCTGCAAGGGCACCCTGGGTATTGGTTGGAAAAGTAATCAACTCCACAATTTGTCATAATTTTTGAGACAAAAGAAATGGAAGAGAGCTTTTGTCTTCATTCCACTGAAAGAAGTGTTCTGTTTTCAGAATGGTGAGCTACATTCCAAAATCCCTCAATCCATAAGAAATTTTTATTTCCCCTTTATAGGCAGTTGCTGGAAAAGCTCTGAAAAATGTCTTGCCAGCAGAGGTGTAAAATCCAGGGGTCAGAAAGTAGAAACCCTGCCAAGTTTTTCTCCCTCCCACAGAATGAGCTGATCACTCATATTGGCTCTATCTCCTGTCCAAAGTAAATCCTGGTGGTTGGAATAAAGTTCTGGGGAGGATTTTTACTTTCTGAACCCAGACTTTACACCCCTGCTTGCCAGTAGGAGCCTTCAAATAGTGTTTGATATGCTGCCCAAGTTGTATTCATTTTTGTTGCAGAGTTTTGTTGTGTTAAGGATCACATTGTTTGTATCATCTCTTCAGGGCTGGCAGCTGTTGAAAGCATGTTTTGTGTAAGCAAGTTATGATGTGGCCATTAACATGTCTGCAGTGGGATGATAGATGTGGCAATCTCCAGTCACTAACATTTCTAATGGGTTTTATATTCTAGATTTGCCATGGCAGGAAGAAAAAGGAAAATATATGAACAGAACCAAATAATAATAAATAAAATATACAGCATTCCTGAGCATTTCATATTGAGGACGTCACTATTTTTAACTCGACAACGTATACTTGAACATAATTTATTTGTTTTCACATGATGCTTTTTTATCTTGAAATCTGCCATGCTTCTTCTCTGGGGGGCACTCTATGGAAATTATGGGCTTGATCTAAAGCAGTTATTTCTTTGGTTGTTTGTATCTATCTCTGTTTAATATTGTACCATTGGGCAAACAGCAAACACATTTACAGATGCATGGAGGAGGATTGTGAGCTAACTGCCTGGCCATAAATCAAGACAGTGATAAATACCATTAGGTGATTTATCACTTGATTAAAACAAACACCTGCACTCTTAACATCACCTTTTTGAGTAAGATAAGACAGATTTGTGGGATCAGTCATGCATCAAATGTGTCGCCTCTCTGGTGCGTAAATCAGTATGTGTCTGGTTTTGTCAACATACTGTAATTACCTCCTCATCATGACCTCAATCTTAGATTATCACCAGATGTCTATCAATCTCACCAGATGTATATAAATCCGTTTTGAGCAATATCAATCTATTCCAATAAAACCCTAGTTTTTTCATGCATAGCTACTCAGTCTGTTACAGCCAACACAGTCAATAGTCCATTCAGTGGCTTTTCACTTGTATATACTGTATAAAAGTGCAGATGGTATGGTTTCACACAATCAGTAAAGGAGCAGATGTACCTTTAGGATCACCAGAGTGTCAAAGCCTGCAGTAGGCGGTCACTCCTGACTTAGGATGCCACCAAAAACTCAAATGTACCAAATGTGTTATTTCCAGCAGAACTGGACAAGTTTTTTTTTCTTGCAAATAAGAGTTTCTGTTAAAAACATCAGCTTCAGAATTATACATGATGGACAATTTAAACCCATTAAACTTATGGAGCCATATATGGGTCTGTCAAATGCAGGTGCTGTACTCAAACCTGTGGAACTTAGGGCAAATTTTAAATTCTAGTGGAGATCACAAGGTTTCCAATGATCCCAAATATGTCTTGCTGAATCACAGGGAAATGTGTATAAAATGATGATGTTATGTTATGGTCTTGAAAACGTTGTTCCCTGAGTTTTGAACATTTCTCGCAATATAAGTGTGATGTAGCTTCAGTGAAGCACTGCAACCAGCAGATACAGAATATGCATGTGACATTGTCCTTAAATGAAAAAAAAAAAAAAAAAAAGCTTTTTCTGACTCTGAAGCTACTGATGGGAAATCTCAAGTGAAACGTTGGAGTTTAAGGGGTAATTAGAGCTCTGGGAACTTTTTATTCATGTCTTTTCATTCAGAATAGTCCTTCCTGTGCTTTTGTCATGATGAAGAGAGTGAGCAGGGCTTATCACCTTGGTTTGATGGACAGTGCTGGTTCAGTGGTCAGTGCAACACAGTGCCCTCAGTTACGAAGCTGCAGTGACTCAAATGATTGAGACTCGCGGTCCCATGTGCAATGTCCCACTCAGACAGTGGGGTCATGCGTCAGGAATGCAGGGAGCCATCGCAGAGACAAGGGGCTGTTTGACCCGTGGGGGGCTTTCTTGTACTGCTGGCTCAGAGCGACTGGCCCATGCTCAGCCTTTACAATGACTGTATTCAGCCTCGTCACTAATAAATGGCCTTCCCTCTTTCCCCTTCTTTCCCAGCTCATTCTGTTTTTACCTCAGGTCATAGTGATACAATTCAGTCATGAGGCCAAGCGTCTCTCTCTCTCTCTCTCTCTCTTTCTCCTCCTTCGCTCTTTCTCTCCCTCTCTGATCACCATCTATCTCTCACTTACCCACTCTCTCTCTCTCCCCCCCTCCTTCTCCTTAACTATTGAAATGTCTTCAAGTTCCCCCACAAGAATAAGTAACGCATCCGAAAGTGACATCATCAGCCACTTGCATGTTTCTATGCAGTTAGCACACGATGCCTGGAGTTGTTAGGGCTGGCCTTGACTGGAGTTTAACCCTATCTAGACCGGGCTTTTTGGGGCTTCCTGGGGCCGGGGGGCTTTTTACACCGTCCCCCACCAGGTAACTCATAAACACCGTGGCATATGACCACCAAGTTTGCAGGAGATGATGTACATGTAAAATTAAATCACTACAATCATTTTGTTATTATTATGACCTATTATGTCATCATATTTTGATTTTGCTGCCCGAAACTGTCATAATAATATAATTTCTTGCAAATTTAGGGTATGCATCACAGTTTTTACACATAATGTGTCTTATAACACTTAAATGTCTACAAAGATTTCTGCTGCCGAAGGCAAAACCAACAACATCAAAATGTCGTCATGTTTAGTATATTGATTTCAATATAGAGCCTAAAGACCACCTTAATAATGGAAAAAAAACGTCTATTTGTTGGTAGTAGAGGTTTCCATCATAGGAAAGTAAAAGAAATCGATGAAATTTGAGGGAAAATGTACCTGAGTTAAAGATATAGTCTGCCATCTTGGATTTTGGCCCTTTTAATTCAATGACGTCATCAAATTAGCATAAATTAATTCTACTTAACAAAGCTGACATTAAATTATGTAAGATATTGTAAATATAATGGAATAAGTATATGTTAAAAAGAGAATCTGGAAACTACATTGATGAAACCGAAATCGGTGATTTTTTTGTCAGACATACCTGTTAGAAAACCGTTGCCAAAGAAATGGCGAAGATGGTGGACTTGACTTATTGGTATAAAATTGTTCCCAGACAAATTTTAGGAAAAGTCACCAAGTTTGGTGGTCCTTGCTTAAGCCATTCAGAAATTATAGGACGTGAAAGTTGGCGCGGGCATAAAAAGCCCCCTCCCCCAGTCTAGATAAGGGTTAAATGAGAATTATCCTTAGTAAGAATGCAGCATTCTGTTGAAGCCAAGAACACTATGGATAGGTGGTTCCTTGAACAATAAAATGCTGGATGTCTTGCAAGCAAGCAACCTCTGTAACAACAGTGATTTGGTCATAAACTCAAAATCAGTGGGGAAAAACACTGGCAGTCTCAGCAAATGCACAATAAATCTCGGAGAACATCATTGATTCAATTAACGTGACATGAGAAACACACAAGAGTATTATATATGGAATTAGAAGCTGACCGGAACGAGCTGGAAAAAAAGCCATGAGGCACATTGGAGATGGTAGTGTGGGCTGAGCAAATCGCAAATTCAATTTACAGGGTAATTTTATGACTCACATCCATGAAGTTTGAGAATGACATATAAATAGAGACAGGGATTGTTTTTTTTGCTTTGTCCTTTTACTCACATTCATTGCTTTTTTCCTCTCAGTGTTTTGCCCTCCAGACTTCAAGTTTTTCTGTAAAAATACAGTGGTTCTCACTAATGCTTGGTTCCCACTATCACGATTTGCGGCACGATTGAAAGCATGGTCTTAATCGTGGAGTAATCATGGTGATCCTATCAGATTTTATCAGATCTTGAGGTCAGTCGTGGCAATTGTGTTGATCGTAGAAAAGTTTTGGACAGTTCAAAAATTTCCTACAATCAACACGATTAATTGTCAATCGTGATCAACACATCACCTCCTATCCAAACCTGAAATTTCAGAGAAGTACCAGGATCAGCTACGAATGGCCAATCATGGCGTTCATAACGGAGCGCACGACAGTGGGAACTAAGCATAAGACAGCAAGGGCAATCAAAATTACCATCATCTTCAGTGTCATCATTATCAGGGCTATCTTGTTCATTGTCGTCAACATTGCAGAGCTTCTCTCTGGCTGGTAACTCAATAAGGAGTCAGCCATTTGACCTCTTCTGAACACACTGATGGGGGCCAAAAGTCACTGCTTTGTAACTTTACATTTCTGCATTTTTCTAAAGGTAACAAGGATTCTCTGATGTAAAGATTTTCCTGTTGGAAATCTCTTTTTCTCTCAATTTACCACCTCAAGTGAGAAAAAGTTGGGATGGTATGTTAAATTAAAATGAAAACTGGAAGCAGTGATTTGAAATTCTCTTTCACCTGTAGTGTATTGAAAACAGTGCAACAGCACATTATTTGATGATTCACCAGATGAATTTTATTGATTTTCCCCAAAATATACACATTTTAATTTTAATTCCTGCACGCTATTTCTGAAAAAGTTGGATTGTAAAGTATTTACCTCACTGTAATGTTGTAGTGCCTTTTCTCAACAGTTATTAAATGGTTAGGGACTGAAGACACCAAGTGATTAAGTGTTCCAGCTGTAATTTTGTCCCATTCTTCTTGTAAACAAGTCTTAAGGTGTGCAACAGTGCACACCTTTGCATTAAAAAATCTTCAACACGTTCTGGATTGGGGAAAAATCGGGACTGCAGGCAGGCCAGCCCAGCATGTGCACCTTTTCTTGTCCAGCCAAGCCTTCATAATGTGTTCAGAATGCAGTTTTGTGTTGTCTTATATGAAATATGTTGCTGGTAACAGTCTGGATTTTTCCTTTCTTTTTTGGTCCAGAGTACACAGTACACAGTGTCTATTTCTTCCAAAAAAAGATCTGAAATATTGATTTGTTTGACTAGAGTACACATTTCCACTGCTTGTTAGTCCATCACAGATGCCTCTGAGCCCAGAGAAGTTGACAGCACATCCAGAATCTGACACACAGTGTGGGCGGGGCCATCATCGATGAGCCTTGGGGGGAGGCAACGATCGGGAGGGAGGATTGTGAAGAGACAAAGATATGAGTTTAATTCTCGAAACGTGGAACACTGGGTGAACATTACAGGAAAAGGGGAGTATGAGCCTGACAGAGGATGTTAATAATACTCCAGACATTGAGAATTAGCTAGTGAACCGGGGGGTGAGCTTCTTCAACGTCTCCTGGATTGGGATATCCTGGCAGATGATTGGCCACCAGAAGTGCCGACGAATGAGGGCAAGGGTGCAAGAGATGCCAGGAGGGCCTACCAGCTAAGAGGGGTGGGCCCAAGAAAGAACATTGCCTCTCACTCTCTCAGGAATGTAGAGAAGATTGGGTGGCCACTCTGGAGCATTTGATGGAGAGTGAAGATGGATGTAATTCAAGGGCCATTGAACAGTGAGCCAGGAAACTGCAGCAGGTGGGGGGTTGTTCTAGGGTCCAGCACTATTAGGGTAGGTTCCCGATGAGCAAGCGCCTGATAGAGGGTCTGTTGCAGAGTAGAGCTGGCTGCTTAAGCAGTGGAGTTGGAGTCCCAGGAAATATCTGTGATAGCCACAATTTGATTGGAGAGGGCTCCAATGGACAGGCTGAGCTGGTAGAGTTTTTCCTCCTGGTGATCAATCTGCACAAGGATGTCAACTGGGCTCTTGTGCTATGTTACTATAAACTTTAGAAAAAAACTGACTAGTTGTTTAAAGGGCATATAGCAAGAGACAATCCAGAAAATCGCAAACTCAAAGCAAGGGGTATATATACGCCACACACAAGTAAGGGAATGGGGAAAAAAATGCATTGCACCTGACAGGGGGCGGGGGCAGGATGTCAAACCAATCAAAGGAGACAATATATCCAAGAGACACACAAGATACTGGTTGGGAGGGGACATGAAAAGAATTCAAATGAGGGTTGTGACAATTCTATGTGGAAATTATATAAATGAAAAATTTTTTAAAAACTTATGAAACACAAACTGAATGGCCAGAATGCACATATAAATCCTCATGTGCAAGGCAACATCCTGTAGATTCTAGAAATGCATGTGGGGAAAATACAAGCTACACTTACGTCAGATCAAACGTGAAAGTTTTTTTTTTTTTTTTTTTTGCCAAATGTGCCAGTGATCTGATCCAGTCGGTTCTCTCAGGGCAATGAGTTTATACTTTAGAAATTATTTTCATAAAGATTAAAATGATGCAATTGTGATATCCTAATACACTTCGAGTATTTCTTCATTAACACAGTAACTTTTGAATTTTAATATATTAATCCTCCTCCCTCTAGTAATAATGATTTTCTGTGTTTGATTAATTTTATTGTATTTCTGCATCTGCATCTGCATCTTAGTTTCTAACACGTCTTTATGCTCAGGCCAAGCTTAACCTACTATGACTGACAGAGAGATTTATTGACATCAATTACTTAAGATTATACTCATTAACGCCCAGCGGGAGACTAGCAGTCTTTATTCCCTGTGGTCCCTTATGTAACACAACACCCATTTTTCAATGCCACAATTTCCCGCCAGGATGACAGATGTGTAATGCAAGTTATGAGCATGAAAGCGGTATTGTGACTCCCATGCACATGTACCTGTGAGAGTGAGATTTCCGAGAAGTGTGAGACACTACAATTCTTCTCCAGGGCTCGCTCTACCTCCGATATAGTAGGTTGGTCCCCCATTTATGTGATGTGATTTCCTGTCAATCCTTTTACACATATGCCACCATGTTTTCACCTACACTGAAGGATTTTTTTTTCATTCAACATGATTTCCTTTTTTTTTGATGAAAATGAAATGCTGTTTTAGCCTCTCTTTTACACACTTGGCAGTATTCTCAGACATAGCCCCAGGCCCTTATTGCACGAACATTCCCATTCAAATCAAGAGCTTTCAGTCGTAAACCTGCTTTCTCATATGAAAAGGAGACACTACAAAGATTGCCGGAAGCTACCATCAGCTCAGTTCAATTTCAGCATTAAACGCATGGATGTTTTGTCAAATGTTCCTACATTCCCGAGGTTTTTAGAGATGTCAACGAATTGAGCTTCACAACAAAATATTATTGCTTGTCAACATTTCAGGATATCGTATTTACAGTGATAAACCCTGTAAGCCTTTGTTCACAAAAACATTGGACTAAGAGCGTCTTCCAGCAGTTTTAATATGCAACATCAGAATATTGATAAAAAAAGAAAACTTCATGGACAAACTGGGAGCTTAAAAACGAAATAATTAATTATAGGGAGTGTATTCAAATCTTAGCTAATAAAGATCTGATGTACGCCTAAGCATTTCAAATTTATACAAAACAGTAACTCTCCTATAGCCGAACAGCCATGCAGACATCACACAGGGAGACGAAAATGTACTCTTTACCTAACTTATTCACCAATGAAACAAGACCCAGCTGACATACCAATGTTCAACCAGACTATGTGGTAGCAGAGTAAAAAGCACATGACCCTAGGAGTTCAATTGCTACCCATCTAAGAGAACTGAAAGAGACAGCCAGGTAAGAGTTGCCAGTTCAGGGACACCTCAGCCCATTGCAAGGTTCAGTAGCTGGAGAACAGGCACAAACAATGCAGCAGGTGCAGAGTAAAGCTTTCTTGTGCTCAGGCCAAGAATCCCCTAACACCAGACTGCATGTCACTGTATCATAGTGTACACCATCTCAAATCTCGCAAAAAAACCCACCATGTTTCCACACACTCGCTGTCGTGACAAAGGCAGTGGGTGTGGACATACCTCTGATTGTGTACGGCTTCATGATAAAAAATGTCAATAAATATGATGACCTTATACCTATTAAATGATGTTTCTGCCTTGCTACCCTGATATTCAGGTCTTTCCATTCTTTCCTAAAATCCCAAAGTTACATCCCTCTCTGTTTTGTGCCTAAGAAATGACATAATTACATAATTTATTACTCTCCAAAAGGATGTTGGATTTTTTTTCACTGTACCATATAATGTATAAAAACTGGACAAGTTCCCTCATAAAGAGTAAACATTAGTGCTCCAACCAAATTTTTTGCTTGCTGTGATCTTCACTGCGGTTGCTTTTAAGACGTGATCCACAGGTCTCTGCTGATGTGCGCAGAGCAGTGCACTGTTTTCTGACACCGACATTTTTTCCAGGGCTAGATATTGTGATGTCTCGAAATATGCCCTATGACTCCTCAGTACACCAATTTTCTTCGTCTCAACGTAGTCGTTTTAAGGGGGACATCTAGTGGACATATTGTGTAAATGCTATTGGATGATGAATTCGACATTAGTACTTTTACATGGGCAGCAATATTTCGAGTATAGGCCTCTTTCTAAATAAGAAAACATTTCGATCAAGACGTTTGCCTGAGTTGCCTATACAATGTTGCATTCGCATTCCCGTTCACATGTTATCGGACGTAGTCCGATTCATGACTCAGGGCACGCATGTCCTCATTAAGTCCCCAACATCATTCCTCCGACATTCCATCCGCAGTTTCATTGAAATGTGCAATGCCAAGCGGCCGCAAAACCTTTTGAGGCTTTGCTTTATAATTTTATAAGTTTCAAATTCACTTCATAATTTCATTGATCTTCGAGATCGTCAAATCCGACAGCCACTCCACTCTCGGATATGGTAGATAAATGTCGACGACCAAGCACGTCTTTCATTATATCATAACTATGGTAAGGTGTACGATTGCAGCCACTCTATGGCAAGCCGTTTTAACATTTAATAGCTAGACTGGATATGTATTACAGATATCTGTAATTCAATTCTTCCTAGTCAAAAAGAACATTTCAGATATCCGCAATGACATTCTTCCTATCCACAATTGTCATTTCAGATATCCACAATGACATTCTTCCTAGGACAAATGACGTCACTTTTGCCGTTCATGTGTATTGGGCTTTCAATTTCAGATATCCACAATTACATTCTGGATATCTGCAATTGAATTCTTACTAGGAAAAACTCCCATTTCAGATATCTTCAATCCAATTGTTACTAGTCATAATTTTCATTTCAGATATCCAAAATGAAAAACTATTCCAGATATCCAGAATGTAATTTTGAATATCCAAAATATATATTGTGACTAGTAAAAATGTCATTATGGATATCCACAATTCGTATTATGACTAGTAAAAATGTAATTTCAGATATCTACAATTAGAATTATGACTAGCAACAATACAATTGCAGATATCCATAAAAGTATTGTTGATATCTGTTGACGGGTAGACAGGACTAGTTTTTCATTTTGGGTATCTGAAATGAAAATTATGACTAGTAACAACTGGATTGAAGATATCTGAAATGGGAGTTTTTCCTAGTAAGAATTCAATTGCAGATATCCAGAATGTTCATTCTAGATATCCAGAATGTAAATGTGGATATCTGAAATTGAAAGCCCAAGACACATGAATGGCAAAAGTGACGTCATTTGTCCTAGAAAGAATGTCATTGTGGATATCTGAAATGACAATTGTGGATAGGAAGAATGTCATTGTGGATATCTGAAGTGTTCTTTTTGACTAGGAAGAATTGAATTACAGATATCTGCAATACATATCCAGTCTAGCTATTAAATGTTAAAACGGCCACTTACAGTTTTTAAGGATTTTTAGATATCTTAAATTTAGTTTTGACTAGTACAATCAAAGTTGTAGATATCTTAAAATAACATTTCTACTGGTAAGAATGTTATTGCAGATATCTTTAATTACCATTTTGACTAGGAGAAATGCTATTATGGATATCTAAAATGTAATTACAGATAGGAGTGTGGTTCGATTAAATGTTAAAACGGCTTGCCATAGCCACTCCTGTCCTGCTTCTTCACGGCGTAGTAGCTGCTTTTCAGAATCTTCTACCGGTAGCGAATTTATTCAGACAAACGCATGTAACCCTCCTTAAACCTTATTCAGTGAGCAAACTTAAAAAAAATAAAAAAAAATAAAAAAAAAACGTCCCCATGTTTGTGCCCTTCCAAAAACTTCAAGAGAACCATTTCCCTCAAAATATGTAGCATAATTAGTGGGGGGAGTCAGACAATAGCCTTTTCAAAGTCTTTTGAAAGTCTTGTAGTGTATTGAGGGCATTAGACGACATACTGACTTCCAATGGTGATGATGATGTAGCCCCATTCATGTGCCTCCGAGGGCTTGTTTTAACATTCTGACATTTCAGAACGTTAAAACAAGCCCTCGGAGGCACATGAATGGGGCTAGATGATGATGATATCAGGGATGACAAAAATGATAGCACGGACAGTGATACTGACGACGGCGATGATGATGATGATGATGATGATGATGATGATGACGACGACGACGACGTCGTGATGATGAATAAAGCCACTCTCTATGTTGCTTTTCCGTCTTGCTGTGTTTGCCCCAGAGATTTGCATTTCACCCCTGGAAAGCAATGATAGACACAAGATTACCAATTAACCAAACTGAATAAACATACTGCCGGGAAAAATCTGGCAGCGAGTTACAACGTCGTACTTTTTTAGTTTAGCACCAAACTACAGCCACGAGAGGGCAGGCCAAAAAAAAAAAAAAAAAGTCCCTAAGTTTGACATTTGCCAAATGTGCTATTAAAAGAGAAAAACGAACAACGAGAAGCACTCGGAGAGCGCAAATCTCCGCAACGTCATAGGGTCACTGACGCCATTGAATAGTTCACGCTTTCAAATTGCACATGTACTTTCCTTTTCACTCACTTGTTACAAGAAATAAAGACCTTTTTATGGTGTAATACGCAGAAATGCAGAGAATGCCCTTATCCCACAATAGTAAAGAATCCATTTAACAATTCCTGGATTACCATCCCCAGTTCCTCCAGAAAATTTCATCAAAATCTGTTCATAACTTTTTGAGTAATCCTGCTAACAAACAAACAGACAAACAAACAAACCAACACCAACTAAAACATAACTTCCTTGACAGAGGTAACCAATGCTAGTGATGGGGGTGGGGAGAGGGGGCGGAAGGTCATAAGGTTGGTGACATGGCTTCTCTGATGAGGGCAGCCATTGGGCTGTTGAAGCACCATCTGTTATTGTTACAATAAACCTAATCATTAGAATTACTGGTACATTTATAATATATTCACAATAAGACCTGTATACAGTAACCATGAAGATTGTGCCTGCGGGTTTCCTCCCACAGTCCAAACACCTGCTCGCACATAGATATGAGTGTGTCATTGGACGCCATTTGATCCCTACTGGGTCAGATTCAAATCCTGTCAACATCCAGGCATAGACTTAAATGATCATATTGAACAATTTTGATAGTTTTGTCCCAAATAATAACTATTTAGGCACTGTTTACAAACAATAAATAAATTTGTATGTTTCTCAATTAAGGCATGCTGCTTAATTATAGCTATAAATCACTACGGCAGTTGGTGAGAGTTGATAATTTTTCTGATTCCGTCCATAACTCACAGCTCATTTGGTAATGTCTGGTAAAGGAATCCAACTGCAAGTAGTTCAAAAGTGCAAAAATTGTGGTCTTTATTCAGTCCGAGTCCAAAGTCAGGTAAACACAGTGACAGTACAGATAGGCAATTCAAAAAACAGAGTCCAAAGACAGGCAAGGGTTTAAAAATCCAAGAAGCACAGGCAACGATACCAAATCATGCGGCAGTGGGGAAGTACAACGTTGTAGATAAACTAGACTAAACATACAGTGTTAGTGTGATCAGTACTTAATTAGTAATCAGTGTTGAAGGAAGTAAACGAGGCATGAAGGAACTTGTGAAACACCGGAAACTTCCGAAATCACCCGAAATGTGACAGCTCACAGACAGGGGCGTGCACTGGCAAAGAAAATAGAAACGCAAGACATTACAGGGGAAAACGATGTGCAAAAACTGGCAGATGATACTAAATGCATAAAATAAACAAACCAAGTGGAAATAAACAAAAACCAGAACAGGCAGAAATCACAGATCATAACACATTTGCATTTTCTGACTGATTATGAACAATCTCACTAATTAGTTTTGGTCATACTGCAGAGGTATCCTAACTTGTATCAATCATGCATACCCCATCCAATTTTAACACTCACACCATTTTTGATAGGACTTTATTTCTCTGAATTCCGTCCATAAGACTTGTAGAGGTTGCACTGTGGATCTGACCCACATTGCCATGATAAAAGTATGAAGGCCAGCACAAAATGACCTAAAAAAAAAGTGTTGAGAGTGCCATTAAAATCTAGGACATGCAGCATCCTGTTGTGCAGGTCACTACAGATGTCAAATAAGATTAGATATACTTTATTGGGGTAATATTTCCTTTGCGCTATCCTTGTTACTTAGGAACAGTGGCAGGCACAGTGCAGAGCCCTGGGAATAACTTAAGTTCTGAAGCCAGAGACTTGGTCAGGGGCAAAGGCAGGAGTGATCCTACAGTGCATGCCTTTGTAAATATATAAATAACGAGTGGAGCATGAATATCACAAGCATTCTTAAATGCCCAGACTGACGCCATCACCATTCTTCATTTATTCACAGCTGACATTTGTAAAATCAGTCAATTTCATGTTGCAACAGTCATTCACTGGGAAGGATTTAGCCCACAAATATCCAGGAGCATCTTCTGTTAATGTAAAAAAAAAAAAAAACGAACCTCAACTTTTACGATTATGATGGCCGATCTTCTTATCAATTTCTTGAAAGACGGCTTGAAACTATGGTTTAAAAGCTTGGCAGAAAATGGGTCAGCACTGCAATCAAGTACAAGATCCATTATCTATACTGTTTCTTCCTCACTTGGGTGGCGGGGAAGCTGGAGTCTGTCTGAGCCGCTTATGGGTGAGAGGCAGGAGTACACTGTGGACAGTACGCTGACCCATCACTCCAGCACACACACCATTCACTCGTGTACTCATTCCAAAGGGTGATTTATAGTCTGCAATTAACTTAGCATTCATGTTTTTGGGCTGCGAGAGGAAACTAGTGTACCCGGTTGAAACCCACGTAACACGAGGAGAACACGTAAGCTCCACATAGAAAGGCCCTTGAATTGGAATCTACAACCCTCTTGCTGTGAGGCAACAGTGATATCCACCCCATTTTGCCGTGCAAAATGAGATATTTATGATGAATTATGCAAATTTGTGCATGTCCTTTCATTCATTATTACAAAATATACTTTGCACTTTTTTTATGCTATCGTAGGGTGCTCAGTGACTGCACGGAGCACTTCTGCTCACCTGGGGACTGGTGTTGGAAATTAGCTTTGGCTTGAAACAAGTGCGCAGTATACGGGGTAATGCATTTGCCCTTGGTGACATTGTTGTCCCACACAAATATGTAGGTAATATAAAAAAACCCGTCAAAGGTTTGGATACATTTTACTGGAATCATTTGTGCTATGTTTTTTGTCTAAACATCTGTGTTTAAGCCTTTCTAAGTAACCTCAAGTAGCACATTGTAAGGAGTAAATGCAACTCTCAGTAGTCGGAAGCAAAATAAAAAATCATATGATTGTATCAAAAATTTTTAATTCTTGAAAACCTATATTTGGAAAAGAACAAAAGTACATAAATATTACAACCCAATTTCCAAAAAGAATTGGGATGCTGTGTAAAATGTAAATAAGGACCTAATGCAATGGTTTGCAAATCATTTAAACTCTATTCAATTGAAAATGGTACAAAGAAAACATATAAGATTTTTAAACTGAGAAATTTTATTGTTTTTTGAATATGTGCTCATTTTGAATTAGAGGCCAGCAAGACGATCCAAAAAAGTTGGGATGGGGGCATTTTTACCTATGTGTTGTATCACCTCCATTCTCAACAACAGCCTGAAAGCGGTTGTGAACTGAGGAGACCGGCTGCTGTAGTTTAGAAAACAAAATGTTTCCCATTCATGCTTGATGTAGAATATCAGCTGCTCAACATTTTGTGGCCTCCTTTGTCAAATTTTTCATTTCATAATTGGCCAAATAATTTCAGTGGGTGACAAGTCTGGACTGGAGGCAGGCCAGTTTAGCACCCAACTCTTTTATTACTCAGCCATGTTGTTTTAATATGTGCAGAGTGTGGTATTTGGCATTGTCTTGCTGAAATAAGCAAGGCCTACCCTGAAAAAGATGTCTGAATAGCAGTATACGTTGCTCCAAAACCCACTGTATATATTGGTTAGCATTAATATTGTCTTCACAGATGTGCACATGTCATGTGTTCTAATGCGCCTCCATACTATCATGAATGCTGGTTTTTGAACTAAATTCTGGTAACAAGCCACATGGTCTCTCTTCACTTTTGCAAGGACTTGGCGTCCATGATTTCCTAAAAGAATCTCATATTTTGATTGATTAGACCACAAGACAGTTTTCCACTTTGCCGCAGTCAATATTAAATGAGCTTGGGCCCAGAGAAAGCAAAATCGTTTCTGGATCTTGTTACTAGGTCTACCATATCAATCATCCATCAATCTATCTATCTATCTATCTATCTATCTATCTATCTATCTATCTATCCTCTAAATCGAGAATTGGAAATTACCCTGGGGCATTTGAGTATCATGTCATGAAAACATGGCTACGCACGAAGTAGACTATCATGCGACTGAGTCGAATGACAGTCTATTTTATGCATTATATGGTTTCATCTTTATATAGTGGAGTTATCACTTGCATGTGTGGATGCAGCAATGAACTGTGTTCACTGACAGTGGTTTTCAAAAGTATTCATGAGTCCATGCAATGATTTCAACCATCGCATCCTGTCTATTTTTAATTTTTCTTCTTCTATGATTATTGGCGGCTGGCAAGCCAGCTTAGCGCTAAAATATTGCTTTGAATCCCCAAATTTCCGTAGAAAACTCCTTAATATAAAAAGCATAATGCCTGAGTAACTAAAATATGTAAATACAAAGCAAAACAAAGATGGATTGGCAAGGATGGAATCAGATTATGACTTGCAGTCAAGCAGATTCACTTTGTTAGGATGTAAGTTCTGAGCATGCGCAATAATCGTGACAATGATCCACAAATCATTGCAATCTCTTTTACTTCACATTTTATTCAGCTTCCCTACTTTTTTAGAGACGAATAAAAATTCCCATCTTCCAGCACATGAATAAAGATCAAGCTAGTTTGGGACTTGCACAGATAGGTCAGGGGGAACCAATCTGAAACAGAAACACAGCGTGGTAACTTCAGCAGTCACACCGGCATGCATGCTCAGGCCATGTGACTGCTGTAGTAGAAAAAAAAAATTCACATATGCGTAACAATTTCAACTGCAGTAGTTAAGAATTTTGATGAAATTAAGATTCAAACTTCTTTTGGTGATTTAAATGTGCCTATTTATTTTATCAATCTTTAATATCGTGTGTCTAAACTTCCGACTGGAACTGTAAATAACTATATTTGATGATATCAATCCAGGTTAATCTATTGCTGCTTAAAACTGGAATTGAAAAAAAATCTACAAGATCTGTAGTGAACTATAAAAGTCTTAATGAATTGAATACCTCCTCTTATGCTGGAGACCATAAATTCATTTTATGATGTCATATGAATATAATTTTACATTTACTTTTTTGGCCATGGGGACTTTCTTCCATCCGCACAAAGCGGTGCCACACACAACGCAAGTGTCTTTTTTTGTTTTTTGTAGCATCAGCCAGTTGTGTGAAACATGTATTCAATGTATTTGGGCATGTTTGTGCAAATCTAAATAATACTGCATGCAAGGGCGCATTGAAATTGGCTCCTTTATGCCCATTACCTGTTCAAACAAATTTTATGCAATTCATCATCTTCAAACATGTAAAAGACAACATTCTGTATCTTTACAGTTTCCTTCCTTATTTACATTCACATGAACACAAGAGTCTGCATTAAACTTTGAGCTAGTAGGCCATGCGCTGACTCTCACGCCGTTCATGAAGGGAGTTTGGCTTGTTGTCTATCTCTGGTTAAGAATGCTATGAAGAGGACAGTACATGTGAGGTTGGACTTGAATTCGCAAATTATCCTGGATCAAGATTTGATGCCTTTATACTGGCTGACTCCGTGATTCCTGCCGTCTACTGTTCCTGCATTTCTAAATTACATAACGTTAGTACAAGGAACAGGCAGTTCATGTGTCATTGCCCAATCTAAGAAGTAGAGCAGGGAGGAGCTCTTTTTTGTATACTGGGGCTGAGGAATGGAACAGGTTGCCAAATGAGATTACAATAAGTCTTGGCCCTTTTGGAGAAAAGGAGATGCAAGTGGCGCACTGGATAAGCATGCTGAACCAGGGGTCAAAAAGTCCGGGATTGAGTGCTTGCCATGGCTTTTGTGGTGTGTTCTTGGGCAAAAACACTTTACTCCCACAGTGGCCCCACTCCATACAGGTGTACGAATTGATACTGGTAAATGGTTGGGGAAACCTGACTAAATGCTGGGGGTAACCTGCAATGGACTCACATTCTATCAATGGAGAGTTGCTTCATGCTGTTGAACCTGGAGTTAAGAACTGGCCTGGGCAGCCACGTTAGCTTGGGACAGACTAATAAATTATAGCATAACTGAAACTTTAGGAAGCCGCCTGATTAGATGTACTTATTTTATTTGTATTTCAGAATGTCTGTAGATTTGTGTGTTAAATAATATATTTTATTTGTTTATTTTTGATTAAATATATTTAAAAATCTGACTTGTATTAACAGGATTGTTGTTGTTGTTGTTATTGCTCTGCTGTATGTCACCTTTTTCACTGCTTCTTGCCAATGGCTCAGGACCGCAATGGAAATGAGTCTCCTAATTTTTGTTTCAGCCAGATAAGTGCAATGCTGTATTGAGCAGTATCATAATTTATCAAATAAATCCATTAATTGGAAGAGGTCCCCTCCTAGAGGGGTGGCATTTCAGAGCTAATGGCCAGCCATTGACCCCATAAAACCAACTGGCTCACATATGGGTCTGTTAAATGCAGCTGCTGTATTCAAGCCTGCGGAACTTCAGGCTTATTTTAAATTCTAGAGGAGTTTTCAACCAATCCCATATATGTCCTGCTGAATTACAGGGAAATGTGTAGAAAATGATGTACAAAATCTAGATATTTTCCATTTGATGTAATGTTGTCACCATAAAAATGCGGCATCCTGGGGTTGAATATTCCCTTCAATATCCATGTGATGTAGCTTCACTGAAGAGCTGTGACTCACAGATACCGAATACAGGTAAATGCGACATCGTCCTTCAAGGAGAAAAAGTGCCTTTTCTGACTTTGAACCTTAAGGGAAAACTTCAGCGCATAATTAGAGTTTATGGGGTTAGAGTTCGCTGATTAGTTTACACTGTATATCAGGCCAACTGTACATGAATCCTTATTCAATTGAAAACACATGAATACACTAACAGACTCTGAACTAACGTTTGGAGTGCGGAAAATGCCCTTCTGAGGTTTTGATAAGTCAGGTGTACTGCCCTCAGAAATCTGGAGCACTCGAGGCATGTTGTGTGTTGCATAACATTGTAATGTGTAACATTAGCAGACAAAAATGAAGACAAATTACAGGACTTCAGAAGCCGAGGTACTGAACTCCCTTTGCCAATGCCCGTGAATCCGCATACACAGCAGCAGAAGCAAAGACAGATCAGTCGGCAGAGAGGCGTGTCATCTGGAGCCATGTAAGCAAACTGAATGGTTTGATTGAATCAAAATCAAAAACTATGAGCAGGGAATAGTGCATTTATTTTGACATTTTAAATCGAATTGCATTTTACTGATGTTTTTCTAAAGCGAACCCATGGATTCACTGTGCATGATTTTTTTATATATTTACATTTTTTATTTATTCTTTTTTTTTTTTTACATCTCCATATGAATAGAATAATTTTGAAAAATATCTAAAAGATATTCTTTTAACATTTTTGAGGATTTCAGTGATCAGGTTTTCATGCATCCAGCAATTGTTTGCTCACACACTTTGATTTTGCTTGTGACCAGAGCCATTTCCTCTGCAGAGAAGGACTCTTTTGTACGACTTGGCAAATCTGCCATTATAATAGCAATCTGCTAAGGTGCAAGCCAACCTGGCTTTTCAAGGGAAAGGGAGATGACACTCAGATTGATTTACTTCATTTTGCACCACAATGACGCCGATGATTATTTCAGAGAATAAGTGCGACCCCTTTGAAACATGTGCCTCACTTTGCGCTTAGATTATCCACCGTTAAACCAGCAAAAGTGGATTTGGACATCCTCTAAATCCACTTGCACCATGCGCTTTAGACCATTTACGCATGGCTGCCCTTAGCGGGGTCGGTCAGCGACAGTCCCTGTTTTCCATTCTCAGACAGAAACAGGGAAATAAAGCGCCAAAAAATGACACAGAGGCAGGTGCCCCCAGTCAGAGGTGAAGAGTTCCTACTCCTGTTGATGCGCAAAAAATTGGTTTTCTGTAGGGGCCGTGTGCACACATGTTTTGCTCAAGTAGACGGCGTCAAACGGTACTTGTGCTCACCCTCAATCGTCTCTGACCCCTCGTCTCATGATCAGTTTGGGTTGTTGTCCGGAATCTGTCACATACAGGCCGTAACCAGATGTGGCGCTCTTGAGCTACCATAGTCACTCGTGGCTGCTCTAAGTGGGGTCGGTCAGTGACAGTGCCTGTGTTCCATTCTCGGACAGACAGCCGACTGATTGTTGAATGGCGACAGTGCAAATGAAATACCACCTCTCGGCGGCTGAGACCTGCCCGTAACATGCCAATGGTTCTTTTTCTCTCTCCTGAGCCACAAGCCGTTCCATTTTCTTAATGCAGTAGCATTTTTTGTTTTTTTTTTTTTTTGTTGTTGTTGGCTTAATGTAGGCTATTGACTACACCCAAAAGAACAAGTCAAGAGTCACTGTACACATCACAAACAGCTCAATGTCTGTTATTACTGAAGTACTTGGCTCGTTCACGTGGCGCGCATCAGGATTACAATCCCACATGCTTTTCTTTATTTCCACTCGTGCCTCACTGGAAAAGCAATAAAAATCAATCGATTCTTCAATTTGCCGCAAATACAGTACATACCTCACCGTTGCGTTTTTAATGGTGCTAAATATACATACCTCATTTCACAAATCAACTAATATCATAATACTAATCAACCCCTGGAGTCTGCTAAAGAATCAGGTATGTAACCGCTAAGTTAAAATGAAAGCCTGCACTCACACCGGCTCTTTCTAGATTGAGAATGCCAGAACTTTGGCTTAGCTCCTTGATCCTTGAGGCTCATTCCAGCATATTATTTTTCTATGCTTCCTTCTTGCCTTCCCTGTCTTAGGTCCACCCATTGAGGAGACAAGAAATTTTGTGAGCAAAGGGAGTGAACACCTAGGTATCCCAAATTTTGATTAGAGAAATTGAAATCCTTGCTCCTCCAAGCTTCAGATTGAAGCAACATCAGTTGCATGGCAGATGGAGAGAGGTAAATTGACAGGTCAATCATTTATACATCACACATCCCAGGGGGAAAAAAACTTCAGCAAAGGATGGACACATCTTTCCCTGCTCAAGATAGCTTGGGGAACTTGTAAGTCGCTGTGCGGACCGGCAACTCCTTAATTATGGCAGAATACAATTGATTTCCAGGAGAGACTCCTGGATAGAAGGTTGTGAAAAAGAGCAATGGGAGTGATTTAGTCTCCCTCAATACCATTCTTCGTTCAGTTAAGAGAAGTCATAATGTGTATGCATAGTCAGCTCTTTTGAGTGACAGAATTGATTTTACCATCTAGTAGGTCATAATCTGTACCTTATGGCTTGAAATATGAGCGGATATGAAATGTCAGTTCTTTACTGTTCCACAGTGCCAGCCTGCACGTACGGGAAAGAATATGGAGACGAGTGACGTGTCTGCCTTGTGTCATCAGCCCGCCAAATCAGTAACCAGTGCCATGGCAACATTGACGCTCTGCATGAAGGAAATGGCTCATCTGCCGGGCTAAAGACAATGGCTGTTTGCAGCAGCAGGCGCTGTGTCGTTTATATTTAGCAGGACTGACTCATGTTTCTCGACCCAGCTGGCTCTTCACATGAGGGCTCTGCAGGTCGTCTTTTTGAGTGGAGTGGGGGGGGAGTAGTGCATTTCATGACCCCTGTCCTGGTCTGACGCAGATGATGGGTGGGACTGGGAGGCAGGAGGTCACTGCGTCATCAGTGTATGAATGGCGCTCACCCATAGATAAACTGATAGATGTATGTATCTGAGTAGTGACTCTGAGCCTAAAGGGCTGCAATTACTGAGCTATCACATGTACAACTTATGGAAAGCGACCTGCTTTGTGTAATTGACGTGGTATTATACAATTCGCCACTGAGACCACACTACTTGTCCTCCTGAATAGGAGCATGCATCTAGTAAAGGTCTTACTCATGTCTTATTGAATGATATCAGTCCTGTAGATATAATACACAGCAGTAAAATGCTTCCACGTGTTGCAGAGAGCATTGCCCTGGCATCCTAATGGTCATGAGGGATGGAGCAGGATAAATGACTTCCCTTGAAGGTACCATTTCATCTGATTGGATGGAGACAACATTTATGAATGAGAAGGTCTTTGTATCAAAATCATAGGATTCCTTGAAACACTGTGGAGAATTTGACATTACTAGAACGTACTGAATAATGAGTTCACCTTTCTTTTCAATGGTACCACGCAGCCCTTATCCATTGCATCCCCATTTGCAGACTAATTTAGCTACTATCCATTCGTTATTATCTTCATATTCATTCTTTTAACCCACTTTTTCAGGGTTTCAGGCCATTTTGCCCGGCTCCATCTTAATTTTCGCATTCGTCAGCATTCTCTTCCATTTGCGTTCGTTTCGCTCAAAAATATCAGTTTAACAGTTCTCCACAATATACTTTCATAGCTTGTAATATTGCATTACTGATGACTCACATAATTTCGAAATAATAGTAACCTGGAAGATAGTTCACTATTATGAAATATTTGTTTCACCTTAATCATTATATAAGTCAAAGCACTGTTTTGTGATCTCCTGAATTCAAGCTGTATTTTCTTTTGTAAGGTTCACATTAACACCAGTCTTTTGTAAAATTCATCTCAAGTTGAAACCATAAAAACAGGCTGGACTGGCATTAATCCCTTAAGCCCTACGCCCCGGTACCGGGGGGCGGTGGTTATGCATAATACAGCATGTTTCCAAATCGCAACATTGTCATGCGGCATATCCACATTTCACGAAGAAACTAGGCAAAAAGCTCATGTAGACCATTTTTACCTCAACCGAACACAATTCAAGCACCAAGCAAGTAAATAAGCATGTAGCAAAACACAGGATAAAATCATATCAGCGCTGAATCGCTAAAATTTCTCCTGAATTTGTGCTATGCATAAAAACGATGCCTCAAATGAAAGAGGAAAGTTCACAGAATTCGACGATATGAGCCCTGTCATTTTAAACCGACACCACACTCAAAGAAAAGCAGGCATACACTTTACAGTCTACAGAGATGAGCAAAGAAATTTCTTTCCTTTGATATTTTATAATAAAAAAACTGTTTGAGGGTAAATCCACGCTTGCTATTGTTAGTTTAATGTGTCCGTGTTATAACGAAACTAGATCTGCGAGTCTCAAAGCATGTTTTTTTTCCCTCGAGCATTGCTTCAAAGATCTCAGTTCCTCAGCATTCAGCTTGCTTGCAATGTATTTTCCTCTCTGTGATCGGCTTGTGATGCTGTCAGTAAGACTTTGCCGGTAGCCATTTAATTCTATGGCTTCTGACGTTTCCAACGAGCCCTAAAGCACCTTTATCGCACTAAGCTAGCCTGAGCTAGAGCCTTGCGTTCCCAGTGCGTCAAACCGAGTCCACGGGCCATTCGAATGTACTTAAATAGCGCGACAATATAAACGCTTAACAGGTTTGTTTGTGGTATTTTCAGTATAATTATCCGCCAGATATTCAACGGTTGTTTTCAAAGTCGTTTTCTGACAGAAACGTGTGAATACTGAGGGCACAACAGTACAAACAAGGGACTTGTTTTTTTGACTCATTCTTTATATGGGCAATTTGAGAGCAATGTTACTGTCAAATGGTATAGCCTAGTGGCTAAGGTGTAGGTCTAAGGTGCAGGTGATCAGAGTTTGAGTCCCTGGTCAGGTGTGCTTTAGTAAGACAACTGTATTATATGGCTTGTATAAATAATTGCTGGGGTTTTTATTCTTTTGACTTTTTTCCCCATTTTTAACCATTTTTGTGATCATAATCTTTTTAATTTGCTTTTTTAAAAAAAATAAATCTGCTCCAGTGGAGCCAAACTTCATTTTCTTTGTATTTATTGTCTTTGAATGGGAAATTGTATAGGCTAAAAGGACTGGCAGAAATAATAATAATAAAAAATTATAATTTCTAAAAATTTGGGTGGAATTTGGGTGGAATGCATGCCTGTAGTGACATATAAATGAAATCAGATGAGTTTTACAGTTTAATATCTGAGAAATCTGATTTGGCACACAAGGTACCTGAATTGCAAATTTGGAGAAGCCACCTAGACATTCCTCTCTAGTTTTGTTCTGATTCACTTGATTATAATAAGCTGTGGCGCAGATAATGGTGAGGTTCTGTGCTGTAAATTTTTAGAGGTTTCAGACTGCAACTAATTAAGTTTACAAGGAATCGAAGTAAAACTTTGTTTGGGGCAAAATGAGGTCTTTGATTTATACTGTGTTCCATCTTCATTTACTCTGACTCAGTGACATATATACTGATTTTTACACCATGGCAGAAATCCCAAATGGTTTTACCTTTATTATGATACCAAGATCATTCAAATGGACCAAATAGTTGCAGAGATATACTCATTTCATTTTGGGCTTGCCATTTTCGTAAAAGAGGTTCGGGGCTTAAGGGGTTAAAAGAACAAATGAACAAAAGTCTCAGAGGATGATAAAGCACAACATTCACTCCGAAGAAAGACAAGTCTTTCATTTTTTGGTATTTCTATATTTCGGCAAAACATTTATGCCATCCTCAGGAAGTACAGAACATTCTTTGAAGAGGAGAGAATAAATAGTGTAGTGTAGTACCTCATTTATTTTCTCTCCGCAAAGAATGCTCTGTACTTCCTGACGATGGCATAAATGTTTTGCCAAAATATAGAAATGCCAAAAAATGAAAGCCTTGTCTTTCTTCGGAGTGAATTTTGTGCTTTATTATTTTAGACAAATCAGTGGATATAACGGTTTATGGTTCAGAGGATGATTTGTTTAGATTTTTTACATTTTGCATTTTCGTGAGGACCTGAGATGGAGCAGATAAGGAAATTAAGAGTGAAGATCAGAATGAAATATTACAGCCGGGGAAAAAGGGCAGCAAATTTTCTGCCAAGTCATAGCATAGGTAAGAGAGAGCTACTCAAAGGCTAGGGTGTCGTATATACTACTAAATAATTTATGAAGATGTGTAAATACCAATTCAGAAATGTATGGATTCAATACCAAAATGCATGGCAAATTATTTTTCAACATAATGCTGTTCTATTTCACGGCATATAAAGACATATTCTGATACAAGAACATGCATAATTACAAGTTCCTTCAGCATGATCTTTTTTGTATTCCCTGTTGGACAGGCGGCACATTCTTTCATAATTCCCAGCACTGCAACAAGGCACTACTGCACGGGTAATGTGCGCCAAATTTCAGAGAAAACAGCCAAACAACCAGAGGTCCATTAATTAGAAGACACATATTTATGAAATATCGATTGGCATAGCCGACAACACAGCAAGATTTCACCATGCTTAAAAAGCTTCGATTTCATACAAGAAATTAAGGCTCACGCTATCGAACAGCAGTATCTAAAGTTAAAAATGTAACTGAAGTTTTGAAATGCCGTGTCAAACTTGTTCGAAGCGGATCTAACTTGAGTGTCAATATTGTACCTTTCTTGTGAGTGATTATTGCCAACTGGAAAGTAGGGTAGAGTGGGGTAAGATGCCCTTTGCTCATAATTCAATTTCAGCTTAGCCCAGTATGTGGCTCTTGACTTAGACAAATGCACTGCCACCTCGAGGGAAATCCTGAGCAACAGATGAGTCAACAGAACAAGTGAAATGTGAGTACTCAAAATATTTGTGTTCTTACTGTCTTTCTTATAAAAAATGACCAAATGAATCATTTTGCCACAAGTATTTGAATGCTCCAGGAGTCTGCAGGACATGTCAGTGTAACTCTCTGATGCCCTCTCTATGTATAAAAGGGGGTCCTGTGTGGTGATAATAGGAGAAATTGGGGTTATTGAGCCAAAACCAATATGGTGGTGCTGGGGGTAAGATGCCCTCTTTGGTTTGGGGTAAGATGCCCCTAGGGAAGGAAGGCATCTTACCCCCATTTTGAGTCATATTCATTCTGTTTTATGAGTTTTTTCTAAAAATTATGTTCTATTTATAGGAAATACATATCAGACATGATCATTTTTATAAACAACTTGGGAATGGAAAGTTAAGTGTATCCATACATGTTAAAAGGAGGGCCATATGGAGTTACACAATAATAAATCATATATGGATCAATACCCCTAAGGGCCTAAAAAGAAATATATAGGGTGAAATGAATTCTGGTCACTCTTAATTTTAAAGACTTTTCATGGATACTCATATACATTCCATACCGCTACATGTTTATCTAATGTGGTGCTTCATATTTTTTTGGTAGTCCACAAGATATAATCATCTATTCCTTGATGCATTTAATGCCAACAGTACCTTGTCATCACTTGTGCCTTAGTGTTTAGTCAGTTAATAAAAAGGTAAGATTAGGAGAATGTACCTCTTTCTTTCTCCATTACTTTAGCAAGGAAATCTCTAAAAAAAGATGTTGATCTTTTGAATGATGTGTACCTGCCAATTAAGACAGCAATAATATGATAATTATGCGAAATTCAGTAAAACCAGTATGTATTAGGCTTTACAAGTTATTATAGATAACATAAAACAGATGCCCATGGGGGGGCATCTTACCCCAGGGGTGGGGCAAGATGACCTTTATAAAAAAAAAAAAAATAATAATTAAATAATTAAACATTTAAAAATATTTCTATTGTGACTATGTCATAAATCTTTCGAGATGTGATAGCCAACTTTACACACTATCCATTCAAGCAAAAAAAAAAAAAAATTATTAATTCATGTTGTTTACCTTCAGTTATGAAAACTCCTGCTTAAGGGGGACATCTTTCCCCGCTCTACCCTACTCATCTTAAAGATTCGGTGAGCCTAGATGTAAGCCAGAGTCTTATGACTGCGAAACACATTCGGGGAGGTTTCGTTCATCGTTATTGCTTACTCCGCTGGCCCGCTACGCCGCCGGAACTTTTGACGTCTAAATGGAGAATGGAGTGCTCTAATTTGTTCTATGTGACGCCCAGCGTGACGACATTTTTGAAGCATATTAGTTCTGCTATGCAGATTTCTATCCAGTCCTATAAATGATGCTTGTGCGATGGAAACTCCAGTGTGATTGCAGCACCCGGCATCCCACGTTGTGGCAGTATAAAAAGTGATAGCCTATCGATCAAGGGAAAGGAACATATTTAGGAACATCCGAAATACAACCAGCAGTCTCCAAGTCATACGTCCGTCAATCTTGGGTAATAAATGGCAGATCCTAAAACAGGGGAAATGAACGGAATATGCAGAGACAAGATTGTAAACGAGTTTCTGTGTCATAACGGGTTCAGTGAGTTATGTATCGAAGCGAAGAAAGCAACCCTTCAATGCAACGGAGAGAAGTCTCGAAAGGAGTCGGAGGACGAGTCTCACCTGCCGGTGCTGGAAGCTGCCTACTGCAGCATCCTTCGGGGTTTGGGAGAAAACACCGACCGCCAAGGGCTTCTCAGAACTCCGCTCCGTGCCGCAAAAGCCATGCAATTCTTCACGAAGGGTTACCATGAGACCGTCTACGGTGAGTATGTAACCTGGCTTTTACATCCTGCACCTACTGCCTGTCACTCTATTTCAATTGCTAGCGAAGGCTTTCAACGCAAATTCATTATTCTCTCGATAAAGAATTTGATTTTGATTTGATTTTCTCCGATTTCAGTCGGTGAGAGGAAAAAAGCAGCCTAATTGCAACAAAAAAAAGAGAGAAATATTTAGCTTCATATTTTGTGTGCTCGCGGTGTAATGAATTTTCTATTTGCCTTCAATTATTTAAAATAACGCCTGCAAGCCTGGAAGCGCAAATGATTCCCTGTGGAAAAACGCTGAGCATAATAATAATAATAATAATAATTTTGGTCTAGTTCCAATTCATTTACAATTATTTTCTTCCTGTAAGAACATTCTTGTGTTCAAAAATCACATTGTCCGTGATTCACCATGTTCTACATATGCTTGATCATGTTCTAGAAAATACTAAAGAGAAGAAGGACATCGGTGATCGTGATGCTTTTTATGTTAGCACTCAAATATTGCACTCCACTGTTGTACAATATAATGCTCTGATTTACTACCCCAATTCCGAAATAGTTGGGACAAAGTGTAAATTGTGAATAAAATCAAAACGCAATGACTTTCAAATCACACCAGCCAGTACTTTATTCACAACAGAACAGAGATAACATAGCAAATGTTGAAACTGAGAAATTTTACAATTTTATCCACAAAATGAGCTCATTTCAAATTTGATGGCTGCTACAGGTCTCAAAAAAGTTGGGACCAGGGCCTGTTTACCATGGTGTAGCATCCCCTCTTCTTTTTAACACAAAGTGGAGGCATCTGGGTATTGAAGAGACATGTTTCTTGAGTTTAGCCATTGGAATTTGATCCCACTCTTGTTTAATACAGGCTTCCAGCTGCGGGAGAGTTTTGGGGTTTTTTTGACGGTCTTTTCGTTTAATTATGCCCCAAATGTTCTCAATCGCTGAAAGATCAGGACTGCAGGCAGGCCAGTTCAGCACACGGACTCTTCTACTACGAAGCCATGCTGTTGTAATAGCTGCAGTATGTGGTTTTGCATTGTCCTGCTGAAATACACAAAGCCTTCCCTGAATAGATGTCGCTGGAGAGGAGCATATGTTGCTCCAAAACCTTTATATAACTTTCAGCATTCGTGGTGCTTTTTAAAATATGCAAGTGTCCCATACCATATGCACTAGAGATGCTGGCTTTTGAATTGAACGCTGATAACAGGAGGGGTGGTCTTTCTCCTCTTTAGCCCGGAGGACACGATGCCCATGATTTCCAACAAGAATGTCAAATTTGGACTCGTCTGACTACAGGACACTTTGCCACTTTGCTACAGTCCATTTTAAATGAGCCTTGGCCCACAGAACACGGCAGCGCTTCTGGATCATGCTCAACAATAGCTTCCTTTTTGCATGATAGAGTTTTAGGTGGCATCTGTGGATGGCACGGCAGACTGTGTTTACAGAGAGTGGTTTCTTGAACTATTACTGGGCCCATTTAGTAATGTCAATGACAGAATCATGCGGGTGAATGATGCAGTGGCGTCTGAGGGCCTGAAGATCACGGGCATCCAGTAAAGGTCATCAGCCTTGTCCCTTCCGCACAGAGATTTTTCCAGTTTCTCTGAATCTTTTGATAATGTTATGCACTGTCGATGATGAGACCTTCAAAGCCTTTGCAATTTGATGTTGAGGAACATTGTTTTTAAAGTATTCCACAATTTTTTTACGCAAGCCTTCACAGGTTGGAGAGCCTCTGGCCATCTTTACTTCTGAGAGACTCAGCCTCTCTAAGACATCCCTTTTATAGCCAATCATGTTACACAGCTGATGCCAGTTAATTTAATTACTTGCTAAATGTTCTTTCAGCTGATTCTCTTATATATTACTTGCTTTTTCAGCCCTTTTTTGCCTGTGTCCCAACTTTTTTGAGACCTGTTGCAGCCAGAAAATTTGAAATAAGCTCATTTTGTGGATAAAAATGTAAAATTTCTCAGTTTCAACATTCGAAATGTTATCTATGTTCTATTGTAAAAAGCATATTGGCTCATGTGATCTGAAAATCATTGCATTTTGATTTTATTCACAATTTACACTTTGTCCCAACTATTTTGGAATTGGGGTTGTAACTGGAGCTGAAAATGGCGTGAGCAGGACAACCCATGGTGTTGTTACCTATTGAAAAGTTGACCAAATTTCTTTGTGATAAAAAGAAAAAACGTGCAAGCAAAAATCTCAAGATTGTGATTTCAAGATTTTATTTACACTTTGAAACTGCAGTACATGACTGACAGTCTCAAAAACAGGGATTCAGACAGGCATGGTTTCATATGTCATTAATATAAGGAACCAATCCCACTGATTTTTGCGGGGTGCTGTGGTTATTCCCTTTGTCTACTTTGAATATCTCACTAAGTGACTGAAGTTTGGCAAAGGTGGCGACATGTGGTTTGCCATTTTTTGACAACTTGTTAGCAATCCTAGAGTTGTGAACTATTCACCATGGACTCACCAGTCTGAGAGATACTAATTGGCGATTTGTTGACGACTTTCTGGCGATTTTTTGGTGATATTTTGTTGGGTAGTTGACGAGCAGTTCATGAACAGTCAGCGATATCCTGGCGAATGTGGCGACTGTTTGGAGAATAGTTGGCAACCAACTGAAGAACAGTCTGTGAATAGTCTGCGAATAGGATGACCAGGTGTCCCGCTTTGCATTCTATTGCATGGCATTTTCCTCTCTTTTTCAGCATCTAAGTTCCTGCAAGCAAAATGAATGTTCAAAAAAACGGAACTGAAAAATACTATGGGTCCTGCCTTGAAGCATGTGAATACAGTTGCCATTTGAGTCATGAAGGAATTATTGTCATGTAAATAAAATGTTAATATGTAATTTTGACGAACAAAGATGGTTTTTTGGGGTTTTATCAATGCCTGGAAGGGTTCTTTAAGGGTGGATTTATTGTAGACCTCAGATTTTAAAACCCAAGTTCACTTCTGATCGGTATTTCTCATCAGATATCTTAAACGATGCAGTCTTCGATGAGGACCACGAAGAGATGGTGATTGTGAAAGACATTGACATGTTCTCCCTCTGTGAGCATCACATGGTGCCCTTCTTTGGAAAGGTAGGTGGTGAGATATGGAGAATTGTGAGGGAGTGGAATATGAGGATTGCATACAAGAAGTATCAAGGCGCTAGATAAAACGGAACAACAGTAGATTTTGATGATAGCAAGACATGAATTTAGTGGAAGAAAATGTATAACACATTGGCACAATCTGAAATCATGCGTATTAACACATCAAGAGTCCACGTGTCTCTGTGTGTGCGCACATTTATGTGAATGCACTTTATTGATCTAGTTCCTTTGCACTTTTTAATTGTTCACGAACTACATTTCATAATGGAAGCTCTGGTGTGATACACAGGTGCACATTGGATATCTTCCAAATAAAAAGGTGGTTGGCTTGAGCAAACTGGCAAGGTGAGTATACATTTGTTTTTCTGCCTCACTGACGCACATAGCGAGAGAAAGGAACGCAATTATTGCATAGATTATTGCACAGAAACTTATTTGACCCGTTGAGGCACGAGCGGTCCGTGTGAAAAGGCATGAGAGGGTGAGCGCATCCAGTTTCTCTCCAATCCCTGCATTCTTCTTCTATGTCAGCCCATTGACTGGAAGCACAAGAGTAAACATGGCTGAGGGTCCTGGTGGCATGAGTGAATGCAGGCAGAGCTTTCCTGTTCACAGAGCTGAGGAAACCCCGAGCACTACGTAGCACTCCTTTGTGTAAACACCATTTCTCTCATCTCTTGGCATGCTCAGAGGGGAATAGCACAATATATTGAAGCGCCTCTGTGTGTACCCTAATCGCAAAGAAGTTTGTCTGGGAGCCCCGTGGCTCAGCTCCAGCCTTGGCATCACCTACGATGGCTGGACAACCACACTGGCCAGGCAACACTTGGCTCAGTCTCACCGGGGATGATAGGGGTCAAGCCAGTCAAAATTTGTCTCATTCCTCTCTAGAGCTCACTCTTGGTCAGCCAGGTGCGCACAGCTGCTTGACTTAATTGTACACTGAGCGTTGTCCTCCAAAAGTAGAGACAGTGTGTAATTGGCAGTCCTACTGCATCCAACTAAAATGGGAAGAGCCTGTCCATTTGTCTATATGTATTCAGGTCTCTCATTTGATATTTCCGAACAACCGTTCATCCAATCTACTTCACACGTGGCACATGTATTGCTGAGGACTCAAGCACAGTATAATGTGTGATGTTGTTTGGCTGAGCGGTTGTCAAGAAAGCTGTAAGCAGTAACACTGGAGACCAAGCGATGGAAGATGCGTGTTTTGAACGAGCGCTGCGGTAGCAGTGTAAAATAAGCAAGGGCTAGTCTGGAACTCTACCCTGAACTGTATTCACATTCATCTGCTTGGTTTGGGGGAGCAGTCATATTCCATGGAGATAACTTTGGTGGTTAAAAATAACAAAATCATAATTTTCAAATGTACGGAATGTTTGAAGTCTACATTGATGTAAATATTGACCAAAATGTTTGCACTACAACATGTACTTTTGTTGTTTTGTGTATCATGCACATCCATATTGTTGGGGGGGATTTGCAAATGGATGTGAACTCCCTCATGCTTTGCTTTTTTTTTTTTTTTTTTTTTAACAGAATTGTGGAAATCTTCAGCCGGAGACTTCAAGGTGAGTTTGCAAGAGGAAGCGTCATGATTTTGTAGCAGGAAACACTATGCCCCTCCCTTCCAGTAATGGGCTTCATCTTCCCTCTGTAGTCCAGGAACGCCTAACGAAGCAGATTGCACAGGCCATTTGCGAAGCTCTACATCCAACTGGAGTGGCTGTGGTCATTGAGGCAACGTAAGTGTCACCCACACCGAGTCCTAACCAGTAAAACATGCAAGCATTTACTTTGAGGCTCATCTCGTCTTGACATTTCAGCCAAGTCATCACACCCCAGCCCTGAAGAGCACGTCAATATGCGGTTTCCTATCACTGAAGAGCTAACCTGTGGCCTCTTGCTGAAGGCGCTTATTTAGCACCCAGACGTGTGGTGGTTCAAGGCCCAGTGTATTCACAATAAGATCAGAACAGTATTCCCTCCTTTAGGGGGTGTGCCCTTAGCCCCATCAAGGAATTGGCCCATGTGTAGTCCAATCAACTGTAAGAGGCTTTGGATAGAGTTATCAGCTAAATAACACATTGAATAAACAAGAATATTATTTAAAAAGTGAGTCTTACAAGTAAAAGAGGTTATCAAAGTTGAGAACTGCGAGGACAATCAACAACTTAACTACAGTAGCTGAAATATGACAAAAAAAAAAAACATGGCTATCCAGGATTGGAGTTTAAATCCACTCTAAACACTTCCAAGTACAGCACTACGTGAAGCACTTTCTTGGTGTGTGTGTGTGTGTATGTGTGTGTGTATTGGATTTTGTGGTATGCAGATTCTTCAGCTATCGTTACTTCTTGCAGGCACATGTGTATGGTTATGCGTGGAGTGCAGAAGATGAACAGCAACACCATCACCAGTACCATGGTGGGCACCTTCCGCGAGGATCCCAAGACTCGAGAGGAGTTCTTGTCTCTGGTCAAGAGCAAATAGGGCCCTACCTCTGCCAGCCTTCAACTTAACTAATGGTGGCACCCTTTGTCTCTAGAGGAAGGCCCCCCCATGTCCTCTCCAACTTATCAATGCAAAGTGTTCGGAGACGAAAGTACCTTACACAAAACGGGTCATAATGTGATACTATGGGCATCAGTTACATGCAGCACCGTTAGATTTCAGCTGCCTCTACTGTCATTTATACGTCTCCCTTAACTTCATTTTCACAATCCCTCAGGATCCAACTGGAGGAGCTGTCTGCCGAGACTGCACCGGTCTTTGAAAACAAGTGACTGTAGTATTTTTTTTTTTTTTTATTACAAGTATTTCCACCAGCAAGATGGCCATTTCTGGCAATGTATTAACTTTTTATATGCCAACATCAGTTGTTGTAAATACGTAAAGATGCTTAAGCGGTAAATTTCTAACCTCGGTATGATGCAAGCATATCTGCTTCAGAACCAGAATCAGTAATGTTATGAGGGTACATCAAAGAAAAACTGTTAAAAAAAATGCTAGAAAAAAAAACTGAAATTAAGATAAAATGGTCTGTTGTGCCAACAATCGAGACTGCCTTCCTTTGGTTATCTTTGTAATGCGAGTAACTTAAAGGACATTTTTTTTTTTTTTTTTTTTTTTTTTAAATAAGGCCAATTTTTACCCTTGCTCCATGCATTTTTAAACTTGTAAATGGGATAGGCGGCAGCATTAACAGTCTTCTTTCAAAATTTGATTATTTGTCCAGTACTTATTGTGTCAGAAATGCTACGACAAAAGCCCACTATAACAGCATCAGGTTCTGCAAAGATGAAACTAGGATGAATGAACAACATATTTTCTGATCATACCAGAAATGTGGAGCAATAACTCTATAGCACAGATTTATCATTCTAATAATGATGCTGCTCACAAATATCAGAGTAATTCAATGGAGAGAACTGGGTATGTGGCTCACTCAGAGCAGGAGCACACTTTGCCCATAATGCTTCGAGTGGGGTACTTGCTGATAAATGTGTGCTGTCAGTGCCATCTTAGCCTTCATTTTTTACTAAATGAAATGCTTCAAATTGTCTGTATGTATTGTTCATATACGTTAGAATGTTACTGTAAAACAATTAATTGCATATTGATCCTAAAAAATAAAGTTTTGCCTTCTAATATCAGTTTTAGTTGTGTGTGAAGCAATGATAATCAAGCCTCTTCCAAGACGTACCATCCTGAAGGTTTTCATTCCAAACGCAAGAACAGAAACCTTCAGTAGAGCTGCAAGTAGTTAATGGAGCCAAACTACAGATGAAAACAAATAGAATGGCATGTCTCCTGAATCAGGATTGGTTCGTTGTAAAGTTACTTATAAAGTAGCTTACTGTTAGTACCACAGAGTGACCTTGGGGATGATAATGTTACATAATCATCGTCCAACAGCCTATTGCTCAAAAAAAAAGAGCTAAAAGAAAAGGAAGCAAACATGTTTGCACAACCACACTATATATTCCTTCACATTGCACGGATTATGGGCGATAGCCGCTTGCACATGTACAATTGAACCTTTATGTGTGCTGCTAAAAGGACAACTAGACTTCGTCCTTACAGAACTGATTTATCAACTTTCATAAATGAACTCCTAATGTTTTGATGTCAAATTTGAACAATTCTCAGGAAGTTAACCTTCAAAAAATGACCACGACTAAAAAGGAAATGTTACCATAATAATTCACTGCCAGAAAATATCTTCCATCCAAGAATGGGAATGTTCCAGTCATTAAGTATCTTGAATCAGAGGACGCGTTTTTCCAATCAGTGCCGACTGTGGCCAGTTAGATTACGCAGTCAGCGGATTTACTTACAGGAAAAAAAAAAAAAAAAAAAAAAAAAAAAACCTGGTTAACAATAAAAAAGCAATTTTGGCAGGGAAAAAAAAAAAAAGTAGAATCGTTTAAAAAAAAAATCCAGTTTCAGTTTTCTATAGCTACAACTGGTTTACCACAAGTGTAATGTTGACAATGTGACCATGGCAATGCTTGCCACATAAACACACAAATCTTTAAACTGCAATATAATACTGGACTGTGACAGTGCTATCGTTCCGTCTTATTCCCAGTTTACATGCATCCTGTGAAAAATGTTCAAGTGAAACACTGTGCTTAATATTATATGTCAACCATCTCTGAAAAAAGAGCTCAGCAGTATCGCTCTTTGGAGACAGAAATCTAGCAATCACTTGAGTATCCAAATAATGTGAAACTTTAAATGTTATAAAATTAGCCACGTCATACTTTCCATGTTTTTAAATGCACATCAATTTGCTCAATCAGTTTCAAAACATGAATGCCAACCAAATGTACAAAAGACTGCAAAGGACATGATTAAAATAGAATGTATTGAATAGGAACCATGACTGCAGACATACACAAGCTGCACTGGGTTGGTAGTGCAAAAGTGCAACTTTTTTCTACAACTGAAAAATTACATCATCACTCAGATGCTTAGTTACATCACTGAAGCCAGTATGAGGTCAATACTGAAGAGAATCAGCATAATTTACAAAATTTCCATTGAAGTAACAAAAGCTGACAGTCATCCATATCCCCCGCAACCCCACATTAATACAAAAGAACATTTTAGCATATAAAGAGTTATTGTTCAACTTACATTTGAACTAATTGCCCAATTTTTATGAGGTGTAAAATACTATGTTCACTTTTTTTTTTTCAAATTTGGAAACGAGTGCCGACAGAAAAAAGGATATTTGTCTGAGTGACCTTGTTTTGGTTCATGGCACACCTTTGGGTCATGATGTGTTCACCTGTCAAGTTTGAAAAGGATTGGCCAAATAATAAGAGATTTACAGCCCGAACAGGAACATATGACAGTATAGCACTGGAAATTTCGACAAATGACAACAGATGGACATTTGTCCTCGTGACCTACTTTTCAGCATGATACATTGTCATGTCATAATGTATCTGCCTGCTAAGTTTCACTGAAATCTGACAATTGGTTGAGTTATGGCTCTGGACGGATGGACGGAGTTCATTTTAATACCCCGTTTTCCCATGATAACGCATTTATTTATTTCGTTATCTCAATATGACAGAAACTTTTGTTTCCATAGGATAATTATCATCTCAGATGATTGCGTGCTGGTTCGGTCCATCGTCCTGATTTCAGCCTTCAGGTGCTACTGTCTGGTCCAGGTGTGTCCAAGCTGGTGAAATGGCAGATCAAGGAGTAGGCCTATCCAATGGCATCTAGAGATGGCATCTCTGACAGAAAGACACAATGCAATTTCTGCCTGCATTAAACCTTGATTGAAGTACATCCTGATGCGCTGATCAATAATGGATAGGCCTACTGGATAGGCAGTAATGGATAGGCAGTCAAAATAGGATAAGTGTCAGCCCAAATAAAACTATTTAATGTTTATTGTTATTAAAACCAAGATTCCAAACCATGAACAGGTAAAAGTTAGGAGAACCACTGCATGTGATCTTCAAACAGCAGAGTTGCAGACAAGTCAAAAAATGCAAATCTATATACAGATACGAGATTTGGGGGGGGGCGCGGCGTTCATGTCAAGAATGGCCCTTATGAACCAAAGGTAAAATGGAGCACAATATATTTTAAAACTTTAACCAAGATTTAAGTAATTCTTCAAGCAAAGAACATTTTATTTGATATCCACAAGAATAGGCTTTAAAACACAAACAAGAGGCTCCTCAGAGCCTGTACTCGGGCCGGGTCTAGGCCTGGGCCAATCCATATATATATATATATATATATTTAGAACACTAGATTGCTGATGATGTCATATTTACATTATCCAAAGTGAAGCACCCGGCCGCCATATTGATACACCCAACATCTTCATAAAAATTAGGGGTTTCCTATGAGGCCAATTTGAAATAAGTCAATATAAGCATTAAAATGCCGAGATGTGCGGCTGCCTTTTGCAGCAATAATCATTTGAAGGGCTGTAATAAAACGTTTCATGCGTAACGTAGAACCGCAAATTTGTCACTTTAATAGAGAAAAATCGAGTTTGCTTGCTAGCTAGCTAATTAGCCGTGCCATTGACTTAAATAGACTGCTGACTAATACAAACGCTCGCGATCGATAACGGTCTGCAGCGAGCTACCTTGGTACCCTTACCGTCGCAGGGACTGCATTGACTAAGCAGTCAATAAAATGAACAAGGTGGCTAACTAGCTAGCTGCTTGTAATTGACATTCAAGGACAATATTTCTTACCTGCATAATATTTAAAACAATGGACAATTCGCTTTGTCTGTTTATACAGAGTTCCAAAAGACAAGGAGGGGACAAAGGCTTGGCTGTTAGAAATCAGGAAAAAAACCCTTCCTCTATCCCCTCGATCTGTGCTGTGCAGTGATTATTTTTTGAGAGCAGTGTTATAATGGGACAGGGGCAAAGATGAAGCTTAGAAAAGGAGTAGCCAGAGTTAACTAGCGCTTCCTTTTAGCAAGGTTGGCATTAGCCATATGATTCAGTACGAACAATTTGGTCAACGGCAAATATGTTCAATCAGAGTACAATGAAGTGAGGAAACCAGAGACTAATTTGATAACGTATACGGACATTCATCGACATTGCTTATAACGGCTAAAACTTTGAAGCAATTATCTTATCAGAGGGTCATTAAAAGCCTCGGTCACCGTAACTGAACTTTTCTGCTCGCACTTGAACGTTGACACCGAGTAACATTTCGATCTTCCCTTTAATAAGTGTTCCGCTTTCCATTCTCCAAAAAAGCACATATTTAGGGAGAGAAAATGTTGCTCTGCACAACGATACCAAAATCACCCTGAATTGCACGCAAGTGTTTTTGAAAATATAATTTTACAGTAGGCGAAAATTAATGGGAGTGTACGTGCGAATTTAACTTCCCAGATGCTTCACTTGAGCGTGCCCTATCAGCAATGTAGTGTTCTATATATATCTATGGACCAATCGCGAAACCGCACGCGCGCATGAGCAGGACAATCGCGACCCCGAAAAAAAAAAAAAAAAAAAAAAAAAAAAAAGAAGAAGATCCGGAGCCGAAACTTAGACTCGTGGCCTACCGGCCCAAGTAAAAAGAAAAATATTTAGTAGCACAGCACTCCTTCATGAAGCCAATGGATAAATACACATCGTGAGTGTCAATTAAGATCTCAGTTCAGGTTGTAATAGAACAGCTAAAGCCCACGTATTGCTTTAAAAGATAAACAGCTATCAAGAAAGAGAAGCTTCTCATCTAAGCTTTGGAGCATCTCAACCACACGTAAAAGTGCTGAAAAATAAAAGTTTTTGTTTGGGTATTACAGTGAGTCACAACCTTTAGAAATACAGTCTGAGATGCAGTCTCTAGTGCGGTGATGCGTCCTGGCAGCCAAAGAATTCAAAGGGTTATTCCATCTTCACCCGGTCATGAACAGAGTACACGCACACAATCCGTAACTTGCACTACAGTTGAAAGTGGAGACCGCCCCAAATATACACACCCGATCCTGAGGAGGCCATGACTGCAATCAATGCACAGTCACACAGAAGTCTGCTTGTAGTTTTTGGTGTCCAGAACCTTCTTGCCACACATCGCACAAATACCTGCACCAAGACAGTGTCTTAGTTAGAGCTACATTTGTATAGGAAACATACTGTAGTCTAGCCCTGAAAATAAAAATCTCCACATAGCCTAGCGGACAGGTGAATTGTGGATCATGGTCAGCTCTTGTGCCCTTAAATGAGACACACCCCTTTTCAAAACAAAGGGTCCTGAAGATATTATAGATTTAACCAAATTTAGCAAGACAATGCATGCTGCAAACACAGCCAGATGTGAGGCGATAACCCAGCTGATGAAAGTGAAGAGCAGTGATGGTATTCCTCAGTACACAGACGGGTCAATCTACCCAGTGCCTGTTGAATCCTATAACGCGTCAACATGTGGTAAAACAGGAAGGAAAGGAGCAGATGTGCAACAAACCTTTTTTATAGGCACAACCCTGACAATAGTTGGACCCGGACTGGTGTACAGAACTCTTGCAGATCCGGCAGATGGCGAAACGAGACTTTCCGTATGGGTCAAACCTAGCAAGAGCAAAAAAAGTATCATATGAGGGAGACTATCAAGTAAGCAACAGAAATAACAATGACCTTTCACACCGTACCTTGCTTTCTTAGATGTAAGAGCCTTATTTTCATTCAGCTTGCGCCCACCACTCTCTAAAAAGATACAAAACACCAGGTGATGCATTTTTTTTTTATATTCCACCATTTGCTTGAGAATTCAAGTCACAGAAAATATAATCACAGCACATCATTAGCAGCCAGGTAAATCACCTGACATTTTATGCAACACTTCCTCAGACCCCACAAACGAGTAGATGGCACTATTGCAGAAATATGTCAAGGTTTGGCTTCTTTGCCAGAAATACACCAATACATGCTAATCCAGGGTGCCACTGGCCAGGTTTGCATTAGCATATAAGTTTCAACGCAAGCTAACTTTCAATACACAAACTAACCACCCCATGGTAATGGAGGTGTCACTGACAGCAACAGAATCCTCAAGTCATGTTCTGTGATGCTGCCGCTGTTGGCAACACTCCCAAACACCCAGTCCAACTCAAGTGAAAAGGAAAACATTTAGCTATGCAACTTTTTACATCCAAAAGTAACATGCTTCTTGACAGACAGGGCAGAGAGTGTTTATTCACTAACAAACAATAATTCAACAGTTCATTTAATGGAAGCAGTTGACCTTCATTACCTGTGGTATTCCTAGCTCCATCTTTCCAGGTGTCAGGGGTTATAACTCTCCCAAGCTTCTTCTCACCTGTTAAAGATTTAAAATGAAATATACTATTATTCGGTAATAACAACGTATTTTAGCGATGATGCATGACAATCCACGAGATGCCAAACCTCTACTTGAAAATATCTGCACCTCCCCCACACAGTCCCATGCAACAACGCCCAAATAGTAATAACTTCATACTACAAAGCAACAGCCGTGTTAGCTACAACAGGCAGCAAAAAATAAATCACTGGGCGACTTCAAAGTTGATGTTATAAGGCGTTCACGGAACACTGACACGAAGATTTAAAACTGCCATGACACCAACTCTAAATTAAAGCCACTAACACTTGGTTGACACGAGAATTCATCTAAACCAGAGACGTTAGCGCACTCCACTGTTTTACAATAAGACAAATTTGAAACGCCTAAGATAGCGTAATGTCGATGTAACACACTGTCGACCAATCAAACCTTCAGAATCTGTTCAACTGCACAATGCTGGTGTGGGGTGGGAGTTCAAAAATGCTGCATCCACCCTCTGTGATTGGAGTATTTTAGCAAAATGTCAACAACGGAGGGTAGGGCTAATCCGCTGAAAACATTCTGCTGAAAAACTACAACCATCTATACTTTCCTTCATAATTTCTTATTGATAGATATACATCTGAAGAATAACTGGTGAAAATTTCATCACAATATATTAATAAATGAAGAAATTATGAAGGAAAGTATAGATGGTTGTAGTTTTTCAGCAGAATGTTTTCAGCAGATTAGCCCTACCAAAGACGGAGGAGGAATTTATGCATCTAAATAAATCAGATTTTTATTTCGTAGTCCGGTTTGACAACAATGACATTGGTCCCTACTGTACAGCCGATCATGGGCGAATTAGCAACAGATGCCCCGATTCAGAGATTCCTTGCTTCCGTAGGTATGCAAAACTACCATGGACTAACGTAGCTTGCACTATTCATGCTGCTGATGATAAACGTAATTGTGCCAACTTCGCCTGAAACTGGGCAAATATATTTATGTCAACTACATTAATTGTTAGGTTAAGTGAAGATAGAAAACGAAAAGATACACTGGGTATGGTGCACTTGCTTCGCAGTACAGGCCGGGTAGGGCTAATCCTCTGAAAATATTCTGCTGAAAAACTACAACCATCTATACTTTCCTTCATTATTTCTTTATTTCTTAATATATTGTAATGGAATTTTCACCAATTATTCTTGAGATGTATACCTATCAATAAGAAATTATGAAGGAAAGTATAGATGGTTGTAGTTTTTCAGCAGAATGTTTTCTGCAGATTAGCCCTACCCGTGCAGGCCTCTGGCATCAAAACCATGTGAGGAGTTTAACTTACCAAGACTCTGTGTAGAAGATCACAAACTAACACTTCATATAAACACTGACATTCGGGTGTTCGTCAACACCGCTTGAACACCACATTAGATGTTGACAGTAGTGTAAAACTTATCCTTGAGTTTTGCCCAACAACTTAACACCCAAGACTAACACCACCACGAACTCTGAGGTCACCCACTGCTGGGAAAATGAACCCTGCTCACACCAGCCTGCCCCACTTAACGCTGCAAATGACGCATTTGCTAGCTAGCTAACAGTCAATCAAATAAATATCTGCCAGCTAACTAGCTAGAAAGAATAATGCAAAACAGAAGCAACCACAAAAATAACAATTGTTTCAGGACTAGCCACATAGGATGCGCTGCATAATAAATAATACTTACACTTTTCACAAACCATGACAAGTAGCTTTCGGGAAAATTGAGACAAAACAAAATGTAAGCTGCAATCTCGACGAACAAACAAACAATGAACAGCCAACAGATATTAGCTCAAATCACTTCCTCTACTGTCGTGTCCATATTTCCGTTTCCGGTACAAGTCGGGTAGGCGGGACCTGCACAAATTACGTCAGCACAAAGAGATGCCATGAATCTTCATTCTCACAATTTTTAATCGTATATACGTACGTGATAGTTACAGAATGTGTGCTAGAATAAGTGTAATGTGCAAAAACGCGTAAACTATCCCTGAGTTAGCCATCTTGTTACATACGATGTAACTTAGCCCAAATATAAACTGATCATGAGTGAACGTTCTCTCTACCAATCAAAATTTTCAGATATTCGCATCCTCCACCAACCACACGCACTGCCTCTGTGCTCCAATCCGATTGCAGGGGTCTTTACCTTACTCGCAGGGCTAAATTTCCGGAAGCGTTTGAATGGCTAGAAAGGACTCGGGAGTGTATTACCTTATGATTAATCAAACTAAGAGATAGGCTGCAGGTAAAGTTATTGAATTTCTTGCCACTCTTAGCAAGTTACAAATGGATCACGCCTTTATGGAAGAAAGACAAAAGAGGCGAAGGCTGGTCGCTTTCTGATTGCTTGCAATCGAAAGTCACCTGTCAGTAGTAGTAATAATAGTAAGCTTGCTAGCTAGCGCAGTGCACTCAATGGAAGTAACTAAACTAGCTAGCCAAGTCAGCTAGCTAGCGATCGGCTTAGAAATCAGACACATAGCGACTTGGTCGATTCTCAGATCTTTTCTGATTGAGGTAAGTCAATTTATTACGCAGTTGAAGTACGCAGGAGCACCTAGCTAGCTAAGTTACAGCACATAGGCATGGTGTTTCAAGTCGTTGAGAACAAGGTAGTCCGCTATAGCTGGCTAAAATTCCGTTTGCTTTCGTTATCTCGAAAGAAGAAACATGCGTAGAAATGAACTGAAAGTACTCCGGACATTTAACTGCATTCTGTGATCTAGGGTCCCCCTCCGCATCTGCATATGTTAACCTATTGCAGATACCGTAGTCCTCCGCTGTAGTGCAGCATGGTCCCCCTTCGCTCGCTAAGAGTGAAGTTCACGTGAACTCGTTGCTGTCCGCTGCGTTGGTGAGGTTACTTTACTGTGAGATTTGACGCCAGTCTGTTTCTCCAATCATGATCCTCGAGCGCCGAGACTGCTGGTTTCCTTCCTATAATAACACGATGGAAAAAGTTGGCTAATCAGCATTGTTAATTATTTCTTTAGCTTTGTGGAAATTTATGTCATTCGGGGCCTCGCGGCGCGAAATTAGCCAAACTTGTGGGTGTTCCCTAGACCGTAACTTCATTAATGTTTGGGATAGAAAGATGATCTTGGTACCATTGGATTCGTATTGACATGCCTTTTGCAGTGACATCGTTCTTGTTAATGTTGGACTCTGATTTTTTCCCTACATAGATATTTATTTACGTACGCTGGAGGAGAGAAAACAAGGGCTGGATTTGAAGTCAACGTCCAGATTCGATGATCCCTGTAAATTTATAAAATGTCTCATTTTGCTTGAAGCATTATCCTCATACAGCCGCAACATAGCGTGCATAAGCGGGAATTAATGGCAAGATGTGGCAAGTGAGATTGTATTAGTTAATGCTGCAGTACTGGCATGCTTGAGAGATGTGAACATTAATGAGTATGCTGCATTTGATTTGGGCAAGTGTACAACACTCAAATGTATTTAACTTGCCTTACCAGCTAGAAAACTGGATTGAACATCGTCGCCATGAGGGACCCCGAGATAAACATAAAGGGCATGGTGTCCGCCCATGTTCTCATCGCTTCCTCCATCTTTATTGCTACGCTAATGCCGCATTTCCTCGTGGAGAAGTACTCGGTGTATGGAACACATTTGGTCTGGTTGTATTCGGTGTCTGGATCAGTGGCAATAGTCAACATCACCATCTTCTGGCTGCTGGGCATCAGTCCGCCGACCAAGAAAATCTCACTGAGTTACAAGGTGGGATCTCATACAGCGTCCTCCTTTGCGATATCAGCTGATACACCCTGTTGCATTTCTTGTTTATGAACGGTAGTTTATTTTTGCGGCTTTTTTCGCGATCGGATCACATCAGTTGAAAAACAAGTTTTATCATTTACACTGGCTTTGAATTAATGCAAGACCTGCATATCTGTAATAATACCTCTGCGTCCTATCCTAGACAGCAGAAAAGAGCACGAATCCTGTCAGTTAAATTGAAAGACCTGCGTACAAGAGGAACCTAAATCATGAAATAACACTTCTCAGATTATGGGAGTCAAAGTTTTCAAATAATGTTGCAAATTTTTTTTTTTTTTTTTTTAATCATAGCGTACTATGGAGTTTATTGCTGTTTCCAGAGGTTATAGAGAGCTTACAAACCCTTTTGCAAAATAAATCAGAAAATTAGTTTTGGACTGATGTACTTTTTTGCAAAATACCTGGACTTAAGTTTTTTTTTTTTAACCACTAATGGCTAGACTTGAGTACTTTTGACGGATGAAGCCAGCTGTCCAGCCTCCATGGTGGCCATTTTCACACCTAGTCACATGACACATACTAGGCTTTTCATTGGACATTCATGAACTTAGTGCTTTTTGCTCAGATATTATGGATCTGGGTATTTATTGCTATAAAGTTTAGTGAATTTGACAATGACATTACACTGGACTTGAGTACTTCCTCTTTGATATCTTTGGTATCAGATGATGCTCTGGCCATTGTGGCTTTCAATACTGGTGTCAAAATGTGACTTAAGTACTTCTTGCTTGCAGGACTTCAGTTCTATTCTATAATGGTAGCAGTTCTATCATTGGATACTTGTTTTGAGTCGATACTTCGTCCCTTGTGGTCTTCATGTTCTTTCTATTTCGTGTTTTTCACTAGCCCTTGTCCCAGGCAAATGTATTTGCAGACAGTCTATCCTGTATCCCCTGAAAATATTCTTTAATGTAATATTGTCTGTGTAATTCGTACAGTGTAAATGTGGCTGTGCTTACTTGAATAATGTGAAGCTCATTGGATTACTGCAGTTATATTGGTCTGATTACTGTTCTTCCTCCTGCGTTCTGTAGGTGTCCAGAGCAGTCAGATCCTGTCTGCACTTCATTTTATCCTGCTTGTTTTTCCATGTTTTGCTGGTTCTTTATGGTGCACCATTGTTGGAGTAAGTGCCATCATAGTTTTTGTGCATGTGTATAATCATACAACTTTTTTTAACCTTTGTAAAATCCAACTTCTAAGATCTTTCAAAAAATTAAAAAGGTGGATGAATATTTTCCCATCTGTGTGAAGGTATTTTTCTGACGTGTCATGTACGCTATGCAGCGCGGTCCATAATACGAGTGCTACGAGCAGCATCACAATCTTTGCTTCTGTACAATTTTTGGTGTGTTCTACAACACACTGGGTATGAAATTAGCATTTGAATGCCATTGTTTTAATATTTAATGACTGCTCAGTGTATTACAGATTTATTGTCTGTGTCGCTTGGCTGCAGTTGGCTTTGAAACCCCATCTTCAATATGTCCAATGTTTGTGACAGGGCTTTCCCCTCATTTTCGAGCCAACAGCCCTTTTTACCTCTTCCACCCTGCATCCCATGGGTTATCGCGTCACAGAGCAGTAGAATAAATGCCTCGAGGGAAAAACAGGCTGCCATTTTAGGCCACATTTTTGACTTCATGGAGGTTAAACAAATGTAATAATACATCATGTGCTCTGCCTCAGATCAGCCCTCGAGACCTTTTCCCTGGCTGTTCTGCTCTCCTGTTTCACCACACTGCGATGTCTGTGTGTCCTGGGCCCCAATGTGCAGGCCTGGATCAGGGTCTTCAGCCGCAACGGGTGAGTTCAGTCCTCCTACCGCACTGCACCAACAGTAATTTGTCCTTTTATGCTGTAAAACTGTGCAGCTTCCCTCTGGGTAGCCTGTGTACGTTTTATGACGTCTTTTCAGTTTTTAGTGTTTGACACAGTGCTCCTATTTGACACCTGAGTTCTGAGTTGTTTTAAAGGGAGAAAAGTCATGGTAAGCAACATCTTGAGGACCCTATTGATTCACAATTGTCTTTAATTTGGCTAGTTAAAAATGTGTACTTTTTTTTGCAAATATTTTCCAATAGGCTCTCTTTTTATCCCATATGGCTTGCAGCTATAGTTGTTTTGTTGAACAGGGTAAACATGAAAAGCACGCGTGAGAAAAAACAGCTGTTTTAAATAGTTTTTGCAGATGTGGCTGGAACAAAAACCAGCATACACTGCGGGTCCTCAGGACCGATGTTGAGAACTACTGTTACAATGGATAAGGATGTAATTTAATGAATAAGATATTCAGGATGCAGGGGTAATTGTGGTCTGTTAACGGTTGATACTGGTATAAATTCGGGACGGTAATTAAGTCTTGCCTGGAGTTCGCAGTACCCCCAAAGTTCAAGTGGATTTCCTCTTCATCCAGTTTCCCCCAACAGTGTAAGGACTTTCAGTCTCCGGAGCTCAATTCAAAACAAGATTTCAGTCTCAGTGTTACTGCCTGGGTTAATTAAAGGCTAAATACTGCAATGTAAATGTGTTGGTGCTGTGTGTCATTTTAGATTAGTTGTCTTTTATCTAAATTTAGTGAGTAGGCAAAATTCTCACCCTTTATTGAATATTGTGAAAATTATGACCTCGTGTGATTTAAAAAGAACTTTCACTAGAGGGTGTGTGAGCACCAGAAATTGGACAGTTCTTAACTCAGTGGCTCTCCTCATGAAAAGCCATTCAAGTGTATCTGCAGCTGTATGGCTATTGCCTCGGAATCATCTGGCATAATACACTGTGGAGATATTTTTAAACTTTGTTTGGAAGCAGATCAGATTGAAATATAAAAGGAAGGAACCCCTGTTGGCTAAGGGAAGCGTCTCTCACTCCTTTGACCAAGGAATCGACACCTGGAGTGTTATTTTAGTACATATTTTGAGCTTTATGTGCTGGTGAAAGAAGTTCAGTTGATCTTGTTTTTCAGCTCCTATCAGACATGATTGTGTAATAAAAGAATGATTTAATTTGGGGAAAAAAGGAAATGTAATGTCCGTTTGCTGTGTTGCTCAAACTGGGTGGAGATACTGTCTTCGTTGCCATGACGGCTTCAGCCGGAAGTTCACTTATTGCCAAAGATGTGTGCCGCGTTTTCTGCAGTCTTACAAGCTAATGCAGTGTTAGACTGCGAAAACCCAGCAATACACCTCTCTGGAACCAAAAAATGAAATGTGGGTTTCATTCCGTAATCTGAAAGTAAAATTGACTAATCCTTTGCACTGTTCAAAAACACATTCAGATATCTACAGGTCATGGTGCAACAGAGTTTGGAAACCACACACATGCACACACACACACAAACACAAGTCCGCACAGCTATCCTTGTTAGGACATTGCATTGACTTCTATTCCTTATGGACAGCCTCACCTTAACCCTAACCCTAACATTAACGAAATCATACCTGTCCTCAACCTTAACAAAACCTCAATTCACACCTGACCCCTTACCTCAACCATGACCTCAGAAATGATGTTTTGCCATATTAGGACCAGGCTTTGGTCCCCACAAGGACTACTGGTCCCAACAAGGTCAGTGATATACTGGAAAAGATCCCCAATAGGTAACAAAAACGTGAACGAACACACACACACACACACACACACACACACACACACACACACACACACACACACACACACACACACACACACTTGAGTTCTGAATGGGATGATAGTGACTGAAAGCTCTCTGTCTGAATGAGCTGCAGTGTCAGTCCCGCATGAGCACTCTTTAAGAAGCACTTACAGTCTCCTCTGTTCATTGAAGCAGGGTTGTGGCACCATCATGTTTAATTCCGGTCTGTGCTCTTAAGATAAAACTGGTGAAGCATCCAGAAATGCAAATTACAGTTCACTGGTGAGGCATGAAAGTGGAAAGTTTGACCTGTGAATGCATGCAGACTGGCCACTCATAAATATACTGTGTTTGTCAGCATCAGATTAGGTTTCAAGGACCAGATTTGCGGATCCCTGGTCTAGGGCCCTGGGTTAAACTTCTCAAGAGGGATTACTGGTCACCTACAGTCCTCACCCGGTACTGATATCCACTTGTACCTTCTCACTCAGAAATGCCAATTCAGTCACTCAATCACTCAAGGAGATTCAATTCAAGTGTAGCTAGACTCGCCAATTCACACCACCCATGTTCCTATGGCAATTATTCCAGAGACCCTTATGAAGTCTCCTGCATGTTTACACAGCTGTTTTGTCTTTCGGTGCTAGTGGGGAAGGGAGTGCTGCTCGCCCAAGGTCACACGTACGGCATACTTTCAGGAGCAGGATCTCTGCCTGCGGCAACATTGTATAGGCCTCAGTGCTATAGTGATGCATTTGATTTGTGCAGAATATGTTCCTATGCGTGCATGTGCATTAATGCATTGTTGTGCTTTCAGGGCCATGTCGATCTGGGACACCTCGCTCCAGATAACCACAGCCTGCGCATTACTGGGAAGCTGGGTGGGAGCGTTCCCCATTCCCCTGGACTGGGACCGACCCTGGCAGGTTGTATCTGAGACTCTGACACCTTCATTCTTTCTCTATTCCTCTTCTCTGTTTTCACTTTCTCCCCTCTGATACTGGCGCTACAGCATGACATGGGAGAGAAAGCACTGAAAAAATTGTCACTCGGTCAATTTTACATCCAAAACTAATAATAGCTTTGTAGTCACAGTAATGTTGGTCTTCTGCAGTCACGCACAGAAGCACAAAATTTCTCACTCAGTCATTCTCTCTTAGGCCCACACACACAAGATGTCAGGCTTTTGTTTCTTAAATCCCCATCTGCCATGGAGCTGCTGACCTTGGTCCCTGAATGCAGGCGTGTAGTGTGTGTGTGTGTGTGTGTGTGTGTGTGTGTGTGTGTGTGTGTGTGTGCGAGCTCCACCAGGGTGGCCTTGATGGTACAGGTGGCTATTCTCACAGTCAAGGTATTGGACGGGGGACGGGGGAGGGGTGGGCAGCCATAGTGTCTGGTACTGCATCTCCACATGCTTTACAGAAGACCACTCCAATAACAGTATTGATGTACTATTCCTCTGTTCACTAATACAATCTATAACCTATGAGGGTTTGCATGCAAGCTGCTTTGAAGGTAGTTTGCATGCTATTAATTTCTTTTTGCCACAAACCCCTGAATGATGTATTTCTGCCATTGCGAACCTCACAGCTTGACAGGCACATATAGACGTCCTAAAGTCTAAGGAATCCTTCATACTATGTGACAAAATCAAAAGCATACACACTTTAACTATGAAAAAACATTAAGTTAACTCCCTGAATACCCACTTTCGAGTTTCTTTGGGGTGTGGCATTGTGAGGTAGAGTGACTCATGTCCGTTAGCAGGCGTTGGTTTTCTCCTTTTGCTCGGGTTGGAAGAGTCTATGGCTGAGATGGCAACAGAGGATCGGGCCGCGTAGGAGTGCTCGAGTTCTGAGTCTGTAACGCCCCCGCTTCTGAGCACAATCCTGCACAGTGGAAACATCTGTGTGAGGCAGTCACATGAGGGTGTGGTTTAGATCAGACAAGGACCCCAGAACCATCTCCCTGAGTGGGAAGAACAGAGGAGCCTCTCCCTCTCCTCAGTTCTTTTGTAGTCCCTTTGCCGTTCCCCATTAAATCCACAAGGCCCATCCCTTTGCAGCACGGATATAAATAAGCACTCCACTACATTTATTCCTGCATGTAATCACATCAGTCGCTAGTTCTACTGATTTATCTCCTGTGTACTGAGATGTTACATTCACCAGCAGAACTAACATCAAAGTAATCCAGCAAGATGGTACGCATTCTATCTTTTTTTTAAATAAATTTGCTTCAGAACAGAATGGGGATGGAGAGGGAGGTTGGCTATCAGTTCCAAAGTTCAAATATGATTTTAAACCACTTACCCTTTTCCATTACACTGTACTGTACATAAATCAAACCGCATGAGTGTGGCGGTAGCAGATGGACGGCGCTAACTTTGATGAATGGCATAAGCGATAAAAGCGACTTTAATGAAAGCAGCATTTCGCCACAGTAGCAAAGGTGCGGCAATACGATAATCGCCCAATCTGGAAATATCCGCTCCTGTTTATGGAGAGCCTCGTTTCGGTTCAGTCGCAAAGTCTGGAGGCTACATCTCCATTTCAGCAGACTGCTAATGAAGAGATAATAGAACCATTATTAATATTTAATGAGATCGCGCTTAAAAATAATCCGCTCTTTCGTTTATGAATTTTCAGCGGATGACTTCATTACTGGCTGTTGTCTTTGGGTTTCGGCGGGTTCATTCCACATGCTCCAGGCTTTGAATTTATTTGCCACACTTAAAGAGATGAAAGAGGTTGGGCACACAACGCAGAATGATGATGTCAGCAGCTGATCGGCAGTCAGCTGCTCAGGTCCATTGTGATGTCATTGTGGCTGGGGGTGTCTCCTTCTCTCCTACCAGCCCATTTAACACAAAACATCCTCACAATATTATTAGAACATTGTTGAAACCATACTGAAACATTTTAAGAATGTTTTGTTCTCTGGGAGGCAAACACAGGTGGAAGGGGATGACCTAGTATTCCTAAATCAACCATATCACAGAAGATTGTAATACCACTGCCTAACCATTGTTGGTTGGTTCATAATGGGTACGAAATATGGCATCTAGTTGAGGAACAGGTTTCTCTCATATAGATCCAGGCGTGGAACTGGCATCGGAGGTCAGTTTAATTCAGAAGCCAAGAACTGGCTAAACTCCATCCAGGCTTGTATTCACTTGTAGCTAGTCAACATGTCCTCACATTTAATACTAAGGTTGATTAAGTAGTGAAACAAAGCAGTGGGTTGAACTCTGCAATTCTTAATTTCTTGTTTGTTATGGTCATGTGGTGTTGTGTGTGTTTATGGGTACTTTTTATTTTATCATTATTTTTTTTCTTTTGATCATATCTTAATTTTAGAACTTCCCATTAGCTTATGAAAGGCATTTTAGATAGTTGGAGTCAGTTTGAAAGCCCTATTTGGGACTATGGTTGTAAATTAGCAATAGCTACAAATTCTGTGTGCAGTCTTTCCCATTTCAGTTTTGAAATGTAATTACTTCAACTAGAGTGGCCCTATCAAATATATCACAAAGTACATAAATGCAAGTCAATGACCGGAAAAACACATGCGCCTACACTCAGTAATATGCATGTATCGGAAGGAAGTGTTGATAAGAACTGTTGCATTTGCAATCATACATGACATACCGGAGTCAGTTTGGTCTGTATAAATGAATAAGGAAGGAACTAACCAATCGAAGCGGAGCTCGCTCCATGTGGAGAGATGAGCAACGTGCCCTTTTCTGATGATTAACTGAGGCTGGAATTGAGGCAGGTGGAGTCTCCCGTAGCGATGATGTCACCGCAGCACAGACACACTGTGTCTGTGGCTCTTAGCAGCAGAAAGCACACTGTGTTCTCTGCAGAAAGTTGGTACGTGTGTGTCGTGCCCGAGTCGGACAGAGACAATTTGTCTTCACTGATATGCAAGATACTCTGTGTGACAGTCTGCTTTGAGACAGGGAGAGAGAGAGATGGTGAGAGTAGCTAAGGATGGATAGAGAGAGAAGAACGGAGACGGGAATGGAGGGAGAATGCAGGCAGAGCGAAGATTTCCCCCCCAGTCCGGAGCTTGGCCATAGATCACTGCACACACTGAGCCTCAGACAGGGCAAGTGTGCGTGTGCACGTGCATTTGAAGCTTATCTGAGCCAAGCTGCAGCTAGCTCCTAATGGCTTAAAGGACCCACATTAAGGAGAAGATTTTTTTTCCCGGGTTCAGTTCACCTGTACAGAGGTCACTGTATCGAACAGTCCAGAAAAGGTTGACATTGAAGACCCTTCTAGTTTACCCGTTAGAAAACGCAGAAGTGGACGAGGAGGGTCTGAGTATGTCGCAAGCACACCTGGTCTGCACAATTCATACCACCTAGCTCTATATGTGTGCCCTACTCCGGCCAACCTCCCTCTCCCTCCCGTTTTTTTTTTTTTTTTTTTTTTTTTTGCAGTGAGCCCCATTTGCCGGCCAATCACAGCTGAGCTTATTGTCACATGAAGGGAAATGATGACTGGCTTGGAATGGCCTAGAAATTGATTTTTTAAGGAGTTTTTTTGTTAAAAATTTTATGAACCTCACATTCGGACCTCTAAGAATACAACTGATGGAGAACAGCACATCTTAAGCCCTTTAAACCTCGCACAAACACACACATTTGCCTGCTCATGGTCCACGACGCACACACTCCCAATCTCCCTGCTCCCGCTGGGTCATTTCAGGTCACCCTGTCGTCAAAGGGAGCTCAGCAGCCGCACTCAGCTATAGGCGACAGTGAGACTTTCATTATCTCCACCAGCAGGGAGCCTGAAGTAAGAATGACAGAGGCCACTGAAGTAATCCTTTGCTCCTGTTAGATAGTAGGACATTTGGCTGCAGTGACTTGGGAGCACCATAATATTCTGAGGTGCTACCTGCATAAGTGGAAGTTGGTTCAGATCAGGACCATTCAACAGGCTTGAGGGTAAAATGTCTTTGTGATTAAGACTGCCACCATTTTAAGGACACTGCATAACTGCAGTAAAGCCACAAGGGAACACTTAAATCTATCTTTGCTTCATGAAGTGGTGAGAAATAGCCAGCACACCCTCACTCTTAAAACAATATACACTTTTATTTGGATCGTATGCTTCCTAGAAAAAAAGATAAGAAAAGATCACGGATTTATTTTTTTTGGTGTAAAACCAATCAAACCAACAATAGCATGTACTGTGTAACTAGGTCAGTTAAAACAAGAAAAGGAAAAAAAAATGCAGATTCACTCCAACTGAGCAACATGGGTAAAATAATGTGGGCTGTGACCCATAGGATTCTGGGATACCCCCCTCAAAAGAAAGCAGGGATGAGGTCCAGTCCCAACCTTCTAAAGGGTTCAGTGGGGCTCGCCGACCTAACTGGTAGCGTTACCACAGAACCACCTGGCGGTGAGTGAATCTGATAGGCAAGGCCTCAAACACAAAAGCGAAGAGAATCCCACTCAAACTGGATAAGCTGCAGTGATTTAGTAGTTCTTATCCATCTTTTTGTGAATGTCTTTTTTTAAGGTGGTGATTGACGCATCCAGTGATACTGCTGGCAGGGATATGGGGATTGGGCAGTGAATCCTGATTGGTGAGAGTGAGAGTGGGCGGGGCTGTCCGAAAAGTTGCCGTCACCTCTCCCTGGTGGTACGGGGGTGGGGAGTAGGTATTTTGTGCTTGTGTCCAGAGGTTATCAGGGTGAGCTGATTGCATTTCCTCTGTTCCTAAAGGTGTGGCCTATTTCCTGCTCGTTGGGGGCCACGTTTGGGTTCCTGATGAGCCTCCTTGTGGCCCCTGGCTGGATTTTTTGGCACCGTAAACAGCTGTCCTACAAGGTCAAGTAGACGAGCGCATGGCGAGCAGAGAGAAGTGCGCTGAACCCCAAAAGTGATGGGACGCCCCACTGTGGGACTGGAGACCGAAGACGACTTTGGAAAAACCAAATCCAGAATTCCATTCTGCAAAAACTGGTTGAAAGAATATATATTTTTGGCCGTTACCTCATCGAAGCACGACTGCTAATTTTGTTTGTATATATTTCTACTGGTTTGTAAGTCAGGGAAGTATTTGGGAATCTTTTAACTGAGGTGTTCAAAGGGCTGTGTGTGTGTTTTGCTTTTTGTTTAATTTTTAAGAGGGTGTAAGAATGAAGGGATGTATAAAATATTTAAGAATGTTGTTTCTGAGGAAAATAAAAGTCCTGGGTACAGTGTTTAGCTTGTGCTACTTTGGTAATTTGAGTTCTTTTCCCATAAAGCCAGTGGGCCCTTGTGGGTCTGAGAAAGGCCTGTGTACCTGTGGGCGGAGTCCTGGATTTGCGACACTGTCAATCAGCACCTTTTAATTTGGCCCCTCCTCCTCCTTTTGAATCTTGGCAGTCTGTCCGTGTTCTGCAGTCCTCGTATCTCCCTCCATCACTTTCTTCTCCTTTCTCGCCATCGTTCTCCCTCCATCTCTCTCACGTGATGAGGCAGCAGTTGATGCAGCGTGAGCCGAGACGTCTCTTCAGTACGCTTTTCTTCGGCGTGAGGATGGCGATGATGGCTTCGTCGAAGACCGTTTTGAGCCCCTTCTGGGTCAGGGCCGAACACTCCACGTAGCAACAGGCACCTATCTGTGGGGGGGGGAGGTGGGAGGCTGTCAATACACATGCAATCTCACGCATTACCATAGAACAAGACAAGGTAGTGCTGGTGTGATTTTCAGAGCGCAGCTGTACCCCTCACCCGTCACCAGTGGCAACCTGACAGGCCAACGATTGGTTCGGTAAAGTGGTCTGTTCTAATTTAAAAAGTAAGTGTGTAACACACCCGTACCAACTGACCTCTTTTGCTGTTTTGGGCCAAAGCAGAGAAGATTTTGTGTGTTAATTTACCCACCCAGTCACATGAAGGGAGAAATGGAGACAAGGATATTCGCTCGCTGTATCTATGTCCGTAAGTAAAATTAAGGGAATGCATAAATCACATATCAGATCTTGATGAACAAATTATTTAAGTTGAAAATCTTTGCTGATGTACACTGTATAATTTATTAAGAACAAAATGATGCAATAACGGTAAATTGAACCAAAATCATCAACCTATTGAGGGCTGGATTCAAAATCACCCTGAAAATGAAAGTTATAAAATTGAAATCACAGGCTTATCCAAGTTGCAAAAATTTTATCACCGCAACGGATAATGTGACTCAATGGTGTGTACGGCCCCGCATGCCTGTATGCACTCCCGACAACGTCTGGGCACGCTCCTGATGAGTCGGCGGATGGTGTCCTGGGGGATATCCTCCCAGACCTGAATGAGGGCATTCGTGAGCTCTTGCACGGTTAGTGACGGGGCTTGGTGGCATCAGATATACCAATATACAACATCCCATAGGTGCTCAATTGGATTTAGGTCAGGGAAGCGAGAAGGCCAGTCAATGGCATCAGTGCCTTTGTCGTCCAGGAACTGCCTACACACTACCAACATGAGGCCGGGCATTGTCCTGCACCAGGAGAAACCCAGAACCCACAGCACCAGCATAAGTTCTGAAAGTAGCTCTAAGGATTTCATTCAGGTACCTAACAGCAGTCAGGGTACTGTTGGCTATGACACGGAGGTCTGTGCGACCCTCCAAGGATATGCCTCCCCAGAACATCACTGACCCACCGCCAAATCGGTCATGCTGGATGATGTTACAGGCATCATAACATTTACCACGGCGTCTCCAGACTCTTGCACGCCTATCACATATGCTCAGTGTGAACCTGCTCTCATCTGTGAAGAGAACAAGGCGCCAATGGCGGACCCACCAATTCTGATGTTCTCTGGCGTATACCAGTCGAGCTGCACGGTGCTGGGCTGTGAGAACAGGTCCCACTACAGGAGGTCAGGCCCTCATGCCACCCGCATGAAGACGGTTTCTGACAGTTTGGTCAGAAACATGCACACCAGTAGCCAGTAGGAGGTCATTTTGTAGGGCTCTGGCAGTGCTCCTCCAACTCCTTGCACAAAGGACCAAATACTGGTCCCGCTGCTGGGTCGATGCCCTTCTAGGTCCCTGTCAAGCTCTCCTCATGTAACAGCCGGTCTCCAACTACCTCCTCCATATTCTTGAGACTGTGCTGGGAGACACAGCAAACCTTCTTGCAACTGCACGTATGGATGTGCCTTCCCGGAGGAGCTGGATTACCTGTGCAATCTGATTGGGCTGTGGGTACCACCTCATGCTTCCAGTAATGACAACGACACCAGCAGAATGCGAAACTAGAGAATAATCTGTCTCGAGGAATAAAGAGATGACAATTGTCCGCGCCGCCACATGCATAACCATTCCCTTCTTATGGGGTTGCCTTGCTTTTGCCTCTCCATTGCACCTGCAGTCAATTTAATTTGCACCAAAGCAGATGAAGTTGATTAACCCATTTAAACCGGGACAGCATGTGCGCATTTTAAGAACGTGTCGTTGCCGACACAGATATGCGCGTAATTTTGAAAGTACCGTAATTACCGTAAGTTTTTGCAATAGAAAAAAAAAATTCCAACTGTTCCTGAAAGCTGAGAAGCTGTGCTTCAGCCCAAATACAGGTTACTATGGTAAACATGGCAGCATGATTCTCTGCTGGGATTTTTGCATTAGGCCTTAAAGGGTTAACAATCACTTGTGCTTTCTAAATGGACAGATTGATATCCCAAGTTTACCTGACTCGGTGTTATACTATGATGATTCCCTTAGTTCCCTTAATTTTTTTGAGTGGTATATTTCAATAGTGACAATTTTTTACCTCTTGGGCTTGTTATGGTTTGTTTGGGCTGTATATTCCAGAAGATTGATTGATTGCATCTTAACTGTACTCTGTCACCTTGAATTCAAGTTTATTTGCGGTGCAAGTCAAAAGATTGGACACAGCCATTTTTATAGAAGCCAGATTTTAGAAAAACACCTTTAACATTTGCATCTTCTTTATTTTTTAATCCAGTAGGTCCCAAGACAGCTTGATTTGTTCAGCTTCTATTTTTTAATGTGGAAATCTCTTAAGAGTTCCAACATTTTTGACACTATTCTGTGAATTATTTACTTCTTACCTTGTGCCATCTGAAGTCATTCACAGAAATTAAACCACTTAGATTTTACTAAAAACTGAACGGTATTACGCATGAAAAGTGTATCCAAACATTTGACTGCTACTGTATATTTATGTCAAGTGATCTTAGGAATCAGCCATTTTTACCCAGACCATCCTGATACTTCACGACTCCACTGTATGTGCCAGAGAAGCACAAAATTCATATTTGACAAATGGGTTCTGTGGACTGCCAATTGCTGCTTGGAAGAATGAAGCCACACAGCACAGAACGCCTGGTCTGCAGGAGCCTGCTGTGGGGTGCAGCAGCACTGCAATTATTACTGTCATGTCACCGTCACGCAAAAGTAAATAATACATTTCATATGAACACCTAATCTACTCTTCAGGTCCTACCTCCTTGGCCAGTTTCTGACCCTGTTCGGTTGTGATGGGTTTCTCCTTCATGTCGTTGAGCTTGGCGATGGTTTTCGGGTCATCACGAAGGTCAATCTGGAACAGAGACGCAGTCACAGTTGAACTGGGCCTGTAAAACAGGCTTTAGCCCTCCCGAGAATAAGGCCCAGTACAGGAAATCTCCCTCCCTGAGTCTGCAGGTGGGGCTGTCAGTCAGCATGAGTCTCAGTCTGGTCCTCGCACAGCTACCCATATGTGCACTCAGGAAAAACAGTTTGTCTTCAGAAATTCAGTCTCATGAGACTTATTTTTTTCCCTCGCATAGAAAATATTAGCTTGAGAGTACCCGTTTCCTTCACGGGGGAATTTTTCAAACTCCCCAGGCAAATCTTGACATGAAAGAAACTATGTCACCTAATTCAGAATATTTTGTCTTAAGTAAGCCAATACGTAACCAAAATAAGATTTTAAGTTGTATATATAGGGCTAAAATACATGAGATTGACTTGAGCTTTGGTTTTTGCTGTGGGAACCACACACACAAACCTCAGCCTCTTATTGGGTCAAAGTTTACCTTCAATCCCCCACGCCAGCCCCCTGGCAGTTTACCAACTCCTGCAGACCCCCCCACCAACACCCCCCTGATCACATAACACTCGCCCAGCGATGGTCTGTTTTCTGAGCGAGGGGTTCCAGGAAAGAAAAACTACTCTGGACCTGTAACACAGCACCGCCCCACGTTTACAGTGGGGGAGAACACAATGGATCCCTCCAGTCTCCACCTGGTTTCCATCCTCGGAGAAAAAACAAACTCTGGATCCGATTAAAATTCCACATCGTGATTTTTCAGCTGGAACTGGGACGGCAGCTCCAGCAGAGCATGTGGTGTACCGGCACCCCAGAACCCCAGAACCCCGTCACCCCAACCTCGATAAATTGGGCCTCCCTCTGTTCTCGCAAAGACGCGTACATGCACATGCACACCCCCAAAACTATACTCCTATGCGCACACAGCTGAGCACAGTCTCTCAGACGTGCTCAGCAAACAGCCGCAGACTGTTTCTCGTGTACGTCGGCACTCACAGATACATCCTTACACTCCCATGAGAGGCGTCCTTCCTGTCCTACACTCACCTGCACCAGTGAAAACACCGGCCCCCATTTGCCGATCCTACTGACACACTCCCATTCAGGCCTTTGCCTTCTCTGGCACACACACAACCTTGTGATGTCATCACTGTTCCTTGCCTATAGTATACCATATCATTAGGATTTCTCATGACCACCACAGATTCATCAACAGAGCTGTAAAATATAACCAGCGGCATTCGGTCACATGTTCACAGGGGCTTCAGAAACCTCACCCTTTACCACTCGATTGTCCTTAAGCTGTTATCATTCAAGTTCGCCAGATTAACAATCAATTTATTGACTGAATGACCAAGACCAATCCATAATAAAAGATGATCATGAAAAAATGAATGCCTATTGCTAACATTTATACAATTGATACAACATTGTTAGGATGGAAACATAAATGCAAAAAATCCAAAACTTTCGCTGACTTCCCAGCATTTATTTTCGCCGTCACTCTGCTGTGCATCGTACCAAACAACGCCCTTCAGCCGTGACTACATTCAGAATATAGAACGGATTCTCGGAACTTATTGCTTAATGAGCCTCGCAAACTAATTTACGAAAATCTGTGCTGTTTCACGAGCTACACGAGCGCAGACATAACAAAGACATTGATGTTTTACATAGTCACTTACATGCTGAAGAAAACGCCTTATAATTTTGTGGTGTAATGTATAATAATGCTATCAAAAATAAATTAGACTGTCGTCAGTTCTACCAGTTAGTCTGAGCAACTGTTGCTAATCGGAAGAAGTAAACTGCGAGAGGGTTAGGTTATTAAGCAGTGAAAGGTGAGGTTACCGCTGACCTTTGTTCCTGCCGACGACCCGCCACTGACCATAACCAAATGTCCTACAACTCACTGCATTTCGAATCACAAACGGCCACAACACGGCACTGCTCTACTTCCATCCCACAATACTCAGGCCTTGCCTTCCCAGTTCCCCATCCCAACCATATGTTGCGTTCCAGGCAACTCGTAACCCGTGATTTACCGGTTAAAAGTGGGCGGAGCTACCGTCAAACCTGTGAATTCACGCCGGTGAACTCGATTGTGCTCAACGTACTCCGACTTCCTTGTTTGATGTCACGCAGCTCAACTAAAATGGCGGCAACGGCTTTTTTTCAAGTGAAGTCAAGTATGAAGTCGTAACTCGTTACTTTTGCCTGGAACGCAATGAAGTCGTGACTCGTAACTTTGAAGTCGTGATTCACAGGTTCAAACCTCCACTGGAACGCAGCATTAGACTCTACAAAAAGATGGACGAAGCAACCGTGACGTCACCCATTGGTTTCAGCATACCATTTAGGAAGCCTCGATTTTGGCGATTTGAACAGCGCCATTTTGTCATTTTGAAAATAGATTTGATTCCTATCGGACGAGAGCATGAATTGAAGATCCAGGGAGGAGCGAGGGGTGGATCTACGGGTGGATCTGACCGTATCTGACGAGGATCAGAGGATAGCCGCGTCCCTAAAGCATATTCTGGCTTTATCCTTTATTCTAGCCTATTTGGGACCATAATTTACAAAAATGAACATCATGATATATCGAAGCAGACTTGAAACTTGCGATAGATACCATAAAACAATGTGAAAAATCATTATTGAAATAATAAATTAGGTGGGAAAGTAGGATCATTTTCTCATAGACTTCTATAGCATTGAATTTCTCTCTGCAACCACCGCGTGGCCATCTGCTGGCCATTAAATAGAATGCAATTTTTAGAGATTTCTGCAGTGGCCTCACTTTTCAGACCCGAGTGCTGCGTCCATCTTTTTATACAGTCTATGATCCCAACTTATGTTGACCAGCCTTTGAAAACCAGCTGCCCAAGGGAAAAGCAAACAGAGAAACACGCCCACATCTGTGATTACAATTCATTTTGGTACACAATTAAACATGAAATGAATTTTACTCTATTGGTACTGTTATTTTTTCCTCAACAGGATTCTGATAATTATACAAACATGGAGGCATTTCCACCAGTCTCTCCTGGGCCAGAGATAAAACAGCACAACTTATTTTATGCAGAAAATTAGACCTTATTTTCACTGTTCAAACTACTGTGTAATCTTTGTGGATGGTGAACAACTGAGTACCTAGCAAAACATCTGTGCTCTTAGAGATAAACTTATTGAGCACTTAAAATCCTTGATGATACACATTTCCAAGGTTTCGCAGTGAGCATTCAGGAACATTTTAGGAAGCAAACCATAATAACTGGGACATCCCACAAACAGCAACAGATGGAAAATGAGGAAAATTTAACCTACTTAACTCATTTGGCGCCACACTTTCAATGGTCCAGCAGGCCATTGTTATGCACTGAATACATGGGGGAAATGTAAACACAAGAACATTCTGAGTGACCACACGCGTGGTGATGAAATTGCAGTGCCATCTGGCGGAGATAGGTGGCACTGAAATTCTGGCAAATAGTATAACGCCAAGCGCCATTAACGTAGATTCACGTCAAAGACGTAGATCAACGTCAATGGCGCCAAATGAGTTAATGATTTTCTCATCCGGTGCACCCGCATTACACATCCAACAGAAGAGATGGAAGTTGCCTTGAATTTACCCCACATTATGTAAAGTTTGAGGGGGCGGGACCGGTCCCGCTACCTGGGTTCCGATGAGCAGGAAGGGGACGCTGGGGGCGTACTCCTGCAACTCGGGGACCCACTCCTCGCGAACATTCAGGAAGCTGGCCGGGTTCACCACTGAGAAGCAGATGAGGAACACATCCGTCATGGGATAGGATAAAGGCCTCAGGCGATCATAGTCTTCCTGCAGGATTGGGAGGGAGGGAGGGAGGGAGAGAGAGAGAGAAGAGGCAGAGAAGAGAGATCCAGATCAGCCAAATGGTGTATCGTTTTAGGGATGGCCATGTTTACGGAGGTCGCAGGTCCAATTCCCAAAAGAGCAGGGTTCTGGATCCCAGTTCCAGGAAAGCTTGTAACACGGCACGTCAACAATAAATTACACCAGTCGATGAAACACTAAACTCACTTCACCGAGTTACTCCAGGGCCTGAATTGAGTACTGGTTTTTGGGTGAAATGAATAAAAAGACTCTCCTGGACTATGGTTTCAGACTGCTGCCATATGTGGAACCACGGGGCACAACACAACACAACTCCCATGGCTCCAACACATACCCAGCTGTGTAAAGGGACACGGGCGAAATAATCCCAGTTATGCGACTCGTACTGGATATCCAAGCAAGTGGCGCAATCATATTTAACCCCGACTGAGCTGTGGACCCGTGAATCTCAGGTGCCGGCCAGAGCTCTACTACCCTGCTGCGCTCCCCATAAATGGCTCTTTGTGGAGCACGAGGATTCGGAGCAACAGGAGTCTGGAGAAGATTAAAAAAGGCCTGCAGCTGCAGGCCAAAGACTTTGGACAAGGACTCCATTTACCCCTCTCCACAGCCCGACTCCTCCGCTCTCTCATCTTCAATTTCATTTTATCAGCTTGAAAAAAAAAAATCTTTTCAGGTAAATGCCTTAAGAATTATGACTTTATTCATTTCCCTCCTGAATAGCACACAAAGAGGAGACATGGGCGTTGGGAAGGTCAATGAAACAATAAAATCCCCATCAGTGAAATTTAAAAATTGTGAATTTTAGACTGCAGTGCAAAGACCATGGTCCAGTTATCACATTTGCACTGAGAGCAAAATGATGCAAAAAGTGCAGTGGAGGAACACAAATATAATAACCTTCCCATAATGCTCTGTTCTACAAAGCTTGTTCTTTGACTGTGTGCTACAGCAGCTCAAATAATTTAGTCAGGATTTCCGCTGAACAAGTGATCATACAGTAGCTGCATTCCCAAGTCTATTCATCCGCTCCATATGGATGTGATTACCTACAAGTTAAAGGACTGGCTCAATTTTCAGTGCATCCATATTTAAATCCTAATCAACTGAATTGCATGTATTACGGCACTTCAAATTGCATTAGTGCCCAAATAATTATGGACCTCACTGTATACATGAATATATCTAAGAGTGTGTGTGTGTGTGTGTGTGTGTGTGTGCATGGTAAATAAACAGGTTGCTGATAGAGCAAACTAAAATCAGTGAAGACTGAAGACTTGTAGAAAGAGCGGCAGCATCAATATGTCACATGGTTTTTTTTTTTTTTTAAATTAACATAATGCTGTCTGGCAGGTCCCTCACACAACCCACCCAAATACCGCCTCAGCCTGTCAAGCTCACATACAGCACCGTACCCAAGGGATCCGGCACAACCTCAGCCTAACCCCTAATGACCTCACGACAGATTGGCCAATCACAGCGAACACAAATGAAATACCCCACTTCCTTTCAACACCCCTGTAAGCTCACAGTAGCACCCAACTGGCTGTGAGAAAGACAAATGTTCTTGCCACAAGTGGAATAATTGCATTTTTCATGAAGTGGAGTAGACAATGGATTGAGAGCACATACAGTTGGCCAGTATCACAGAGCATTAAGCTGCATGTGCTTTGCTGAGACAAACTGACTTAACAAATGGAAAAGAGGTTTATGAGAGAGAACATATCTTTAGATCCTTCCAAATCTTTGAGCCATTTTCCATAACTGCACCAAAGTCTCAGCACTAATCCACATCTTTGTTCCATAATCCAAGATGAGAATCATAAATAAAAATATTACTATGAAAACAAAGCATTTTTCATGCTCAGGATAATTTATTGTTATAGTAATCCTACAAACATCAAGAGGCTGGATGAGCATTTATCACATGAAGAGAGGTTGTAAAGCGCAGATATCTTACGGTGCTTCTGAGCTCATCCTCACATAATCCACAGTGTCTACAGTCTGCCAGGTGTACCTGGTTTACACCCAGTGTCTGGGCCTTCAGTGATCTTAGTTCATCACTCGTCACGGCCCATCTCCTCCTGTTCCAGTCTTAAAATAGATCCGCTTCATTGTCTGCCTGTCTGGGGATCTGTCCAAGGTTTATCGTTCTGCTAGAACAAGGCCTCAATCACTGTAGGGGCCTGTCATTCCATTACTACTACAGACCATGAGACCTTCCAATTTATATGTGTGTGTGCTAATGTATATGTGTGTGTGTGTGTGTGCGTGTGTGTGTATGTAGCTGCAAAATCACATCAAAGAGGAACAATGTAGAGTGCGTCAACTCCCCTGTAACACGGTTCCTCCCTGTGGCAGACAGGTTGTAATGATGATTTAGTGACACCATTGGCTGCACTGTAGGACCTGCGGAGAGATTACAGCAGGCCGACTGACGGCTGCTTGACTCTTTAATACTGATGGGTGCTGCTGTCAGGAGCGGGCCCAGATCACAGGTGAGCCATGAATAACAAAACAGCAGCTGGGCCAACCCGAGTGAGGTCATGCTCTGTGTGTGTGTGTGTGTGTGTGTGTGTGTGCGGAAGCGTATGCAAGTGGGTGTCTGAGTGCACGTGTGTGTTCGTGTGTGTCTGTGTGTGTGTGCGTGCGTGTGTGTATGTGTCCAAGTGTGTGTGTGCGTGTGTTAAGTGTTTGCGTAGGTGTGTGTGTGTGCCTGTGTGTAAGTATCAGTCAGTCTGTGTCTGTGTTGGCCTGTGTATATGGGAGAGAATGTTTGTGCTCGCTTGTGTATGTGCGCATGTATGCATGAGTGCACTTTTGTGCCTGTGTGCATGTCTTCTCTCTCAGCTTTGTTCTGGCTCAGTGGTGGGGTTAATCTGCATAATCAAGCCAATAATAAATGCTGAATGGATTGAGCAGAAATGACAGATGTCTTATTTATTAAACGGTGATATGCAAATTGACCAGAACCGGAAAGAGATATGAAGAGAGTGTTTAAAAGCATGTTTTGAAAAAGTATGTGTGTGAGAGAGAGAGAGAGAGAGAGAGAGAGAGAGAGGGAGAGGTGGAAGAGGTGAAGAATGCCCCAGTGCTATAGCTTCATTGAGGCCTGCTGCCATTTCACAAGACACAGAGGTCTTGTTTAAACTGTTCGACCAGCCTGCTGTTTCCCAAAGACTTCATTAATAATCGATGTTCCGGAGGAGAAGCTGACGGAGCATTAAAGTGTGTCAGACAGAGGACATAAAGCTTTGAAACAATGTCCCCTGCCGGGAAGCTTGTGTGGAGCCTGTACCCCAAACTGCAGTCTGGAGAGCCCTGAGGTTTCCAGAAAGAACTTTTCGGGGAATCTCATCATATTGAGGAGGAAAAAAAAACTTCACTTTCTAAAAATGTACTTCCTATAGGTCAGCCAGAACATATACTATTTTTGGCAAAAAATAATAAAGAAATAAATCTTATTTTGACATTTTCGGTGATGTGCAATCACTGCAATTACAAAATATTAAAATGCTGAAAATAAAATGTTGAATGGGCTCATGACATAATGACATCATGAGTTGGGTATCACTGCTCAACAGAGTGTGATTCAGCCATTATACTTCAGCCCACACAGAAGCATGTGTTGATTACAGGTGTCAATCAAAACCCAATTTATCCTCACTAACACAGCAATACACTATATGATCTCAACCAATGGGCCATATAAATTCCTCTAAATTGAACCGCAGAAACACTGCCATACAGCAGCAGGAATAAAACAGTGGCACCTAACACTAACAGCTTATGTAAGGTTGCTAAAATGTTCTCACACTGGCATAATCATGCAGTATTGCCATACTCAAGATTCTGCAGCTGAGTCCCATTAGATTGACAGGATTGAAAGTTAATAGTTCCAAGTAATGGTAAAATCACTGACTTTCTGGGTTGGATCCTGACATAAATTTGTCCTTCATCTTAAAATGGTTGCATAAGGAAGCACAGACTGAGCTATAACTGTGTCCTGATCTGGATTCCAAGTATACTGGCCAATGCGAGCCTAATGTTTCATTTTCAGAATGAAAATAAGCATTGGACAGAAGAACAATACCTGCAGAAAACCTCAGCAAAATGTTTCTATCCAAAGAACAAGAATATAGAAGAGTTAACTTAGATTTTTTACAAATTTCCCAAGTACTTGTGTGGACATTGCCCACACTTTTCTCAACCTGGTGGTACTACAGAGCAGTGGTTTGTGTTGATGGAACAGGGCCTATAACAGTAGCCACTCCACTAAACAGAGAGTAGGGGGGTGGACTGACAACTTAAGCTAAGAATAGCAACCCTTAAGCCATGGTACTCAACCTGCCTGAAACAGTATGATTTATGTTTTGTAGAATTACCTCAAATGGCAACTCCAACTGTAATAAACCTCACCCGACTTGGCTGAAACTATATCAATAAGAGATCAGCACCTGAGGGAATCTCCCCATCAGATACACCGAAAGCGGACATAACGCAGGTGTGAAAGATCACATGCAGTCTTACCATGCACAAGTGAAACTAGATCAATTTAACATAATCTTGATTATTTTACCCCCTGTTCATATTTTAAGCTTTGCTCCATACTATCAGTTCTACATGAGAGACTGCAAATGTCGGCAAAATGTAGTAGTTTAAGTTCAATTCAAATTGCTATTTATCTGTGTAGACGCGGCAGGGCATCTGGCTCGACCAGCATACAATAATATCATTCTATATATTTGTGACTGCACTAGGTGTATAAACAAGGGACTACGTGATAAAAACATTTCAAGTTATGACCCTTAGCAGCATAATTGTGTATTGCTCAAAAGCCTAAGTGGAACGCAATGCTGAAATTAATACAATATATTGTACATAGTGTTTGAATTTAGCAGCATGCCATGGTGTAAAAATGTGAATGAATATAAAATCTATACGTGAAGACTGGCCCACAGGACACCGAGTTGACTTGTCTCCTAGAACCACTCCACTTTTCCACTTCTATAAAAAAATCAAGGAAGAACATAGAATCATCAAATTAAGGCACAATCACCGCAAAGTGGAAAGATCAATGATCCAGCTATAACTATCCCTGAATGTGTAACAGAAAAGATTGACTTTAGTTTCATGGCTACAATGGCATCATTTTATTCTCCATGTCATTGGCTTCCCAACAAGACAAAAAAATGAAGACACCGTTTGTGGAAAATGTCTGGTTAACACAAGTCAAACTGAAATCAGAAGTTGTGATGGCAAGCTGCAAAGGCTGCGCAGTTTCGGGGCAACAGACGGTGCTACATGATCAGGCATAGTCTCTTCATCATACCCCTTTGTCAGCACAGTAAACAGCCTGCTTTCTTTAGAGGTCTGACAGAGGAACACTTCTCTGAAATGCCGTACTGTTTGATAGCTCTATCTCTTGTGGTAAGCCTACTTGTGATAAGCCAAGCAGTGTGCACACACCAGTCTCAACATAGACTACAATACAACATTTTTAAGCATGAAAAATTTGTGCGCAAATTTACAGAAGATCAGATAACACATGCAATGGAGTGGTAGGGTGATGAGCAGCCACTTCTAAATAGACATACGACACAAGCAAACACGGACGCACGCTACAAGACAAAATCAATCTGAAAAACTATCGTACACACCTTTCTCGAATTTCAGTCTCCCTCTCCCTGCCCCTATTCTTCTCACTTCTTTCAATTCAGCACATCCTGATAGGTCAAACCAATATACAGCGAGATCTGTAAGTATTTGGACAATTACACCATTTTAAAGAGCTTGATTCCCAAACGGTTTTCAATACGTGTACAAGTACAAAGTAGTCAGAAAGCACTGCAATTTGAGGACATTAACATCACTATTGAGCAAAACTTGCAGAAAGTGTAGCCCTTAAAAATTCAATTCCCAAATACTTACAGAACTTACCATCCATTTAAATTCACTGCTAGTCCACACCGTTAACGGTTTGTCTGCTCCATTAACTGCCCCTCTCCTGTTTCTACAATCTTTTGCTGACATCAGCACGTTGGTCCGAGGAGGTTTTCGTAGCATGTTAATGGTTTATACAGCAGAGTTAGCGCATTGATGAGGGGGTGGACACTGAGGGGAGGGGGGGGCGTTCTCTTCCGCTCCATATAATTCATGGCTTATAATAACAATTTAAGTGCCATCTCAAACCCTTCCGTCATACTCCCTGACAGTGGATGGGGACTGTAATTGCGCACCGTCTCCTGCCCGATACTGAGATTTAATGCAGAATTATCCACAATGCAACAGCCGGCACAGAAACTTCCCAAGGGCGCAGTCTGTGATTAATGCGATCCCCTCTCCTGGTCGCCGAGAGGTTCGGGACAGCCCTCGCTCTGCAACACTCAAACAGGCCCACACAGAAAACAAAACTGCTCGTTTAGGCACAAAGTGATGATTTGAGGATGTAACACTCATCTTAGCCAGATGTCTGATCCGTGATTGATATTCCGAGTCAGCCTTTGCTCCGCCCTTCCCGTTTCCAAATGATTTATTACGATGCAAAAGTGCCCCAGCAGGGACATTAAAATGCGTGTTTCTGCGGTAGTGTTATTCAGTGGGGTACTTATGAGCAGTCGTTTCATGCATTGTGTTGGTGTAGCTTACAATGGCAGTCATGTTGCAGTAGTCAACAAGTTTAGTTCAAATTCGCCACAGGGATCAAGTATACACAGACTCAGTAGCCTACACAACAAGTCAACACATAGAATATCTTGAATGTAAATGTTGCTAAACGTGCTTTCACGAGTACGCACTGTCGTTCCAATGTCTGGTGAGTACTCAGTAAAGATAACACTTTTCTTTAACCCTTGAAATAAGGCAGACACAGCACTGAAATATCCATGACATAACAGCCATCACAAGGCAACATAGCTGATGAAGCCAGTTCATGTCAGAACTGCCATCACATTTATCAGCAAAGAATATGGCAAGAAAATCTGGCAAAACATTTAGTACTGATAAAAGACAGATTCTTTAATTTGGCATATCTAACCTGCCAATCTGTTTAGCCACCTTAACAGGTATTATGTCATGAATACAACCATGTTAAGACAGACTTATGTCAACAGGTAAAAGCATGTACCCTTGTGCAAGCATGTATCCTTCTATGCACTCGTTCATTTCTTTTTACTTTCTTTCATTGCTTTTCAAGAATCTTCTTGACTCCTTCGGGTCCTACATCAAGAACGAGTCGGATCTCCACCAAAAATGAATCACTTCCTCCTCAGCGCAATATCTATCAAAGCAGAAAATTGAATTGACATCCATCAATAACTTCTTGAAATATCCCCTTAACCGACGAACGAATGAACAAACAAATGCTGGTGAAAACACTACGTCATGAGGTAAAATTAGTGGAAGCACAAACATAGCTTCTTGCACGTATTAGGAAGGACAGTAATCAGACACAGGGTGGCTATATAGCACCGCACTCATACACATTTTGCAAATACATATGAGCACACGAAAAAGCACAGACCATAAGGATTAAGACAATAATGCTATATATAAGGATAGCAATGCATACATAGTTCACATGACATGGATGTTACTGCAGTCAAAATAAAGCTGACTGTCTCCAATTTAGTCTGATAAATGACAGTTCTACAATCTATTGTGCTGCGCTACTAAAATACTTAGTAGTAGTAGTAGTAATCACGTGTGTGTGTGTGTGTGTGTGTGTGTGTCCATCTGTGCATATAAATGTGTGTCAGTCCAAATGCACAGTGGGCGTATGAGTGTAAGCGCAGCCTAGGACACCCCCAATCCCACATCCACAGTGATACTCAGCAAATCACTCCCACTTTAATGGCTCTTTCTCTTTTTGAAAATACTGTAAGAGGGACTTCTCTGGCCATCAAACACCAATTGCCTGCCACACTCATGCAGTCTGAGCGTGTGTGTGTGAACGTTTGTGTGTGTGTATGAGCAAACACAAGCCTCTCTTCTCCTCCTGTATGTATGGTGTGCATAAGTATGTGTGAGCGGAGTGTGCAGTATTCGGGCGGATGGAGGGGACGGGTGCTTGTAAAGTTCTCCACTGTAGTGGTTAGAACAGTCAACTGGTGGAAACACCATGATGTCGGAAAATATCTGTACAGAGACACGATTCTAAAGAGCTGTGATTACTCCATGTGGATCTATGTAAATACCTTAAGAGTAGCCTGACAGCATTCAGGCTATGTACATCCATATTAAGTGACTGGAGTTTGGGTTACAGTCCTCTAAAATGGTGTCTCTGTCTAAATACATACAAACCTCACCAAGCCAAGCTGGGACGTGATCTGAAGATGCACCTCGACAGCACCTGACCAGGCGTGAGCGCGACACAGCGGGAACCCAGCTGAGCAGAAGGAAATGGATCGGAACAATTGAGCGCTTGGGAGACTAATGGACTCAGACTGTTATAATTCAGGCCCAGCTCCTGCGGTGACTTTTCCCCCAATCACCCCCACAGCTCTATGTGCGCGTCCTGTTATGACATGGTGTGACTTCTACACGCCCCCACACAACCCCCACCCAACCTCGCAGTACCGGCCGTCCAAGCGATATTGATGTCATTGAGGGATCCGTTTTCATTTAGTGAAGCACAAAGGACAATAAATGTCAGATTCCCCCCACACATGTGCACGCACACACACACACACACACACACACACACACACACACAATCGTCATATAAAGCAGATGAATTTTTTACAACAGGGAAAAGACGTCACACAAAAGGCATTAATGCAGCCAGTACCGTCAATGTGTTCTTTATACTGTACCGATACAGTGACATTGTGTGTGCGTGGGTGTGTGTGTGAGAGAGCGAGAGAGAGCGAGAGAGAGAGAGAGAGAGAGAGAAGAGAAAAGTGTCAATAAATGTCTCAGAGAGCACACATGCCTGTGTTCGACACCACTGTGAACATAATGAAAATATATATACACATACAGGCGCATAACACCTGTGATTAAGCATGTACCCAGAGGGCATTTACGTGTATGTGCACCAGTGCTTAAGAAGCTGTCTAAGCAAGGTCTCTCCAACCACTAGCAAGAAGCAGCAGAGGCTCTAAATTACAGTAGTTCCCGGAAACAGACCAGACAGTCAAATGGACAGACAGACAGAATGGAAGGAACAAAGAGAACAACGGATTGGTGCAGATAAGAACATGTGATTTACGGTCGCCCCCGTCAGCCGTTTACTGAAAACAGAGCTCAGAAGGACAAGCTGTCGCGAGGAATCCCCCAGCTCTGCGACACTTCCCAGCCCTGTGTAACAGTCTAACAGACGGCTAGTTCCTATGTGCTCACAACCGAGCGCTAAATAGGTCATATTACCACCCAGCATCTCTCTCCTGTCAATTACCGTCCCTTATGTAAGAGAGGAAGGAGTGAGGAGTGAGAGATTTGTGGCTACAAGATGTGTAGAAGAAAGACACAGATGGAGAGAGAGGGGTGTTAACAAAACAAATAATTCACAACCCTATTTCTGCTTATATCAACTGATTCTAATACAGAGGTGAAGCTGACCAGCAGACTCCATGTTCAAATGCAGCTGGTTACTCGTGATGTATTGTGCAACAACCCTCATCAGATGTCACCGGTTTCATTTTCTGTGTAAAACTGCATCTTCCTCGTCTGCGGCTCCACTTGCCAGTGTGTGTTTATTTGATCAGCAATAGGTCAGCTGTGTGAGGTTTCGTCGCTTGCAACGACCGCCACCCAATCTGCACATCGCAAAACAGAGCCTTGCAGTGAACCTTAGGGAGATGTGACATATTTGAAACTGGCTAGGAACAAGGTGGCTACATAACTGTGCAAATGACTGTGTTTGTTCTCCAGTTTAAAGTGTGGTGCACACTGGTTTGTATTCAGGAAAGATTTTGAAGTGGGAGAGCTGATTTGGGATCAGGTTTCATTGCATAAGGTTAGGTAATGTGGGGAAAACCAATCCTTGATCTGCACTGTTCCACTGTCTGTTTTTTTCTAATAAGGCCCGCTGTTTCTAAACCAGCGCACTAGGTGGGTATTTCATCACAAAAATGGAAGGCTTATACATGAGTATATATGTGAGAGTCTTAAGGTCTTTACACACCGAGGACAAGGCAAAAAAAGAGACGAAAATCCCTCTATTAAAAAAAAAAATTCGAGCCCATGTGTCTTTGTGAGCCGATCCACTCAAAACCAAAACTTTAGCAATTCGCCATCAGTGAGGATCCTGCAATCCCATTTCGTTTTTCGTTTCGCCCTTTGTGCGAAATGACCTCTAGAGAAGTGTCCACTTCCTGTCACGTCTGGTGGGATGGATTCTAAACCCTTCTGGCGCACGAGTGTGGTCATCAAGGGCAGTCACAGCATAAATGATCACCAGTTGGGCCAATCGTTCCCAATTTGATCCACAAAATATAAAAGAGAATCGAAACAATAACCACGTAGCATGCGTGCGGACACCATGTGCTTTCTACTTTCTCCCCTTAGTCAGCGATAAAGGATCTATGACCGAGCAGTCAGCCGCCTTCCCAAGTTCAATCGTATGACGCGAAGAGGAATAGAAATTAATACCTAAGGCCCTCTGGCTCCAACTTCAAACGTGAAGCTGCCCTACCCATTATCATTCACACCCCAAACCCTCTCTGCTCGCCCGGATCGAGAATCTATGTCCTACTATCAAGTGAAATTCCAACTGGTTTCCAATATAGTTGGTGTAAATGACACCCAATCCTTGCCAAGGGGATACTTTTTCAGTGTCCAACTCTCAAGCTGCGAGTCAGTACTCAGAGAGAACAGCTGGTACAGCCAATTATATCAGCAGGCACAACACTTCTAACAGATCTACCGCGCTCATTTCGCAAGACTAATTTTTCATTCGACCAAATCGCATTTCATCAAACGTGATACTATCCTGCTATTGGTCAGTACCAGGGGTGTTACCAGGCTTGAAGTTTTGCTTGGGCATCGGCACTCAAAGCCCAGCCTATAAGAGCCTATAAAATAGCTTCATGCTCGCTAGCAGCCTAATGCTGACGAGCAACCATGGTTGTGAAGTTTTCTTCCTTCCTGGCACCATAACCGACTGCTTGACAGTAATAATTGTAGCCATTTTTCATGATAATTTATGGAGGCACAGAAACATATTACAGGAGAACCCAGTAATTGTGGCCTGGCTTTGTCTCAGGAGAGTACATCCCACAAAATGAAGTGAGTCACTGTCTTATGTTCAATAAAACTAAATGATGACATAGCCCCACGCATACTTTTTTTTAATCTACCTCCTCTTAAAACTGACTCGTTGCAGCATAAGTCAAGTAAGAGCTGAATCACACAATTGCAAAACAGTTGGTGCTCAGAATAGTCTGAACTTAAGGATAACCGAGCAAGGTCTGTGGGGCTGTAGACTAATTAAACTCAAGGATCTGGACTAGCTGGAAGCGCTTTATAGGAAGTGGGTGAAGTTCAGGTCTTAGTCACTTCAGAGGTGTAGGGCCTGTTGTTGTTGCAACCCTGTTTTGGTTCACCTCAAAATAGAGCAGTCAGAAAGCAAGTGTGCAACACTTAAGTTGAGCAGCAAGCCTGTTGAGCGACAGTGGCGTTTAAGGGCGAAGAAAACTAATACCGCCAAGGGGTGGAGATCTTAAACGATACACCCCTTCCCCCACTACTCTTGCATCACACTTACCCCGAGTCATGTGATTCACACCCCAGTAGCGGTTGGGGACTTCCTCTACAGCCAGTAAAAGAAATGCACATGCTTGGTCTCTGCGTGAAACCATGAGACAGACCTTATGCAATGCACCAAGCCAGACAAGGACAGCTACACAGTCAAATGTTGAAACAGGAGCCGACACAAGGCAAATGGGGGAGGGTCCTTACGGTGGAGTGTGTGCCTGTATATGCACAGACGTACGTGCATGAATGCATGCGTGAGTGTTCAAGTATGAGTATGTGTTTGTGGGTTGGTGTGAGACCATGTGTGTGTGTACTACAAGTGTGCCTGTGCGTGAGCTTGTATTTGTGTCCAAATCTGCTGGTAGCTACAGGCTTGTGAAGACATTCAATCACAACCATCTGACTTTCTACCCTATAAACTCAAAATAGACTCCACTCCACTGTGCTCCTTCAGGAATTCAACACAGCCGCCCAGCTATCAGAGGTTATACAAGCTTCAGAGACCAAGTGAGCGATTGCAAGACAGAAGGCGGAGTTAAAAAGGTTAAAGACAAAGTTAAATCCATAAATGCATTAGCAAAATGACGACACAAATGTGTATATTTATGTGGCGGGAACAAAGATATGCCGAGGGGTCAGACCCGGTCCAGTATAGTGATTAGACACATCAGCCATTGGACTCAGGGTCGAAGGACATTTCTTCAACAAGTTGCTGAACTTCAACAGAGATTAAACTGGTGCAAACTGTGATTAAACACATTGCACCCAAAATCGCTAGGTGTCATGAGTGAAGTACAACACGTCCATACCAAATATGAAAGTATTCGGTCAAAAATTACAGCCCGTAGAGCGTCCACATGGAAGTGTCCATGGACACGGATGCAGAGATGACACACGTGAATCCATAGTAGCCGTCCGACTTCGTCCGGGGGTCACAACAAGAGTATATTGGTTGGGCAATATGTAAATAGATGAAAAAAGCAAATGAATTATAAGTTGAGTGGCAAGAACAGGCCATTCAGCCCATTTTCTCATCACTAATGTGAATCTTACACTTTGGATACTTAAAGACTAAATGGTATCTAGCACTGTATCAAGCCTGATCTTGAAAACTCTCAGGTTTCTGCCTCTACGATATGGCCAGGCAAGTTATTCCACACAGTGTTCACTCTTTGTGTGAAAAAATATTTCCTAGTATAAATGCTAAATTTACTCTTGGCTTACTTCCATTTGTGACCCCAAATTTCCTGCAAAGTTAACTTTATTAATCCCTTTTACATATTTATAGACCTCAATCAGATCACCTCTAGTCTCCTTTTATGAAAGCTGAAGAGACTAAGATACTTCAGAGTGTCTCCATGGCTTTTATCTTATATACAACAGACTGACTGGAAGGGCCGAGAAGGAAAAGCCAATCACTGCCATTTCATTGGCAAGTTAATTACATTCTACTGCCCCCACACAGTCAAGGCCAACGACAAAGCCACTTCAGAGCCCTCGGCCAATCACAAAACCTTTTTTTGTGCACCTGTCATCTTGTTTGCACCAGTGCGCTTTAACTCCCGACATTCCTGATCAGAACCAAGAACCCACACCCAGCAACCCCCATTGCCCATCCCCCAACAAAGCATATTCCCTATTTAACAATCAAAGCAGTCACATGCAAATATAAAAGGATTGCTGTGTTACTCCAATCATTTAAAAATGGTTTTGAAGCATTAACATCTCTGGGCACCCAACCACGCACTCATAATAAAGCCTCCACCGTCATTAAGAACAGACGGTTTGTGTTTTCACATTTAATAACGGCACTTCACCGTAAACACATATTCAGGCCGATAAAAAATTGCTTGTAATCTGTAATGTAATTACCTTGTCGTGAAGCCATTTTTCAGGAAAAATAACCCATGCTGGCACACAACAGCGACACACGCACACATCCACAGATGCTCACAGCTTTAACATCGTTGGAGAGAAAATTCACCTGGCACCTACCCTCCCAGACATTTGTTAGGAGTCAGACAGAGCCCAGGCTGGCACAATGACAGCCACCGACGGCATTCAGATGGGATTCCCCGGGGCAGCGGAGCACCGAAGACTGTGACTTTACACCTGGGAGGCAAACACTTCTGCAGTCCTCTCACATCCCGACCCCTTCGGCGACGCAGCAAAGCTGGCGGCCTCTCCCGCTGCAAATCAAGTAGTGACTAATAAAATGAAAAGTGACAACTAAATGACCGGCTAGCTGCTGGGTTGGCTCACTCTGTAAAGATGCCGCGCTGCGGTGTGCAGGAGTGAACACCACGGCATCGGATCGAATCCAGTGTGCCTGTGCAGACTGTAGCCAGCGGCGCTTAAAGAGCAGTACAAAATTAGCTTTGCGCTGCTCAGGGATATGGGAGGGATACAGTCAGTTTGGGCTAGCATTGCCTGTTGCTTGAGCACCTCCTGCCGGCCATCCGGACACTCATGCTGGAGTTTACTTCACCCCCGCTCTGACCCTGTAAGGTTTGAAGCTGAGGGTGAAAACAAGTGGCAGCTGACAGGCCAGTGTTTTCTCGAAGAACCACAAAATGTGCTCTCCCAAGATGGCAGCAAGTCACAAACGAGCTTGCTTGCTTGTACATAGTTCCCTGACTGGACATTCCAGATTTGGGCGAGATTGAGCATGCAAAATAATTTTTTAAAATAGACCTGATATGTTAACCTTTGTCGACACATGGCAGAATTACTGAGCACATAAGCTGAATTAAAATGCAAAAGATGCATCCACTTTGTAAGAGGAGTGAAGTTTTAAACACAGCAAGATCATGCAAAACCCCCACAGAAAGGTCTGGGATAAGAACCCAGAACCTTCTCTCTGCGAGTGATCCCTGCTAGCTGCAGTTCTCCCACTCCTCTCCCTAACTCTCTCCTCCCTCTTCCCTGGAGATGAGAGGGGGGGTGAGGGAGACATCTTCGGGAGAGAAAAGCTCCAAACCAGCCACAACCAGGAGGAAAATGCACTTAACATCCACTTCCCACTTCCTCTTCCGTAGGGGTCGTCATTCCCAGGAAAAAAAAAAAACGCAGCAGCCTCAAAGAAGAAAATGAATGAATAAATAAACACCCTCCGCTCAGTTTTTCAGCTCTAGACGGCTTGAGCATGAGACGGGCACACCGTCACGCCTCATATCCTACCCAGTCAGGATTCATGATGGCCCTTCCATTTCTAACAGGGTGAGGAGCTGTTTTCTCTGGGCATTGATTCTGCAAACCTAGTGAATAATGAGCTTTCGAACACCGAGGTCAACAGTGGACAACACACCAGGGGTGTGTGGTGGCAGGGTTCTTCAAAACTGTGCAGACTTTATAGTGGTAAGAGAAACATGGCTCTACAGAAGGTCTCCGAGGGGTTGGCTGCAAATTACATGGAGGACAACCAGGTGAGTCGCCCTCATATCCAAATAAAGTCGTCAAATAAACAGTGTGTATTTACGGCAGAAATCAGAGCAGCAGACAGAGGCAAGACAGTAAGCACAGTAGGGGACAACCCACGGGAGGTAGGTGGCCCCAACTGAAATAAGCTTTCAGCCTCTGCTCATACAGCATCACCCCGAAGAGCCAATGCTGTGAAAATAAAGGTTAAACTAGAGACTGTCTTGGGATGGGATCACACCAGCCGCTCTTCTGACCCCTGAGTTGTGGTTCTTTTGGTCAAACCACACCCATCTTCAAACCTGACCCTCATTGTGATCTCAACCACACATGTGTAAAGTTTAGAGACTGCATCATGCACAGTTGTGACACTATACAGGTGACAAAATCTAATCTGTCTACAAACAGACTATTGAAAATGAAACCGCCTGTTAAGTACTCAAACCCACTTCTGTGGTGGTTCCCACTACAATTGGGGTCTCAGCACCACATTTTGCCATGACACACAAACACACACACACACACACACACACACACACACAGAAACTCAAAAGCAGAGAAGGCAATACCAGCCAACGATGTCGGGGTGGTAAGAATAAAGTGAGGGCCATAAATGTCAACCCAGATGCTTGGCAACAGATGTGTATTCAGCTACACAGCTGTCAATCAAATGTCATCTGTTATCATCAGACCAGCACCCTGCTGCGTGTACAACTGCGCGCGAAAACGCACACACACATGCACACACATGCACACACCCCGGGCACCTGCAAATTCTGCCCATACACCTGCAGATTGAGGCCAAATAATAATGGCATTCAAGTTACACTTTCTAATCAACTCCATGTACTATAATTTGGGGAATGTTATTGAATTCTAAGATGTGCATCATTATAGGCAAAATAACCATCATGAACCTCAATCTTCCTGTTTCTGGAGGCTCTTAGAATATTAGGTCTCCACGACTACGGAAGGAAATAACCAGTTATTTTTGTGCTCGGTTGGTACAAGAATCCGGTCATCCTGCTTTTCATCCTACTCTTTCTGCCACTGAGAAGATCTGATACACAGTATGTATCATGAACTATGACCTTTCTCACCTGATACAGGACGCACACTGGTATAGCGGTGGAGAGGTGGAGCAGTGGGGGGTAGGGAGTGGTTGTAGCCATACATGAAGCTGATTTCACAGAGATGTACAACACCCCACTCTAAACCAGAAGTATGCTACGCTTGCATCCATTCCAAAGCATAATTCAACTAGAAAGCACTCAGATAGAGCGTTACCTCAGTCGTTTTGAAATTCACTGGCGGAGGAATAATCATTGAATGATAGTCTTAAACGAATCGACAGCACCCTCTTTAAAACGCGGAGAAATTCTTTCGGATCTTGGATCAAAACGTAAGTCAGATCCTCACCAAAATTGAAGCACTTCCTCCAATGTATCCATCGACACACATTTCATTGACATCCCTCCATAACTTTTTGAGATATCCTTTTAACTGAGGAACGAATGAACAAATAAAACCAAACAACCAAATGCTAGTGAAAACATATTTCTGCCCGATGGAGGTAAAAGAAATAATAAAGGCAAATCTAAACAATTAACAGTGAAGACGGAAGACTTCATCTACTGCAAGAGTGTAGCATACCCCTGGGTCAGACACGGCAGCCATTTTGAAGCAAAACACTCACTTGTCACCAGGCTGAGGTGCTAAGAGAGACAGCAGGAACGCACTACACTGTTGCAACTCCATATGCCAGATTCCTCGTCTGACAGACGCGTTAATCTAAAGCTCATTTGAAGATATCAGCTGACTAACAGGGGTGTGAACACTGTCTCACACCAGACCCTTTTCCGTCAAATTAGATCAGTCTTACGTGATTTTCGAAAGAAGCCTGCTGCCGTGGTAGGATAAACACATTCAAAGAGCTGCGATATGATCCGTAGGCGTTTACGCATGCAAATACAGTACAAACACGCACACGAGCGTGCGTGCGCAGACAAACACACACATGCACAAGCACGCATACACACAGCTGGCATCACACGGATTTCATCCGACACAATGAGCGAAATACGAGTGTGGAACTAAACATTGAATAGCAACTGAGTGCACATCGATGTACTGAGAAACCACTCCAATGACAGAGGGAGGGATGGAGAGACAAGAGTTAGAGACTGAGGGACAGGGAGAGAGAGAGAGAAATTGGGAAGAGAGAATTGAGGAGAGACAGAGTGAGATGGGGAGGGAGAGAGAGAGAGACAGAGAGAGAGAAGCACTCATGACAGTGCATCGCATGTGCCCCAAGCCTTTGTCTGCAGACCCTGTTCTGCTCTGAGGAAAAGCGGGGGTGTGTGTGTGTGTGTGTGTGGGGGTGTTGGGGGGAGGTGGAGGATTGTGGGATAGGAGCTGTAAATGTCGAGCTCAGACATCCCGTTTATCTGCGGAACACGGGAGAGCCCTCCTTTCCCCAACACCGCAGGAATAAAAACCTGTAAAGCAGCAAGGCATTCTGGGAGCTCTCTTCAGCAGTGGATGTTCTGTACTGCAGCCCAGAGACAGACCCAAATTTAAACATTAAAAAGTAGATCACAGCCCATTAACCATATTTAATAATGATCTGCTGAAGAGAGACAGTATAAGAGCAGAGCTGGAATAGTACAGGAACCATCTGAGGAGGCAGAAGTCTCCGAGCCTCATTTTGTGGTAACACCCATACTTATTCTTCCCACTTAGAAATGCCCAGTCATCACTGTGGGCCCGTTTCCTCTCTAAAACAGTATCGCAGCAATCTTGGAGGGAGCAGACGAGAGATTTTGGAGAGAAGTGATTATATGTACTGAGCAACTATAAGCTGCTAGCCTCTGCTACTCTTCATTCTAGCCTACCAAAGCTAGGAATCACAGCCCAAAGGACTGCTGGAATTATGCAGTTGCTGAAAGTGTTATGAAGGTGGCTGTATTACCAGGATACACTCTTGCACACTGAGACAAGGTGAGAGCATTGCCAACGGAAATGCATGAGTCCTCAGTGTTTCTACAATCATTTTGGCGAGAGCTGAAACTGCCCTGTATAGGGGCAGGTGCATGGTCATAGGCTGATGAAGCACAGAAGGCTGTTTGCTCTTTAAAGGTGAACTAAGTAGGATTTGTCGGTTGCAGTTTGTAAACAAAACATTCAAAGTTGGCCCCTCCTCCCTGGCTTAGTGACATCAGGAGCACTTACACTGCAGTGCTATGTCCTGACCTCACACCCTGAGAGCTGTTACTGGCTGGGGCTACATAGTCACAGCCCAAAGGCTGACGCCCAGAAACATCCCCTGCAAAGCAAATAATAAAATACAGGCAGACAGCAGGGTCTCTGCAGATATAGACACTGCCACACACTTACAGTGGGTCATAAGAGATTATTGAGAGGGACTGTTTTTGTAGAAGTCAATACTACTTTTAAGAAAAATCCTACACTGTATACCTTTCAGGGATACTGATGACTCCAAAGTCAAAACAATGCATGCAGTGCATAGGCAGAGTTTTTGGGGGACCAGCGGGGCAGGGCCCCCCAGTGAAATATCGAAGTACAGCAACCCTTGAATAAAGCTCATTTGCACCTCTCAGCACTAGGGTTTCATTTCTGGAAACATGACTCCCAGAGCTACCCACCCAAAGCCTTTCTCCTTTCCTGAAAAATATAACAAGAAGATATTTGGGGGGCACAGTTAAAACATATTGGTATAGAGGGGTGCAAAAATTTGGGCACCCCTGGTTTAAATGACTGTTGCAATTAATCTCCAAGTGATTGAAAGCAAACCTGAACAGTAAATGCTACAGTTAAACATGACACATTTCATCACATTTTAAAGCAAGAATAATTTTTATTTTAACTTTTTACAGTTTCAAAATAATAAAACAAGGAAAACGGCCTTGTACAAAAGTTTGGGAACCCTTTCAGCTAATACTTTGTAACTCCTCCTCGGGCAGCTATAACAGCTTGCAAACGCTTCTTTGGAATTTTTCCCCATTCTTCCTGACAGAACACCTCTAGCTCAGAAATATTCTTCAGCCTTCTTGCATGCACGGCATGTTTGAGGTCTCTCCACAGATTTTCAATAATATTCAAGTCTGGGGACTGTGATGGCCATTCCAAAACCTTCATCCGTCTTTCCTGGAGGTACTTCATGGTGAATTTTGAGGTATGCTTCCGGTCATTGTCTTGCTGGAATACCCAACGTCTTTTCAACTTCAATTTCTGGACTGTGCTTTGAGCATTAGCCTCGAGAATGTCTTGATATTTGGTGAAATCCATTCTTCCTTCCACCCGCACAATATTGCCTGTGCCCCCAGCTGCTACACAACCCCAAAGCATAATGGATCCACCTCCATGCTTAACAGTTGGCAACGTGTTCTTCTCTTCAAAAGCTTCACCCTTTTTTCTCCAAACATACCTTCTTTGGTTGTGGCCAAAAAGTTCAATTTTGGTTTCGTCAGTCCAAAGCACATTGTTCCAGTAGGCTCGAGGTTTCTCCAGGTTTTCTTTTGCATACTTCAGATGCTTAATTTCGTGTTGAGGTCGTAGGAAAGGCTTCTTTCTTGCAACTCTGCCATATAGGTCTTTGTTGCTTAAGGTACGCTGTATTGTTGTCCTGTGAACAACTAGACCTGTGTCTGCTACTCTTTTTTGCAGCTCTTTTGCAGTGATGTGTGGGTTCTTTTGAGCATTTCTCACCAGATCTCGGGCCATTCTATCTGAAATTTTTCTTGGTCTTCCAGATCTTGCCTTGACTTCAATTGTTCCATTTATTTTCCATTTTCTAGCGATCTTTCTGACAGTAGAAATGGGCAGTTTGAAACGTTGCGAGTTTTTTGTAGCCCTCTCCTTGCTGGTGAAGTGAATTATCTTGATTTTGACATCCTTGGACAACTGTTTAGAAGAACAAATCCTTTTTCACACCAGACACAACGGCCACCACAGTCGGATACTTTAGAAGGCATGGAGTTACTTCAGAATATATCGTTCAACCCTGGAATTATATTCACCTGACTCATTGAAGCCCTAACGAGTAAATCACCTGGGTCTGGGCCTTAGTAATATCTTCTTAAAAGGTAACAAAGAATAATCCAAAAGGGTTCCCAAACTTTTGCACAGGGCCCTTTTTCCTTTCTTATCATTTAAAAACTCAGAACAATTAAAATAAAAAGAAACCTTGCTTTTAAATTTGCAGAAAGGTGCCATGTTTAACTTTGTAGCATTTAGTGTTCAGGTTTGCTTTCATTCACTTGGAGATTAATTGTAACAGACATTTAAACCAGGGGTGCCCAAATTTTTGCACCCCACTGTATATGTTCAAAAACCGAGACCTGCCATTCGGGTAGTCGACTTAATCTACAAAGTAGGATCACTACTCACAAACTGTTTCAGATTAAGAATCGTATAATTAATTAACTGAATATTTAATTAGTAACCAATATGTTGCCAATACAGATTAAGACGTGATAATGACAATGAGGTGGCAAGGCTTCAATATAAGATTATATGAGCAGAAATTATCAGCATAATTCATCAGAAACTAAATCTATTTTCATCCCAACTCCATCTGACACAATAATGCCAACTAGACATAAATTGCCCATTCATCCTGACCATAATTCGTTTGATTAACTTTGAGTGATTAATGACTTTATTAGGCTACTCTAACTAACATCACTATTACAAAGGCTTGCACCAGCAGCATCTGAACAGCATCTGAACGCTAACCAAATAGGCCAACACAGTCTCCGCTAAATAGAATTAATTTGAAAACGCCAAATTACTTACTTTAACAAATTCTATTTGTTTTTACAATGATGAATTGCCAAATATCACTTCCAGGCAGCTATTTTCAGTGGACAGATCACAGGCAATGAACAAGGCATTTCATACTCTTTACAGCTCCAGGGAAGTCCAAGCTGCATGTGAAGTTCATATCATGTTCATTCTAATCTTGATTAGCATTAATGGTGTTCTTTTGCCATAAAAATAATTAATACCACCAAATGATACACTAAAGTGGTCAAGTTGGAAACCTATAGGCATATACACATTTCTCCTAGCTTGAATTTAGCGTTGCTTAAAATGTGACCAATGTGTTTAGCATTTTGGGTGTAGCTGAAGTTTTCCTTACAAACAAGCACAGTTCCCGCTGCCATATAAACTTGCTTTGGTGTGTGACTTGTTTAAATTAACAGCTGATCGAAATGCCAAGAAAAAAAAGAATAGGTTTTTTAATATCGCAACATCTCTGTCCAAATGTCGTCTGACAAAGATTAGTTTTTAATTCAATAAATTTTCCACTCAGTTTTTGATCACTGAGTGCATCAAGTTGATTTTCCCGATCATGAAAGACTATGTGAAAGGTGCTTTGTTTAAATGAGCCCGGGTCAACATTAATTATTTATCTGGTTGCCTTTGAGGCAGCAAAGCAGTTAATTTATTGCACTTTCATTCAAACGTCAGTTAAGCTTTTTTATCATAAGGCGATCCCATAGCCTAATTTTTATACAAGTAATAATTGTGCTGCTGATAGCATTTCGCATTTTTGCCTAACAACCATTTTGTGAGAAAGGAATTAAAGGCATGTCCCATATAGACGCCGGTCCGAAATGTAGGCCGATTGAGTTCAGTGATTGACGCAAATACAAGCCGTGGCTATAAATTGAAGTTTTATGTACAGTAAATATTGCAACCAAAATGGCAACTGTCCAAATGATGGAGAAAGGCATAGTTTTAAGACTTATAAAGCAAACAGTTTTCGCGGGGGCGAACCACCAAACCTCCCAGAGGATGCAGAGGATGGTTTCCCGAAATCCTCCCCACAAACCCCCCAAACACAAATATCATACTCAGCCTATGATGCAATTTCGCCCATTGAAATATTTCTTCAAACATCTGGCTGCAGCATGCATTTCCACACCATGAGGAGGAACGTCAGCCCAACATTGTATTTACTGCTTCTACACCACTTCCTCTAATAGTTCAGAAGATGGTTGTTTCAAAGATTTCCCTTCACAGTGCATGAATTTTACCCAACTTTTACTTTCATTGCAAATTATATTTCATGACCATTACCCGTAAAACAGGATGATCAAGAAAGCAATGAAACAGAGGCCCCAATGTCCAAAGTCAAGCTTTTTTTAATTGGTTTGATGAAGCAGTGACCACTTCCCTATACAAGAATAACTTGGAAATGACATGCTCTTAATTTAGTAATGCACAAATTGGCTGACATAAAACAAATCAGCAAAAAAAAAAAACAGATATAACTCTGTTTCAAAAGGATCAAATAATTGCCCTGCATCAAGCAAAGAAAAAAAAACTAAGGGGATCGCTGAAACTACTGAAATTGGGTTAAGAACTGTCCAATGCATTACTAAAACTTGGTGGGATAGTGGTGAGCCATCATCTTTAAGGAACAAATGTGGTCGGTAAAAAATCTGGATTGGCCACAGCAGAATCCAGACCTTAACCCCATTGAGAATCTTTGGGATGTGCTGGAGAAGACTTCACACGGCGGTCCAACTCTGCCAACATCAATACAATATCTTGGCGAACAATTAATGCAACTCTGGACAGAAATAAATGTTGTGACATTGCATACGTTTATTGAAATGATGCCATGGCAAATGTGTGGAGTAATCAAAGCTAAAGGCGGTCCAACAAAACATTAGAGTGTGTGAATTTTTTTGGCTGGGCAGAGTATTTCACTTCCACAGTCTATCAGCTTTTGTTTCCCCTTTGACAGTGTATTCTTTACCCATCCCCATGGAGGAAAACATGGCTGTGCTCCAGCTTGAATGTGTTGACAGCACACAACAACCTTAGCCTCATTACAATAATTAACAACTTTCTACATACTGTATTTCATATAGTGAAACTCAATGTGCCAAATCCATATAATTTAATTGTACTGATTAATGGGGCAACACAAGGGACATTAACTGCTGCGAAGGTGAAACTGCATGATTAAATAATTAAATAGGATATTATATATCTAAACAACCTCAGAAGTGCACATACAAGGACAGGGGGTGGGAGGGGGGCGGGTCTGAGGCCATGGTGCGGAGCGACCATGCGTCAGCGATGACTCACAGCGACAGTGTTCTGCCAAGGATTACACTAGCCTTCTAATTAGTTTTCAATTAACATATTTACAGCCACGATAGCTCCTGTAATGTTGTGGTTCCCTTTGTATAATTGTGACTAAATCTTTCCCCAATTTCACAGCTCTTTCCTTACCCGTAACGCCTGTGCTTCACTCTGCCAAAACCATGGGAATCGCAGCTATACGGGTGTTACAAATGCAACAAAAAGGGCTGTTGAAATGAATGTGGTTTGAATGTGGAGACAGAACACTCTGACTAACTGAAGGTGGAGCAATTGTGCCAACCAATGATACTGCCATGATAGGAGCAAAAAAAGAACTTTGATTGGTTAAAACCAGACAATTGTTGCTTTACTCTGTATGAGGCTCAAGATTCTTCATTTTCCAACATTACCTCCAGAGAAAGTCTGAACATAATAAAGACACAGATCCGAGGTTTTTCCGCCTCAATAGTAGTATCTGTCATAATTCCTGGAACCAAAAAACGCTCTTTATAGCTACCACAATGAACTTTCATGTCAGGTCTGGATGGAAATGTGCTGCAAAGTAATACACTGCTTTTTTCAGTTTGGAATTCCTGGTGGAACTCGAACTTGTTTTCAGTCTATTGAATTATGTTTCATTCGCTTAGCCTTGTCTGATGCCAGACCACCTCATGCCGCCCCACCCCCCCACATAAACCTTATCATTTACCACCAAACCAATAATTCATCACCATACATTAAGCAAATGCTGTAGGTTGTGGTATAGCCCTGTATCTTCCATTTCAGAGATACATGCACTCTGAGCCCTCTTTGTTTAAACATAGAACAGGACAGAATGAGATATGCCATTATACATTTCTTCTCTAAACTCCAAGACCATGGTACAGCATGATGCAAGCCTTTCCACTTCCGTTTCTTGGTTTGCACATCAGAGAAAGGAAGCGAGCGAAAGAGAGAGAGAAAATTCCTTCTTTAAAAATTAAACCCAGTCCCACACATTTTCTTAACTGCAAGAACTCTATTCTTTTTCTCTTCAGTCCACTTTCTTCTCTCACTCTCTCTCTCTCTCTCCCTCCCTCCCTCACTCCCTCCACCTCTCTCTCTGATTCTCCCTCCCTCTCTCTCCTCATCCCTCTCCATTCCATCTCAAACTCCACGGAGATGGAGATCACCTTTGATCAATCGCTGGAAGGTTCTCTCTCCCCCTAGCCTTGTATAGTTATAATCGTTACCAGCTGCCTAATTCGGCGCGCAGAGGACGGCTCGGGGCGGAGGGGCAGGAAAGCGTTGCTTTGAACTTCCCTTTCATTTGAGCAGCCGTAGATCTGTTCCCTTTAGCCTCGGAGCCCATGATCACCATCTGAGAAAGTTTTTCATTTCTCCAGCACAGTCAGCACAGCGAACGGACAACAGCGCACAAAGTAAAATCAGCTCGGTCATTGGTCTGGCCTGTAGTCTGTTAGAAAATAATCAAAGCCACTGACACCTGGCAGGTTGAGCCACAGGTCAGTCATTAATCCATTAAATAATCGTGCAAATGTTTCAATTTCTGTGGCAATGCTGCGTCATGATCTCAGAGCAGAGGACACTGCAATTTGTGCTACAGATGCACGTTCCACTTCTGGAAAGAAATCAGCGCTAATGTGAAACGTCATCAGGTGTGAGTATATGGAGATTCTCATTACTAAACTGCAAGAGAAACTTCAATCTCAATAAACCATGCAATTCCAGCCCAGGAAGGAAATTGTTCACAGTGTCATGCACCCATGAGCGTGAGAAAGAGGGAGAAAAGTATGGGTTTCTATTCATCCGAAGGGATGCAACTGCGCTTGTGTGTCTGAGCATGCATGTAGATGCATGCATGCAGGCATACACGCACAGTACATGCATGAATGAATGTACGGTGTTTGCTTAACCACTCAACAGTGAGGTTAGTCTGGGTGCTAATCTGTCAGGGAGCTGCCATCTGATTACAAAGAGTATGAAAAACAGAGTACTAGAATTTTATCTCATTGGTTGGCCAGGCGTAATGAGTCCTTCTTGACTGACCAGTTAAATACTGACTGAAGGAAACAATTCTCTAGGAGAGCCTTTGAAGAAATTCTCCACTACTTAGCCTGCTCCCTGCTGAGACCACTTGACTGACACTAATTTTTTATTTATGTATTTATTTATTTATAATTCATCACTGCAGAGAGGGGACTCCTGCTCTCTTTGCTATGTTTTTTCTCAGAGCTCTGTACAGTGTTTTCACTTTTCAACACACACTTTCATGTTTGAGTTCAGCACGTCGCAACCTAAACACAGATGCATTTGGCAGCTGCGCAAATATTAAAGTTGCACCGCAAATCCTCCCTGATACATCGCGAAGAAAGCTCAATAGTCAGAGAGGAGAAGGAGAAGCCCAGACGTTTTGAGAGAACAGCTCGACTAAAGAGAGAAAGACGACATGGTCTGGTGCAGTCAGGCCGAGACAAGACATGAAAATTGGAAAACACGAAATGGCAATCTACTGCAGAAAAGGCGTGGTGAAACCCACTTGTTGCCTGAGAATTAAGGTTACAAATTAAGGCCCAGGCCTTAAATTAAGGAGACAGGCATTCCCAGATATTTAAATTATGTTTCAATACTGGATGAACCAAGGCCAACACAGAGCCAAGATCTGCTCACTGACGTACAGCAGAACTAGCCAAAAGAGCCAAACCGAGGCATACCTGTCCAGCTGTGTCATACAGTCCAAGCAGATACTGCTTCCCTTCGACAGTGACACTCACTGCAAAAAGAAAGAGACATGACTTTCTTAATAGAGAGGTGGAGAGGGGGAGCAGGTAGTGACAGAGAGAGAGAGAGAGAAGCATACAGGTGGTTTTAATTAGAAAAGCAGACTCCAACAATGAGGGAAAAGATAGGGATAGAAGAGAAAAAGTTTCCATATGATGCATGTACATTCAACAATGTGAATACTTCAGTTAAATACTGCGCAACATTTTAAACCCTAACATCAAAAATATTTGTTTTGTTAAAATAATCACAAATTACACAGCCCGTAAGAGGTACAGGCTTATGTTTGACCAAATAATTTTTTAACATCATGTATATTAGAAACAGATACTGCGTAATTAGTAACAGAAGCAGAGTAGAGGCACAAGGTACGGTACCAGTAACAAAATTAAGTGAATGATTCATCTTAAGTTCTTCGCGCACAAAATAATGGTCAAGATAATCTATATGTATTTTTTTATTCTAAAAAAAAAAAAGCATTTGTTTACCCAGCCAACATACTGCAATTAAAGATATAAATATACATTCCAATACTCCCATGCAAGCAAAAAAAAACTGACAATGACATCACTCCGTATCGCACAAGTTCAAATGATTCAGTATGCAAAGTCGTTTTACACAAAAACGTAACTTCGTTTGGAGATTTTTCCAACTACGTTTGACGAACAATGAAATACTGCACTGCCGGGCGTAAAAAATTGCCTTACCTGCGTAATGATCAAATACTGTAGGGACATACTCCTCGGGGAAAGCGTCGTTGGCATAGCTCATTAACAGACAAGTTTTGCCGACAGCGCCGTCACCAACAACCACGCATTTCAGCATAATTGTACCAGTTCCATTTGCCATGGCTCACACAAAATCAACATCTTCAGCCGCCCAATTTTCCTTAGCAAACCGGCGATCCCCACCGGGCAAGCATCACCAGCGCCCCTGTCCGTCTGCGCGCCGCAGCAAAACAACTGAAAATGGCATTTCTCCTCCCTGGTTGCCAAATTTGGCAGTGAAGGGTTTTTCCTTCCCCCGCTCAAGCCAGCACAGACTCTCTGCACATGCCACTGCTCTTCTGCGAGACCAAAACTCTACACAACCACAGCATCACCTTTCCGTCGCCAGGCCTAGCTCTATATATCGTCGCTGTCCACGCACGACACGCTACTTCTGCCTGTCCCTGCCTCGTTCTACTTCTCCCACAGTCACACTTCACCGTCACTATTGCCAACTCGAGCTGGCTTGCGACAGAGGTGGGGGCGAGACTTCAAATCAAGGGACTCTCTCAAAAGTGCTACGTTTGTTTTTTTTTTTTTAATTCTCGTGTATTACTGAAATAAAATTGGAGTAGCCTTTCCATTTTTGGCCAAAATTTTATGCATTTCTATTATTCAGCTATGCTCTCATTTGAAGGGTTCAGTGCAATAGCTTGATAAATGCCAGTCTCGTGTTTTATGGTATTACGCAGAATATACTTTCACCTAATACCAATGATGTGTACTGGTCAATGTTGTGTACTGGTCAGGATGACATTGTAAAGCACATGTATTGTTGCTGCATGAATAAATCAAAGCAATATTCAAAACTATCCAAATCTTGATTTTTGTAAAATTTGACATAATGTTATTGCACAGAACCCTTCATTTAAATCCAGCTTGATGCTGTTTAAATACAAAAATGAACGGAAAGGCTCAACTTTCGGGAAATATTGGTATTACAACTGCATATCTACATAGAAGCCATTCAACATACCTGAATTGACTTCCTCTGATGTTATCCATACCAAGAGCCTCAAGCAAATGAAACAGCAGTAGAGACTCAACAGGGAGCTACAGCCACAACCTTCACAATTATACTTCAGTGTCACCCGAAAAGAGTGTCAAAAGCAAAGCGCAATTACAGACTTCAAATTTAAGCAAGTATCACGTTTGGGCAAGCAACTGACTTAAATAAACTATTTAGCCACCAAAACTGGCAAGATAAGTAAAAACTGTAGAATATATTAAATTGATAAATGTAAGATGGACGTGTTATAGGACCCTAATTTGATGACCTAAATGCAGTTAGGAAACGCGATAGGTAAACACTATCGGTCTGCCCTCAGTTAGTCCATTCCTCAGTCCATTGCCAATAAATCTAACAAGTTCTTCAAAACAGCAAATTTGATAACAAATTTGCATCATTTTTCAGTTTAAAAACTAAAATTATCATCGGTAATAATTCATATGTGGTAATATCGTGAGTAAATATAATTCTTCAGACAATCCCCGTGAATGTTACGCACTATCAGACCATGTCTCCTCAAGGGGACTCAAAATCCACCCACCTACTTATTATCTACCCTGCTTATACCTAGTCAGAAAGCTCATCCCAATCTCTTATTTTTGATTGCATTCATTCTTTCTTTTCCATGCTCATAAAGAACGATCAAGGAGATTCCAAACAGGAGCCAGGAAGTTCAGAAAGATGCCTTGAGCAAGAAAACGTGACAGAATCCCTTGCAGAAGTATTCATCTGAAACACGCAACATGTAGGACATAAACTCCATGTTCACCTGTACCCAACTGTCACACTGCAACTGATGTTACTTCGAACTGACATTTGACTGAGCAAGGACATTCCAACTTCTGAATTCATGTACCTTTGATTCCCCTGTCTCTACGTCTTTGTGTCACTGTCCTTTTTCATGGGTGGAGCAAAGAGCAATGAAGGACAGAGGGAAAGGGTGGACACAGAGTGCTGCTGCTTGTCCTAGCAGGCATTTAGCAAAGAGCAATCTGGAGCAGTTACCATTCTACCATTTCTTTAAATTAAGAAACCAAAGTATTCAAGAGTTCTCCCTTCCAGAAATAGGCAGAACACACAAACACCACACAGAAAAGCCCAAACTAGGATTCAAACCCAAAATGCTCTTGCTATGAGGAAACAACGTACCGTCATCGGGTTCTTGAAGTCTTATAAAAAATATCTACTTGCTCAGAACTTTGCACACGGTCCCTATCTGGATGACAGCAGTCCAATCAGCTGGGAAGAGGTAGAGCTCCCCCGTGCGAGTAGAATTGAGCCGGGATGCGCTGTGCTTCTTTAATGGTATCACATTTGACAGATGCTGCAGCAAGCACGTGACCAAACAATTACCTCATACTTTTCTCCCCATACATTGCGTGGATACTGTGAATGTACACAGCGCGTAGTAGCAGGTACTGCAGAGCACTGCAAAAAAAAATCTTACTGAGCAAAATGTGTGCATGCACCTAGAGGCAATCACAGCATTATTTTTGTGCAGGAAAGACGAACCTTTAAAATGGCACGACCGGCGTTGTAAAAAGGTGTTGATATCAATATTCGTTTTTACGTTCGCGTGTCATGTTTGGTTTCTTTTGCGACATACCAGAATTAAAATCATCAATTTCTATAAGCTATCTAGCCAGCTTCATTTAATTTAAAGGAAACGAAAACCATCCAAACGTATCTTTTCCACCGACCCGTCCGCATTTTGCAGGGTGTGTGGCTCGGTAATAATTTGATTTATCACTGCACGATGTAAATTCATCAAACGTCGATAGAAATGAGCAAGACAGAAATATAAGTGCATTATTTGGATACAAGCAAGAGTAAATCGGTTAAAGAAAATTCCTGATTATTCTTAGCCACTAAGATTGTAGTTTATCATGCACAGTTCAATGGTCGTAATAAAAGATAAAGGTATTAAAAGCATGACATCATTCCGAAGTCCCGATTCATTTCGAATAAAAAATTTGTACTATTTGTACTTGAGAACAAGAATGTATAAAGATGTGTCGCAGAAATTGGAGAAATAAATTAATAGTTTGAACACAAGTCCAGCAATGGATTCGAAAACAGCAACTAACTGAGGAAAAAAAACCTCCCTGGTGACAGAGAAAATAAATATGTTCGGATGCAACCTAAATATAGCGCACCTGATACCCACCTAATTATGAAAACATCTGTAACGTTGCAATAAGATTAGGAATAAGAGAACGTTTTGTCAGCGTGGCTCAAAATAGAATTGTTATACTAAACACAAAACGTGGCACATCGGCGTTGTTCCACAAAGAATAGACACGCCCACTCGGTCCTTCAAATTGAACCACTTTTTTTTTTTTTACCAGGGAGCACAACTTTGCGCGTTGTACACTTCTACAGTACGACAAGCCCTGGTATATTGTGATTATATCACATCAAATGGCCCCTTTTGACTGAGATATTAAAAAAAAATATACTACGGCCTGCCATGGACCACCGCTTTTTTATATGATGGAGAGCTCAAATCAAATAATTTGATTGGTCGTCAGCCATGCTTTAATGACTGATGAACGGTAATGACGTCGAATTCCATTACACAGTTCAATATCATTCCACTTATAAGATAGAAAAGAATCAACCGAAAAAAATAGCTGGCTAACCAACAAACTGTTGCAAAAATCTGTGATAAGAAAAAATAAATAAATAAAATAAGCCAGAATGTTGCATAGCAACTGGCTGGCACTATGTGCCAGCAGCCAGTAGGGCCTATCTGTAAGAACAATGCTGAATGCTAAATGAAAGTGTTTATAAAAATGGCTTAAACTGCAATGTGTCAATAACCTTCATATTGCTGTACTTCGTAACCAGACTGTGATATATTGTGATTATATCATAGGGGGTTATCCACCCTCCACTACACCTAAAGCCAAACAATGCCTCTTAGCTGCGATATAATCACTATTTGCCACAATGTGTCATGAGCTATTGCTTAATCATCTTTGATCATATTACATTTTAGTCTTGTTTGGTCAAACTAAAGGACATACATTCAATGCATTCACTGAAGTAAGAGAGTAGGAAGAGTGGCTGGTGTGATACCACCGCAAAGATGGTTTCACTTTTCCTAACCATGTTATGTATTACAATGAATAACATCATGTGTTGGGATCACACAGGCTACTCTCTCTACCTCTGCTCCTGTTGTTCTTGCTCAGACAGCACCCACCTTGAACTCAGCCTCAACTCATTTTGATCTCAACTACACACCTGTAAAGTTTTGAGACTGCATCTTGCACAGATTGCAGTGACTAGCTCTGTCCAGAAACAGACAGACAGGCAGACAGACAGACAGACAGACAGATAAGCATCTGGCAAAGCACTCAAAACTACTTTTTTGGCAATTCCCACAGCAAGAAGATGTCTTTAAGACCATATTTGGCCATGATGACATGCGCACGCACACACACACGCACGCACTGATGCACGCACACACACACAGATTCACAAGATGTAAAAAATACCAGCTGCCATTGTCATGGCTGGTAATTAAGATCACCACCGCAATTATTATTGATGCATGACACCAAATAAGATTTTTAATAAATACTGAACTAAAAAAAAAACTGTTGCCGAATTTTGAGGACCTCCAGGGTTACCGAATCCAATCAACCATGCGTTTGGGCCAAATGAGGTTGCCCTTTCCTTCATCTACCTTCATGCCATTACTATCTGATGTACGCTGGTAGTGCAGTGACCTTGAGCCACAGAGCCGATTACATGATAGGATTTCTTTACGGTATAAACCAGTAAAATCTGAATTAGCAACGAATTTTTTAATGGGCAGCAAAGACGGCTGCAGCAAAGCTCCACACACACCACTGATCCGCCATTATGTGAATGAGACATGAACATATTTGAAGTCTTTTTATAATTAATTCAGGTATTGTTAACATAAATATCAATACATGCGCTCAGAAAGGATGTTAATATCCAGCACGCTGTTATAATTCTGTTTTTACTTTATTTTCAATTAATTTTGTATCAATGCCACAAATTTTGTGTAACAAGTGAATATGTGTCACAAAGAGAAACTTTTTGTTGGCAAAGGAGGTAATACGCTTTCAAATCTCTTCTGGAACATCTTTAACAGGAACATATGGGAAAAAATACAGAGGGCAAGACAACTGGTTCGACAGTTGTCCTCATCTGTTGGTTGGCTCAGAGTATGAGACAGCCTCTGCTAAATTTATGGCCTGTAATTTAGCCAAAACTGTCAGGGTCTAATTTAAGGGCTCCTCTTTGAGCTTTGTGATTTTATACGCTATTTTCACTGCCTAAAGCCTTTTTTCATCACGCTGTACAAGCAGTAAGAGACTGATTGATGGTGTTCAGGTTTAGTTTAGAGACTGAGGACTGCGCACATGTTTTCAATCACGTACCAGCGTTAGTCTTCTGAAGCTTTGTCTTCCTCTAGTGGCCAGAGCTATTGTGCTGTGAGCAATGTAAGAGGAGGCAAGCAGATGTTCTTTTGCCGTCAGAAAGGATTGATCCCAAGTCAAATTCCCAGCTGATCCACCTCACAGGTGAGACAAACACAAGCCGAGGTAGACGAACATCACTGAAAAGCTGTGGTTCTGCTGCACAGCTCTCCAGAGAAGCCTGTCAGCACTGTTAACAGCTCAGATGTTTGAATCCTACAGGAGGTAATGCAGCTAAGTACAGGTAGAAAAGAAAAGGCTGAGCCAGCCCTGAAACTGGGGGCTGCGGTGATGAGATCGCACTCTTCAGGTTGAGTCGCCTCTAAGCAACACTTACCCTCAGTGAAAATGCTCACAGAGGTGGCTGTGAGCAAGCTTGAGATTCAATCTCAATTTTTCACTCTCTTTACATGCTGTACCCAGGCCAATCACCATTGAAGTGAAAGATGGAGATACCTCCTGGTTAATCCTTCCCTGAACTCCTCTCAGGGTACCCCAGCTAGATCCAGACATCTGTTCTTTTCCACTTCAAGTACACCTAATGCAACTACTCATACGCATAATTAGTAACATCAGCTGTGCTTAAGTTTGAACACAAAAAATTGCTGAATTGGACTGGTGTGGCGCAAGGTGACGTTTGGGAACCCGTGCTCTTTGGGGCCATGCATAAGAAAAGGACCCATGTGCTTTATTACTGAAGGGAGGCTGTCGGTTATTTCTTAGGCTGGTGGCGTCTTAGTAATTCAGCCCAGCTGAAACAAGACATCTGCATCTTTTCAATCCATCATCCGTTTGTTGCATCCTTTGTGGGCCCATAGCTAAAATTATTTATTTTGAATACCAAAAAAAGCAGTGCATTAGCCAGCTATTTCCTCACCACAGCTGATGTTCCATTGTTCACTCTCCAAATAGATTCCTGACCTTCTCCCATCAGTGGGTAACTTGTTTTCCCCAGCGACAGATTTTGTTTTGAAATTTACTCATATAAGATGCGTGTTCTCAAAATGTTGAAGTGATTCAGAATCACAGATTAGCCTTTGTGCTACATGCGCAGGCCAACAACAAATGTTTCTAATCACTCGGATGTTGCAAATAAATAGGACGCTTGAAACTTTCAGATTGGCAACAAATCTGATATGTCTTGTCAATATTAAACAAAGAAAACCAACGGAAATAGTAACAAACACAACACAAGGGATTACATACTGGACCATCCTGGGCGTATAATGGGGAGTATTTTCCATTTTGTGACTGCTGTGTTCGATTATGTCGCTCAGGTGATCCTGCTGATGAGGAACCAAGTGATTGGACCTGGCGCAAGTCAGACGTCATAAATAGTCGCGCAACTGTCAGAAGACAAATTCCTTTTCTTGGCCCCAGAGCTCACAGTTGTTGCTGTCTCCGTGTGCATTGTGTCAGATATATTTGGTTTTTGCTGAACTTTGTGGTACTCTCTGTGTACAAGGTATATTTGGTGAGCTTGTTTAAAGACCTGGGTCAGGTTGCGACATATATTTTGTGAACTTGTCACAAGAGCTGGAAGGAGTGGGTGGTGTGTTGATTTAGTTTGTTTCTTCTTTGTTACGTTGAGGGAGTAAGGGAAGTTAAGGGCTTTTGATTTTTGGTTCGGATGGTAATTTTCTTTTCTTAGATTTTTGTGAGTTATTTTGGATACACTTACTCCAGAGACTTATCGCTTTGTACAAGAAAAGAACTGTTTGTTAGCAAGACAATAAATCCTTTATTAATCATTTTTGAAAATACTGCGCATTTCTTCGTTTCTGGGGATGCGAGAGGGAACTCTCACCCACACTTTATGCACAGTCCAACCCTAGACTGGGCTGTGACAATCATGAGGGTTTCAGTAACTATGTTTATAAGAACATGCACCATTTTGTTTTATGATTGTGTCTGTTACCATGTATATGGTTGCCAAGAAGTCACATTTAGAACTGAGTATCAGTATATTAACCGAGATCTGTGGACAATTTAAACTCGCATGCTAGATTTGTAAGAGGTAATTTCAATTTCTGCGTGAGGTATTGCGTTCCTAAGTCACATAAGCTAACGTTAGGTGATTTCCAAAGATGTCCATAACGCTTTAGTTGCAACAGCAAAGCTCCGTTCTCAAAAAAATACCAACCACAGCAGGCAAATGTAATGTCTCGAGAAAGAAAACTTCCCCTTTTCATGTCTGAAAACCTTTGCTAATGCTGATTAAAGTAAATGCAAGACAAGTCATCTCCTAAAGCTGGCTAGCAAGTTGGGCACCGATTTGTATACATAGTATTGTAGCATCTGCTGGAGTCAGGTTAGAACCTGGAAACTGAGATTCCTTTCCAGGGCATGAATGGTTTAATGTGTGCCTCAATGGCTGTGGAACTGTGCTAGCAGCACATTGGAACTGAACATAATACTCTCTTATGTTGTAAGGGGCTATGTCTGTTGTGCTTGTATGGTCAGTGAGGCAGGGGTTTTAAAATGTCCTCCTCATTACAGCATTAAGGGTTATTTGATTGTTTGGGCCCATAAATATCACTTACCACATTTACTCAATAGGCAATGGGTCTATTAATACTTAAAGAAACTGAAATGTGCTTAATTTAACTTCCGTTAACATTGACAGTTAGCTAGCTCGTTTGCATACATGATCTCTTCTCCTCTAACAGCAAATGGACAAGACGGTAGACTAAATTAAATGACTGTTGCTAAAATAATGTTTACGGAAGGGTGAGGTAATGCAAGACAGATGTATGAGCGGGAGGGGACATTCAGAAAGTCCAAGCTTTGCCGTGTTGTACTTCCACCCAAGACCCTAACCAGCGATTTTCCTGACTGAAAAAACTGGGAGGACTTTCACCCTCTCAGCCGGGATTGTCCAACTCTTCAAGTGAGTCACTGGTGTTTCTATGGACTATGCTCCTGGAGCACCACTGGCCCGGCACATTTTAGATGTCTCTTGATTTAACACACACGATTCAGCTGATCTAGAGAACTTGATAGGCTGAACTGGGTGTATCAGATCTGGAAGACATCCAAAATGTGCAGGGCAGGGGTACTCCAAGAGCACAGCAGGAGAACTACTGAGCTTCAACGCCACATTGTGCAAATTACTCTCAAAATTCTATGTCACCTGAACAACACTGGTGCCCTCCCTACAGAAGATTTGTACTCACCAACTCTGAGTGTCATCTTTGACCATTTTCCACTCTCCTGTATTGCATGATGGCTCGTTTGATGTGCAGGCAGAACCACCTGTGCCTGGCCCAAAGAGTTTTAATCGACTTTCGGGAGTTAGCGCTTTGCGTTGGTTTCCAGTCAGGTTCTTATGCGCAAATGGAAAAATCTCTATATTTCCCCAAAGGCCATCTAATTACGAGCCTTATAATGCTCTTCTCAAAAACATAATAGGCCTACACAAGAAGTAGCCTATTGGGCTTCATTTGGCCACTGAATATCACTATTAGGCCCCTCTGATCGCTTCAACTTGCGCAAATCCATACACAGCTCAGGGAAAGGGGGGGCGCAGCTTGATATTTCGGCAACAATTTCAGGTGCACAGTTCCCATCGACAGAGATAAAGGAAACGGCACCATCAGTTATAACAGCATGTGCGCATCTCTTTTAAATCAACGAGCTTGTCGTCTCTTTTCAATTATAGGCTAATAATACCTGCTGATAATTACGCAGTACACTAAAATATTATTTTCCATGAATTGATTGACTCACAGGGACAATTCAGTATGAACATCACATGACTGTATATAACAAGGTACGCCTACAAGTCCCTGGGCACAGGAGTGACAGGTACGCTTGCTGGGGGTTTGGCTGGGCGCAATTAGAAAAAAATATCAAATTATCAGTCAGTAGACACGCGTGCGATAGCTTAATCACATTCAATAGACTGCGTTAATGAATGTTGCATTCACGAGAGAGAGGCGTAGGCCGACTCGAAAAATTCAGGCTTTCAGAAATACTTCGATACTGCAGGCGACGAGAGGAGGAATGAGGATTAGAGAATAGCCTGCATTTTCTCGAATATTAGGACCATTGGTGATGGCGAGATGAAGCTTGATCGAGAATTTGAGACTTGATGCAGATTGTGAAGAATAGGGGAGACCGGGGTTACCTCGTTTTGATTTTGTATTTGGCTCCATAACTCTTTGTTGCTAAAACTTAGAGAAATACCTTTATGGTATATGTGTAGTGCAGAATGTCGCCTACAAAAATTGCATTGATACAATCTCAATACAACAGATATTTTTGTCACAATATTCAATTTTCGATGCATCACAAACATGCCGAAACAACCCCATACCCGGGGTTACTTCGTCAGATGGGTGGGGTAAAATCGTTACAGTTGGCAATCAGCTGAAGCTGAAAAAGACAGTCCAATATTCTCATAACAGAAATGGTGAAAACTGTTTTATTTTTACAACGAACCAAAACAAGCTATGATTTATGCATAATCACCATCAGAGTTGCAGTTATGACATATGTAGGCAAGCCCACTGACATTTGTACAGTCCTCATGTGCCCACCCCTTGCATGAGAAGCATTGGACCCACTCCTCGCCACCTTTGGATGATGAGTAAGGACCAAGGCACCAAAGAGGAGCAGCAAACATTCCCACTGACAAAGGAATGGAATAAAATGCAGAGGCCCCAAGGCTGGCACCTGCCAACCCTAAATCCTCTGCCAGCACCCCCACTTTAATGGGCCCAACCTGTGGCCCATTAAGGTGGAGGTGAAAGAATGAGAAAGGGGAGGGGCTGCAAGGAGCAAACCCTCACACATTCATACTTGTGTCCTCCAAACAAAGGCCCTAATAGGTCCTCGATCATAAACATAAAATAAATGCAAATATTAGAATTATTAAGATACTATAGGCATCTGAAAAACAATAAATCGGCTCCTATATTTGAATGTTTTAATATAGGCCTAACACATGGACCTTCAAGCGGGGCAACCTCAGCACCCTGACGAACTAACCCCATGCTGCTTGGCCAGTGTAGCCCCGTGCTCCCATTTTGGAAATCAGGCCGCATCTCTCATCTCATGATCGCAGCAGGTCTTTATCTTATGTGTTGTTAATAACTCTAGTTACATACGTTTATGAAATAGTAAAAACATCTTTGTCTTCAAAGAAGCTAGATGCATTTCTTTCAGAAACTTAAAGTTTACAATTTGGGTCAAAATTCAGTTATTGAGGCTGAAAACACTTACATGACACTACAAGTCCTTCTTCTTTCTAAGAGATGACGTCGCTGGGATGTCACATAATTTGTAAATTTTCATTTTCCCGTCAGTGCGTTTGCAATGAAAAAAAACTAGGGTGACAAACCTAACCCCGTGGCCGAAGTAACCCCGGTCTCCCCTACTCATTCATGTCTCGAGACCTCCAGTGTTCGTTAGGGGCCCCCGCTTGTGAAAATAATTATTAGATGCAATCATGCTCTTAAAAATAAAAGCAAATAAATGACAAATGCAAACAAAAATAACTTCCCTTCTTATGGAAGGAACATTTAATTATTTAAGACTTTGACATGAATAGTGCATGAATTGTACCAGAAATGATAATAGCTACTTCATTTACTTTTATTTGCATAGCCTACAAAAGGATGTCGTGTGTAGTCTTGTATAGCTGTCATAATTTTATGCACGTAGTACAATGAACATAGTTCAAGGATTGTCAATTCATTACTTTTTGAGAACTCTATACATTTTTTTTTCAATTCTGATCTGTTATCTAATTTTGATGCTTTATATTCTCCCTTTATTGGCCAATAACCTCACCGGTTTTAACTTTAAGGAAAATTATGACGCTACATAAGTTGTAACGACAATAGTAATAACAAGTTAGGGTGCAATGAAAAAGAATTTCTATACTCCCATTCAAAGTTGACGAACGTCCTGGAATTGTTGGAATAGGGAATGTGAACAACGTTCCGTCAAAAGCCTAATCAATACGATACTGTGAGAGGAGAGTGCCATCTTTTGACCATTTTGGAATACTGCAAGTCGGTTGTGGCTAGTGACGTGACGCTTAAAATAATCCTTTATGGGGTTTTTTTTTTCCTTTTTTTCTCACCGGTAATAAACGGACTCCTGGAGCTTCGTAGAGCCACAAGTGCACACGGACTCCACTTAACAGTTTAAAGAGAAAGTTTGAAAACTATCGAAAAGGACAACATAACACAGTTGTGAATTTGCGTAAGTTCGTCAAATACAGGGGTTGCGTGTGTACTTGATGAATATGTGCTGCTCTAATGCCTGCTCTTACTCGTTTTGTTCTAGGTTGCATCTGCTTTGGAATATTTTTTTCTGATAAAGAAGCACACATCTTTTCCTCATAATAAGTTCATCATTCAGTCATTTCTTTTCTAGGTAAAACTGAGCCTTAAACAGGCTGTTAAAGAATCAAGTTTAGTTGTACAAAAACTAAGAGTCTCTTTGTCTTTGCACAGAGGTATAGGCCTCCAGTGTGTTTAAAAGGTTGACACTCTCTTATTGAAATGTTTGAAACTTAAAGTCAGAAGAAAAAGGCTGCAAATCATGGTAAATAATTCTCTATTCATTTTGCATTCATAGACTTTTATATTCTCCCCAGGCTTCCAGTCAAAAAAGAAAAAAAAAAAAGTCTGGCATTAAAAACATTCCCTTCAAATTGCTGGAAGACCTCCTCTGTACAGCTGCCTCTAGGTCTTTTCACAGGTTTTATGGGATTGAAATGTGGTCATTGACTTTGATTTTTTAAATTTGTGAAGTCATTGCTTGGTCAATTTATGTGTAAAGCATGGGTGATTGTTATGTTAGAATAAGTAATTCCTTCAAATCTTCCTGACAGAGGCCACCAGGTAGACCAAGGTATATGGAGCTGTTCAAATTTTCTTGTGAAGGGCCCTCACCTAGCAGCAGAGAGGCATTCCGGAAGCATGATGTGACCAATCAAACACAGACAGTATGATTTTCCTTGGATGTTGACCTGTTTTATGTTGTGCCAAAGCACGTTTTGTAAAATTAAAGCCACGTAAGTTCAACCTTTGTCCCATTGCGGCATTATACATTTTCCATTATGATTTTGGGGTGATAGAACAAATTTATTTAGCATAATTTAGATGGGCCAGCATTTTTAATGTTTTCTAAGAAAACAAATTCGATGTTACCTTCCTACCCCCTGGCCCAGATATGTACAGAGTACATGCACAGATGGTTTGCACATTGCAAAAGTGATCACTACCCGCCCAAAATTCTTATAATCCCCTCAATGCTGCTGCTGGCCTCTTGGAAGCTTCCTTAATACTTTTGCATTGTCCTTTGATCGCTTCATCAACATGCATGTGGGCAATGACTCTGTGGTACCAAATTTTTTCTCTTTGTGTTCTCCAGGATAGATCCAGTGCAGTTGGTAATCTTGCACATCCCTCTTGAGATTGATCATTTTCAACAGTAACATCTATAGTTTTTTGATAACTTCCTGTGAACCATCGCTTTGCTAGTAGCATGCAGCCTCAAAAGTTAAAAGCAAACCCTCCTGTCAACTTTAACCTCCGATGATCATAATCAATTTCGAAGATGGCAAGTGAAAACTATGCTATTTACACAGACATATAAACATGATTGGTTCATTTTGAACATAACTACAGCCCCCTTCTGAACGCTTGTGCACAATTATGTAATCAGGGCGTTGTTGGGGTTTTGGTTTTTGTTTTTTGTAATAATCAACTATTTGTCCTCTCTCGTAATGTAAGATGGAAAAAAGTCATGGAATAAGTCACGTTACTGTTATTCCTTGCCTTATATTTCAGAATCCTTCAGTCTTAATAAGAATATGTAAACTATTCAGGATATAAGTCAGAATAAACACTCTCGTATTTCTATTTTTATTCCTAAGGTGACGAAGTTTAAAGGTACCCTATCACGCCACCATATGCGCCACCAATTCGTCATTACAAGCCATTTCAAGATCAGTTTCTTTGAGACAGCATATGGTGAAGTGACTTGCCCAAGAACAAGAAGAACTGATCAACTTTAGCCAACCAGTCAATCAGTACTTTCCCTATTCCAAGGAAACTGAAGTGACCCTTCCTTCTATGAGTAGTTTCCTTGCTATACTCAGGGTGATCTCTCCCCCATTGATGACACAAAGGACAGATTTCAAATGGCTTTAGTTTTAATGGCTAATTCGCTGGGCTCCTGGTCACATGAATTAGGGCCCTGAAAGATGGCAAAACTACTCAAGTTAGACTTTTCTCTTCACCATAAAGTAAAATGATGGTGTCGCTCCGATAATTAAATTAAACGCGTGAAGGGTGCTTGTGGCATGTCAATCAAAGACAAAACAGACCCCAGATGCCTGACCTGAGTTCTCAAGCCATGCGAATGATAATTCCGCACCAGTATCCTTCAGCAGCCTTGGGTTATCATAAAGCCTTGAGACTGCTTAAAGGGCATCTAAAGTCAATTTCCATTGTTTTTGTTTATCGGCCAATCAGCGAGCCGCACCTGCGCAAACGAACCAAAATAGAAGGATTATCTACACATGTACACAAAACATTGGTTTATATGAATGAAATTGGTCATGTGACAATGCAAGATGTCAACAAAAGCAAGTGATTTGTTTGTAAACATTGGACGTTCAACGTCCCGTCTGAGAGTCGACTTTAGATGCCCTTTAATGTAAATAGAAAAGGTTGCGTGAAAGTACGTCGCAACCATGCTGTCTAGCCACTAGATGGAGTTATATAGCCACCAAATCGATTGTCAGCGATGTACGAGCACTTAGCATACTGTACTCCAAAGATCCGTCAATGAGCTACTAATGCCTTTTTTCCAGCTGCCGTATTTCCATAGAAGGTCCCACAGAGATGAAACGCTCTTTTTATGTCTACATCGTAATGAAAAAGAGAATAAATTAATTTTCATTCGCTGCATTAAGGAGAGGAGACACGTCGATGTCCCTCCGCCTGGAAAACATGAAGTTTACTGCATAAGGAGACAAGCAATCATAGCGTGTTTTCTACTGCTACATTCAAGATGATGGCCAATGGCTGAATGCAATTTGTTCATCTTCTCTTCTCACATTAGTGCCTAATTTTTACCAACTTTTCACCAAATGCTCAGTCTCGTAAACAAAGTGAGGGAAGATGTTCTGTTGGACAGTTTGGTCGATTACAAAATAAAATGGATGAGACGAGTGAAAATCATGAGCACATTTTCATGGAGGGATAATTTACTGACTGCAAATTTTGTGAAACTGTGTACCCATAATCCTGCATGGAGAAAAAAAATTTGCCGTTGATGACCCAGAACCATGCCCCATTTTAACAAGTTTTAATCTGTTTCTCACATAATAGGCAATACTCAGCCACTCTTACAAGCCTGTTCCTTCAGTAGTTTCCTCCGTCATGTCATGGGTGGCAGAAGAGTTGCCCTGTAGCCTTACCCTTCATTTCATGGCTGTGCAGCCATTGCAGTGTAATGATCATTGGCTGATGCAGGACAAAACCACAGCGTCTTCAGAGTGTTTGGAGGTGTGATTTCGGTTCTCGGTTTATGTTTTCACCATCATTTCTGCAACCAAATTAGACTTCAAAAATAAGCAGAGGTGAGTCACCTTTGTAAATGCTCCATTTCATCCATTAAACACCATGTAGCAATAAAGCCAGCAGTCCTTGAAGCCTGCCAGGACCAGATCCTTGTTCAGAGAGTGGGATATAGGAGTTAGCTGAATTATTGCATTGAGTGAGACCTTCGCAAATATGGAACATGGACTTACGAAAAAAAATAAATCTCACTCAGTGTTGTTACCCGGCAACTCAATTATCGTACTTAGTGAAATACCCCTCAGGAATGCAGATTACTGGCCTAGAGGACCCTCTTAACTGTGGTGATGTGGAACTGGGTAATGGCCTTTGTGACAGCTCTATAGCACTGAGTTCACAGTTCAGACGCTGCTGTGACAGGCCCAGGCTGTATGATGACAAATCACTGTGCTGTGTGATTCCAGCCCTGCAGAAGCCCTAATCACTCTGTACAGGACTCGGCTGCCAGGGCACTGTGGGCAGTTCGTTCTACTGACAGATCAGCTGTCTGCCACCTCTCCTCACAGGCCTGTCTGTAGCTGCTCTGCAGGGTGGAAATCTTTGCATTACTTTTAGAATAATAGGCCATAATAGAATAACAGGGTTTGCTAATATCAGCAGTGGAAGTGGTTTCTGTTTTTCTCTTTTACCGTTTCACACATACTCACACAAACACACACACACAGGAAGACAGTGACTGAGACAGAGAAGTGTGAACGATTGTAAGAGTGAGAGGTAAAGAGTTGAAAAGGTTCCCACGAGAAAGCTCCTCTCGAGTGGTACGAGCCGGAAACAGTGGTGGCTGTGGTTTCAGTCTGATCGCAGTGCTCTGATCGCACTGAGCAGCCAGCCAGCACCACGCGCCGGGGTCACGAGACGCTTCGATCACGGCAGGTCATGTGACCTCCCCCCACCCCTGCGGCACCAGGAAATATACTGACCCAAGATCTTTTTTGGGCTCCAGTGGGGTCAGCCATGTTGGCAGAGACCAGGTTCAGCTCTCCTTCGGCCCTGCAGAAGCTCACACCGGTAAACTCAAAACCTGCTGCACCCCTCCCCTCCCCACAAATCAGACGAGCGGCGCGTTCTGTCGTTCGTTCTGGTTTTCTCACCAATAGCTGACATCTCGTCAAGAATGCCATGAACCAAGTTTCAATTCCCCACTTTTTAGCAAGCAGCACCACTAATGCACACACACACACATTATCTCTATCTTTCTCACCCCCACAGTCACTATCCTTGCACAGTACCTATGATGAGTAATACTTTTCAGCTCGTAAAGGTTAAGACATATCTACATTGGTACCGCAAAAGGAAATAGCAGTACAAAATGATTAACAGCAAAATACTGCTAGTCAATACCAGTCGAAAAGCTCATCAAGTGGAGTATTTAAAAATATATGAAGGGTGTTTTTGTGCATATTTCTTGTTGAACTAGAGGCAAGTATATTTTCTTGTACATCCCCAACAGTACAAAATCCTTTGCTCTTCCTACTTTTTTGAAATAGGTTGTGAGAATCAAAATTGAGATAAGTTTTTGTTTTGAAAAATCCATAAAATTTGTGGTGCAATATCAATTAGTATATTCTTTTCAACGTAATACAGGTCAAGGGTAATCAACAAATTGTTGCTTTCTGTTTTAATTTTTATTTATTAAACTGAACCAACATTTTCTGATTTACGGGTGTACATTCCATAATAGTGGCTTTCTCTGACAGACTTTCAGACTGACTCCAAGGCCTGAAAGTACTCATTTGGTCAACATTCTACCACTGGCCCCAGCCCCTTGACCGCTCCCTCATTAACCACCAACAGTTTGTGTTACACACGTGCAGACATTTTAGTTTTAATCTTTGAGGTTTGGATGGAAAAATCTTTGTTGTACTTTCATATGGGACGGGAAAGCGCAGATGGTTTGAGATGAATCTACAGCCTGGCTCACACAACGTCTTGGACAGTTTGTTAGACCTGCAAGAGTCTGTGTTCCTCTCAGTTGGCAACGAGCCTCTGAAACTGATACATAACAATTAGTAGTGTACAGCTTTTCTGGCCTCCTTGTGCAATAAGCATGAAGACTTTGAATCCACGGTCGCCATTCAATGACATTTATACTGGCTTATAGGCCCCGGCTTAATTCTGGGAAACCAGCAATTTGGCGGCCATTACGTAATTTATCGGTATCTGCCGATCCCTGTTGGAACAATTAGTGGATGTGTGATCATGGCTCCATCTCACACTTCAATAAATTTTTGAAAATAATTGAAACAAAAATGTCTTGCATCATGGGAACTTCCTCTCCACCCCAGTTTTAAAAAACCACATGGGAAAATAGTCATACTAAACTCCATTGAGGCGCCGAAATACTTTGAGAAGGTGCAGTGCTCACAGTTTACTTGAGATTGGTATAAATACTCTCAAAGCTGAAATTATTCAACCTGGATTTTCGTGTGGACGTCCTGGTTGTTTGAATAATATCAGGATGTCAGTCCATTATAACCGAGTTACTGTTCAAATACCAATGAATCTCACTGCATGAGCAAGCACCTCTTGATAATGATGCAGATACCTTCACATTGAATCTGACAGTCTTCACATTGATTTGATGGTATTTGCATCCATCTGGACTGAACAGTATAGACATTTCAGCCCTGGTAGCTGTCAAGTAAAATCTGGTCTTATTTGGTTGCTACAGTTAGTTGAATTTAGGAGTCCGGCATGAAAAAATAATATTGCGATCTTTTCAGCTCTTGAAATTTTTTATTCCAAAAGCACAAATGAACACAGGAAAGAACATGTATGAATCCAGAAAATAAATTCTAAATAATTTTTTTTTTTTTTTTTTTTTTACAGATGCCAGCTTTAGTGTTTTCTCTGCTTTCATGTAAAATCTGATATTATACATATTAAACAAAATATCTGCAATATACAAAACTAAAACAAGAAGATAAATCAGAAACCTAAACAGCAATTAAGGAGTCTGACTGCAACAAGCACAACAGTGGATGAGTTTTGTTAATTTATTGTAACCCAGGGATTCAAGATAAAAAAGGATCAAACCTCTAGACAAATACTTCAAAAGTTTTTTTTTTTTTTCACAAAATGTGCTTTGAAATTTGACCTGTTGGTGGCACTACTGGGAATGATGGATTGACCCCAAATTTAGTGAATGGATATCACAGACTGTACTCTGTGAGAGAGCCAGATTCCAACAAGATCCACTGAGTGCTTGCCGTAGAAAACCACTGAAAAAACAATCAGAAGAGGAACTTAAGAGGGTATAAAAACAAGATGGCTGACACAGGGGATTCATAATTTCACAGTTGGGGTAATGGATGTATTTTAAGAACTGGATACTGAACCAGGGTGAGACGCACGCCAACAAGGGCTTAGCGGTCAAGCTGATATTGCAAGTCACGTGATGCCATGGGGGGCAAAAAAAAAAATTTTTCCATAGGGAGCAATTGAAAAAGACACTGATAAATCCGTGAATAAATTTTTTTAACTACCACAAATGATCAATATATAATCTGTCGATTTTTCTCTTTTAAATCATTGGTGCCTTTTTCCATGGCAGTGACAAAATTTTTTATTTTAATTCTGGATATGTGAACACCAAGGGGACCTTGTGTCTAAGCGCGTTCTCGTAAGCAGTGCAGCAGCAGTGGTTCATTGCGCGTAGCACTGGTCAGGAGATTCCGTGCTGTCGGCTTACGTTATTACCAAGTTGGTAAAGTGAGCAGGTGTAACGACACCAATGTTTTCATTTATTGTATTTGATGAATGGCTTTGTTTTGTAGCGACTCGACTGCTTCACTGATCTTTTATGTGTCGTTACTGAATATACAGTATGGTAGCAAAGGCTGTTGTTAACGGGCGTGTATTCGGTAACTATTGAAGGTGACGCCCTATAATCGCGCATGTAGCTAACAATTGCTTTGTTTTTTTGTATTCAAATGCTCAAGATGCACCTAAATTGAGTTGTATATTTTCATTACTTTGAATATCTTCCACCGATTCACGGTACTGTGTCATGTATTATATGCCGGCTATGTAGCTAGCTAAGTAGCATTGACTACTTCCATATGTGCACTTTCAGCATGGTATAAATTCAGCACAAAAAAACTGCACAGCTCATTATTTATTTACCTTTGCACGCCCCATTCTTAATTATTAAAACAATAGCAGATGTGATGCCGTAACTTTTCAGCAACTTTTAAGATACAGAATATGAAGTATCTTATTATATGCATGCACCGAACTTGCATGACAGCACTGCACAAACAGAGACAGTATTTAGTTCAGCCTTTATTAGCTTGAGGTGTTGAGTGGGTTGGAAACACTGGACAAGATGAGCTGTGAACGACACTGTTCATAACGGTATCAGTGTACGGGTGTGATGCTATGGAGATTCGCTGATGCGGCCAAACTCCATCTGCGCAGAGAAAATACGAGGGACCACGATGTTGTGCTATGAATGCATGTCTAGGTTCAAAGAAAAGGTGGCCAGATTTGACAGGACATACAAGGATTTGAACACTTCACTTACCAGTAAGATTCACATCATGATTCACCATGTTCCAGAGTTCATTGAGCACCACAACAGGCCTTTGGGTCAATTCTCTGAGCAGGTGGTTGAAACTTGTCACTCCAAATTTGACAAGTTATTCAATAGCTACCGGATCAAAGACATATCCCACGCAAGTTATTTAGATAAATTTTACAGAGCTGTGATTCATTTCATTTCTTACCATATCTGAAGATATGAAGCCATAAGTATTATATAAATGGACACTTGGTTATAGGGCAGTGTACTATATGTAGTGTACATTTACGGAATATGCACTTGAGGTCTGCAATGATTTTGTGGAGAGATAAAGGCTATTATTAAAAACACTCTTAGAATACCCTGAACAATGAAAACAGCATGAGCTGGTATGATCTCAAGTTAACCAGCATCTATGCACTACTCAATCCATTCTACAGGATCAGCATTTCTGTCATTTACTGGAATATCCTGCCAGAATTTTCTCTTGGCAGCCAAAAATGACTGTGCCAGTTCTAGAACCTTTTGACGGTTTACACCAGGAATGCCCCGTAGTTTGCTCCTGGTGGCTAGAGGAATGTCAAGTCTAAATTTTGGCTTTAGAAATTCTACTTCCTGATAGTCCTCCTCAAAACCCTGTTTAAACCACAATGCTCATGAACCTTTTCTAAATTCTGCTAAGAAAGCAAGAAATGTGACAAATACCTGCTCAACAAACTCACTGTGATGCTTTCATGGAGGCTGCTATTTTGCAAGTTGATCATGTGACCTCAATGAGCCATGTGATTGGCTTGTACTACTTGCTAGGTTTTTCCAGATCAAATATCCTTATGATGCTCAATAAAGACTGACTTACTAGGTTCTTCCAGATGAAAAACTGCCATTAGACAGGTGTTTCAGACATTTTAACCTGATAAAAGGAAGGGGTAAAACCTAGTCACTCCAAATGTTGGTGCAACTAAATTTTCTCAAAATTTTGAGTTACTAGGTTTTTCCAGATCACTGGAGAGTTGCCCAGCTTTCAAGCAGTTTTTGCCAGTGTCTCCTGTTCCCTCTCCAATGTCTTTTGTTACCCATTGTATTTGTCTCTGCCTTGCTCCTGTTCCTCCCTTGCTATCCTCTGTTCCTACCCTCCTCCTCTGGACTGATCTGCTGGAATTGACTACTACCTGCCTCCTTGACATTGCCATGCCTTCTCTATGCGTCCCTGATCATTGTGCTCTGAACCCTGCCTGTTTTTAACTACAAATTGCCTAATCTGCATTGACATTTCACAGTTTCTTGACTTACGAGTGCTGACCTTAAATTACAGGACCCGTTTTCACTGCTTGTTGGACTTGTAGTTCCTGAATTAGGCCTTCATGATAAGTGGTCTTAATCCCAAATGCCTTCCGATGGCTGTTCTGCAATATTCCCCCCTTTTTGCTGTGGTGGGTTTGGAAGATTGTAGCCAGGTGAATGGGTCCATTTGTCAGGAAGATGAAAAGAAGAGACCTTGAATCAAAAGGCATGTCTGGCCAATGTAGTCAACATAAGATGGCTGACTATTTTTGTTGAGTTTTGGGTAAATTATAGTGCATGGCAGGAAATGGCTGTATGCTGGGTTGTTTGTCTAGCTCAGATGTCTGGCTACATGATGTCGATGAGATGTTCACATGCACCTCTGTACTCTCTCAAGATCAACTTTGATACTCCACAGAGGTAACTGTGGTAGAGTGGCTGACCATGTCGGCTAACCCTCATTGGTTCGGCGCTTAAACAATGAAAACCTAAGTTGATTCTCAGTCTTCCGGAGACATTCAACGTTGCTAAGATGTTCAGAGTTACATACTTATTTAATGCATGTTTCATGGACCCTTTACAGAAGTGTTCTGCCTAGGGTTATACGTTGTACATTGCCATCTGTATGTATTTGGACACTGTCAGAATGTCTGTAATTCCAAAGAAAACCACATCATATTGACATAGACATAAATTTAAAAACAGCTTTTCGAAATTAAACCTTGTATTTATTGTTTTGTTGGAATTTTTCAAGACCTCAGCCCGAAAACAAAAATTGTCACTGTCAGAAGACATAAGGGCTGTACTGTACATTCGGCCCCAATAATTAAAATACACCCCTTCTTTAACTCTGTTCTTCTAATTACAGCAGCTATACTTAAGGGTATAGCAAAACCAAGCTTTAATCGGCCCACACCACAACATATTCCCCAATACCCTCTGAATGTACTGATTGATGTACATGCCTGGAAGGATCTGTATTCTTCTCTGCATTTTCAGTTAAGAATGTACAAGAGTCAAGTGGGTATTTTTAAAGAAGTTGTCTTTAACTACTTTATATCCACATGTTGCCCCCCTCCCCATGTTTACAACCACTCCCATAACAAATAATAAGCAAGCAACTGAAAGCATTAGACTAAATCAGAAATCATCCTCTATACCAACTGACCATCCTATTCGATTAATCCCGTAGAAACCTCCAGTGTCAAGCAAACTTCTTCAGGTCCTGGCAAACCAAACTTAAGTTTCAGTTGCAGGTCACTCAGGGCTTTTCAGGTCTAACCTAGGAAACTGAGGTGAACTAACCCTGTCTCCTCTCTTTGTCCTTGCTTGCTGAGAGTGATGTCAACTCCCCCTATCCGGTGTGGATGTTATATCTCGGCCTCCTTGCTGTGTTCCTTTGTGATGACTGGGTTACAACTCCACCCCCTCTCAGACCTTTTGTGATGTCAGCAATGAAAGGCAGCCTCTTCTCTCTGACCCTTTGTGATCTGCGTGTTATAAGTCCGTCTCTTCCCTCCGCCCTGCATCTGTGGGAGACGTGACCCCAGTCCTCTCTCCAGGTGCTGTCCAGTTATAAGTCCACAAAGACAAGCCGGCACCTTGAGGACGAAGTGTTAAAGCAGAGTGATTTTGTTGTGAATCATCTCTAGGAGACAGCTCGGTCAAGTTAACCAATACCGTACATTTGCTGATGGCCGTGCAGTTATACTGCTGTGCAGAGTGTGCTAATGAGAGATGATGTCATGCCTCACACTGCCTCTCCGATAATCAGCATAATTAGAAAGGGGCAGAGGGACAATCTCCAGCTTTGTCCCAATCCCATGACCATTAGCGCCTAATGATGTTACCATGCCCAGGGGGCTGCTTTGCTCCAGCCCTGGGTGTGGGTGATCAATAAGCTCATCCGGCCTATCCTTTACTTGGTTAGCTCACCCAGGATATAAAGAAGGCACATTGTGACATCATCACCAAATAGCCTTCAAATGTTTACATCAAATAGCATATGATATAAGGGGATGGGTTCAGCACCAGTAAAAAGAGCAGGGTGAAGAGACATCATCCATACACAATAGAATTGTGTAGAAATCTAATTCCATGCTCTCCTTATTACCTATAAGTGGGAAGTATACTTTAAAAGATGAAACAATGTAAAAGCACCCCAGTGAACACCTCCTGGAACTCTGCATGTGGCATACTCCACGAGAACTTCAGCTCTGTTTCTCAAGCTCAGCCTTCTGCCCTCAGCGGTGATGCTATCAGTCATGTGACTTCACAGCCAATCACAGATAGGGGGGAGGTATCAGAAATAGAAAAGACACAAGACCAAGTTTGGCTGTGGTGTCGTGCATGCATCTTATGTCTTATAAAGCATCTTTTATAACCATGAGTTATGCTTCATTTGAAGTATACTGCTCTGTACTATCTCAATAATATCAGCACAGAAATGTGAATTTCAGGGGTGAGTGCTCCTTCCAACAACAAGCTGCCTCAGCTACACCCTAACACACAGGGACAGCTCTCTAGCAGTTGATATGACCACCTGAATGAAGCCTTCGCTATTAGTCAGTGTGTGAATCCCATACTGGCTGACTTTCTCTCTGAGGAAGTGATGCAGGAGTGATCTAACTGGGGCTTCGTGGACTGGAATGACCTGAGTGTAGAGTACCCTTAACATCAGGACCCCTGCACTAGGTGACAGGTGGAAAACAGATATCTCTTCCCCAAATTCAGGTCCAAATGGTACTCTCTTCTTCTGCTTCTCTTCCTGTCAAATCCTCCGAGTAGCGCCAGGTTTTTTTGGCTGACTTGAATTAGAGGATAGCTCAATATCAGTGGCACCATCTCTGTAGAAAGGGGAAAGTTGGTCGGAAATGTTTCCGTGCTGATCACTGCAGTGTAACTACATTCAAAAGCTCTGCCTGCCTCTGTACTCAGGCCAGGACAGTTTGTTTATTTTCAGAGTACAAATATCGTATTTTCTCATGATAATTGTGGATTGCTGCCAAAAGAGAAATTCTCAGTGGATTTTCTGGGGGAACATTCAAGACAATTTCAAGCCAAGCACTTTTAAATGATCTAAAAATCGTCATTGTGCCCATTTATGGATGCTTGAGGAGTTCAACGGCAAAGATTAGTGTGACACATTTTCTTCTTTTTCCAAATATTTCTAATACTATTGAATACTATATACAGACCCTCATACCGCCTATCCCACTGCGGGCATGACAGTCAATATGACAGCATGGGCTACTCCACTGAACAAACATCATTTTTCTTATGACACGTCAACTTCAAGTTTTCAACTTCAAGATCAAGCCCAAGCCCATTCCATTCATTGACAACAACGGCGCTGTGGATTGTGCCTATATTTGCTCCAAAGCTTGAGTACTAAGCCTATCCCCCCAAAATTTAATGAAATTCAGCTTCATCATGGGCATTAGGTGACCTAATCCACAAAAATGATAATTTGAAACTGTACATTCCATCTTTATTGTTGTGTGATTGTTTCAGCAAAGCAGAGCATTCCACGCTCTTACATGTTTTTTTGTAATTCAACTATTTCCTCTTTAGCCAACATTTTACCCTCTAATTATTTCATTACCCTTTTTGGAGCCAAAAGGTACCATCTGTGAGAGCGTGTGTCCCTTCCTGATTGACTGACTGGCAGACTGACTGACTGATTGATATACCTTGTTAAAACACACTTCCGAGGGGCAATTACTGTTTACCAGAGCAAAGACAATTATTATGTTTCCATGTAGAAAATATTTCAGTTTTTACAGTTTTTACCCTTATTCTGAAAAAGACTATTTTCCTACTTAAGCTATTTACATGGCTAATGGAAGTGAACATTCTACTAATATTCCTGTCTCCATGCATCCATCCATACTCTGATTAAAATGATTTTTTTTTTATATCATCACAAGAAGAACCCTTACTACAAAATTATGAACCTTCCGAGTCAGCCTTTCTTTTTTTTCCGGCATCTCGATATTATTGCTTTTTTTTCTCAGTGGTTTTGTATGCATCCCAGAGAACCTCTTAATAGATTTTGATTAAATTTGGCAAATTTATAGAGGACAGGCCAAAGTGTCCTGGTATCAAATTTGGGGTCCACCCATTCAACTCAGCAGTGCCTCTACCTGGCCAAATTTCATGGAATATTTTTGTGTAACATTTGGACCTTTGTCCTGGGTTTGTCACCCTTGGGTCATTTGAATTTTAAATGCACCCACTGCTGTCAAAGTCCACCATATTGGATTTTCAGCCACTTTGAATTTGGTAAATCTCGGTAAAAATTGGGACCTACTTTGGAAAACTAGTCTCAGATCATTGATCCAGTCAAATTTTGTACAAATCAACTACAGAGGGTCCTGATGAAGAGTAATCCACAGAATTTTAAGGCAAATACCATTGTTGTCCAATGAAATTTGATGATAAAGACATCAAAACAACAAGTAAACCATATGTCAGCAATGCTTGGTTGGAATAACGCCAAAGTTTGCATACTTAATTGCCAGGCACAGTGCGCTTTAACAAAATGCAAGGTTAAAAAAATTGATCAGACATTTCCTTGGTACCAAATTTTGATACGGCCTCCACCATCATAATAAGCTGAAAATTAAAATGTTCTATTGAGGAAATATTGTGTTATGTACAGTTTTTTGTCATCAGTGAGGCTTCTGCATACATATTCTTATCTCATGTGTGAAAAATGAATAGTCTCATGGATATCCTTTAAAATTTAGTCTGGGGAATAGATTATCAAGACAAACAAAATAATGTAGTTATTAATGAAGACATTCTTAAAATTTTTATAAATGTACTTGACAATGCAAATGTTTTAAGATTTTAAGTCTTTTTCTTTGTTATTGCTCAGAGCCATATGATTTTTATTAGTCTTCGAAGTGTTTATAGAATTCAAATCAGAGAACCCATTAATTCTGTTAGATAATTTTGTTAATATATGTTCATATTTGAGTTGAATGTTTTCGGAGTTTAATAATAAAGAGTTATTATGTTGACATACTAGGTTTTTATTGATTAAAGATTTGCTTCGGTCATTAAGTTTGATCTGGTAAAACCTAGTAAGTCAATTTATACCTTTCGCAAAGATGAAATCTAGATATAAGCAAATTCACTGAAAAGGCATGTACTATTTCTCTACTAAATAGGTAAAGTAAGAATTATCTGTTAACCAGGAGTTTAATCCTGAACACAAACCATCTTCCTTCATTTTCTGAAAATCTTGTTCAGTGGACTTACTAGGTTTTTCCAGATCACAGGAGAACTGAGACAGGCACAAGACTATCTGATGGGGAACAAAGAAACAGAGGCTTAAATACATAGAACTAACAAGGAGACGACTATAAACAGATGTGTGAGAGAACGGAGGGAAAGGAAAAACAAGTGTAACCACTAACGAGGAACCCAGCCCAAAGCAACAGAAAAACGGGACAACGAGGAAAAACTAAAAACATGGCGCAGAAATAGTGCTAGCAGACACTACACACAATGCCAGTGTTTTGTCTGTTTGATTTTTGGTTGTTATTCTTTTCATATCTGGAGGAGTACAGACAGCATGTACAGACAATTTCAAATTAAATTGAGGCAATATGGGTGCATCACAAGTGAATATTAAAGCAATTAACTAGGAGCCAGTAATATTACTTAGAGACTCTTGAGCAGACAGTGAGATGCCACGCTGAGCTAATAAGCACTTATGAAACAGATGGACATGAGAAGGGCTGTGGGAAGAGAATATTTGTCTTTCCAATTCAAGGAAATACTCTAAACTTGTTATTTTGCACCATAAATTAATATGTCATACTGGCAATCTGCATGGAAACCGAGCCCATTTTCTCCAAAAATCCATCAGGTTGAGGCATGAAATTCCAGTTGACAATTTTCCTGGATTTTTATCATGATCTTTTCCCGTCTTTTGAGTCAGCGCCCTTATAGCGGGGAACATGCAAATACTTTGCTTTGTGTGCTGGTCTTTTGTGCGTTTTTTTTTTTCTGAATATTCATGTCAATTCGGCCCATAAGAAAAATTTCAGTCTTAAAACCACAGCTTACTGAGAAAAAAAATCAGGGGAGGGGAAGGTGGCCACCCGTTCCTTCTATTTTAGCCCTGTTTTCTTTATGATGGGGAAAAAACAAGTTTTGAACTAATAAAACAAAGGAGGCCACCTTTGTAGTTGGTGCAAATGGGTTTTTCAGCCAGGTTTTGATGACAATGTACTGGATTTAGGAAGGAAAAGGTTCACAAAGGGCAGGTCTGCTGTTTGTCTGGGACCAGATGCTGGGCTATGGCCGCCCCGTCCAGTCTTGCTTGACAGCCAGAAGCGATCAGAAATGGTGGCATTGCTCATGCAGGCCTGAATATAATTCCCACTGGGTGAGAGTTGGAAAGGAAAAGAAGGGCTTTAATGGTTTCTACGGCTCTGTTTATTTCATTTCTATCTTTCCAGTGTTTATATTTCCCACGTTTGTTGCATCCTCGGATGAATAGAAAATAATGAGTGAGTTTTTTTCTCATCAGTTCTCCTTTGCTTTGATACCAGAGTGATACCAGTTTTTGGTTTCAATCCAGTCCTGCCCGTGAAAGCTTCTAGAATGATTCTTCCATATGTACATATTTCTCCCAATCAAGAGAGATGTTTGCAGTAGCAGGTGGTCATTGCAGCTTCTAGAAATAATTGCTGAGGAAAACGAGGTCGATTCTTGACCTTGTGTTAATATACTTATTTCTCATTGTTTTTCCAGCTCTTAAGAGCGTCGATGGACTTGGTTTCCCTTGCCGCTCTGCTGGGCACAAGGCAACAGATTACAGAATCATGGACAGATTTCCTTAATTACGCAACTAATGACAGTAAACTAAGACATCTTTATCACAGGATTACTGACTTAGTTGGAACACTGCGCTAAGTGAAACAGGGAACCCTGCTAAGTCTGGCACATTGACATCCAGAGTTTACTCAGTTCAGTCATCCAGATAGATGAGGACAGATCTCAGGTCAGACCCGCAGTTCATAGGGTAAGAAGCATCAGGGAATGTAGACGCATTGAAGTATTCTTTGGCCTGTTTACGCTTAACTTTCGCAGCCGGGGGGTGAAATTATAGGTGAGCAGGTTTTCTGTGGCAAGTGGAAGTGACCAATGGCTGCCTAGCAACAGTGGTTATGGAGGAATCCCAAATCAACAAGGTGTTTTTGTCCCAATAATACACAATAACTGGACAAACAGACCCAGCCCCTGGAAGTCTGGTGTATCAATATCAGGCGGTCTGAGTGGTCCTCACCCAGCGGAACTTGCGTCTGTCCCAGAGACGGGAGGAAATGCATCATGCGCGGAAGCAACAAACACAGCGCCGTCAACAACCAGCCCAAAAGGGCGGTGGGCCTGATTGGCTCTCCTCCAGTTTCTCACCACAGAGTGAGAGAGTTCCCGGCTCCTTTTTTCACATCGCCATCAAGCGGAAAATATTTGGCCCCAGGAAGCACAGGCACAAAATTGGCTTTTCCTTGAAGTTTCATTCAACTGCCTATTTTCAATAAAGATTTTTTTAAATATAGTTAATTGCAGGTTACCGTTTTAATATAAGGCCACACATATGTTTAGGTACATATATGTACCTATGTGTACCTTTTCATATATGAAAACGCCAATTTTACCTATGTATGTCGGCCAATATTAAACCTATATGTGGCCTTATATTAAAACCTATATGTTTATGTAGGTTCTTTCCGTGTGGGTATTTAAGAATCCTTGTTATTTCATCCCTGTAGGAAAAAGTCTGGGACCTTTAGTAGCTAAACAAGCATCTCAGATAAAAGACAAGTGTCTGTTCATTAAAACTGTGAACAGAAATGTAGACTTTGTCTTCAAAATCATTAACCACAGTGAAATGCTCAGATAGATGTGGGGATGAAAATGACTTTTGAAAGGCATGTTTACTTGAATGTATGTTCTTCTGTGTACTTTTATTTTGTTATTTTTGTTTTACTTTGCTACATTTAGACTAATGACCTCCGAGCCATATTCATCTAGAAACTGCATTACAGACAAGATAGAAAACATTGCATTTGGTGGAGGTAACAGTATAGTGTATTACCTTTCAGTGGATGTGTAAGAGCTGTAATGATGTGAATCCAATTTTATCTAATGTGGTGAATCTGGCAGTGACTTAAACTTGAAAAAATGCTTAATTGATTAAATAAACATAATCAAACCATTTTGTTTTTATACATTTCCTTCTCTTCCACAATACACAACTCAATCTTCATAGAATGGAAATAAGTATGGTCGAGAAAGAATTGATGACCTTGTTATTGTTAATGTTTCAGGGAAAAAAATGCAACAAATAGCAAGAGATATTTGTGTTGATATCATAGCTTTTTGTCTCCTCTCACTTGCCATAGTTAATAATGACTGGTTTACACATAACATGCCGTTGTCACATGTCAACATGTATTTAGGATCAAATGTGATGCCAATTTCACGTGTTCACATGCGATTAATAAGTTATTGCATGAAATTCTTGTCATTTCTGTAGGGGCTTTGGACTAATATGCAGATATTACCTTGAGAATCAAAATATGAGCTAGGCATCATGTATGACAGTTGCAAAAGTGAGATATGAGCTATACAATAGGTATGACAAACAGAACCTGCCACTGGGTATATGAGCTATATAGGAGACATATACCTTGTATGTACATATAGGGCCTGCATGTGAATATAAAGAAGCGATATAGGAGACCTATATGCCCTGTATATGCACATATATGTACCTGAACTTGGCCTATATGTGGCCTAAATGTGGCATATATGCGCATATATGCTGTATATATGCGGCATATATGTGGCATATATACGCATATATGCTGCATATGTGCGGCATATAGGTTGCATATATACGCATATATGTTCATATAGATTCTTTCCATGTGGGTATACATGCAAGAATGAAAATACAGAACTTCAACAATGGGAAAAAGGCAGGCACTAGATTGAAGTAATCACTTTTGTAAAATAAATACATGGAGAACTGTATATTAATGACATTTAAACTGTGTACTGTAAGTGATTCAGATTTAGGGCAGTGGTGATGGGCATTTCCAGTGTTTGTGCCTCTGACTTTCTCCTGAATTTCATTGTGTATGGTCTTCCATTGGCTGATGTAATATGGTACAAATGGAATCATTATGCTGAAAAAAATGACTATTATACTTAATTTGTACTCATGGGAGAGTGAGTGATTAAATTGTCACATGAAATGTGGAGGACTCGCCCAAATGATTGATACCACTTTGCCTTTCTTAGGGGATGTTTTACAATGCCAGTCAAAACAATTTTTCATGTGCTGTCAGGTAGATTCACTGCAACATTGCGCTCATTTCAAAGCTCTTGTTGCCCTGCGTGTCTGAATCATTTTGGGGAAATCCAGAGCACTTAAGCCCTGAACAGCATTTGAAAAGTATCAGATTTTACCTTTGTATTACATTATTATTTCGGCATCTTCTTTTCAACGGAGCTAGCTCACTTCTCTTATCTGACAGACGAAATGTATGAACCTCTCATCTTGTCTCATCTTGCCATTACCTTTAATAAATACTTTGTTTATTTTGGCACCTACAGTAGATTTCTGCCACAGCGGCATTCTTTGCACATGGGAAATGCTCGCGGAACATTCCATCAATTATTGTCTTTCAGCACAATAGTGTTTTGTGGCCTCTCCACTAGTTACTGTCGGCACATTTCACTATTGCCCCTGGGGGCAACAACTCTCTCAAATAGGATCCCCTATATTGTCAGCATGTGTGCACATGCACGCTGCGTGAATGAGTTTCTTATTCAGTCACGGCAATCTCACAATCAGTTCACTCACGCATACATTCCCTCATTTGCTCATACATGCTCTCCAATATTCACTCACTCATTCACCCTCTTCCTCACTCATACACTCACTGACACTGTTGCTCCCTCACCCCCTGAGTTCCGTTGGATTATAACAAGCTGTCACGAAAAAGCATATAGCACAGATGACAAAGCTCAAGTTGAGAGCATCCAGCCTGTCTGCTCGTTCCATCCCTGCAAACACAGCCAGGCTCTGATATGCAGTATTCTATTATTACTTCCTCCAATAAAGTTGACCGAAGGTTACATATTCACCCAAATTTGTTTGTTACCCTGCAAGTATATTGATCATCATATTTGCCTATCTATCTGTATGTGCAGCCTGTAGCATCCACAATCCGTGAGGTAACAACTTGAAATTTGTATCACAAAAGACAATATTTCCTAGAAAGAGGGGATCCAACTGTAGAAGGGCAAGGTCAAAGGTCAAGGACAAGTTCATCAAAAAGGTCTTAATGACATTTTGTCCAATAAAGCAGTTCAGAAAAATGATAAAGACATGGGACCAACGCCAAAATGATCAGTCCTGTTCCTTCGGGAGCAATTTAATACGTTGGTTTGTTTGTTTGATCTAGACAATACTTCCCAAATTTCTCAATCAATTTTAATGATATTTTGTGAGAGGTGTGGGCCATGGGCCAAAGAAAAATTAATAAAATTTTGGAATGGATTCAAATTCAAATATGACTGCCATGGCCATGTTTGATCAGCTCTTGGTGAGAAATGCATTGACAGTATTATATGTTCTCTGTGCGCTTTCTATTGTCAAAAGCGACAAGTTATCCAGTGAATGGAGCACTATTTACTGACGTTTGCTGACCTTAAAAGAATGCGCTTTGTTTGGTTGATTCTCACCCATTATCTGATAACCCGATCCTAATCTGATCATTGCGAGGGCTTAAAACACACAAGAATTTTTTTTTTATATCCTTCGGAAACTTAATACTGATTAGATCCGACTAAATTTCCCTAGGTTAGCCGCACCGATCAGCCACAACATTAAATATTTTTTTGGTGCCCCATGCCGCCAAAACAGCTCTGAATCATTGAGACATGGGCTCCAAAAGACCTCTGAAGGTGTCAGCTGGTGTGTGGCACCAAGAAGTTAGCAGCAGATCCTTGAAGTCCTGTAAGCTGCGAGGTGAAGCCTCCGTAGTTAAAGCCTGCTTTTAGGAGTTCTGGCCCAAAAAAGAAGCTTGACCAACAAACGGTAAGACAGAAGGACACGCCAAGGGACAACACTTATTCTTATATCCCCATACACTTCATGGCAGAGATAATAAAACACTCTTGAAAATAGTGCTTTTATTTTTTCTATATTGCAAGCAATTCCCGGCAACATTTTTAAGCGGATGAAATGAGACACAGAACATCAGGAATCTCCAAACTAAGTTGCTGAACACAGGGGCTCAGAGCTCTTTCAAAATATGTTTCAACTGAATAACATAAACACGACACAAAACAGGTCTGACTCGATCATATGCTTGCCAAATGAATTGTTAGATTTTGCGACCATATGTCTAAGGTTTCACCAACTGGAAATCAGATGTTTTTTTTTTTTACTTTAATGTTTTTTTCCCTCTCTTTAGGCAGTTGTTTCTGATGCATCGGAATATGGATATGAAATTTTAATTCTTCAAGGCACGAGTGAATTTCTGTGAAAGTGGGGCCAAAGAGGATAAATAACTGCTCCAAACATTAATGCACCAAAATAATACATCTTGACAGCTTGTCAAGATCCTGCGACTGCAGTTGTGGTTGGGGGGGGGGTTGGAACCAAGCATACACGGAGGGGCCCCAGGACCAAGTTTGGGAGCCACTGCATTAAAGCAAATATATTTTTTCATGTCATTCCCTTTTGCCCTCATCCCACGCTCCCATGTCATCTCTTTTTTAGCTCCCACCGCTCGCGGTGCGGGAGCTATGGTATCGGGCTCCGTCCGTGCGTGTGCGTCAACACATTTTGCTTTATCTCATCAACTATTTCAGTTACAGGCTCCTAATTTTTACTGGACATACATCCCATAAAGGCCTACAAATGACGTGCCTAAAGGTGACCTTGGCCTATTTTTTCAAGGTCACTGGCCTAAAAATATCACCAAAAACTTGGACATTTTGCTTTATCTCATCAATTATTTCAGTTACAGGGCCCTAAATTTTACTGGACATGCATCTCATAAAGGCCTACAAATGACATGCCTAAACGTGACCTTGACCTATTTTTCAAGGTCACTGGCCTAAAAATATCACCAAAAACTTGGACATTTTGCTTTATCTCATCAACTATTTCAGTTACAGGATCCTAATTTTTATTGGACATGCATTTCATAAAGGCCTACAAATGACGTGCCTAAACGTGACCTTGGCCTATTTTTCAAGGTCACTGGCCTAAAAATATCACCGAAAACTTCGACTATTTGCTTTAACTTATCAACATTTTCAGTTACAGGCTCCTAATTAGCTCCCGCCGCCCGAGTGGCACGAGAGCTACGGTATCGGGCTCCATCCGTGAGTGTGTCCGTCCATGCCTGCCTCCATCAACAAAAACCTCGACATTTTGTTTATCTTAACGGTGGGAGCTTCTGCGGCCGCCAGTGCCCTATATTCCATCTAATTTCGCCTGCAATATTTGTGTGAAAAACACAGAAAAACACTGCAAAAAACAGATGAAGCCCACTCATCAGCTCTGAGTGCAGTAATAAAAGTGCAGCCTTTATTCTCTATGAAGAACCCAAGATGAATGCATCATAAATCTGCAGTCTCACAGTATAGGTATAGATAGGTAAGTGATTACAATGCAAGGACTCAAGAAGCATAAAATCAGTTTACTTTAATAAGATATCAGTGCAGAAATACAACTTCTTTTTGGGTTAAAGTTCCCATAATAATAATAATAATAATAATAATAATAATAATAGCAATAATAATAATAATAATAATAATAATAATAATAATAATAATAAAGTACTGTATATTTTCCATCATTTATGCTATTGTATCCATAAAGGCTTCACAACGTAACATGAATAAAAGCAAATATTATGCTAAAAAATACATAACCCTCATTTTACAAAGCAGAATGCTGAAATTGTCTTTAAGGCTGAAAAGAATAATAAATGCTCATGGAGAAACCAGTTTTTACAATACATATTATTTAATTTCGTTGGAACCCTAAATGTATTGAGATTAAGATTTTAGTCGTAGCGCATCAACTTCATTATTCTCACTTACTGCACCATGGTTCAAAAAATCTCATCTGTTTTTAAGTCCATCCAACCAAATTTGATCTCCTCAGACAGCCATTATCGTTTCTTCTGACAGGAGATTCATAATGTAATCAGAATTTCCAACCCCAGATACAGCAAAATGCGACCAGAGAAATGCAGTATGCGCATACTTTACATAAATGCACTTCAAATACAAAATGGAGGTGTTCCATATTGTGTGTCTTCTTGGATGGATGATGTGGAAAACTATCATCACCAGTATCATCTTATGGGGGAGGGTTAGTGATGCCCGTCTATCAAAATTTGACTAACGGAAGTAATGCAATGAACTTCACTGCTGACTATAATACAGGGGTAATAAAATAGTTTCAGTTTTGTTTCTGAGCAACTCGTCTCAGATGTTTGCTCTTTTTCTGACCCTATATAACCCTGCTCTCCAACACACAGTCCTTGAGGGCCAATAACTGCTGGTTAATTTCCACACTTTCTTTACCTGGAAGTTAGGCGTGATGAAAGTCAGCTCAATTAACTGCATGGAAGGGGAAAAAAACAAAAAAACAAAAAAACAGGGCTGGAGTTGGATTCAAGGGCAAGATTTCCCTACGGGAACCTTGCATTCTTGTGTAATTTAAATGGAATACTCTGGAAACCATGACAAGCTAGTCAACCTGGTGAAGCTCAGAGGCTGTGCAACAGTGGTCTGGCTGAGCAGGTGGCCTCTAAACTTCACTCTCAAAATGGTGCCCAAAAAAAAAAATAACAAACTAAATTGTGCACAATTTGAATAGGACAAGACACTGTCATTAAAACATTTCTAGGTACAGGTAGCTGATCAGTTTTTTGATCTATCTGGGGTTTTAGTAACATTTGTCAGCACTCCACTACTAAAACAACACTCAATTTGCACAGTCCAAGTGTAGCGATTAGCGCATTCAATTAAAAGCCATGCTAAACATCTGCCTTCAACCTTTAATGGATGTTGAACCAGTAAATTTGATCCGTCGCCTGACACCAAGAGCTATTCTGAGGCAAATGTGCGAGATTGTAGAGATAGTTGATCAAGGTTTTCTGTCCGCTAACTGCAGAATAGCTGCTTGGTTCACTATGGCTTGTGAGCAGTGCTGCTGTAAACCTGATGCTTTCAGATGCTAAACTAAAGATAATTCCAATTAACAGCACTCCTCAGGGCTTTACTTGGGAAATGAGAAATGTTAAATCTCATTGAGACAACTTTAAAGACAATGTCAGCACATAAAAACCAAATAGGGTGTTAATGAAAGTGTATCCCAGAAACTTTTATACAATGATTTATTAAAAAAAAAAAACATAAGTTGGATACCTATGAAGCACCATCACTTGTTAAAATATTTTTTAAAAGTGAGCTTTTTTTTTCATTTTTCCACATCACTTGCCACTTTAAATATTGAAACTGCTACATGTCTAAAGTGGGACACTGCACATATGCTTTCATTTTCAATCTTTCAACAACTTTTAAAAATCTCCGTAGTAGAGCACTGACAACATAGGCATGATGCCATGGCAAAAAATTTTGCATATACTCTGAAAGAGGCAACTCAAAACAAAAGAGAAACCTGCACTTTAGAAACAAAATATCCAACATCATAAGCAAACAAAAACCCAATGCATCTACAGCGTAGATAAGGCAAAGTACCAAGGCACATGAATACTAAACACTATTGTAGACAATATCATAGACACGGAGCTTCTTACATTGAATAGATAAGTCTGCTTATATATCTGTGACTGCTAAGGCCACCACAATAAGGGTTTGGACAACAAACTGAGTAAATTGGAAAGAGAGACAGGGAGAAATAAACTCAAAAGTAGCTTCAAATGTCCATAAAGAAGCTGCACTGTGATGTGGTGAAAGGTTTAAGTTGGGCGAAGCCCTAATGCGGGCTATAGAAATGACTTGTTATCCTTGGCATATGTATCCTTTAAAAGGCAGGTAGCATGGAGCCGAAGACTGTCAGAACTATATGGCATCAGTGAACATCCCTACAAACTGCGTATGGAGAGCTCAAAGTTAAAAGGAACAGCGAATTTACAGAGCAACGGCCTGAAAGGGATAACCTCCATTTATGTTAATTACAGCAGATAATGGAACAAGAGGGACAGAGAAAAGACAAAATAAACAAAAGAATGCAGCATGTAAGCACACGAGAGAGAGAGAGAGAGAGAGCAAGAGAGCGAGAAAAACTGGTTCTCCAAAGAAAAAATAAATCTTTAGTTTTACAGTAGATAGAACATAACCAGAATGTCTACAAGGCCTCCTTTCTGCAGTGCTAAGCAGATAATATTGTGTTTGATTCAGTGACACCAAAAGACAGGCAAAGCAAAGCAGAAAAGTGGGTAAAGTGACAAGATTCAGGCCAGGGTTTTGGGTGTAAATTTGGGGTGAGCTGTACAGCAGTATCTTAATGCACCGAAAGGGTTAAACACCAAGAAAAAAAAAAAACAAAAAAAAACTTTGATTAATATCAGAAACAATCTAACTGGAAAAAAAAAACAAATGAAAAAAGAAGTACAGTACAAATATAATTTAGAAAAATAAAGACAACAAAATGAGCAGAGGTGGCTCATATTTTATGTTTACACGCACGTCAAATGGCAAGATTGTGGGCCAGGCAGGGTGTGGAAGGCCTGCGCCCGGCTGTGCCTAAGTGGCTTGGTCTAAGGCCCGCAGCAGATCGCAGCCCTGGAGCAGGTGCAGGTTGCCCTGAAGTGGGATGTTGACCTCACAGTCATAGCGTGTCAGCTCCGGCAGGGAGTACGACTCAAAAGAGCGGCCAAGAAGGCGACTTGCCATGCCTACAAGAGGAGATCGGGAAATTAAAACCTTTATGGCAGTGCTAAATTGGCACAATAAAAAGGTGGTCTCCAACCTTGTTCCTGGAGAGCTACCATCCTGAAGGTTTTCACTCCAACCAAAGCTAAGCACACCTAATTTCCCAGTTAAATATCTTGACAGGCTGCTAATTAGCTACATCAGTTGCACTAATTCACTAATTTAGGGTTGGAGAGCAGCATCTGCAGAGATGGTAGCAACTACTTTGAACATACACAATCAATGGTTCAAACTATGTAAGTTAGTATCGGTGCTTTCAGGAAATGCGCCTCAGTTCAGGCAAAAATGGATTATTGACCTGTAAGCCTAGAATTGGGCTCAGGAATCTAAAAGTGCTCTCGTAACTTCAACATGTTAAAAGGGAAACGATAAGCGGCACTTCAATCACATGCTAATGATTTTAAGCCTTAAAAAATTGCGGTTACTGGACGATACAATGCTTCTGGTGAGAATTTCCAGCAGTTGCTTTTCCGTCTACGGTGAAATATGCTAGCATAGCATCTAGCACTGGGATGTCGAGCTCCAGTCTAAGAGGGCCACTGAGTCTGCAGGCTTTTGTAATCTCCGTCCAATTAGCTGCTAATTAGCGTCCTTGAGAGTGAGGTATGCAGACTCATTAGCCAATCGAGACTTGAATTAATTACTTGCACGGAAAAACTTCAAAAACCAGCAGATGCTGCAGCCCTCCTGGATTTGAGTTTGACAATAATGACATAGCAGTATACCAGACAAGGCATTCAACTAACTACATTTTTGCTTTACCTCCCTATTCCTGATGGTAATTTTGCGCAACATCACCACTACCACAACCAGCACAGTCACCAACCAAGCCATTTAGCCAGCAGAGGTCTGCGAGCTTATCAGTCGCTTAAATGACCTCTTATGGTCCATAAAATTGCAGACAGCTAAATGAAACTCAAACAAAATTGCATTTAATCTAACAAAAAATGCATTTCATTAATCATACCCAACAACAACAAAAAGTTTTCAGTAACTTTAAAATGTCTGAAAATCACTACAATTCAGGATGCTGACAGTCTCACTTTAGCTATAACCAAAACAAGAAAAATTACCGACTGTGCTTCACAATAAAAAGGTTCAGTTTTCTATCCAGAAACACGCAACTCTTTTTAAATACCTATTCTAATGAGGATGGGGGTGGACTGCGCAAACAATGGCCTGTCCCTTTGTCTGCATTCCAGAGATCTTGATCTTTATGTGTTGTAGAAGATTTTGGGGTGGAAAGAGTGAGGTACATCACTTGAAATCACATAGTAGTGCACAAATGAACACCCAAACACACCGATAGACACACAAATGCACTTACAAGCATCCAGGCACCCCCCACCCCCCACTGCCCCAAACACACACACACAATCTAGAAAGCCACATTTTTGGCAGTCATAAGCAATAAATGTCACAATCTTTTCATGTTTCAGCCTGCACATAAGTGCGTACATTTTAGGGGGTGACTCTCACCTTCAATTTTAAGAGACGGCAACAGGCTGTGTTCCCGGTAGCCAGAAGGATAGTTCTGTCGTGGAAACATCATTTTGAGCTCCGCGGCTACACCTCCAGAGTAAGCGTTTTTCTGCTGTAGAGGGTTGAGGCGTTGGTCGGCACCTTCTTGTGCGGCTGTGAATTTATCTGGGGGAGGAAAAGGAGTGAGGGGACCCCATAATTACTATTTCCTTGCTATGTCGACCCTCAACATGGGTCCAAAGGCCTTGCAGCGCTCACATTTGTAATACTGTAAAACTGTGCTCTATGCTCTGTTCTATCAGTAACTTACTGGCACATCGCCCATTGCCCTTGCCAGCAAATGAAGCCAGAGCGCTCTGTTTAAAGGTCGGCCGCACGCTGATGCAATCTTTGAAACTTAAATCCCTGTTATTTTTCCTTCCCTCGTGAATGCACTAGTCCCTCCGAGGCTACCGTACCTATGAGAGCACTGGAGCTCAGGCACTTCCTGTCAACAAAAGCACCGCCCTCATTCCTCATCCGTTTCCACATTATCTCTGAAGGCTTGCCATGGGAATCCTCCTCCTGCAGAATGCAGACACATACAGACATTAAAATCATCACTTCTTACCTGCTAATTAACAAGAAGTCAGAACTGTTACACAGGAAAACAGGATACTGGAGAAAACCTGTGTAAGCAGCATGCAAACAGACAGATAACACAATCACTGCCAGGTGCACTATGGTTAAGATGAACTCACCAGACTCATTTGTGTGAAGCCACATTGGTCCTCAAAATCAAGCTGTCTCTTGCGCTTGAAGCTGTTAGCCAGAGCAATCCGGGCCGGACTCATCTCTCTTTGGGTGTGGACGAAGTTCTCTATGGACCTACACAGCAAATGCATCATTAACCCTTTAAAGAAGGAGGTCAACACCTTACTCTCATAATGTTTTAAACTGAATGTTCCAACGCTGATGGAAGGATCACCACTATGAAAAACATCCAAGGTGCTAACTCAAAGTGTTAATAGTAAAACAATATTCAAACAAAATTAACAAATTAGGATACTAAATAAACCAGTCCCATGCAGCTCTGAAAGTTCTTTGACTTCCGGCTCAAGTTACCAGATAATAGATCAAGTCACCAGTCAATAGGAGTTACTTGACATAGTTGCCTGGGACCAGCTTACTTGACATTATCAAGTATACTGTATACTTAATTTTGATGGGTGTTGAATACAGCAGTCGCAATACCATAGGGTAGTGATAAAAGATTATCTAAAAGGATCTTAAAGGGTTATCGGCGCACCTTTGCTTGAGGAGGGCTAGATGGTGAGGTTGAGGATTTTGGCGCACTTGGCCACCACCTATAGGGTCGCCAACCCTCCTTTTTGTACAGAACCGGTGTGGAGAAGCGTCTGGAGGCCACTGTAAGCTCTGCCGGCCGCCCAAGGAGGAAAGTGGGGTGCTGGCCAGGCAGTGGTAGGGAGGCACGACCGCTGTGCCCGGGTAGGGCAGGCCAGGCCTCGGATCCAGCGGAGCTGCATCAGGGCTCCTCTTCTCGCCCATGGCCGGGATGGTTGGTGGGTGCAGGTAGCTGGGTGGGGGAGAGGCCAGGGGCTGGAACAGGCTGGCGATGTTACTGAAGCTCTGCTGAGTCCCGATGGTTCCCACCTCAGCCAGGGGCTCCTCCTGACAGATGGGGTTCAGCTGGAAGTCCTCTCCGTCCATGGGGATGTAAGGGGCCAGAGTTTCCAGGTCCAGATCACTGAGGTCCATCTGGGGGGAGGGGAGGGGAGGGGAGGGGTCACAACCAAATGCACAAAATGCAGCCTCCTTCAAAGACCAAAATATCAGGCCCATGAATGTAAATTCAGCCCAGTGTTCTTTACTATTGGGTGAGTCATACTGGTTGTCCAGACTCCCATTACACCCAACTCCCAAATGATGGTCGAAAACCTGCATTTCTCAGCCCCTGAGAACAGTGCTTTGGCCTTTTCCTGACCGACTTGAAAAAAAAAGTAGACATCTACAAGGTGAACTTAAAACATTTAAAGAATTTAAAAATACATATAAAATATCTCTGTCTGAAAGAAAATATTTCCTACCTATGGTTTATATGCCAGCCACAATGGCAGATTCACAATGAATGATTATCCGCGGGGCGTGTGACAGACTTTGATTTGATTCCAGCCCTTGTTTTCCCCAAACAGAGAAAGACACTGTTCCCTGTGGACACTCTCAATAAGCAGCAATAAGCGGATATGTGAACAGCAGAATGCTGGGAAACTGGCCCAGTGGAGCAGCCAATCAGGAATCAGCTCTGTATCAGGCTCTCCAATCAGCCATTGAATCCACTGGGCAAGCTCCAGATAAGTGTGTAAGCCATGTCAGCTGTGAACCAAAAAACTATTTTAACTCTGTGTTGTCCAATCAGAAGTCAGAGACCACCTGTACAGTCAAGCTGGCAAACTGAGGGGACTGTGTCCTGTCAAAGGTTCCCAATAAGAGTGTCTTTTAATAAATAGAGAGGAGGCCGCTCAGTGTCTACAGCCAACTCCACGAGTCAGGAACCAAACAGTCGTCAAACTCAAATCAGCAGTCAAGCACCACTGAATCTGCCCAATCAGTATGCTGACAGCAGTCTAATTAGCCAGAGACGGTCCAATCAGGAGTCAGGAATAATTGAATGAATTGGAGCTGATTTCCTTAGGTAAACTGACCTTAGAGGTGCATGGGCTCTTGCACTCCTGGGTGTCCAAAGCAAACAGCTTCTCAGTAAGTTCCACCTTCAGGTCATTGTCCACAGAGCTGTAATAATCTCCTGGGCTGCTAGGCTAAAGAGGCAAAGATAAGGGAATGGTACCAGTTGGAAAGCTACGCATTTACAAGCCATATTTCTCCACACCCCCAACAATGTCACAGTATGGGCAGTCTACTGCCTTTCTATTGCGAGCTGAATGTTGCATACAGCCACATCTCACTTCCAAAATGCAAAACACTTTCCAGTATTGACAAATATACTAAAACTGGCTCTCAATATCAAAGTAATAAACTGGACAGCTGGCAAAAAGCAGGTTTAGGGCTTGGAAAAAACTTTAAGAGGGGTAGAGAAAATAGACGTATGGTGCAAAAAAAAGGGGAGTGAGGGAGTTAAAAAAAGATGGTAAAAAATGAGGGAGGAATGGAGGGAGGGAGAAAGGGAGGGAGAGAGGGAGAGCATACCGTGGAGCAGCTGCTCAGGCTTGGTGTGGCACTGCCAGGCAGTGTAACCTGGGGCATGGAGAAGTTGGCAGCCATTTTAGGAGCCTCAGTGCCTGGGCTGGGCTTGCAGACCTCACTGGCCCAGGTATTTCTGGCAGGAGGAGGCATGGAGGACGCCTTGCTGTACTGTTCTTCAAACCGCGCACCTCCTGCAAGAGGGACACAAAAACACACACACACACACACGCATACACATGCACACAAACACACAGAACAGGTTCAGTACAAAAATGGCTGTGCAGTCACTGGACGGTACTAACATTTTAGAAAATATGAAACAAGGAACATAAGGGGAAAGGAAGCCATTATGAGAAACTATGCTACTTTATTTAAGCGATCCATTACCAAATCTTGCTAGCCAGCTAAACACGGTTAGCTAGCCAGCTAACTAGCAAATCGAGATTCGGTGACAGGTCACCTAGCTAGTTAGCAAGCAAGGTAGTTAGAACTAACGTTAAAACGCAAGATGATGGGGAGCAGAGGTGGTTCGCCAGGAGTAACGAGGGCCTTCAGAAACCTCACCTTTCAATACATAATAACCTAAACCTCTCACAGTTTACTTTTTCCGATTAGCAACAGTTGCTCAGACTAATTGCTTGAATGACAGTCAAATTTATTTTTGATAGCATTGTAATACATTGTGCCACAAAATTATTTGGCGTTTTCTTCCGCAAATAAATGGTGACTTAAAATATCAGTTTGTCTTCATAAATTCTGCGCTCATGTAGTTCGTGAAACAGCTCAGATTTGCGTAAATTGCTTTGCGAGGCTCATTAAGCAATATGCCACGAGAATCCGTTCTATATTCTGAATGTAGTTACAGCTATAGGGAGTTGTTAGGCACGATGCAGAGCTGAGTGACAATTGTAAGGATGACGAAAATAAATGCTGCCAAGTCAGAAAAAGTTTTTGATTTTTTGCATTTATATTGCCACCCTTCCAATGCTATATCAATTATATAAATATAGGCAATAAGTATTCACTTTTTCATTATCATTTCCTATTATAGGTCATGAATCGCTCTTGGTTGTTCAGCTGATAAATTTTTTGATTGTTAATCAGGCGAACTTAAACGAGAACAGCTTGAGGGCAATCGAGCGGTAAAGGGAGCGGTTACTGAAGGCTCTCAGAACTCCTGACAGCACGCCACTGATGGGGAGTCCATTCACTCAAAGACTGTATTTAGCTCTCTTTTGAAGGGTTATACGGAGGTATGACGTGACTTAACCATGGCCAGTGTAAAACAATGCCAAACAATGTGCTGCTAAGGATGAGGAAAGCAGCAAACATATTTAGCCTCCTACCATTCTACTTGGAGAAGATACAAACTAGCAAACCCTTTAACAAGCTTTCGGTCGTGGTAGAATGGTGCTTTCAATAGGCCTACGGTTCGGTTACGTTTCCCAACAAGACAAGATAGGGTATACAACCCCTGATCTCCTGTCTTACACTGAAGCATTAAAGGAGGACTATACAGAACTACCCGTTTTGACTTAATCTTATAGTAATTAACTCCAACATAATATCCACGGTCGATTTTTTGTCCATACATACTCCCGGTTCTTTTAAATGACCATTAATTAGCCGGAATTGCTGTTTTCAGGAGGCCGCCATTAACGCCACGAGTGGCATGAGAAGTTGCGAGATCATAACGTCACTGCGGCTGCCACATGCATTCATGTGCATAATGCATGCAATGTCAAAATGTCTGAATACATGGATATCTAAATAAATTAGACAACCAACCAATTTAAAATTGTTCATTGAGCGAATCAACTGTTTGATTGCAAATTGAGCAAAGTAAATGGGAAGGGGGTGAAAGCAATTGTCAAGTAGAGGAGGATGATTTTGAAGACCTTAACTTTGCTTAGTTCAGCACGCAATTTGCCTGAATGTATTTGCTTGATTATTACACTTGGCCGTTGTGTGCGGATCTTGTTCAATTATTAAATAAAAAATGTTTAAAATTTGCGGCACAGATTTGCCTGAACGTGCTTGCCCAGTCTTCGGTGCATTTGTCCATTGCTTGCAATGTGAAAATAATTTCTCTCTCACATTCACGTTTGATGCACTTCACACAATGTTTTCTACTTCGCGTATATTTTTAGACGCTTAAGGGGTGATCTGGGGTTAAATGAGCAAAATTTGATTATTTTTCCAAAAAATTTTTTTTTAATAAAAATATTTTATAATATATATATATATTTATAATATATATTTATAATATCCATTGATTTCCTAAGGTATTACTTTTTCCATGTTTCTCATGTTTGTGGCAGCCATAACTTTTTTATTTATCATTGAAAATCAATGAAATTTGGGCTGCAGGTACTTTACTTCATTAAAAATGCAATGACATAGGGAAATTTTGCCTATCTGTTACATACTTTGAATATTTTGAGTATTCGTCAGATTCTGCACAAATTTTTTTTCAAAATTTAAGTAAAATGCCCCAAAATCAAAAAACTGATTAATTGGGCAAAGAATGGCTATGTCACTGCATTTGGATAAGCAATGGCTTTTAAATGATGAAAGAAAAACTGAATTCTATCATAGGGTTAAAGAGTAATTGGTGCCAGAAGTTTTCTGCATATTTAATGAGCTTGCTCGGTTACCATGGCAACCACATAAACAGAAAAACGCCAACTTGCATCTTTTTTGGTGGTTATTACATACACCTCTTTAGATTAATTCTGAGTTGTTTCCTGGTGTCATTTTTCATTTTACCTCAGATCACCCCTTAAAAACCAGGGCCATCTTAATATGATTTTATTTTTAAGAAATTTTTTATTTTAATTTTTTAATTTTAATTATTTTTAAGAAAGTTTTCTGACGAGATGTGGAATTCAGAGGTCCGCTATTTATTCAGATTACTGACATTATTTCAATCTAGCACGGTAGCCTGGTTCGGTTTGTCTGCTTCTCATTATCCCTTCTTAATCATTATTGGCTTGATTTTGGTTTTGATTGGTCAGTTGGCTGAATAAATGGCTTGATTACAAGTTAGGCAAAGTACACGGGAATTGATTTAAGGTGAGCTAATTATGCCAAGGTGACGGCAGCTGTCCAGCCTCGCTGGTAATTAGCAGACTTCAAATCGCACTTTTCTTTCCGGAAGCATTTCAAATGGCCTCTGATGTTAGTTCACCTCTAAATTAAAGTTGTGTCGGATAGAAAAAGGTAATATTCAAGCTCGTCTGTCTGCCCCATAAAGGAAGCGGGAATATCTCGGTCATTCAACAATCACAATGCAGGACCGCAGGACAATGGACATTCATGGCGCTGGCAGCCGCACTGACGTCACGATTAGGGACGCCCCAAGCGGATCGAGGGTGAATTTTCGTCTGCTGTGGTGATAATGGCGCGGTCCACCAGTTTTGTAAAATCGCTCATAAAAATTAAAGAAATCGCAAAATAAAGAAAAAAAGTCATAGGAGCTTTTTTCATGATATATTGAAATAATATTATCCACTTTTCCCAGCTATGATAGTCCTCCTTTAAGCGAACACAAAATGCCCAGGGATGTGCTTGCGCCTGACTATGGCGGGTGTATCGGCGGGACCTCAATACCATGGCTTAACCCCCTGATCACTACTGTGCAAACTCTGGTTCCAAATCTGCAAGATGGCAGTGATCGTATGAAAGATATTTTGCCTCAATTTTTGCACAGTGTAAGGAAGTGGAGAAACATCGTCCATCTTCATATACAGTCTATGGGCAGATCGGAGACCGAGGGTTCGGGGAGGGAGCTCTGACCGAAGTCGAGGGCGATGATGTCGTCTCCTGCTGTAGGGGCGAGTTGAGCCAGCTCCTCGGGCTCCTCCTTGAGTTTGGTGAAGAGCAGCTCGCTGTCCTCTCCTGGAGGTAAGGCCCGCACCTGTCTGAAGAAGCTGTTCATTCCCAGCACACTCTGAGGCTTGAACAAGGATTCTGTCTGATCTGTGGACAGTATCATCGACTTCTCCTCAATGTCACTGTGAAGGAAGGGATGCAGTGGGGTACAGAGAGACAGAAATAACAAGAATGTGAAATAGGGACAAAAGGAGGAAGTGGGTTCAAGAAGGAAGAGTACAGAGACAGGAAGTAAAGAGAGAAGAAAGGGTGGGAGAGAGATGGAGTTGGAAAAGAAAGAGAACAGCAGAGGATAAGGTTGGAGAGAGACAGGGACAGAATGAGAGAGAAGAAAAACATGCTATTAAAGCACACAGACCAAACAAAGCCTTGCAAACTTCCAGGAATTTCAAAATGATTTACTCTTGAATAGCACTTCAAAATACCTGAGATTGTTCAAACTCTTGACTTAGTGAATGTTACGCTTTAATATTTTGTCTTACATCTAACACAAATAACTACCCTGAATTCAACACAGGGAAGAACAGGAGGCACCAGGAGATGGCATATCTTCCCGCCCTTGCAAAATTTGAAATTTGAAAATTCCAAAATATCAAAAAGCAGTAATCCAGCAATTGTTACTTGGCCTTTCACATATTCCAAATAATGTTGTGAAGTTTCATGATCATTCATGATGGCTCAGAGAATAGAAGGGAAGGTGAAATGTGATTGGCTGATGGCAGCCATCTAGCCTGAGCAATCACCTTGTACTTACAGACATCCAAAGGACCCTCAATCAACATGAAGCAGGCAAAATTATCAAGTTGATTTCGCGATTGGTTTCTGAGATATGACTATTTGTTTGCCAATAGGTGACACTATAGCAAATTTAGACTAAATTTGGTTAGGTTGAGTATAATGACTTGTAAATGAGGGATGTCAAGTTTGGTGATGATGTGATATCGCATTCAGGAGTTAGAGCTCATTGGAGCAATAAGGCTAAATGACAAAGTTCACTGGCTTACTACGAGTCACATCTTCTGAAGTGGCATTTTTTTGCATGTAATATTAAAAGACCTTGGCGTGAGGATACTGTGTACCAAATTTCATGCAAATTGGTTGCAGCATGTAGGCAGAGATGGAGTTTAAAGGTTTTACAAAAAATTCAAAATGGCAAAAGATCTACCCATGTGCAAATGCATATGCGTGGCTTATATGGCTAGATTCATGTGGACCCACAGTATCCACAAAAAGAAAAGAATTTTGTATATGAGACCAACGGTCCATAAGTTGTAGGCCAAAATGTAAAGTTTGTTGTTATAGCATCACCTTGTAGTAAATGGATATAAAAACTCCAATATAGCAAAAGGCACCACTGCGGCACACGGTTGATGTATACCTTAAATTTTATTTTAAAAAATATCAAACATTTTTCCAGTTAAACTTTGAAAAAAAAAACATGTTTACAGACAGACAGAGCGATTCCTATGCTCCCCCGTTATATGCTGGAGGGATAATAATAAAGCATTCCTCTTTCAAAAACCTTTAAAAAGCATATTGTAATTTTTTTGTAATTCTACATTGTAGAATTGTTTATTGTTCTAAAACTATTACTTTGACTGTTACGTAGTGATTGGCGGCACTACTGGTGATCTTACACAAAAAGGACTGACTCAACTCCATTCAATTTCATTCCAATCCAAACCTTACTTCATTAAGAACACAGATCTTAGTATATTTTCATGTGCATTATGTATTGTTGCCATTTGGTGGCCTTTGGAATTTGAACCCATAAACAGTCTTGGTAGCCAGGGCTCCAGGGACATCACAACTGCCCTGCACTGAGGCCTCTTCCTCCATCCAAGGCCAACATCTCAACCTCTGACCCCTCTTGACCTACCTCAGGACGTAGTTGATGCACACAATGCATTGAGGCTGGGAGTTGCGGCTGTTGTAGATGACTGTGCCCTGAGTCTCCACCCACACATAGCCGCCGTGCTTGGCTAGCATGCGGTACAGTCCACTCACTGCCTGGCCTTTGGTACACACTGGAGGAAGGGCGAGACAGAGAGAGGCTCACACGTGGGCTATGGTCAAGCACATGCCACAAATGTAGGTGCAGAATGGAACTAAAATGAGGTGTGGTGTGACTGGAGGGCTAGCAAGGGCTAAATAGACTGGAAATACAACGCAGGCTCCGAATGTGTCTATTACATGTGTCCATTTCTTCTCCAAAGAGCTTGCTTTTGACTGAGTGAGGTTTACAGAGGTTTGAATACCAGCGCAAGCAGTGTACAAGTGGCTCATCAGAGGCTACGACAGAATTACAATTAATGGCTACCTAACTTCAACCTGACATTGACCCTCATCTTGCCATAGCATTCTCTACTTAGCACTCGCACGCACTGACAAGCATCCTAACACACACACACACACACACACACACACACACACACCGATACGCACACATACAGGAGTGCAAACAGAACTGCATATGCAAATAAATCATAGGTGTAGTCCTGCCAAAGCTTTCCAGAACAACTCTCTATTATTATTCAACTACTAAGCTGAGACTAATAAATATTATCCCACTGTTTTGAATATTTCTACCAGACTTTGACCGTCAAGTTTTCACTCATGAAGAACTCTACATTTTGGGTGATTTAATAAATTGCCTACTGCTATCGCAGGATTTTTTCACATTTGACAATACAGGAAGGGGCAGAAATCTACATAAATCTGTAAACTCTCGTAAAAATGTACAACATTTAGACTTTACATTAAAGAATTAGAAAAATGTGCCCTTATCACGACAACAACAAAAAAAAGTCTATGAGCCAATGCCCCGCAGCCATTCGTGCGTGCGTTTAAGTTACGCTCAGTGCTTTTGCAAACAGCATAAACCACTGAAACATGCCAAAACACACACACACACACACACACAGAGACACTAGCACAAACATAAGCCTGCAAAAAATGCAAGCACACTTAAAACCAGCAAAAGCAAGAACACAAGATCACAGCTTACAGGACTTCACAGCTGTCAAAAGCTCAGACACACCCCCGACTGCAATACATAATCCAGAAAGACCTCCCCCCCCGTCTTCTTTTCACATCAGAGGAGAGAAGGATCCTAATTATTGCTAAATGTCATCCTGGAGAGAGGCTATCTCCCTTGGAAGTGTCATTAGCTCCTGATCTCAGAGGGGCGGGACTACAGTGGAGGGAACACAGGAGCCGCACGCAAGCCCAGCCAGATGCTGGTTTGCTATCGGCGAGTCAAACGTAATGGGAACCAGGACGTCTTAATGCAGGTCATGGTTGCGCGCAGCACCACCAATCTAATAAGGCTCCTTTTGAATTGCGCTCATGAATCATACTCAGGTTGTTAAATGCAATTTGACTAAAGGGGCCTAGTGGGCACAATGAGCGCTAATGCAGAGCGTTAGAGTGGACCACATCTTCTCTACGCTCGCAAAGTGAGCAAATTATGACAGTGTAACAGACTACAAACCTCACTTAGCCTAATCTATGCGGACATTGTGAAAAAGGCAAAGGGGGTGCGCTGTACCAAGAAGTGGCATTGTCTGGTAATGAGACTTAAAATCGTATGCTTTCCTAATGCTTTGCATGATTTAAATGGCATTTCGCTTAACAGAAGAACTTTTGTCTACCCCATTGGTAAATATCGAGATGAAAAAATTTGCCTCGGTTCATTGTCATTCTTTTTGGCTATTTTAGCAAAAAAGCAACAGATGTACAATTTTATATCTAAATATACGACTAAAATACTTAAGATTCACTTATTCCTTAGCTTTTGCAGTGGGAGGGGAAACGAGACAGATTACGAAACAGAATGTGATGGAGTGATGGAGAATGAGATAGACAGAATGAAAAGGAGAGAGAATGAGAGCATGATAGAATGAGAGAGAGAATGAGAGAGACCTGAAAAAGGGAGAGCCCTGGAGGTTCCTGTAAATAACCTCCAAATGCAACGAGCAAAAAGAAACCTAGTATACTGCAGAGAGGGCTCCGGGGTCCTTTGCGCATTTGTACGAAATGAAAAACAAAGAGGGATTCATTCATGAGAGTTATGAAATAAAGGGAAAAGAGGTCAGTGGCTAAGACTGCAGCCGGGAGAGATGAGGGCCCAGCATATTATTCTGGGGCTGCTACACAGAACAAAGTGGAACTTAATGCAGCCTCACTCCTGGCTCCTGTACGCCAGTGTAACGGTACACCTTGGGAACAGCACCGCAGCACCTAAACTAATCCTCATGGGTTTGTACCTATTGGATTCAGAGATTCTAATCGGATCACATCCGCTCTTGATCTTTCTCTTTCTCTCTATCTGTCTCTCTCTTTCTCTCTCTCTATCCCTCTTCCCCCCTCTCTATCCCTCTCTCTCCCTTCTCTCTTTCTCTCTCTCGCTATCCCTCTCTCCCCTCTCTCTCTCTCTCTCTCTCTCTCTATCCCTCTTCCCAGTCAAATTCAAATTCACAATGCTTTATTGGCAAAACAATTGTCAACCTGTGTTGCCAAACCTTTGTAAAAACCTTACAAATAAATATATAAAGAACAATAGAAGATAAGAGTATACAAATACCCTGAATAAGTACATGGAAATACGTGTACATGTATTAACTACAAGATATGTATTTCACAAATAACAATAATTCTTTAAACAATTTAGAACAATTAGCTATTTTTTTTTTCATAATTTCTGGTCATAAAGGGTAGTGATTGTCCCTCAGGCTGGGGCAGGTAGCTTCATGTTTTGTGGCCTCTATCCATTCCTCATTCTCCCCCTCCTACACACTGTTTCACTGTTTCGTCTTACTCTCTCTCTTGTGTATTTAGCTTTTTTTTCTTTTTTAAGTCCGTTGATTCATTCCATGAGCTGGATTACAGCCTTGGGAAAGGGGGCTAATTAGGTTTTCTGCACATGGGTAATTATCAGGCTGGCCAGAACAGCGTGTAATGTAAGTCTTGTTTTCTGATACACTGCCTGAGTGTCCATGTAATCAGCACTAAGGCAGATCATTCAGCTCCTTAAGATCTGTTCTGATTTTATGCAGCCCTTTAACTGGCAGCTCAACCATAGAGTCAGGGTGAACAGAATACTTATAGGGCCACATATATGATGCTATTAGACTCCATTATAATCCTAGTATGGGCAGAAAACCAAAGAAATATAATGTGACTGAACTAATCTCGACTAATCTAGAGTCCCTCCGAATGATTAGCTGGCAAAAGGGCTGGTATATGGCAGTCCCAAGGGAAAAAAACACTAAACAGGATGTTTGGTCTCCCTACACAGTTGAGAAGCGGATAGATCAGGGATTTTGGAGATGGTCCACTCACAGTTCTGATGGCTTCTGGTTACGCTCTCAGAGTCCAGTGCGTGGTAGAAGTCATACACAGACCGGCCCAGCAGGTCTTCTGGGCAGTACCCCATCAGGTCATGCACCCTGTAATGCATAGAGACTATCTTAAAGATACAGGCACATGCACACATGAAAAAATCTAATATAAAGTAAGAGACACGGAGATCTTCATTCATATTCAAATCAACAGGCAGAGATTCAACCCATATTTGTACTGTATGCGCACAAAATGTTTTCCGATAGAGACTACACACAGTTACAGTAAATGCAAAAGTACTGAAATATTAGTATGCGGCTTGTTGTTTTGGCTTTGAGCTGCAGGGGATTAGATTTGAAATATAGCAAATGTACATGACATTAAAAAGCAGACTGAGAGCTATAATTTGAGCAAATTTATATCCATATTAAGTAATTCTTGTAAAAACCACTGCCCGCTCATACATTTGTTTTTATACAGATCGCATATCCACTACTTCATTAGTAATATAATTCAGAGGAGTTAACAAAAAAATATGAAATTATATGATTAGTTTCGTATTTATCTATATATGCACGCTGTCTTTGAGAAAAAGCAAAAACACAGCAGGAATCAGAGTTCTTCACTGCGATGACAAGCATTTTAGGGAGTTACTAGTAGAAGAAGAACTAGGAGAGAATGAGAACAAGAAATCAGTCATGTTCAGTCATGCAAACATGACACATTTATGCTACTCTCGCTGATTTTGGCAGCTAAAATACCAGCTCCTAGGTTACTAAAAATGATATAATGTGCAGGCCTCTTTCCAGGAAAGATAAATCTTGCGTGCTTGTCATGAGGGCAGTAAGTCATGTGTGATAGTGTCTACTTTGCCAAATGTCACTGACACAAGAAGAGTTCAGAACAGCAGTTCTCTCGCCCCCCCGGAAACCTATCAACAGCCGTCATATTTACAGTACAATCAGCAGTGGGAGCAGTGGGACGTGTGGCCCCCATTCATTCTGACACAAATAGAAGTGCCTTTGAGAGCAGCAATCTCTGTTAACATCCCCCATCCACCCAGTTGCATAAAATGCCCCCAGTCAGCTATTTGACAGGATGTCTCAGGAGTAACAGCCACCCTTCATCAAAGTTATTTGGAAAAAAATGACATGACTACTCCAAGCTCACATTTTAGACCAGCATATCAGCAAGAAGGGCCATGTCTACGAGTGAATTTAGTTCAGGAATGAGTCGGACCGATGTTCAGAGTCCTCAGTGCCAGCAGCCTCTTATCCACTCTAAAAGGTCATCAGAACCTGAATAATGAAAAACTTTAATAAGGGAAGATTGTCCATGTTTTTAAAACCAAGCACCACTGTCACTTCTCTTTTCCCAAGATTCGCTTGAAGTGTCGGCCTAACTAATGTTTATTTTACAGATTACTCATATTACTAGTTAAGTACAGCCCCGTCTGTTCATACTTGGTAATTTACATTCAATTAGTGTTACGCAAATAATGGTATTTTTGTCACCCTAGGTTGAGAGAATGCAAGCAGAAAATGAATAAAAAGCCATATAAACAATGACTATAATACATTGCTGAGGCTGATATGGACCTCAATTCCACAAGAATTGGGGCAGTACGTAAAATGTAAAAATAGAGCGCTGTCGCGAGCGGGACCCCTCAGCCTTGCGCTTGCCCTGCCGTGGCGGCCATATTGATTATCGCAGCGGGACAGAAATCGATAGGGAGCTTCCTCTAACCACCCCCAACATACCACTGGAAAATGAGTGCATTTGGCTAAGGTGTTTTTCAGCTATTGTCCGAAAACGAGAAGTTAACGGACAGACAGACAGGCGGACGGACGCTGCTCGCCACAACAATACCCCTTCATGACTTTCGTCGGCTGAGGGGTAAAAAGTATTAAGTGATTTATGACTTTGTGAAGTGAATTCTGTTTTACCTACATTTAGCAGAAAACAGCACAAAAATATACATTAAGTTTCAACAACCGCACGGGTAGTTCAGTAGAAATAAAATAGGTCGGTAGAAAGTCTGGTAGAGAGAAAATAGTACTGATAATAAAATGCTCATAATATTATCAGTGGATTATCTTCAGTAAATGACCCATGATTTCCGGAAAGTGATACTGCTTTTAAAAATCTTAAATGCATTTTTGCACCACAAGAGAAATGCAATTCAGCTCAATTATATTTGAGAGAAGGCAAACATCTCTGTGGTTGATTACTCCAAAACTTGGCAACTCACACCAACACAATCAAGATGTATAAAAGGCACTAGAGGTAAGAGCAAAGATATACATTTTTGATTCTGAGAGGAACTGTTCCTTTAAGAATCAACATGCTTCTGTAATAGACATAACCACATAACCACATTATTCAGAGGACCTGCATCTGTGAAATAATTTGTACTTCATATCGTAAAATGCCAGTTAAGACTATTACGCTAAGGTGCCATTTATCAACACCAACCAAAAGCACTAGTGACTTCTCTGGGCTCCAGCTCATTTAAAATGGACCAGCATGAAGTGAAAAATAATGCTGGCATCTGGCGAGTCCATCTTTCTGATTGTGTTTGGAAATAATGGACATTATGTTCTCAGGGCTAAAGAGGAAAAGGACCATCCTGACTGTAATCAGTGGCATATTCAAAATCCAGCATCTGCCATGGTCTTGGGCTGTATCAGTGCTCTTTACGCGGGCAACTTTCACAGCCGTGAAGACAAAATTGCAGCAGAAGGGGCCTTCCAGATGTCATCTTCTTCAGGAATGTCCCTGCTAGTTTCAGCAGGATAACACCAAGACACACACTGGACACATCATGACAGCACAGCTTCATGATCTAAGTGCCTGCAGCACAAACCTTTCTCCCATTAAAAATATGTGCTACATTATGAAGCACAAAATACAACTATGGAGACCCTGGACGGTTGACCACTGAAGTCCTACAACGGGCAAGAATAGCAATGAATTCTGCAGACAGAACTCCACAAATTAATGTCCTCACTTTAAAAACAACTACGGAGCGTTTTTAAAAGAAACATGATGTTACACAGTGGTGAACAAGAACATTCCCACATAGCCAAAACAAAGAAGTTGATGAGTTAAAACATTACTTGGTCAGTCTTTGTACTTTTTTTCCCCACACTGAACACACAGGTTAAAAGGGATTTACGCATTACTACTTGCCGTTTTTATTCATACTTCAAACAATACAATGAAAACGGCAATGACCATGGTCAATAAACATAACTAGTACTACACAGCTACACCCCCTATTTCAAATCATGTTCACATCACAGAGGGCACTGCCCTATATTTACCCCCAATTCTGTTCATTCCAGGCCAGCACAAGGGCCCAGCCGTGCCAGTGAGGAGGCGGGGTCAGCAGCCCCTCCCTCTCAGGGTGACTGGCAGCTACCCTTGACAGTCTGGCTCTGGACACTGTTTACTATGGCGTGCTGTTACATAACATGTGACAGCTGCACATACAGTTTCTCCCTAATGGTGGCTTTGTGAGCTCTGATTGGGCTGCGGGGGAAAGGGGGCAGGGGGTAGTGGGGGATAAAGACCTTCTATTCAAAAACTATTTTCCTAATTACATCCTCTAAAAACAGGCGCAATAGCAATGGCGGCTGCGAGAGAAATCAGAGACTGTTCATGGCAAGAGTGGGTTTGCAGGTAACACAACATTCACTGCTTCCATTAACAAAAGCATCACATGACACTACATGTACACTATACATCAAGTGTACCAGCAGCTCCTGGCATAAGTACTATGGAAAATAACACCAGAAGAATATCGTAACACTCTGAGGATCAGCTCATTTGGGTTGCTTTACTTATCATTGTAAATATGTGCTCTACAACTCATTGACTTCAGATACCAGAAGTGATTGCAATATAAGCATTTGAATGTTCAATCAAGGAGATTAATTACATGTACCGGATCTTTGTCTTTGAGGGGTTAAATAGTTTATCCATTTGTACGCTGTACAAAGGCCAAGACAAGTCATACCATAACTGGAGAACTGCATTGCCATATTAGTACATACGTACATGTACATATTTCAGAAATTTTTACGTAAGAAAAGACTGACAATTTCACTTCCTGATTGAGCACAGATTACCGCAACTGTTTCGATGAACATATCATATGTCTGCTTGTATCTGAGTGTGAGGATGTATGTACTTGTATGATTTTGTTTACAGCATAAAGCTAATGGGACCCTGCCCTGGTGCAGGAGTGGTCAGTGCAGATGGGATTGGCCCCACCCTAACTGGGACCTGCGTGACTGTCCCAGTAATTAAACTATTCCCCCACTTCACTGCTGAACTATATGATATTCACATGCTGAGCTGCCATTCTTCAGTGAGAAAGAGATGAAGAGAGAGAGAGAAAGACCATGTTATTGAAGCCAAAGAGGAAAAGAATCATCCTGATTGCTACCGGTGCACAATTCAAAAGCTAGCGTCTTTCATGGGATGGGGGGGTGTAAAGACCCATGGCATGAATAAAATGCATGTCTGTGAAGGTACCATTAATGCTGAAGCATACATACACACTTTGAAACAACGCATGTTGCCATCTAGACAATGTTTATTTGGGGAAGTCCTTGTTTATTTGAGCAAGAAAATGCCACACCATCCGTATTTTAATAGAAATTTAAATAATTCATGGGCGGCGCCATTAGACCTTCCGTTCTTTGAAGGGCAAACATGTCTGTGATCTCATGTTGTTGATATGTTGTTTCCGCAAGGACTGTCTTCCACAGGGTAAGTTACCTGGGGACTGTCAGAAATTGTTTCAAAGAGACTTTGGAGTCAGTGAAAGCAGAATTGTGAGGCCTCGAGCACAAGACAGCTAACGTGAACATAACTCATGGTTATGGCTATTCGAAGTGCAGTTTCTTTTTGCTATTTATCGGCTGTTAATTTTGTGTGTTTTGGTCGTAAAGCAATAAACCTTATATGCTTAGAATCCATAGAGTCTCTGCTTTTATATATCACTTGCGTGATAGAGTGAAGTTATGGATTCGCTAGCACCACATTTGCGATACATGCATCGTTTCCGTGTTTTTGCTACGAGCTCATTTAGTTGCTTGATGTTGGAATTGTGTTTCGTTTTGGTACAAATAGTTATCATGATTGCTAGGTATAGCAGTTATAGCTAGTTATAGAAGTTATCAAAAATTGTTTCCCTTAAAGCTAAGTTTCTTCCTGCTAAGTGGGAATATAATGTGACTTTGTCGCTGCAAGGTTACCTGTAGCTATCAAGCCAGCTAGCTCGGTAAGCGTTTCCACCTCAGTTAGTATTTAAACTGAATCCCAAGTATTACTTCCAAATTACTAAATTGACCGTTAATTTTAAAACCGTAATAAGTTTTGCCAGAGGCAATGTAGCAGACACGCTGCTGGGAACAGACAGAAGAGGTGAATGTTTTCAGTGGAATTCAGTCTGTTTTTAATGGAGTTGCGCTGCTATTCAAAATATATTGAACGTTAGCTAACGGTTGCTACTACACAGATGCTAACCGCGGGCCATTCTAAAAAGACTGAATTCCAAGAGTGGCTTGTGAAATTTTTATGGTGACTGCATGTCGCATTTCTTTATGAACGTAACAACCATACTTGCTTAGCCAGCATACGTTACCTTTCCATTCTCATTGTGGACCCAGTTTAAAAGATAGCTAGCTACTCATTCAATCATGCGTACCTGGAGACCTGCCAGTGGCTGGCGGACATTGACATAGTCACTTTCCATTGACATGGTCCAATGTTAGCCAGCCAGTCATAACAGAGCTGATTTTATACAGGGGAGCGCCCAGTCTGAACAGCCAGTTTTTCGTAGGGTTATGAAAGACAGGAATTAATTTGCCTTTTAATCATGGGTTTTTTTAATGGTTTTTTTCTTTTTGCAAAAACGTTTATAAACCTATCTTTTGGACATGCAAGGATATTATAACTTGGAGAAAAAAAACCTCATACTTAGGTCCCCTTTCGTTAAACATGACGTAAGTATTAATGAATTGCTCCTTTTCCACTCCCAGCTTTATATTCCTCTGATACAGGACCAAGAAAAATGTACACAATGCCAGGTATGCCTACGATTAAGAGTGACACGGTGCTAATGACTGCAATAACAACACGCATCATTTCACCGTGCACTTAGCAGTATTGCTTTGGGGGGTTTAACTACACGACTGTTCAATTTAACCAAAATAGGAACAAGCCCTACTCTACGCAAGCTGCTTGCTGTGCCGAGGAGGTATCTTTGACTTGCGTAAGTGTGTCCTTATCTGATTAGATCAGCCAGCGCTGCTCACGGAACACCCCGCACCAGGAATGTTTTTCTCCGAGAGAAACCGGTTCGCCGTTAAACAGCTAGCGTGTCACAACGGCCACGTGAGGGCTCAGGCTTCTGACAGAGACATTAATCTCAGGGTAATGTGACAGGCAGCCTCTAGCTTCTGGGCAAAGTTAGAGTAACTTCGCTTCGGGGACAGCTTTGTCATGGTTGCTGAGTCAATATTTAAGGCACCAGTCTGTCATCACACAGTATTTCTGAGAATTTTGCAAAGAGAAAATTATTGCTTTTAACAAAGCAAAAACAAAAAAAAACTGGGTTGAAGAGATCTACAGGTGTAATTATTTTTTATGACTGACTCCCGGGTGAACTCAGAGGAAAAGGAGGAAGGTGTAATTATACTGTCTTGCCAGAGCAATGATTCAAACCGAGCCAAAAGCAGAGAGAACACCAACAAAACCAATCAGAAAAAAAATTATATGGACCTGACAACTACAGATGTCACGTCACACCTGTTGTCATCACATAAGGATTTCATGAGCAAGTTCTTTCAATACAGCTACTTGTCTCAAGTGTCACAAAATGTGTTTTTAAGCATCTCACCAATCGTCACATCAGGTCAGGGGTAGGGATTTCCATTCGTGGAGAGCCACAACCCCGGAATGTTTTCGATGTCTCTCTTCTCCAGCAAACCTGACTGCCTAGTTATCGTGCATCTGTCTCATTTCCAAGCCCTTGGCACGCTACAATCATTTGAATCAGGAGTGTTACAGCAGACTAACATCTAAAACATGCCGGGCTATAACCTCTGCAATTGATCAGTTAATAGTGTTTCCTGTGCATATGCATGTTCATGCATGTTTGCTGATGTGCATGTGCTCGTGAGTCACAGCAGGTACATTTACAGAGTATATGTATGCTTATGCACGTGTGTACCCGCTTGCCTATGTATGTGCGTGCATGCACACATGTCCCTGCATGCACACTTGCGCTCATAAGGGCACGCATTTGTCTGTCACCTGTCGTCGCAGTAAGTGAACTTCATGTCCATGCTGTGTCGGCTCAGGAAGGTCTTGCTGTCCAGTGGCATGTCGATGTTGGAGGGGTGGGCGATGGGAACGCACAACATCACCACACAGGTGAGGGGCGGCTCCTTGTAGTTGCACAGGATGCGAGGGGGGGAGGCATTGTAGACTTTCACCTGCCCCGTGCAATGCAGGACCTGCTCAACAGCAGGTCGGCGACACAGGAGCCCAGAGGAAAAAAGAAATAGGAATTTTCATTAATATTCCAACATCCTTCAATCCCTAAGTCCTCAGTCAAGCGTTGACTCCCCAAGCAATTTGCAAAATATGAGAATTGTTCTTGTGTAATAATACGGTGTGGTCTGTTAGCATTTGGAAAGTTTCTCACTTTGTATTCAAAGAACTGTAATTCCTAAATGTTTGATAGCATTTGGAAAGTTTCTCACTTTGCATTCAGGGGACTGGAATTCGAAAATGTTTCTCTTCACATGGCTGTAGATACTTTCAAATAAAAGCTGCCAGTCTGTACTAAAATTTTAGCAAATCTGGATCCATATATACACCCCACGTGAGTGAACCTTGCAGGGGACACAGCCCATGTTGCAATTGTGTCACTGTCAAAGTACCTACAGACTGCACCAATTAGAAGTGATTTGATAGCACAATATCTTTAACACCATATTAATGGATAACCATTGTCAGTTGAGTTAAGGTAAAGTTTACCATGTGAAGGAGAGTAATTATAGCTGGTGTGAAAGTACCTTCCAGCTGGCTGATTTCAGGTTGACGGTGCGACCTCTGTTTGTCACTGTGCACTTCATTCTCATGAAGAAGTCTCGCTCTGTGCTCATGTCCTTGCTCTTCTTACCGAATCCCGTTCCTGAGAGACGACATATAATCCCCTCTCAGCAATACGCCAACAACTGCAACGTGGCTTCTACAATATGACGGGGACAAACCAGCTGCACTGCACGCGTATTCAAATTTAAATAGAGTTGTGTTTATACCCAGTGTGGCAACACAAGTCCACCACTGCTCCGTCAAAACAGCCTCTGGAACTTTTACACAGGACACAGAAACTCTGCTGTGCAGTGCAATCCAGTAGCATTCACTATATTGAAACAAAACTGAGCAAAAGCAATTGAAGAGCTCGAATGCAAAACCCACAAAGTCCACTCAACATCTTTTGTTTTAAATTGAGTTACTTTTTACTTATAATATGCTGAGTAAAAAAACTCAATTTAAAACAAAAGAGGTTGAGTGGACTTTGTGGGTTTTGCATTCCAACTCTTCAATTGTATAATATGTATGATTTCAATGAGATCATATATATATTTTTTAAATTAGACCATAGACTGAGCAGAACTGTTCCACAGTACAGGACAGTATTCTGAGCAGTGCTGGATGTTCTTGTGGATGTAACACAAAGCAGACATGCCAGGAGCTGAGCCGAGTAGGGCATCAGGCTGCTCTAAAAGCTCAGTGAAGAGTCCCCTGCATACATACTCTATCGATGGGAAAATATCCCCTCTCTCTGCACCAGTGAAATATACAGGCAGGGCTATAGGAATCTCTTCTTCCTTATTCCTGAACGGAAAGCTTGCATGGAGAACTGGACGGAGAGGTGTGCGAAAAAAGGGGGGAATTGCTCAGTCCAAAGAGCAGTCACGCGGGGGTGACGACACCACAGCAAGAGCGATCTGGTGTGATCCGAGCGCTGACACGGCCCACAGTGCAGAGTAACGGCCTCGAGTCAGCTGATAGGGGACGGTATGTTTCTACAACCGCCTGCCCTCCCCGGGACTGGGGGAAGGGGGGGCAGCGGCCGCAGGAGCCACTGATAAGCGCGGAGAAGCAGGACGCCCGCGCTGCCTCCGTTTACGCTCGGACGGCACGCCGCGACTCGCACGTCCCGCTTGGCTGTGGCGTACGCAGTATCTATCAACACGGGAAGGTCGAGAGCCAAATGGACTCCGCATTTCGTGCAGCGAGAAAACGCCGGGAAGAAAAACAGCTGGAAAAAAAAGCCCTGCGTTACCTCACTCGGTAAAGAACTGCTGTAAATGAAACCTGTTTTGTAAAATGCTTCCCACAGAGAGGCTCTGTGTAACCTAAATGTGTTTGTATTTGTTTGTGTCACCACACCACAACTGTGCGGATCCATGACCCTGCAAATCCACACCAGGCAGCGTGAAATATCCAAACAAAGAATGAGTGTGGTTTTGTGTGGCTGGAGAACCACCATTCTCTAGAAGACCATAAAAGACCGTTAACTATCCTTCTTCCAATTCTTATATTCCCCCAAACAGGTTGAGTCTGGCAGTCTGACGTGTGTAAGCTCCAATGAGATCAGTGCACCAGGGTAGAAGAGTTTACCTCACGAACCATACAGTGACAAGAATGAAATATGTATTTGAGTTTGTCATTGTATCATACATGTCTGCTGCTTGTGAGGGAAGCGGATTAGCTGTGAAACATAAGTCTTGGTTTCCTTTTAATGTACTGCTTAATGTAGTGTACTTTCATCCTTTAAGAAGAGATGCACAAAGATGAGATGAGACAGATGAGAGGCAGATGACGTCAAGACTACTTCCTTTGATCCTTCCTCTGGCCACCATACTGTCTAATCAGTCCTGCATTTAGGTAATAAAAGTCCGTTTTAGGTTTTGTTAAACATGCCAGCCACAGCACTTACATGTACTGACAGACATCTATGTCATGACTCAGATGGCTGGACTACCTCCTTTGATTGCTACTCTGGTCACCACACTGTCTAATTAAGCCTGCATTTAGGTAATAAATGTCCATTAAAGGTTTTGTATGACATATCCGCCTGAACATTTACATGTACCGACAGGAGTTGCATTGGCTCTGAGTGTTCTTATGGCGTGTTCCTACCGGTCTTAAAGCTGAGGTTCTCGCGGATCTCCTCGTGGTCACATGGGTGCGTGAAGTCAAAGATGCTGTGTCCCGTCAACTCCACCTGCAAATGTAAAACACAGGTGCTTTTTACGACAGCAAGTGCAGTCCTGAAACCAACAACTGTAAACAGTAGCATCGTCAACAGTTCGAGCAGGATGTTAGCTTTAATTAATAGGAGTGAACATGAGCAAGACCAGCTCCCCGCTGAGCAAACCAGAGGATCAACAGACACTACAACCAGTAACAAGGGCAGGCCCTCTGTTATCTGCAAGTATTTTACATTCTCAGAGATACAAAATATTGCCATTGTTTATTTGTCATTTTTATTTTATTATTATTTTTATTTTTTATTTTTTTTTGCATTTTTTGCATTTAATTACATAATATTATGGCAAGATATAAAAATGTATTTATAGAAATACAAAATAAAGCAGTGGTTCTCAACACCAGTCTTGGGAGGGCACGGTTAACGCTGGTTTTTGTTCCAGCTACTACTGCAAACATAGGATTTTTACAAACTGTTAATTTGTCATTTTAATTAATAATTAATTGGGTGCATTTCATGTTCAGAGCAGTAATTTAAACTCTTAAGCCACGTCTTGACAGAAATATCCAAACAAATCATGGACACTCAAAGACTCTAGAACTCTTTGTGTGTTTATGTTTGTATATTGCAAGTAATTTGTGGTAATAACATTTCCAACAAATCTAATTATGACAAAAAAAGACTCGCACACAGAAAAAAAGAAGACCTAAATCTTTTTTTCTGTGTGCGAGTATTTTTTTGTCATATTTGAGATTTTTTCTTGACTACCGCAACAGAGTATAGTATTTATTGAGGACACTTTTAAGGCGCAGCTCAGTCCTTGTGAAGAACTAATTAGACACTGAAAAAAAATCAGTAAGCACCCAGTTTACTGAACACAAGTGGTCTAAGTTCTTTCGAAGTACTGTACTTGGTTGAACTTAATAGCATAAACATCACAGAAAACAGGTTTGACTCCATCATTTGCTTGCCTAATAAATGGTTGGTTTTCAAGACCATATGCCCATGGTTTTGCCAATTAGGAACCCAGTGATTCTTTCATTGAATCAGATATACTTTTCCTTTCTTTTTATGCAGTTGTTTCCAAGACATCACAAATTAGTCCATACCCGCCACAATAACATGCAGACTTCCAGGAAAGTATGGTAAATTTGCTTGATAGAACTTAAATTTAGGGAAATGGAAAATTCAGATTGATCAGTCCCTGCCTATGCTAATGCTTAATGCCCATGATCAGTTTCAGACTGATCTGCCATCCGGTTGAGGCGAAAGATGGATTCAGACAGAACAAAATTTTACAGTAGAATGTGAACATGAAAGTTTTATTCTTTGCAGCATGCATGGATAGTTCTATCAAAATGTGGCTTAGGAAGGTAAGGCAGACTAACTGCTTGTTGAAATCCTATGACTGTACTTGTGGTTGGAGGTTGCGACCCACTGATCTACAAGAGCAATCAATAATAAATAATGTAAGTGACAATCTTTCAGTACAGCGTGTTCTATTTTGAAGGCCACTCACACAACTCTGAGAAATTCTGGCCTTTAATTCGTTGGCGTCTGAACTTCAGAAAGGAAACCCCAAACAGAATGTCGGTTCAGAGTGTTTTGTAATCTCAGTGCGGAAGAGCGCTTTTAACCTCAATTTTGCGGCGGCAATTTGGCCCGTGATCTGAGGCGGGCTCACGCAAACAAGAGGTAAAAAGGCCTGGGGTCCGATTAAAATTCATTTTGTTCTTCTCCTGGTCAGTCTCTCACTTTATGTGGGAGAGAGGGGGGCAGGAGAGCAGACGGAAGGGCCGTCCACGCACCTGCGTCAGACCCATGAATTTGCTGATGTTCTCGGACAAGAAGACCATGTCCCCGTCTGTCGTAACCACGGTGACAAAGCCCTCCAGTGACTTGAGGTAAAGGCTGTCCATCTGTCTGTCCTCCTCTGTATCGTTGTCAGGGCAACCTGTGATGCAGAGATACAAGGAAAAACTAGTATTTCACAGTTAAAAAATACAATCACGGCGCAGAAATGTGTGTGAGCTAAACAGGGAAAGGTTCTTTTGTCACGTTTTTCAGCGCATGTGAGAGAGAAAGTGAAAAAATGCTGAGTAGCTGCTTAATATCTTTTTTTTTTGTTTTCAGTATATGCAAGAGTGTGGTAAAGGATGTGAAACTGTGTGTGTGTGTGTGTGTGTGTGTGTCCAGCTTGTTTTGCTCCTTCAAGATCTGGCTAAGACCCAAAGCAAACCAGAATGACCCCATCCTGCTCTCTAAACCCTCCCAAATTTCATGACCCTTCGGTTCCTTCCCCAACACACACACGCACAGACACACACGCGCACACACACACACACACACACACACACACACTCCTCCACTTTGTAGAATTCATGCACATTACGTATTGCCAGTAAAGAGAGCAGCCCCACTCAAATGCAAGAAATATAATTAGAAATACAAATGAACAACCTATCCTGAAATCAGCTGCAATAGAGGGAATGAAATGGCAAAAAATAACTGCAATAAGCAGAGTAAAAGAAACACCAAAGCTGGCTCCATCCTTCTAAATGGGAAGCAAATCACTCCAACAACTGTGTTTCACTGAGATAAGGCTATTTAATGAAGTACACAGAGGGTTTTCTCTGTGACCGGGAGAACAAGAGGCTCCCAACATAAGAAGGTTATCCCCTCTCCCCATCCCACCAGGAACAGTATGAAAACTACAGCACAACCTAATCAATATTATGGCAAACTGACCTCTGCATAGCTCCAATGAAAAGTTTTCAGGGAGTAGCAATCTTTTAACATTTTGTGAATGGTTTAGAATTTTTGTGCATGTCTCATATGTCAGTGTGGGCAGTCATTATTTATAGGTTTCTTCCATAAACACCATAGATAGGACCATGAGTGCCAATGGTACACTGCATTATATAATAATATATCCCCTTAACAAGTTTAAGAAAAAAGGGCAAGTTATTTTTTAGCACTATATATCACACCGTACAAACAGAAGAAGCTAATCTTGGTTCCCTGCCATTAGTTGGACAGAGGAAAAGTAAACACATTCATGAGAAATGCCTTTACTTCCCATGAGGATGACAGAATTCACACTCCGTAAATACATCTTGCCTTGCAGATTGATAAGAGTTAGTACAGTGCCTTGTCAACAGGCTCTTGTTTGACCTCCCTCCACCAGATGGCAGCACGGGGGCTCTACTTTCATCTATTCTATACCTTCAGATGTCCTTAGAATTGCATCCTTTTCAACCGTCTTAATCTAAAAAGTTTTGACAAATAACAATGTGAAGCTCCTGGCTTGAATGCCAAGCCAAGATCGCATCTATCCCGAACTTGAATGTAAACAATGCACAACCTAAAACAGGAAGAACAGACTACTAACATTACGACAGCCACTTCGCAAAAATTCTTTACGTCCAAGCTCATCAACAGAAAGTGGTCTTAAATGAAAAGTAACTTCTTTTGTGAGAAGTAGGAAATAGAAAAAGTAGGCAGGGAGCCCCAGCCCGCACTGAGATTCATCTCCGTTGGTTGTGTCGAAGACTCGACGAGGGTTTTCTGCCATTGCGAAAAGCAGTGCAGGTGCTTCCCCGAAGCCCGAGGGAGCAGCCTGACGGACCAAGGAGGGAAGGCGGGGGCGGGGAGGGTGCACTGTGTGGCGCCAGGGCTGGCCCGTATTTTGGCTGGGCTGAGACCAAGAGCGTCCGTCTCGCAGCAATCACCAGCATCCTACCCCTGTCCTCAGTGAGCGTGCTCCACTCCCCCTCCAATCACTGAGCTGCAGAGAGGCAGATAAGCCAATCTCCTGTGCCATCTCCTGCTAACGAGCTGCCGGCACACTCCCAACCCTCCACTCCCCGGTGGCAAACACTACAGTCCTCACTTCCCAACAAACACCAGTCCCTCTCTTCCCCTGCCCCCCTCTTAACCCTTACAGCGCCAAAGGCAGCATTTGCCGCTCGCTGATACAATGAAATAAAATCAAAGCTTTTGAAAACCTATCATGTGGCGACTTGTTGAAAAGAGCTCCCGCAGGGGAGCTCTTTTCAACAAGTCGCCACATGATAGGCTTTCAAAAGCTCAAGATATTTATATTTTTTAAGCATTTGAAAATTGGTTTCAGCACCCTAAGGGTTGAATATGTCCTTAACTTTTTCCCATTGCTGAAGAAGCATTTCTGTCTACCTACTTAATGATCAAAACGTGCCATATTTACAAAGCCAACAACGTTTATATCGTCACAAAAGCGACTGGCAAGTTACCTACCATTAAACAGCAAGAGCTGAAAGATTCAGAAGGAAATCTGAAGAAAGACCGAAAAAGAAAGGCTACCTAAACAGGGTCCGGGGAGTCTGACCGATGAAAGGAGTACTCATTCACAATCAAAATATGCCTCTCCACCATCATACGTATCACCTCCCCTAAATCCGACTTTTTCCGAACCCATCAACTTTCCTCATTCCCAACCTTCCATGGAACCCATTCTTCCTTCACAAACCTCAATGTCTCTCCACTTGCTTGGTTGTCTATTAAAATCAGATCCATGTCAGCCATGAGACAGGCATAGATTAATTTCTGTGCACCCTAAAGAAGGATTATTAATTATCATTATATTTACCATATATTTTGACTCATAATTTAAGGACACAGAACTTTCTTCCGATCTTTTTATAGACCTATTCTAACAAGGACGGGGGTGGATTGTGCAAACAATGGTCTGGCCCTTTGTCTGCGTTCCAGAGATCTTAATCTCACTGTGCGCTGGAGAAGATTTGGGGGTGGAAGGAAAGAGGTGCGCCCCCTCAAATCTCACACACACACACGCACACACAGACACACACACATACACACACACGCAAATATACACACAAAAGCACATACATCCAAACAGAAAGAGATGCACACTCATACCGTCCACGCACACACACCCCCCGCACACACACTTACATACCTCCATGCACAAGCGCACACACACACACACACACATACGCACACCCAGTACCAGGAAACAACAACGCGCTTGCATTCATAACGTCCTCGCCGATTGTCTTCAGGTTGCATATACCCGCAAAATGTCAGACGAATCACAGCAGTACTTTCCCTGTGCTCCCTGGGGCTCTGCATTAATTTAATGATTTCTGATCTCAAAGGAAATTCATTAAGACAACAATAGGGACTAATCTGCCCCTGTTAGTCCATATGTAGCTTATACACATCAGAGACCAAAGTCTACACCTGAGGCCGTGTGCGTGAAGACAGCAAATATATCACGCATTTGATTAAAGTCAAACAACAAATGCGACGCTAACCTGTTCTTTATTTCATATTACAAGATGAATGGCAGCGGTATATTGCGTTTCCGAACTGGAATGCAATATACCTCCGTTTCATATCTTTAATATGTTTTATTACGCTCAATTAAAGGGTGATTTGTGGTTTAGAATTTAGATACATTTTCAAAGTTAATTGAGCATGCAAATGTGCCCATAAAACACCACAGGTGAGTTAAACTAAGATTATCAGCGACCTGTCAATGGGAATCAGAGGAAAGCTCCAACGCAAGAAGTTCAGGGATATCTGGCACAGAGTCAGGAGAGCTGTTCACTATATCCAGCCATAGCCATTCACAGACATACACGTGTACAGAAACACATACACATGCATGCACAAACATATATACATACTCTCAGAATACTAATTACCTACCTTGAAAAAACTCAGGAAACATTGCAGAGAGGCTACGGTAACCAATTTCTCTATCGACAATGGGGTGCTTGTAATACATGGTGTTTTTCATTTAATTCAATTTAATTCAATTCGTGTTGCTATCAGAATGAATAGATTATTACATCTGAACACATTTCAGATGCACCTACGCCACGGAGAGACCCAAACCAGGAAGTCAGAAGCCAACATCTCTCTTGAAAGGAAGTACGATTTTACCTCTAATATAGACCATCTCAGCTACTAAGTGACTTTTGGCAACCAAATTGAAAATCAATTTCATATGGTAAGAGTCTTCCTCCCTATCTGAGAAATCTTCCACCAAGAGTTGTTCATGGGCAAAATTCTTTAGCCCAGATGGCTAGTTTCCCAGATGCTCAATGTTCTCAAAATGGCACTTCAATGTTTTATCAAAGTTCTAACACAGCAACAACACAGCAGCAACATTGAGAGAAGGTGTTGATGGCAGGGGTCCGATTCAGTAGTGGTAAAAAAAAAAAAAAATGGCAGGACTTCTGAACCCCAGGACTTTCCATTGAGTTGCCAGTCCTATCTCAGCCCCAAACACAGCACAGATGTTGAGTTAGCGAACTTACAGGAGACGAGCTTGCGTGCGCGCAGAAAGCTTATGGTGAGCCTCATGATGGAAGCCTTGTCCAGATGGGAACTGACGCTGTGGGGGAGGGGCAGATGATGCGCCAGCTCATAAAACACCTCCGTCTCCTTACCCCGCCGGCTCCTTGCCGCGTCCCGCGACTTCTCTTTCCGTCTCTCCGAGCTGGTCCTGACAGGAAGTTTAAGCACAGCCAGAGGTTAGGGGTCAAAGTTCAAATGCTTGAGAACATCAATGTCTTACTAAATATATCCTCTGCAAAGTATTCTGGTCAGGAAGTGACTCAGTCAAAATCTTATTCTTTTTCTTTCAAGTAGAAAAGGTCAGCCTGCATTTAGTTAATTGTTTGCTTCTCTGAGTCAAGACGTCTCGGAAACGTGGACGTATTATTGTTTTTTGCAGGAGCTACACTGCTAAAATTTTTGGGTCAGTCAGATATCCTTTTTTGGGTCAAAGGGTAATTGACCCAAAAAATCCTAGTCAAAAATTTTGCATCAGTCTTTTTCGACCCAAAATAATTGGGTCGAAGCGTTGAACTTTTGGGAAGAGATTTTTTTGGGTCAACCTATGATTTTGACCCAAAAAAAAACCAAGTCAATTTTTTGAGCCAAATTTTTTGCGTATTGTTAACCCAAAAAATTGGCTCAAAAACTGGAGTTAAGTAGATGAGTATTTCAGGAATGAAAACCAAGTCATTTTTTGACTTAAAATATGGGGTTGTTAATGTAACTGGTATGCAGGTATGACCCTGAAAATTCTAGTCGAAGTATTGATGGTCAAAATCTACTACCTCAAAAAATAATCTTACAATCTGAAATAATAAACTTACGTCATTTGGCATTGTGAGGTTGACAACAAACAGGCATTTTCTGTGAACAAATTTACTATCGGTAATACAATCAAAGATAGCCACATTTGATTATAAAAACTGTCAAACAGTTTGGGTCAACATTGTCACGCATACTCTCCAGCTTCTAAGGAAATGCCAATCAAAGAATTGTCACACTTGTCTACAGAATCCTTTGTGCTAGGGAACCGAAGCCTTTCGTGTCAATTGTGTCTGGCTACTCCTGGTTAGTCTCTGAATGATAATACGACATTGTATCTCACGTTGGCATACAATGAGTAGCAATCTCCAAATGAATAATGAATGCCAACAGGGTGATGATCAATTAAGGAGCTATGTGGTATTACAGCAACTTTTGGCTTCCTCACTCTCACTATCTTCCAAGAATGGAAGTGTTCATCAAAACCCAAAACTGACAGTTTTGGGCAGTCACTGACAGTTTGAGGAATGAAGTGATGGGGATTCACATCACTATGCAGAAAAGGCCAGGTTTCAAGTCTATCACCATGGGCTAATTTTTATCAGAGAGTATGGTCTCTCTCATCGAGATGCACAAAATGCACCTTATTTATACCCTTGCTATCAGATAAATACTGATTTAGCATGTAAGTTTGAAAAAAAAAAAAAATGAAATTCGGTCAGATTTACCCATAAAACCTGATCAAAATTGAACCAAAAAGACCAATCTATTTTGATCCATAAAAACCTCGTCAAAATTGACCCATCTTTTTCAGGTCAAATTTTGACTTGGTTTTTTTGGGTACGTCGTGTCTATACCCTAGAAAGTTGGGTCAATTCTGACGAGGTTTTTTTGTCTCAAATTGACCCAAGTCTTCTAACAGTGTAGAGGTTCAAGTAAAGTTAAAACTCAACCGGTCTCCCACTTTGCCATGCTCATTTGGGAGCAGGTAGAAGGCTGAAACGAAATACCAAATACCATGTGACCGCCAGTCATTATGGGTCGTTCAAATAGGTGTCTCAGGATGAAGCAATGTCAAAGGTCAGAAACGGTCATTTATCAGAAATCATAAAAACCCATCATATATACTTTGAGTCATGTTGTATACTACTTACATACCAAGTTTTGCTCTTTATCTTTATTAAAAAGGCATAAAATGGACAACTTCAGTTTTTCAATGTGACCATCCTGCCATGCCCGCTTTTGGGGGTGCAGGGCACTAAATGCAATCCCAAAGTAGTTTATGTGGTACAAACACTGCGTATGAAGTTTTGTCAAATTTGATGAAAAAGAACCCAGGTCAAACCTCTAGTTAACTCGGGGCGCCCCGGTGCCTCATTGGTCTAAGTGCGCGTACCATAAAGGCTGTGTCCCTCCCGCAGCGACCTGGGTTCAAATCCGGCTCGGGTCGTTTGCTGCATGTCTTCCCCCATTCTTCTCCCCAACCTTCCTGTCTCTCTACACTATATAACTATCGAGTAAAGGAAAAATTCCCAAAAAATAATCTTAAAAAAAAAACCTCAAGTTAACTCGTGGCCACGAGAAATAACTCACTCCCTCAATTCAATAAACTCATCCCCAAGGTTTTGAGGGAACAAGTTATTTCTCGTGGCCATGAGATAACTAAATTGCGGGAACGACTTACTTTGTACATCTCCGTGGCCTCGAAATATATTTTTTTCTATATCATTGCACTTCCTGGGCTCTGTACATTTCTGAAAGAGTTCAGGATCTTTCATTCCAGTAGGGAATTAAATGTCTTCCCAGGGCACTTAGCGCCCTGGTTTGCGCAGTTGTAAGCCTGGAAAAACACCATTTTCCTGCGCGCTATACATACGGGTCTCGCGACATCCAGGACAAGTTATCCACAGAAACGTCACAACCACATGGAGTGGGGTCGGTGTTCGAAGGGGAAATATGTCTGCTCCCATAGAAAGCAGACAAGGCTTCAGTTTGCGCTATTTTGGTTCTACTTCCACAACTCTACTCAGAAATAGGGAAGAGCTGAATGGGTGAATGATGTAATAAATTTAAGTTCAAAGTGTGCTCTTTTTAGACAAATCCCCAATAGGTCTGACCTGAGTTCTCCTTTAATATTTGTGATTGTAAGAGGTTATGGGTCAAATTTTTTTTTACGGACAACAAACAACAGACAACGACAGACAAGTAAGATCAACAATGGAGTTTGCACCATCTTTATAATTCAGCAGGTCAATGAGCAGTTGAATTAAAAAGGTAACCGGAATAAGATTTTAATTCTAAATGTACAACCAAAATGACGGTTGTGAAGAACTTATTTTTCACTTTGCCATGCTTTTATACTTGGATATGATCTGTAAATTCTGCTGGTTTCTTTTCTTCTTCACATGAGAATCTACAGTATCTCAGAAGATTCTGGTTCTCACACAAACAGGAAAAACAAGTGGACTTTTGAAGATGGCTATAATACTGCGAGCGATATCAAATCTAAAAAATGATGATGAAAAGAAGCGATATCTCAAAACACGCAGATCAGTTCTGCAGCAATGCGGCCCAGTCCATACCCTTTGCACAGTAATTTTTAACAATATGAACCATACGCACGGCACCTTGCACAACATACTTATGTTTTTCTGCATGAGCAAAAGATTTCTCCGAGAATAGCAAGCAGATTTCACACGTACTCTCAACTGTGCGGTCAAAAGTTTGAGTTCTTCTTTCATTTAAACACTTGTAAAAATGTCTTACTTGGTCAGCCATTCTTCTACTTGCCCTCTCCAATTTGCTTTCTGCCTACCTTCGACTCAAACAGAAACAAAGATGTAAAGATGCCATTCACTGAGGTTATCAGCTAAATCTTACCCAGCACTGTGCATAAAAACACATCAACGCACAAACACCTCTGTCTCGTTTCAACTGACTTACCTAATGTCATTAAAATTGAAAATAATGATCATCTTATCATCACTATTCGCAGGCACCATCACCATAACTTGCACTTACATGGGGCCTGTGGATTGCTCGCCTCTCAGACTGGGTGGTGCAGGCATGCAGCAGATCTCTGAGAACTGAAAATCACACCACAGACATCTCTACCAACCTCACCAAATCCACTTCCCGTCTCGCTCAAGTTTCCATCCTGAAAAGCAGGCCAGAGCGTTCACACCTTTTCAATACCGCCGGCACCACTGCTGTGCAGCCAGCTAAATGCATGAAGAGCTATTGGGCTTATTGGTTTTCTGCACTAATACGGTAAATCTACACTTTAAGCTGAGGTCTTGAGTAGCACATTCCAATTTAATGTGCCAGTATGCAGATGTGCATGCACGTATGTTTGTTTGTATGTATGTACATATGAACATACAGCTGGTATGTAGTTCACAAGTATCGATGTTTTGAGCACAGTCCTCTAAAACACTGCTCAGTGGAGCTGCTGCAGAGGCCTGCGGTTTGTGGGCAGCCAGCTGGGGCACTGCACGTGGCACTGGGCTGGGTGAACTCTACATACCCTGAGACTGTGGTGGACCACAGTGCCCTTTCCCACAGAACCAAACCAGAGAGAGCAATGTGCCCGTGTGTGTGTGTGTGTGTGAGAGAGAGAGAAAGAAAGAGAGAGAGAGAGAGAGAGAGAGAGAGAGCGAGGGAAGAACAAATTGAAAGAAGCCTATTCAGTCCTTCCCTAATTTGTATTCCTGTGATCACACCAAAAGCTTGTGATAATGAATCGGTTCATCATATTCAAATGAAGTGGCAGCATCATTCTGATCATTTCAGCAAATTTACCAATAGGGGAAAAAAAAACTGAATTTAAATCCAGTATTCAACATATCCACATAAACCAAGAAGGAAATGCAGAATACAATGGAACAGGTTGACAGTCTTGGTATGTAAAATTGAAACTTTTTGCTCATTAATATCAGAATTTTAACTGCCAGAGAACATAATTTGTTCAGGCAGAGGCAGGACAAACAGCTCTGCTGCCATAGACTCCGCCCTAACCTTTCCTGTCCTTTCTTGCGGACCAATTAGAGGTCAAAGACTCCAAAAGATTACCCTTTGACCCACTCCTCCAAGCTAGGCCAAACTGACCCCTTCTTTCCCACCCCCTAGGGGCCATAATGTTTTTTTTTTTTTACATATCCTGGAATGGTGTGTATGTGTGTGTGTGTCGTGTGTGTGTGTGTGTGTGTGTGTGTGTGTGTGTGTGTGTGTGTGTGTTTGTGTGTGTGCATTTGTGTGTGCGTTTGTGTGTGTGTGTGTGTGTGTGCGTGCGTGTGTGTGTGTGTGTGTGTGTGTGTGTGTGTGTGTGTGTTTGTGTGTGTGTGTGTGTGTGTGGGGGTGGGGTGGGGGGATGGGGGGGATCTGGTGTGCAGCCAAGGTAAAGGCAAGCACCAAAAAAAAATATTCCAATCATTCCGCACAACACAACAGACCCACATATTTGGCAACAGTAGAGATTCAACCCCCCATCCAGTTTCCTTTCTCTATTTTTTTGAAGAAAAAAAATAAATAGGTATTATACTGGTTTCCATGGGAGACAGCTTGAGACTGAACAATGCATCAAGGAGGCCCCATTCTAAAAATGAATCTTGTTGGAAATTTTACTTTCCTCCTCAGCGCTCCGCAGAACAAGAGGAGGGAGTGAAGGAGGAAGGAATCGAGTTTATTTGGGATCTGAATTCCAGTGCTGGTCTCCTTGGGCTTTGGTCAGAGGAGCGTGGTGACAAAAAACACAACACAACAAAACTGTAATTGTAAGCACATCCACTCTGGGAAAGGTGATGGAGCCACCCACCCATGGACCCAAAGAGGCACCTTCCCCAGTCATACCCAGCCAGCAGCCTGGCTGGTTTCTGAGATGGGCTCTAGAGCTTCCTTTATTGTGGGGCTCAAATGTGACCAAATCCTATTATTCCCCACAGAGCAACAGTACTGTGCAAAAGTCTTAGGCACATTTATAACAATTTTGTAGGGCAAATATACTTCCAAAAATAAAAAAATTAAAAGTTTCTAATGACTGAGAAATGTACTACATGGAGCCGTAAAGTGTTGAAAACTAAATCAATGCGTACATAATATTCTGTGTGAATACGCTTTGCCTAAAAATTGGGGACACCATACTGTTGTGCTACAGTTTCATATGATGATTGGCTTGTTTGTTCCAAGCAGAGTGGAAAACTTGCCACTGGTGTTCTGCTGACTGACTGTCTCACTTGCGTCTCTCCATCCATGTAATTGCAGACAGCCATGATGATGCTGACATCAGTGGTCTGTCAAGACCATATTGGCTGTATTAACTCTTTTTAGCGAAACACAAACATTTATTTATAGAACTATTTTTTAAATCAGCATTTGGAATTTCAAATATACTTTTTATCATCAGCAACGCCAATGTGGAAAACAATGAGTAAACATCTAAAGCCAGAGTTAAAATGTAAAAAATGTTGGGTGCCTTAGACTTCTGCACAGTGCTGAACATCAACTACCCAATCCAAATCCCACAGTAATATGCACTGACAATCAAAACCAATTCCCACCAAAAGCACCAAACCACATCTAAACCACCAATCCGCTCAGAACCTACTTGCCTAGCTCTACACTAATTCAAATATTGGAGAGGGGGTTATGGGCTACTAAGAATTCACACCCTTTCTAATCAGTCGACCACACAGCAGATGGGAACAGAGTAATCTGGTGAGGGTGGACGTTTATGCTGGGACAAGATAAACGTATAACTTCAGACCAGGGTAAAGACAAGCAGGGATGGGAGGCCCTGGCCTGCTACAATGCATGTTGGTGTTAACGTGCCATTGTGCACGTCCAGGTGTAAGGGGCCGCAAGGCAGACTGGTGTCTCCTGTGACTATTGTTCAATCGAAATTTCTGCTGCAGCCTGAAGGCACCAAGGCAGAGGTTTCAGGATATTAAACAATAGGCATCTCACACAGGGCTGGAGATTCCCCCCCGGACATTCACTAACCCCACTCCCACACAGCCCCCAACATCCTGCCCAGTCTGGTATTTCACAAGATAGAAAATTATTATAAATATTCAATGTGCAACTTAATGTACAAAGTTTAATAGGAATCTGTTCCTGCTAAATAAGTAATAATTTCCCAAGCTGGCACTTTAACACATCTTTACTCACAAATAATGATTTTGACGCACACTTCACAAACAAACTACTGTAACTCTTTGTTTGTTGGTCTTGATCAGTCATCTCTGCGCCGTTTGCAAGTAATTCAAAATGCAGCCGCCCGCCTGTTGACAGGAAAGAAACGGCGTGATCATATTACTCCTGTCCTTGCATCTCTGCACTGGCTTCCTGTTAATTGTAGGATCCAGTTTAAAGTTTTATTATTTGTTTTTAAATGTTTAAATGGCTTGGTGCCATCTTATTTATCAGAGCTATTAAAGCCTCACACTACTGGCAGGGCTCTTAGGTCATCAAATCAGCTGCTTCTGACAGTACCTCGGTCTAGGCTCCGTACTCGAGGAGATAGAGCCTTTTTAGTGGTGTCCCCTAAGCTGTGGAACAGCCTACCCTATCAGGTTAGAGCTGCACAGTCACTTGAGCACTTTAAAACACTGCTGAAAACTCATCTCTTCTCATTGGCGTTCAGTCCCAGCTAGATAAGTAACCTTGGCTTTTTTTTATTTTAAATTTTTTTAAAAAAATTTTTTTTATTTTCTTTGTTTTATTCTTTTACTTTTTACTTCATTTTATTCTTTTACCATAATCTTATTGTTCCTTTTTACCGTTTTTATTTATTTATTTTATTTATTTTATCTGTCTATGGTGATTATCTTGTATCTTAATTCATGTACAGCACTTTGGTCAACTGAGGTTGTTTTAAATGTGCTATATAAATAAACTTTGATTGATTGATTGATTGAACAAGTGGGTATTCTTTCTGGAAATGATTGACTCTCCAAGCGCCACACCAACACTCATCTGGGAGATGAAAAGAGCAGTACTGAGATGGAAAATAATTTCATATTCCACTCACAACTTAGAACAAGAATTGGAAACCAAACTGGAAGAAAAAATCAAATTACTTCATAATTCACTTGCAACTAATCCCACAAAATAAACACTAAAGGAAATTAGAGAAGCAAAGATTTAGCTTGATAATATTATCAACAAAAAGACCCAATTTTTATTACAAATATTACGATAACCACTATTAACATGGTATTAAATCAAGAAAATATTTAGCAAATCAACTTAATGGCAAGAAGAAAAATCATTCATCTCAACCATAAAAGACTTTGTTGGGAATAACTTCAATGACCAACAAACTATAAATAACATTTTCAAAAAATTCTACTCAGATTTATACAGCAATGAAAGAGAAAAGAACATGGCAGAAATGGATAATTTCCTCAATAAAATTACACTTACATCTCATCAACGATCAAATCAACAACTTAGAAAAACCATTATCAATAAAAGAATATTGAAAGGCACTGTAAAAAAATGGCAAATAATAAAGCACTGGGCCTGGACGGATTCCCAACCAAGTTTTACAAACATTTCTGGAGGACAATTTCACCACTATTTATCAGAATGAGAGATGAAATAAAAATATCACAAGCCATCCCTTCACACATGAACCCCACCAACATCTCAGTGCTGCTTAAGCCAAACAAAGATTCCACTCTCTGTGTAAGTTATAGACCGATTTCCCTCATCAACACAGACATAAAAATCATTAGTAAAGCTCTGGGGATCTGGGCAGAATCAGTCATTCAATCTCTCATACACCCACACCAAACAGAATTCGTAAAAAGCAGACACTCATCAAACAACACACACGTATTATTCAGTATTATTCCCACAGCTCATAAACACAAAATTAAAACAATTATCCTTTCACACAACGCAAAAAAGGCCTTTGACAAAGTGAACTGGACCATTCTTTTCAAGACTTTGGAAAAAATCCGGTTTTGGAAAGTCATTCCTCTAGTGGATAAAAACATTATATAGCACCCTGAGGGCAGCAATCATCAGTAATGGACTAACATCAAGTTTTGCACTTCAGAGGGGTACAAGACAAGGATGTCCACTCTCACTACTACTTTTTTCCATCTTCATTGAACCATTAGCAGCAGCAATTAGACAAAATAATAGAATCACAGGTATCACAACCGAGCGAATATTAGCCTATGCAGATGATGTACTACTTTATGCAAAATCCAACCCAACTATTAAATTAAATTATAAAAACTATTAAAGTACTTACAAATGTATCTGATTACTCTATCAACTGGAATAAATCAACCATCCTACTTCTTTATGGGGACAGTGGGAATGCTGCATCTCAATTATCGCACTTTCTATTCACTACTGGCAATATCACGTATTTAGGTATAAATGAAATCCCCAAACTGTCAAAGTTGTTCCATCTTACTTTCACCCCATGACTAAAATCAATAGAAGATGACTTGGATTGATGGATATCACTACCACTATCCATCATAGGCAGAACTTCCATTATAAAAATGATGATACTACCCAAAATCATATACCTATTCACCATGATCCCTATCCGATCAATAATAAAATCATTTAACAAACTATGCCTGAACCTGTTGGCGGCCGACAGCAAGGGGTATATCCCTGAAATTCCCCAATCCTTGAAGCCCCCTTTATTAGATTCCCCTTTACTAGACCTACAATATGAGGCAAATTTGAGGTCTGTGTAAGTAATTGTTCCAGAGATATGGTTAAAAAATAGATTTTTTCAATATATAGCGCCACCTGGTGGCAAACCTAGGAGTTCATACTTGGCCAAAATCTAATCAGTTCATCCTCTCTACCATATCTACCCATTTGCTAAAAATGAGAAGCCAATGTGAAGTATTTTGTGAGTTATCGCGCTAACGGCTAAAATCTGTGGATGTGGCGGCGGCGGCCGAGGCGGCGGGTGGGGCGAAACCATGATATCCCCGAAACTCGTATTTCGGGGATATAATTAGACTCATTGGTAATAAAATTCTACTGGCAAAATCAAAAACCCAGAATAAAACTAATCTACATTACAAAAACTGAGAGACCATACAGGCCAAGGAGCACCCCACTTTCAGAACTATTGCCTGGCAAGTCAAAGGCAATACCTCATCAAATGGATGCATGTAAACCATAATCCCATCCACCCCTGGATCAATATCAAACAAACAGACTCAAAGAACATATCATTGGCAGACCCTTCATTAGCAATACCATTAAAAACACAGTTATTTCAATAATCCTGCAATCGCCACAGCTCTGACAGTATGGTGGAAAATTAATAAAATGATAAACTTCGCAATAACTCCCATCGCATTCAGACCAACTGGGAACAACCCTGACATCACTACAAACAAATCACCAATGACTGGCAATAAGCGGAAAGAAAAAGGAATCACACATCTACGCCATATTTTTGAAAACAACACCCTGCTTTCCTTCCCATAGTCTATTGAAAATTAAAACATGAATAAAAATCAATACCTCCAATACATCCAATTAAAACACTCAAATAGGGAAAAATTTTATATTACCAACATTGACCTCAGAGAATCGCCACTTTTAAATAATGCAAGCCAAATTGCAAAATCAAACAAACCTTTCCCTGAACTTTATAAACTCATGTCCTTCCTTGGTTCCGATGTATTTTAATAGATGAATAGGAAGAGGACCTTAAAATAAAAACTAACAGTAATTTCAGGAATGAAATCTGCAGGAACATCTAAGACATGTCACAAAATACCAATATTATACTAATCCAATACAAGGTAATTCACAGAGCACACATTAAGCAACAAACAATGTATAAAATGGGACTGTGAGAAACAAATATATGCCCTCAATGCACACTCAATACTACAGATGAGTGCTTCCTTGCTGTCTCGCTCTGCCATCCTGTACAACACTTTTGGGAAGAAGTAAACACCAAACTATCAGCACTATTTAAATGCAGTATCCCATTAACACCATCCATCCGCATATTAGGTGAAGTTCACTCCATTCCAACACAAATCGCAACCCCTCTACTAGTAGCCCTATCGCCAAGAAAACAAAACTGCTAAGTTGGAAAAATGAAAAACAGCTGAAAATATCTCAGTGGTTGGACCCATTAGCAAAACAATTGTCAATCAAATACTATTCAGCCCTACAAAAAAAAAAGCAACAATTTCATAAAACAATTTCATAACTTAATGAGATTATCTTGCTGTCGGTTAATTAATGCATACACACACCATAAACAATCATATGGATACAACTGTTCTCAATGGCCATTAGAATTATTCTCATTCTCCCCACACTTATTTAAACCAATACTGCATAATACCCTTAATTTTTTTTAAATAAGACTCCTTATCTCCTTTTTCCTGCTTTCTTTTTCTACTTTTTCTCCATCTTCCTTCTCCCCTTTGCTGGATGATGGTAAACGTTCCTTGTCAATCTATGTCCTGTCTGCCTTTTTGTTGTTTTTTTTTGGACAAATTTCTATATTCTATTTTTTCTTTCTCTCCCTCTGTCATTGTTTTTGTTTCATTGTTTTTTTTTTTACGTCTTGCTACTTTTTTTATAACTTAAATCATCAAGCAGTTTGCTTGTTATATGGTTGTGTTTGATCAAATTTTGTGTGATTTGCATTTATTTCTATTATTCCCCCAGCTGTTCAAACTTTTTCCTCACACCCTTCCCTCTGAGGATTATTTTTAACTTCATGATGACTGTTAATAAAGAAAACAAAAAGCTGATCTCCGGGGGGGGGGTGGATTCGGGAATGAGAAAAAAATAAATAAATAAAACAAAAAATTTTAAAAGTACAAACTTATGCCACCCTGACACTTGCACGATTTTTGTTCCCGCAATGCCACGCAATGCGTCGTGGCAATGATTAAAGTCTTCTGGAACAAGCGTGAGGGGTGTATGAAGGGTGCGGGGGTGCCTGCCATGTGGTAGAGAGAATTTTGAAATGTTCAAAAGCAGTGTTCGTGCCATGTGCGTGCCACTTGCGTGAACCAAGCGTGAACACTATGCGAACTCGGCACGAACACTGCCGACCGAGCGTGTCAATGCGTGCCGGTTAGGGTGTTGTCACAAGTTGTTCACGTGATCAAGGCACGCCCAGCTCACGCATAGTTCGCTCACGTCACGAACCATTTGCGCATGGCAGGAACTTCTCACAAAGTGTTCACGCATTGTTCGCGCATAGTTCAAATTTTTGGCCACGCATTACGTACGCAGTGCGTAACTTATGCGTGTACAGTGCGCGAACAGGGCGCAAACGTGGCTCCGCTGCGTATCACTGAAATGGCACGCCTTGCCACGACGCACTGCTCGCATTGCGGGGACAAAAATCTTGCAAGTGTCAGGGTGGCATTAGAGAGATAAAAATCCAAACTTAAAATAATTTTGTTTAATTTTTCCATAATTGTGACATTTTATGCATCAAGGTTTGAGAGTATGGTAAATCCTTTTCATTCAATGTCTGTGCTTCAGCTCAGCACCTCTGCAATTTACGAATATGGTGCACCAAAGCATTTAAGATCCAAACTTCCATAGAATTTTTAAACATATTTTTCTTGGTAATACAGCCTTTTATCTCACTGAGTTCTTGGTACTGGGGAACAGCTCTGCTCTTACCCAGAAAATGGCAATCCTCCACTTCTATTTCAGAATGTACCAACTGAAAAGTAGTCTTTCCCCCTAAAATTCCTCACTGTTCTAGACTTCTATCTGTTTGCAGAGTAGATCATTTGGAAATTTTCAGCATTCCACTACTCAAGAATTCTGCCAATCAGTTGTGTTGAGTTACTGATGGTGATTGTAATATCAGCATTTAACTGCTCCATTATTATAATTCTAAGTATATTTTTGTGATCGGTGGTTAATTACGGGTAGTGATTGTTATACCAGCATTTGAATGCTCCTTTAAGATAATTCTTTTTTTTTTTTTTTATAACTTTATTTATCAATAAATTTTACAATTTTATATCTAACAGGGCATATTGAGCTCAGCTCAGAACATAAACAAAGCCCCATCCCACCCACTTCTTATCCCTCCCCTATACCCAGAGCATCCTTGAAAAAAAAGGTAAAACAAACACACACAGTCGTTCGCAAAATTAGAGCAATAAATAATAAAGATAAATAAATAAGACAAAAGGGTATATTAAAAAAAAAAAAAAAAAAAAAGGGCTGAAAAAAGTAGATGTTCAGGTACATAACCATGAAAAAACATGGATGCCTACAAACATACATGAATGTAAAAAATTATACACATATATCAATACATGTACATACACCTAAACAAATTTGTACACACAAAGGGTCCAAGGTTATTCAGTGATGTGGATATTGCAGCTAAGTTCACAGTGGACTCAGTGGTGGTTACAGAAAATCATCGTACTGGTGAAATGTATGGCCATAATTCAAAGAGTTAATCCCTTTACATGGTCAATAAAAGGAGACCAAACCTTATTAAACCTCTCAGGTGACCCTGTTAAGTTGCACCTCCTGGACCCATCTTCTGAAAGGTGGTTCATAGATTTCTTTGCAAGGATTACCCTCCGAGCTATGAGACTACTTATTGCTTTTTCTGTGCATTTGTGGCCTGAGTTTTCATAGGACTAACTCCAAAAACGGAGGTAAGTGGATTGGGTTCTAGGGGGCGTTTTGCAAAAAACTGAAAGGCACCTGAAAACTAAGGACCAGAAGTTAACTAGAGAGGGCAGGACCAGAACATGTGACCCAGAGATACTGCGTTACCACACCTGGGGCACGTTTCTTACAGATGGGTAGATTTTTTGCTAACTTGTCATTGGAGTAATGTATTCTGTGAAATACCTTAAATTGAATCAACCCATGTCTTATGCAAATAGAGGATTTATGTATTGCTGAGATGCAGTCCTCCCAAGTTTCTTCAGAAATTACAATTCCCAGGTCACATTCCCAGGCCCCCGATCTCGGTTTCCACCAGTGGACCAATATTTTGAATAATAACATAAGACTTGGAAATTAAACCTCTTTTAAAAGGGTTCAGATTTAATAGTGCATGTGTAGCCTCTTTTTGTGGTGGTTTGGGATAGGTGTTGAAGTATTGTAAGCATAACTGCGGGCCTGAAGATATTTATGAAAGTGCGACTTTGGAATATTATGATCTCTGCATAGAGTCAATGACATAAACGAATCCTCATCAAATAGATCCTCAAAAAAAGACAAGACCATGTCGATGCCATGTTGCAAAGCTTGAATCAACCTGAGAGGGTCCAAAAAGGTGATTAGCCTAAAGGGAAAAACCAACCATCTGATCTAAATTAAAATATTTTCGAAATTGTATCCAAATTCTAAGAGAATTCAACACCACTGGGTTCCTTTAAGATAATTCTAAGTAGATTTTTGTGATTGGCAGTTAATTACCGATAGTGATTGTTATGCCAGCATTTGAATGCTCCTTTAAGATAATTCTAAGTATATTTTTTGTGATTGGCAGTTGATTGACAGATGTCCGTTAGGGGACTGGGGTCAGACTGGATCTAATTGTGCAACTGTAAAGGCCAAAAAAGATGCTCCTGGCAGTTGGTTTGACTGTCATTGTGTTCACACGCAATGTCATCCTTGCAACTTTGCCCTCCGGGTGAAAATCTATCTTAGGCGGAATCTAACATGGGCACTGAACTTGCTGCACTCAAACAATTATGTTGTCTTGAATTGATGTGGTGAACTAGTCCAAGACAAACAGAGCAGGCAGAGAATGTAGGAGAAAGAGAGAGAGAGAGAGAGAGAGAGAGAGAGAAAGAGAAAAGCAGCTACTTTATGTTGCTGGTGACGTCTGAAGCCTAATGTGGTTGTTATGGTTATAAAATGACTAGTTTGCTCGTTTTTCCAGCAGTCAATCTACAGAATGTATCAGAAGACCAAGATTCAAATTTTTCCTTAATATAAAAAGCTTACATGAAAGGCCACACATTGGCAGACTCTAATTTCTGCAGACCACTGAAACACCAAATCCACATTTGCTCAGCCGCTTCTGCGCCTGTATTTAATTGATTGATCTAATCTAATGCAAAACATAAATATCTCAGTCACAAGGCAGAAAAAAAAAGATATTACAATGCATATAACAGTGTTTTAAGATTGGATATAAAATGTCTTATTTATATTTTCAAAAAATATTCAACTGCCATAAATTGGTATACAAAATTTTTCAATGTAATTTCTTGAAAGAAGTGAAGAAAATGTGAAAATATTTCAAAGCTTCCTGATGACCTGCACCCTAATTCACACAGCTAATAAAAAACTTCCCCAATGAAAGTGCAGAAGAAAGTTAAAAATCTTTAAAAATCGCGATTACATAGCAGCTCAATCTGCACTGAATCTCAAAAAAGAAAATTTGAGTTATTTTTTTTCATGTCTACGTGTCAGGCCGAAATGATAGCAATGCTTGTTTGACGGATAAGGCGCCAGACACAAACGTCACGCTTTGGCTTGCTAATGAGAGCGAGCACGCCACTGAACTCTCCCTTGCTCTTAAGATCAGATCTCAGATGATGTTTTACCCATTTAAATGAATTAACCTACAACCCTGAGGGCTACTGTCAAGCTTGTTTGCGCAATACCCACCATTTCAGATATATGGCCCAATGGGTCTTTTGGACTTAGGGCTACGGTCAAGCTTATCTGTGTAATACCCACCATTTCATGCAATTGGCCCGACGGGGCTTCAGGCCCTTGGATTTGTTGCGGCCTGTTTTATTTGATGATTTATTTGAGCGAAGTAGCTGTTGCAAAAAGGTCACTCATGATCATTGATAATACAACCCCAATTCCGAAATAGTTGGGACAAAGTGTAAATTGTGAATAAAATCAAAACGCAATGACTTTCAAATCACACCAGCCAATATTTTATTCGCAATAGAACAGAGGTAACATAGCAAATGTTGAAACTGAGAAATTTTACAATTTTATCCACAAAATGAGCTCATTTCAAATTTGATGGTTGTTACAGGTCTCAAAAAAGCTGGGACAGGGGCCTGTTTACCATGGTGTCCCCTCTTCTTTTTAACACAGAGTGGAGTCGTCTGGGCATTGAGGAGACAAGTTTCTTGAGTTTAGCCATTGGAATTTGATCTCAGTCTTGTTTAATATAGGCTTCCAGCTGCTGGAGAGTTTTGGGTCTCCTTTGATGGACTTTTCATTTAATTATGCGCCAAATGTTCTCAATCAGTGAAAGATCAGGACTGCAGGCAGGCCAGTTCAGCACACGGACTCTTCTACTACGAAGCCATGCTGTTGTAATAGCTGCAGTACGTGGTTTTGCATTGTCCTGCTGAAATACACAAGGCCTTCCTTGGAATAGATGTCATCTGGAGGGGAGCATATGTTGCTCTGAAACCTTTATAAACCTTTCAGCATTCATGGTGCTTTTTAAAACATGCAAGTGTCCGACACCATATGCACTAATGCATCCCCATACCATCAGAGATGCTGGCTTTTGAACTGAACGCTGATAACAGGAGGGGTGGCTGCCCTTTCTCCTCTTGAGCCCGGAGGTCACAACGCCCATGATTTCCAACAAGAGTGTCAAATTTGGACTCGTCTGACCACAGGACACTTTGCCACTTTGCTACAGTCCATTTTAAATGAGCCTTGGCCCACAGAACATGGCGGCGCTTCTGGATCATGCTCAACAATGGCTTCCTTTTTGCATGATAGAGTTTGAGGTGGCATCTGTGGATGGCACGGTGGACTGTGTTTACAGACAGTGGTTTCTTTAAGTATTCCTGGGCCCATTTAGTAATGTCAATGACAGAATCATGCCGGTGAGTGATGCAGTGGCGTCTGGGGGCCCGAAGATCATGGGCATCCAGTAAAGGTCTTCAGCCTTGTCCCTTACGCACAGAGATTTTTCCAGTTTCTCTGAATCTTTTGATGATGTTATGCACTGTCGATGATGAGACCTTCAAAGCCTTTATTTGGCGTTAAGGGACATTGTTTTTAAAGTATTCCACAATTTTTTTTTTTTTCACAAGCCTTCACGGGTTGGAGAGTCTTTAGCCATCTTTACTTCTGAGAGACTCAGCCTCTCTAAGACATCCCTTTTATAGCCAATCATGTTACACACCTGATGCCAGTTAACTTAATTACTTGCTAAATGTTCTTTCAGCTGATTCTCTTATATATTAATTGCTTTTTCAGCCCTTTTTTGCCTGTGTCCCAACTTTTTTGAGACCTGTTGCAGCCAGAAAATTTGAAATGAGCTCATTTTGTGGATAAAAATGTAAAATGTCTCAGTTTCAACATTTGTAATGTTATCTATGTTCTATTGTAAATAACATATTGGCTCATGTGATCTGAAAGTCAATTTTGATTTTATTCACAATTTACAATTTGTCCCAACTATTTCGGAATTGGGGTTGTAAATAATTGATATGAGACAAGAAAATACTCGGTATTTGGTGAGTCCAAACAGTTGTGGGACACAAAATAATTTTAGATTCTGTGTCTAGACACAACAAAAATGTGCGAGGCCAAAATCCTTCAAGGGAATGTGACACTATGCCCAGTGAGCAAATCATAAGAAAGGGGTATGGAAAACAATTGGTGAGTGTGAAAGAAACAGAAACTCAAAGTGACCTGAAAACATATACACATGTACACAGGCAAACACGCTTCTATATGTGTATGCATACTTGGCATGCACAGTATCCTATGATCCTATGCACTTAAACCTTCATTAGTCTCGCTCCATTTGACTCGAAACATCACTCAGCCTTGTGACACCTAGAAGAGGTTACCCATCTGTCCTCCCCTCCCTAAAATAAGCCATATGTCCCTGTGGGAGCTCTTCCAGCACTCTGCTAGCTGCATGCCCTTTGACGAGCCTCTGATGAAAGGACACACTTTCCTGCCCTTGAGCAATGCCATGCGCCAACACTGCTCACTCCCCTCACCCAAGACCCCACCAGCCAGCGAAACTGTAGACCTATATGCCATCAGTGGATGGTCTACTCAAGGCCATGACCACTAGCTGCCCCTTGCACAAGCCCATATCCAGGGTCGGCGGGCAGGATGATAAGGTATCCACACCACAGGACTCACATCCATCTCTGAAGAGTCTGCTGGTGTTTCTGTATCATCATGTAATAACCGGCTGAAGCTTGGTTTACATGGGCCTCATAAGACCACACTGTGCTGCTGCTGCTCCTCCATGCCCAACATGACTGCCCAACCAGATGGGCCTGATGCCACAGGGGAGCCCTCTCGGGTACAGCAGTCTCGGACCCATCAGAACCCTTGAGGCAGAGCAAACGATCTGCCCCTGTGGCTGGCCAGGGCACGGAGGCTGGGTGCTCATGAAACCCAGCTGGACCCAGTGCAGGCCCCAGAGGAACAGCAGGTGGTACTTATTAGAGCCAAAAACAAATACCAGTCACTCCATGGAATGGAAATGTCTGGTGCAGTCAGGAGGTCATGAAAGTCCACAAGATGTGACACTGTTCTACGCACACTGACGTGAACACACAGACATACACACAAACAGAATTATACATAGCTCACAATCACCTTCGCAGTTGTAAATATACATGTATACGAACAGAAACACACCCTCAGCATGCACGCATCTCTATACATACACTAGTTACAGCTGCTGAGCTGAAAATATGGTATGTTTAGAACACTGCTTTAAATTGGCCTCTTTGCAATCACTAAATTATCTTCACCTTAAGTGAACTCCAAAAACACTCAACACTATCAGGTGTGACCAGTTCTGCTCCTTAACACAGAGCAAGAAATAAAACATAATTTCGGCACGGAATTACATTTCAATCAGCCATTGTGGATACTGGTTACTGATCTTCATTTTCAATGTTATAATTTTAAAAAATTGTAAAACGCTGGTTAGATAGCCTCAACAGCAAATGTTGAAGTAATTTATCTTTTTTTTGTGAAATGAATACAATTTTTTTCGGAATTTAATTTACAGCTTAGCCGCCACAACAATGTATTAAGAAAGAAGCTGCATGTTTAACTGCCGGAGGATAATTCCAATCATTGGAAAACTTCTTAAACAAGTAATATGATTGAAAGTGGGTGACCTGCTTTTAGCACACCATTTTGATAGGTTAAATTATAACAAAGAAAACAAAGATTAGCAATAAGTTCCCACAATTGAATAATGCTGATGGACATGCAATTTTGCGTAGGAATGAGGTGTTTTATTTCTTGAAGCACCGAAATGGTGGCTCATAGCTTACCGCTCTTTTTTAGCCTCAAAGTTGTCCATCAACAGGTTAAAACCTTCTGAAATGCTCTGATTTGAGGCTATTTATAATGCAAAGTGCTACCTCTAACACTCAGCTATTCAGTATTTACTCACTCTGAGCATCCTCCCAGCTGTGTTTTTACATGCTCGCAACTTGACATGCTTGGTGGGGATAAAAAATATTGCATAATATAAATGTAATTGCTTTTTTTTTTTTTTTGCATTATGCACTTAGTTGACGTAGAAGTTTGACTCCAGCCAATGTTTCGCAGCAATTAAGAATCCACCACGGTCATTGATGTGGCCTCCTATTTTTCCTTCGTCAGAATTGTCGTTCACTACTCTGAAAAGCTCTGCAGCCTTGAAATTTCAACAGATTTAGTCCTTTGTTTTGCAAACAATCTTTGTTCAGCTTGTGAGAATGGTACACCAGGTCAACAGCTCCCAAAACCAGTCTGCTTGCCACTTTCAAGAAAGGACACCAACTTAGTATTTCTCTGCGAAACCACACCATGAATCACAAAAGAAAAGAGAGACGCGACAGGCGGGAAACTATTAGGCCTATTTAGGATGTAAACACTCCCATAAATCAGTGGAAGTGAGATGACAGCAAAAGAATGCACAGGAAACTATTAAAACCACAACAAATAGCTGCGGAAAATGCAGTTACAAGATGCATAAAGACTGGTAAAGTGACGTGCGCCAGGCATGTCTCGCATTGACTCATCCCCCTGACCGCTGCCATTTTATGTTCAGGTAGGGAGGGAGATAAAGCTGTGAAATATAATGAGAGATTTGACAGGACCGAAAAAGACAACCAGAGGAACCCCAACACACCTACATATACCCAGGGACATCTTAACCTCAGGGATCACCCAGAAAATGAATAAGGCAGGTCACTTACGAATAAAAACTGATTGAAAGGTGTCAATTCTGTCTTAGCACATTATAGGGCAAAAGTAGGTCCGTGGCCTGAATAAAATGTTGACATGTGAAATTGAGCAAGGTACAGCGGGGCAGCCAAAGGGCCTGAGCAAGGGATGGAACATCACTGTGTGGGTGGAGACTCGCCACTAGGACCGCCCCCTCTGCCCTGAGTGACAGCTCAGCTCACCTTGAGCTGAAGAGCCACTCAGCCTTCCGCCTCATTGCTTACACTGTTAGTTTTTTTTATTAAAAGTGCCAATCAGCCGGTGTTGAGGGTGAGATGGAGGGTATGTGGGGTGGCCCGGGGGCAAGCGGGCAATGGGGAGCATTTGGACGTGAGGCTAAAACTCCCAGGGCTCAGGTGCGGTGTGTGAAGCAGCGATAGCCTCATGAAAACTGGCAGGGCTTAGGCTTGTGGCCTATCATGTCAGACAGCTATTTTCATAACAAGCAGAGCTGTGCTTAGCCAACACTGCAGCCAGACCCTTGTGCTTCCATATACTGCCCCAGGGCCTATGCTGTTTAGTGGCCTACATACAGAAGGCAGGTGAGAGGGTGGGGACAGTATGGGCAGGTGTGGGGGCACCAAACCAGAACAAAGGGATGGAAACATGGTCACTGCTGTGTACGCTCAAACGGCACTGTTGTGACTCAAGATTTTTCAGAGATAAGCAGGCAAAGAAAATCAAGCAGGGGATCTGGAACCAGATGATCAGATTTATACCTAACCCCCTGGAGTCACCTGACACACTGTCGCTCTTCAGCACTCTCACTCTCCCTTACATTCTCTTTCACTCTTTTGCTCTCTTTCTCTCTCTCTCTCTCTGTCTCTCAGTTGGGTCATTTTCCAAAAGAGCATCTTCATGAGGAACAGAGCCCGCATTCAGGGCCCAGCTAAAATGCTCGCCAGCTTCACAGTGAGTGCACTGAGCACTTTATCCCAATGCGCAATAACACCTCCACCCCCAGGCTTTCTACTTAATTATCCTACAGGGAATATAATGGAAATACTTTCGTCTGCTTTTAGAGTGCACAGTCATACGCGCCACTGCCATTCCCTCCATCGGAAACAGGTGAGTCTATAAGCCTAGCCTACTTATCGCTCCACATTTAAAATCTACACCCCACCGATCATACTTTCTCGCTGCTAATTACCATTTATTTCCCAGAGTTTTCAAACCCAATTTTGAAATTTTAGTGCAGCGCTAAGAATGCAAAGGTCCGCAACCTTCATGAAAATGTTGATACCAGATTGACCACTATCTACCTAGTCGGTCCCAATGTTTGTTTTATCTCTATAGCTTGGTGGCAAAGCTGGACAGACACTTGAGCTGATGCACTCAGCACAGTCAGACAGGGTCACCCTGCCAACTAAAATCCTCCCTCTCATTAGGCCTCAGAAGTTGTTGTTGGCATTTCTGAATCAAAGAAATCTGGTGGTCCATGGGAGCAAAACATTCAGTCTTCCTAAATCAGGCCACCCCAAGTCACGATCCTCGAGGGCCAAGAACTGCTGCTTTTCCACTCTCCCTATCCCTAGGAGTCAGGTGTGATCACAGTCTAGCCAATCAGAGCTGATAATTGTTCATAGAGCTGCCTGGAAGGAGAAAAAACCAGGGCTGGATTTGGATTCGAGGGCCAGATTTGGGCAGCCATGTTCTAAATCCTATAAGATAAGTTAAGGCATTTGAATGTCTGTATATGATAAGAGAGTGTTTTCTGGGCAAGCTGAATGATTCTATAAAATTGTGTGAAAATCGAAAAAGCAAAATGCGACCAGCTAAGTGGTTAACAGAACTTCCAGCTGCATTTTAAGCGATTATTGGCTCAATCGACTGGTTTAATAAGAGATTTTTTGCAATTTTGTAATATACTGTTGTAAATAGTATTATACTTTTCACCATTGGCATCATTTCCAATGTTTGTTTGTAATTTTATGATGTTATTTCAGCAGCTTCTTCATATTTCTTTGCTAGCTACCAGTAGCTACAGGCTTGATGCCTCGTAACTGAGCCGATAGGGTCACGGCAAAAGTGTTAGCTTCTTGCAACTGTAACAGTTTCGGTTGGAAAGCAGCAAGAGAAATCAGTGGATGCAGAGGATTATTAGAGAGAGAGGTAACCTGGATCAAAAAATTTTAAAAAGGCAGCTCAAAGCACAGAGAGTGACAAAGACGATTACATGAAAACTGCACTCATTTTTCGCATAGAGAAATAATCTATGAACCATAAGTCTGAGTACTCTTAGCCCAATGCTTTTAGCATGTAACTTCACACTTCCAAGGCATATACTGCATTGTAATGGGCTGCCATTCATATCATAAAGTAGGGATTCAATACCTGACCCCCGGGCACATATCCGCATGAGAATCAAGTGACTGAATTTGAACTCACTATCCAATGCCCCAAATGCTCAACTATACCTTACCAAACAGAAAACAATGACTGCCTGACTGATCAGAATCAAGTGAACAATATGCAGTTTCTCATCAATATCCATGTGAAAGGAACTAGACTGCTATCCCGCCCTGTCCCACTGACTGCTGGGATAGGCACCAGCCCCTCACCAGAAATAGGAGGGTCTGATGATTGATGGATGGAAATACAAATAGTTCAGCACATAAATGCGCATATGGGCGTAGTCTAGCATTTTTACATGGGTACTTCCAGCAGGAAGAAAGCACCATGTCCCATATCATATAGAGGCAGTTTCCTCAAAAATGACAGTTCGACCCAAGCGAGAACCTGTGGAGGGCTGACATGGAACACAAAGTCAACAGCAACGACCGTGCAGCCAAAAAATCTGACCGGTGAGTTGCTATCCAGCCGGCATTCGACAAAAATGCCAAAGGAATGCTGCTAGTTCCTCACTGAATCCATGGCATAAATCATTTAGGCTACAATGGAAGGCAAAAGCAGTTCAAGAGGTACAAGATCGCTCCACCCAACAAAGTAACCTCTGACTGCATAATCAAATGAACACCAATAAAATAAAATGTATGCATTTCCATCACCTGGTACACATATAAGACACATACAACACTTATCAGTGTTACTGTAGCATGATATTCAATATAGACATTATTCTGATACGGGATGTGGAATTAGATTTACTTGAGGCTTTTTTTTTTTTTTTGTTCACCGCCCCAACGGACCACAGCCTCCTCCCTTCCTTGCTTACCGGCCAACTTCCTGTTGCCTCTGCGTCTCGCAAAACACAAACAGTGAACAATAAGCCGCTAATCTCTGATCCTCGGGAACAACGTGCCCTGACGCACGCAAACAAACGGCGCTAACGCAACGGTTCTCTCCGAATCATCCAGGGCAGGACATGGACATTTCAGACGATGGGCTTGCAGCACTGTGGCAGGCTACATCAACCTGAATCTGGCCGCTGCCCCCCCCTTATGTTTGTAAATGCAGTTAACTCCCCCACGCACCTTCAGGGCTCTTGACCCACCAGATATCGCGTGTGTCCTGCCTATCCGATAGGGGAATCCTACCCCCATCTCCACCCAAGCGATGATCGCCGTGACTGCATGGATCTGCCCGGACCTGCTCAGTTGCAGAGCGGCCGGCAAACTGACGGCTGTAAACAGTCTGAGACAGAGAGCAGACTGAAAGGTATCTGGAATGCACTCAATCCGTGTTCTTCTTCGCACACAGTCTAAGCTCCAACACGCCACACAGCAGCCTTACACACATACATTATGAGCTGAATGGAATTCTCGTTTAAACTCATTCAAATGCAACCGTCAGCAGCAAGCATAGTTCAACAGAAAAAAAGTGCGCCGTCTTGAACACGTCTAATAAACGTCAGAAGGGACCATGATGGCTAGACGGGTCCACCCGCGCCGTTCAGACGGACAGGAAGCGGAGAGGATCCTGTCCTCTGCTGCGGAGACGGGAGAGGGCTCCCATCGAGACTGAGTAAGAGAGAAATGGTTTGAAAAGGAACCCTGCAACAAAATAGAGGAACTCCCATCTAGTTCAACAGTTTTTCGTTGGGTTAAATGGTTCTTTCCAGGAGCTTCCACACTTTCACATCAACCAAGTGGGTTCTATGAAGATGTTCTCCAATGGTGACAAGCCAAATAAACATTTTTTTTCTTCGCATGCAAGAACTGCTGGCATCTCTTCTCTGGTCTACACCTCACACTCTTCTTTCCCTGCATTCTTTCACTCTCAAGATCACTTCAATTCCTTTTTATACATTATTTGAAGAGTTTCATCGCAAAATGCAATATATCCATTTCAAGCATTTTAAGAAAAATGCATATTTTTGTTATGGAAAAATAAGCACAGAGGAGCTTTCTTTTGCTTGTGGTTAAATGGTTTGAAATATAAATAGAGGGGGTTTGAGAGTTTTCCTTCTTACTTTCTATCACTTTTTTTACTATTTTTATCCTTTTTTTCTCTTAACTTTCTAACACTTATCCTTTCGCAGTAAGTCTGCTCTCTTTTTTCTTAATTTTCTCCTTCCATTCACTCTTCTGTTGCTCATTGTATGTTTCTCCTCGATTCACCCCTCATTTTCACTCCTCCTTTCCACCAACTTCTCCTCTCCCTGTCTTTTTTCCACCCTCAACTTCTCTTTTATTCACTTCATAATCCCACCACTTCCATGAAATTTGTTCTTTTTCATCAAATGAAAATTCCTATTTCCCAAACGGCCTGGCCACCAGCCTGCAGGTGAGACACAACAGTCTCAACATCTGAAAATCCCCCATGAAAACAATTCATCATAAAAATACACAAAATGAGATGCATTCAGCACTGAGAGGAGAGAAGGAGATGTTTCCCAGCTCAGTTCATTATAAATCACTCTCCGGATAGGATTTGCAGGTGGCTCGACTGTGGCCGACTACTGCCAGCTTGACGTAGAATTTAAAACAGGACTTCGTTTGAAAGAGCACGATCGCAGATTCACAGAGAGAGAAGGCGAGCAAAAGAGAGGGAGGGGGACAGGACAAGGGATGCGGCCATAGCACTGCATGGCTATTATCGACCGTTCCCTCGCTCTGAGATGAGAGGCAGTGAATGACAGGACAAGAGCAAGCATTTTCAAATTTTTTTTCCAAATTCAAAGCTGAAGTTCTAAAATTCGAGCGTTTTCAATCACCACTGCTGAAGATTGTCACAACAGCGTAAGAACACTCACTTAATAATATTCCAGTCACACAGCTACCATCACACATGGTAATCGGTTAAGCAGTGCAGAATGGCACAGTGAAACATAAGAGAGCAGATTTTAAATGTCCCCTATTATGTCACCAGGTGCACAATCAATTAGTTATTACAAGCCATTTCAAAATCTTTCCCCTCTTGACATCACATGGGGAAGTAACCTACCAAAGGCAAGAGGAACTGATCAACTTCAGCCAAGCAGTCAATAATGTTTCATTATTCTGGGTGGTCACTCCCTCTTGTGATGTCAGGACAGGGAGATTTTGAACTGGCTCATAATGGCTAATTAGCTGTGCACCTGGTGGCATAATAGGGTACCTTTAATTAGAAAGATGCACTTGACGCCCAGCAGAGAGGATCTCAGGCCTCCTGGGTCTCGTTGCTGTTGCTGCTCTCTGATTTCTCTGAGTCCATCACCTTAGCACTGTTCTGGTGATGGACACCCAAAGAGGGGTCGCATAGCTGTGCCATCAGCCCAAAGCTCACCTGTGTGAACCACTTGGCCTGCAGAAGCCACTATCAAAAAATGCATAAGCAAAAGGCGAATTGTGGTTACCATGACGCAGTTACCTTGACCTTTTCCATGACAGTGCTGAATGCCTTTGCTAGGCTCCAAGATGTAATGGCAGAGTCACAGACACACCCACATTTATATAAATACATTTTTCAAAGAATGATACAGCCAAAGACAACCATGAGCTAATCCTTATTTCCCGAGAACTTATGGAAGGGTCAAACTGCACCTCTAAACTGCAAGACAACTGCAGTCCCGTAATTGCGCAATTGAAATCCTTCCTGGAGTGTAACACGCACTGCATTATATGATAAGCTGGATATGCTGATAAGGGCAGTGGATTTGAGATTTCCAATTGTGTGACTATTGTAATGAAGGGGGAGCCCAGAGATGAGATGGTGGGGTGGAGTGTGGTGGGGTGGGGGGTGGGGGGTAAAATGAACGTGACGCTGGAGGAAGCGGAACGGTCACTTCCCAGGAAGTGTCAGGAGACAGCGTTCTGTGGGGAAGCACAGGCCGGGCCATGTGACAAGGCGCTCTGGAATAGTTTTGGTCGTACGCGTGCCAAATTAAATACCCCAGTGAGAGAGAGAGAGAGAGAGAGAGAGAGGAGGGAGGGAGGGAGGGGGGAAAGGGAGAGAGTATTCATGTGAGAGAGTGAGATTCTTTGTGTGTGTGAGAAAGAGAGAGACAGGGAGAGAGAGAGAAAGAGAGAGAAAGAGAGGCAGAGAAACCGTTCCCAGGGTTCGAAAGAAGCAAAGCGGACGCAGGATCCTGCATCTTCAGGCTCTCAGGAGGCTCTGTCACAACAAACTAAAATCTTCAAGTTTCAACAAGTCAAGCAGCTGGCAGGGCAGGGCTCTCCTGTCTCCCATCGCACAGCTCCTGCAGAAACCAAGCCCTCACAAACATACAGCCTTAAACAAGGGACCGCTCACGTCCTCCTCCGCGAAAGAGGTAGACGTGGAGCAGACTGAACGATTGAGAGAGAGACAAAAAAGGAAGAGAGAAAAGAAGATAATCAGAGACTGCCTGGTAGCAATCCATTATCTGCAGTTGTCGAAATGCTGGACTTTGACTGCGATACCTAGACCCTGTTATGACACAGAAGCTGACAGCACAGATCAGCGATTACCACAACTCAGAGGCTCAGATCGCCGCTCGCCGTGGCGACCCCCATCCCCCTTTACACCAATCCGAGACAGGCCTGCAGACAGATGACCCCAGCGCTACAGCTCGTTTCTTTTTTTTACGCGACTAATTTCCTGCCTTTCATTCGATTCTCACGGTGGCAAGACAAAATAAAACGATGGGGATCCAGTTAAGGAGCCCCTCGCTCGAGTCCTTTCCCCAACGGCCAGGATACAATGTCATTTCTGCAATGCTCTGTCCCAATTGTTTTCTGAGCCTTAATCACCAGCATTACAAGGACAGTCAGTGGAGTGAGGTGAACAGGAAGTGCAGGGGGACTTTTTAAAACTACCTGCACAAGTCGAACCTTGATTCTTCATCATGACTTCAAAAGTTAATTTTTGCCAACTCAGAGGAGCAGTTGTGAGCAAATCTCATCCAAATTAGGACTGGTGCTGGAATCACATGTAACTCAAGCAAAGAAAGTTTTAAAAAATCTGCACACTGGATTAAAGCTCCCAAACCTTTATTGATGACAGGCAACGTTTCAACCACTCACAGGGTCTTAATCAGGCAAATGACTGGCAGACAGACAGACAGACAGACAGACAAATATATAGGCAGGTATCTACCTGGTCATTGGCTGATGAGGCATCAGCAGACAACCAATAGGGTACAGACACTTTGGCACAATGCACAATGAGTGCCTGCCCTTTAAAGGGACTGAATAATCAAATGCAAACTAACAAAGAGGGCAAGAACACAACATCAATACATCAATAGCAATACAATAATAAAATAAATAAAGAAAGACATTCTACCCGTTGGTATGTGGCCTGGATCACCATTGCCTGCTGAAGACCCTGTGAGTGGTCGAAACGTTGCACGTCATCAATAAAGATTTGGGAGCTTTTATCCAGTGTGTGGATTTCTAAACTTCTTTTTATTTTTGCCAACTATCATTTTGCTTGGGCTGGTCAGATAGAGGTACCATAAAAGAATCCCCTTTAGAAGTACAGCTGTCGGATGAGCTAGAGGCCCGGAGAGCAGAACACAAAGTGCTGAGGTTAATTTATGGTATTTGGTTTTCCCGTCAAATATTTCAGGTCAGAAAAAACAAATAGCTGCCAGATGAATTTACATGGCACTCTGGGGAACTGGCGGCAAGCCGATCTACTGACCACTGAACGGCTGAGCTGTCAGGAGCAGGGACAGTGCAGGCCTTTTTCTCTCCAACGACTCTCACTCGTACAAGAGTGCTGAACAGGCCACAGACAGGCATACAAAAAAGATGACGCAGCATAAGAACCCTGCAGTGACTTTAAAGAGAGCAAAAAGATCTGGTAGCAAACTGTGCCATCCAAATCCTTAGCCGCTTGCGCAAAATCAAATCGGTACGGCGTGAAGAATTGCGATGGCTGCAGCAGACTAAAAACTTCTGACCTTCGACCCCACGCCTTCTCATCGTCTCTACTGCTTTGTCCCGTTAAATGATTTACAGAAAAAGTTCAATATTTGAAAAGCTCCCACGCTAAAGCACCTTCTGATTGATAAATACTAAAAAATAATAATATTTGTCTTGGGACGGTGCCAAAATAGCAAGCTTTTCCTGTTCATTTCATTTCCCGTTCCCGAGTGCGTAAGAGAGCATTTATTATCGAGGTCTGAGGATAAGACACATGAAATGACAACTGACGAAGGAATGATACAGTATATTATATAATTATATTATCAGTCAGATCTGTCGCACTGTATGAAGGAGGAGTAGGGATATTTACATGTGGCTCTGTTTGGTTGGCTCTCTCACTTGGGAATACCAGTCCCAATGGGTGAACGAGATTGAACTTGGGGTATGCATTTGTTTTTTATTTGTTTTTTGGTGTCATTAGGCAAAAATTCCATATGACCTTTCAGCATACTGCAATTCACTCTGAGAGAAATAAACTACTGCACCACCTCTTGCCTCCATTTTCAAGCTTTAGAAAATTTAGCTAGAGATGCTTTTTACTTTGACCAATTAACAGACCGCTTCAAGGAGAGGGTGTTCCTACAGGCTGTTCTATACATGCAGATACGCATGCATTTCATTTCGGTGAAAACCTCATTCAATACAAAGAAATTATTACCATTAATATGTCCCTCAATTCAATGGCAGAGAATCCTGCATCAAAAGTTTGTATTCCAGTGTTGGCAACAGCTCACTGCAAAGCAACCCATAAAAGGAATATGGATGTATTAAAAAAAAAGTCTGAAAGAGGGTATGGCAATAAATGCAATAAAAGTGTGAAACTTCCCATATCAGAGAAGCATTTCAGAGATGTAAAAAACTTTATGATTGCATTCGCCTCAAGTTTGATTCCGAGTTTGCTCTTCTTCTCCTGGACAGGCAATCTACGAGCAAGCTTAATTTTCCTGTAATGTCTAAATGTGTTGTAGTGACTGGTCAGGTTATGCAGACAGATTCACCATTTAAGCGGGCAATGAGTGACCATGTTTCATGCTGTTAATAGTTCAGTGTTCTGTTAACTGTGGCCAAAGGCTAACGACTACGGCTAATTTAAGTTCATTTTTATGTGGCAAGATAGAGCCTTAACCTTTACAGGCCCACAGTATTTCGACGAAAACAGAATGGTCATTATCATAGAATTATCACAATATAACGGCATCCGCACCTCAATCACAATCGGGATGATAGAAATGGTAAAAAGTTAGCATTGCGTACCAATATGAAGCACGTGCATACGCTCATGCCCGTCCGGTAGAAGTGGCTTCGGACAGAGAGGAGAGGGCGGAGAACTGCAGGGGAAAGATGTCACTAGCCAGAGCGCAGAGAGCCGAGGCCATTGGTCCCCTTAAGCAAAGCACTGTCACATCTTGAACTGACAACTCAAACACCATGCATGCAAAACAAGAAACCCGTTGCTTCATTTATCCCATCATACACCAGAGCAGGTGTGAGGAGCATGGAACAAATGACACACATCCACACTCACATTCATCCTCAAACACACAAAAAAAATGAAGACACGGATGTGCACAAAATACACTTAAACCTTCCAACGATCAATACTATCTAATACTACTAATGAAAAATGTTCAATTGTACCTTAGCTTAATAAACATTTAACTACAGTCATATACAAACCCAATAATGCCTAAGATCAAGAGGAGCAACTGTGGTTTCAATGGTGGGATGCTTTGCATAAGCTAGCTGCCAAGCCTTATGAATCACCTCAAGCCGCCATCGGAATTCTGCTTACTATAACAAAATAGAGCAGAGAATGAGCACACCTCATTCAATAGTTGGAGGGTTCATAGATTTTATCACATGCAGAGGCTATATAAGGGGCAGGCGTGAAAAAAAATAGAAAAAGGGCAGCTCTTGCAAGTAGTGAAACCCCACCACCGCACCGATCAAGAACCAGTTCCAGCAAATACGGGCTCTAAAATATGCAGAGCATACGGTATGCCATCTAAATCTGAGTCTAAAGGTCATCAGGCCATTGTGGTTTTTCACGCTACATGATCAAGCAAGGATACTCACTTTAAAAGTAAAAAATGTTTTAAAGTGATGTTGGTGATTAGAGATTGTTGGTAGTTTTCCTCCCTTACTGGAAGAACTAAAGAGGGGGAACTACAATACTGAAAAATGGCCTCCTCTAATGTGGAGAGTGTGCAGTATGGAGTAACAGCAAATAATCCACTGACAAGTCAACCATCATTTTTGTTTTTAGATCAATGTCAGCACCTTTTGTCAATTTGATTCCATTTACAGCCAATTTACTTCCACTGAAACCAAACAAGCCACTTTCCTCTCAGCATTTTGGCTTTCGTTGAAAAAATCATGCTCTGGCTGGCTGTTTCGCAGACTACCCCATGACAGGGCTTAACATCAAGAACTGAACTTGCACTTTAACATTCTAAGGTTGTCAGAATGTGTTACTACTGAATACCTTCTCTGAGACAAATTTGGCCAAAGAATGTACTTAAAATTCATAGTTTCTTTTTGTAGGCAACACTTGATATCAGTTCGCTAGAATTACTGTTCCAGAGTCGGTTTTTGCATTGGGTCCAATGCATCAGGTATGCTAGCAGGTAGTTTGTGAAGCAGCAAACACTATCACAGCTGCATAAGAAAAGCCAAATCTTTAATTTTCCTCAACAATCCTTGTTTCAGAGTAGGATGAACAAACTGACCCTGACAAGATGAAAGGCAAAAAGGTCGACCATAGTTAACAAGGTTCCTCAAAATATTTAGCCAAGGACCTGTGGCAGTTCTGGTATATGCTACTGTGGATGTATGACACTGGCCCCAAACTTGGAAACAGCCCATCTTGTAACATCAGATCTGAACGCTCTATAAATGCCTTAAATTTAAATCAGTTCTAAAGACCCATTCACACTTCTCCTGCAGCAGTCATGAGGGTACTTAATCACATTTTTTCCACAAGATGGACATTTATTAGTAGCCTGGTTACACAAGGCCGAACCACATGAGATATTATTCTAAATGCGAAAAAAAATTTGTGTTGGGGACGTTGACAAAGGTGAAGGCAATGACTTTAACGCGACCTAACATTACAACCAATTAGTTATATACAACTATTTGTTTTTGCTAGTACCACTACAATGCACTCTATTTGCCATAATTGGATAAATCACGCCTCATAGCGAGATAAGCAACAATGTTCAGATCCCAATTCTATAGTTTGAGATACACTGACTGCTCTTTTCTGGTGTAAAGTCCAGATTGAAGTGAAATATTAAGCTTGCAGTTTTCTCCTCAGTCGGGGCACCCATGAGGCCCCTGACCATGCTTTTTCTTCCAGAAGGGCACTCATAAGGGCACTTTGTTGCACTCTATCCTCCCGAAGGGCACTTACGAGGGCACTCTGTTGCATCTTTTTTCTCCAAAACGGCACTCATGGGGACACTTTATCATGTTTTATCAATACTAGGGGGCACTAAAGGACATGGGCTCCTTCTCTGTATTTCTACACTGTGGAGGCATCACTTCTGACCACCCCCCATCCCATCCACCCCCCTACCATGCATACTAGTGCACTGAAATGAAAACATATTCTCCACGAATAGGAGTTGGTGACCTCTGCTTTAGACCACATATCGAAAATGGGCACTCAGCAAAACTGTAAAGTGAGTACATACAAACCAGACCCCATCGAGTATGATGATTAGAGTATAAAGTCAGCATCACGGTTGACTAGCACTGTGTGTCTAAATGACTCCAAAACAAAATTAAGGTTTCAGTAAAATCAATGCAGCCTAACAGTAATGGCAGTGCTATGGCTTTATTACCACCCGAACCAACATGGTTTAAGATGAGAAATCACTCGCATAATTTTTCACTATCATCACCTGAACGCAATTACCTCCTGACACACTCATAAACACTCTCTCCACACAAACCTGCACAGGACAACAAAAATAAACTGCATTCCAAGCTTGCAGGCTGAATGCAAAGTGCTTCCTGTTTTAACTCATCACTCATGGTAGGTCAGTCAGGACTACCAAAGTCAAAGTTAGTCTTAAAAGCACATAAGGGACGAAGCTGGAGAGGGGGAGATTTTGGATACGGGCTGTGCAGCAAGTCATCTGATAAAGGCTAACGAGGAGCATATCACACACCAAGATAAGAAACTGAAACAAAAAGGCCACAAAAACTTTTTTAAAAGCAGTAGCTACTGCAAACAATCAGAGTAGGCTCGTCATTGCGCAACCCAGCACAACAAGCCCAATCACCCTGTTCCCCTCAAATATGCCAGTGCAGTTCAATTAACTTAATCTTTGAGTAAACTGAGGCAACAAGCCAGGGATTATCAATTAGTTACACTTTTATTACCTAACATGCATAACTGTCTCACACAACACAGTTATAAATTCTTATAAACTCATGCAACCATTTTGGCTTTGTGTGCCTTTGTGTGTAATCTGATTATATAACCACTGAATTAACAATTCCCAACAGTGTATACTGTTCATTTGTTCCAGTGAATGGAACAGTCATATGCTAGTCTTACCAACACTGCCTGTTGAGAAAGATTTATCCCATGGTGAGGTATAGTTTCCCAGGTTTTCAAACTGTAACTGAGCATTTTTAATGATTTTTTTTTACAGATATGAGTAAAAACAGAGGTCAACACCTGTTGCACCCTATGGACCTCAGTCGAGCCCAAAAGGATAGTGCCAGCCATCTCATTCAAAATTTACTGTTGCTATCCCAGTCATGTATTGAATTAACAGGAAAACAGTGCACTCTTTTTTGTGGATATCCCGGAGCATCACCTGACAATACAAACCTACAGCAAACAGAGTCTTCGGAGCATAAAATGGTGCTATTCAGTGGTCGAATAACAATGTAATAATGTAGCATGGATAATATATATTTTTTTAATTTCAGAAATATAATTTATGATTCAATCAAATGCTTTGGCACTTCCACAATCTCATTATTGTTATTTTTATTCAAAATATTTGCTTTATTATTTCTCATGATTTCATGATAATTATTAATAATTTATTCACCATAGTGACCATCATCATGTAGTCTTCTATCAAAAATATTATGAAAAAACACAACAACAAAACAACAAAATAATAATAATAATAATAATAATAATAATAATAATAATAATAATTAGTAATAGGCGAGGAAGCAGAAAAATGGACCGCGCCAAATGTTATCTATCCATCTAAATGTTACAATTAGATACAGCTTATTTAATCAGATGTACGAAGTTTAATTCTACCTTTCATATTTTCACCATGTTCACTCCAAAACAGTTCATAGATATTAATCTGTGTGGCCTGACGGCGTGTCTTAAAACAAGTTAAAGCACGAATATATAACGAATATATATATAGACACACACACACACAATTACACGGAAAAAACCGAATTGCGAAGCGCATAGCAAAATGTACTTATAGTCCCGAGGTTAAGGAGAATCTAGAGTCTTCTGTGGTCACAGAATAATAACGCATTTTAAAGTCATATGAATCAAACCAGTCGACCAATCCCGCAAAAACAGAACGCAGCACAGAACTGCAGTTCCATTGAACTTTTGAGCAACAGGTTCAGTCGAAGACCGCGCGGCGTCGATTTGTTATCTTGAACAGGACAGCACTGACTCGTCTTCATCGGCTGACATGTGCTCAATAAAAATAGGCTACGCAATGTACCAGCTGGCAGGTAATCAATGAAATCTGCCATTAACGACAAAGGTTCTCTGTCCATATAAAAAAGCATTTTCATGTGGAGCACATCCTACCTCTTTTTTTCTTTATCAGCGGTCATATTTTCCTCTTTGAAAGGTTCTTTCGCTATTCCTTGTGTGTCCTCCGCAGTCCCAGTCCCAGTGATGTATTGAAGCCTTCAAAAACTGATAGTAAACACGCACAAAACAGCAAAACTGTTTATAGAAAAAATACAAATATTCTTGTAGCAAATAAAAAATTAAGTTGTTTATAAGTCTTCAAGCCTGATCCGTATTGCAATGTAGCCAGCTTCCTTTGGCCAGGTTATTGAGGGCTATACAGTCTCAGAACACTGCCGAGGATTGTACAGCCACTCTCTGGTATAGTCAAGCCAAATGTGAGGAGTAAATGCACAGTATGAAATGACTGACTGCAATCCTCAGTAAACTTGCTTCGGTCGGACTGCTTGTCTGGGAAAGTTCCAGCCCCTGTCCCTGAACGACTTTCCCTTGCGCGCAGCTGGTCCGCTGACAGCAGCTCAATCAATACGGACTTAGTGATTGGCGGGATCGCATTGAAATCCCGCCCACCACACCAACTCTCCACTTCGACGGTTGTCGCGAAGTACAGCAGGTCCTGCTCGAAGCACCGCGCTCGCGGAGGGGCGGCTCTGTCAGTAGGTGCGATCGCTTGCTATCGGTATTTATGTAACGACTGGAAAGACTTCAGCATGAGCGCTTCAAAATGAGTTATTGGAGTCGTACATGCGTAGGGCTACTTAGAATTGGTCATTTGGAAGTTGCAATAAAAAGAAATGTGACACTGTGGGTCGCAACATTGTGAACACGTACAACGCATATTTAAAAAAATGCAACTCAATGATAATGAATTAAATGGCACACTGCCTTTACATTTCCGTCATTACGTCGACAAAACAAACCGCACGACCGTAGTTCTGACAGTTGAGCATGAAACTCAACATATCAAGATTTGTAGAATGAAAGACCTGGTACATTCCAGTTTCTGAGATATATTAGTGTAAAATAATAATAATAATAATAATAATAATAATAATAATAATAATCGCTCAAAAAAAAGATGAAAGAATAAGGCAAATACTTTTTCAAGCAATACGGTCATTTTATGTCATTTATTGCATGGAATGAGTTACTTCTGGACCAGTAATCTAGGTCATTATACTCCTCTCAGCGTAGCTTTGGACAGTAGTCATCTACCCAGTTCCTGAAGATCTACCGTTCTGTAGCGTTTCACTCCAACTCTGGAAAAGCACACCTCACATAAAAGCAAAAAAATCTTGTTCAGTAACTTATTTCATGTTTGCCAGTTTGAAGTTAAGATGAAAATCTTCTGTTGGATAGATCTCCTGGCGCAGGGCTGGTTTGAGTGCCAGTTAAAATATATTTGTGCCAGTCATTATAATCAGGATAGTGCTGAACAACTGTTCTCACATTTACAACATGTTTACATTTACCAACTGTAACGTATAGCTGAAATCCTCCAACCCAAATCCTGTGAGAGGCTAATTCTAATTAATTAATGAAAAAGTAATTCCAGAAGAGTCACTCTAGATTCTTTGAAAAAGGGGTTATTGTTTAAATAAATGTCTCCCTGTTCATTGACACATTGTTTCCCATCAAGTGCATACTATCTAAAACTGCTGAAAAACCCAGGACTGTGGATTTCTGTTTAAAAAGGAAGGACTCATGTCTTTGGTTACTGTTGGTGACCACATGTTCAAGGCTTCTGATCAAATTTTCTGTACTATTTCATAACATTTAATGCATTAATTGCAAGCATACATCTGTATCCTACAGTGCCTGACAAAAGTCTTGTCGCATAAGGACATAGTAACTAAAAATAGCATATAACTTTATTTCTAACTAATCGTTTGTTACAATAAATGGTCCTTTTTTAATGTCAAGGGCTTTCACATTAATAATTTGGTGCAAAATGAAACCGTCAAAAAGTGTTCTGATGTTCACAGCTTGGCTAAGCCCATAACATCTGTTTTTGCTAGGACAAAAGTCTTGTCGTCTCTTCAGATGATGCAACAAATCGCAGATTAGAGTTTAACCTATGACAAATACTGTAATTAACACATTCCCAGATGTGTATAGAAATAACCCCAGCACACCAGACTTTCATATGAGGTGCGACTAGACCTCTGACAACATACCAAAGATTCAACCACAGACCAAAGTGCTGATCATCAAGAGCCTGAAGACTGAGTCTGCTGCTGAGGTGGGAAACATCTTTAATGTAGCCAAATGTCAAGTGGAGGGGATGAGAAAAAGATTTGAAGAAACTGGTGACGTTCATGGCAAGCGCAGGTCAGACAGACCCCGGTATGACAACTGTTTGAAAGGACCGTTTGTTGCTTCAACTGTACAAGGCTAGCCCTTCTTCAACTACAGCAAAGCTACATGAGGAAATGTCACCAAAAATCCCGGTATCTACAAGAAGAGTTTGTCAAATTCTCGCTCAAAGTGGTTTTCATAGCCAAATTAGTACACAGAAGTCTGCATTAAATAGAAAACAAAAACCTGCATTGCATTTGCCAAGGCCCACAGCTCGCAGAAAAGGATTGATACTGGAAAAGTGGCTGAAAGTTTATTTTTCTGGTGAATCATCCATTGAACTGCATGCCAGTCGCCGTACAAGACTTGTTGGAACCCTCATGGACCCAAGATTCTCCCAGAAAACAATCATGTTTGGTGGAGGAAAAATCATGGTTTGTTGTTACATCCAGCACGGGGTGTGAGAAAAGATCTGCAGAGTGGATGGCAACATCAACAGCCTGAAATATCAAGAAGTTCTTGCTGCCCTACTTATACTGCTGCTCCTTCTCATTCTTCTGCCTCCATGTCACAGTTCCTGAAAGCGAAGAAGGTGAAGGTACTCCAGGATTGGCCAACCCAGTCACCTGACATGAACATTATTGAGCATTTCAGGGGTAAGATGAAGGAGGAGGCTTGGAAGATGAAACCATAGAATCTTGATGAACTCTGGGAGTCCTGCAAGACTGCTTTCTATGCCATTCCTGATGATTTCATCATCAAGTTATCTCAGTCATTGCCAAGACGTATGGATGCAGTCCTCCAAGCTCATGGGAGTCATACGTAATATTAATTCTTTTTTCCAAGGCACCATGGCTTTATGTTCTGATATTATAGTGGCATATTTGTGTATTCAAAATAAAGTGTATGTATAATTTCCACATTTTTTTTTCAATGCGACAAGACTTTTGTCCAAGCTAAATCTGACCTTTCTGTACAAATTAAATAATAAAACTCAATCAATGACACAAAACTCTATTTTGGTATATTTCGCATAATCTAGAGGGCTTTGCCTTTCATATAAGCCATTTTTGATTCCAATTGATCAACTACAAGTCAGGTTATTATTTGTTGTTCCTACAACTTGGATAAGTGACAAGACTTTTGTCAGGCACTGTATGCGACTTTCAGAAAATTTTAAGATTTATTTCTCTTGTGCAGAACTTGTTCAGAACTTTTTGTATATTCTCATATTATTTTGCTGGGGTTTTTGTTTTCTTTAAAAATGCATTTTTAATTGTATTATTCATATACAGTGGATAGTTCGATTCAAATGTAATGAGACAGTGGCTCATTTGCTGTTTTGTTCTGTACATCTGTTCATTGGACTTTAATAAAAAATGAATCTGAAATGCTGTCATTCATAGTTAATTTTAGGGTATCAACACCCATGTTTGGCAATCTGTGTAATATTTTGTGCTTTTACGTAAAGCCCTTATTTATGGCTGGAAAAAATTGGACAGCTGCCTTCATTTAAGTACATTCCAATCAAAGGCGAAAGTCATCTTCTAGTCCTGATGCCATATTTCTTTATTGCAACTCTAATGAGTTGGACTACAGTGGCAGATTGAAGAAGTGTCACAAAACTTATGAAGCAAACTGCCTGCGTATGTCAGACAGTGCTCTCCAACCATGGACCGAGAGCAAATTAGTTGATGGTTTTTGGTGTCTGTGTGCTTGAATTGAACATAGCTATCAAATGATTACCAATATGCAACTGACTCCAGTGACACCATCTGATGTATATCTTAACGTCTTGCATGAACCAGGTGTTAGCTCGTTGTTAGAAAGGTATCTGCTTGGGGCGCCCCAGTGGCTCATCGGTCTGGGTGCATACACCATAAAGGCTGCGTCCTTCCCGTGGCGACCTGGGTTCAATTCTGGCTCGGGTCATTTGCTGCGTGTCTTCCCCATTCTTCTCCCCGACTTTCCTGTCTCTCTACACTGTACAACTATCAAATAGAGGAAAAAATTTTCAAAAAAATAATCTTAAAAAGAAGAAAGGTATCTGCTGAGCATTAAAAACAGCCAGTGAGGAGCCTATAGACCTGAAAGAACAGTACATCCACTGAAACCAGAAGTGGCCTATCTGTGGATTAGGTTTGATTTATGTGGACTGTTCAGCCACAGATCACCCTCTCTGTCTGTCTTCTAAGTTATGTGAGCTGATCCGATCTGAGAGGAGATCAGATTTCAGCCCCCAAAACAGAAAGAGGGGAAAAAGATGGATCATAGGTCTGAATGGCAATTTTAAAAAGCAGAAATAAGGCTTGATCAACGCATGCAGAATTGTAATAAAAGATGTGCAGTGGACCAAGGATCTAATTAAATTTTGGACCTGATTGGGTCAAGGTCAACGTCACCAGAAAAGCTGAAATTGTGGGCAGGTTCTGTTGTGCCCGGCACTTGTTCTCATCTCAGCTCATCAGTTTTGTACAAATGCAGCAAACACAATATCCAGTTCAAATCTTATTCATTAGTGAAATTGTACTATATTGACTACATGATACTAAATGTAACAATCATAATGTTAGATAATGTTAGTTAGTTAACACGTTTGTATGTCTTTGAAAGTACCAAAGATATTTAGGCGATTGTTAGCTTAGGAACTCACTGATTAAGTGTAACTTGAGAAGCGAGAATAACTCATTCAGTTCAAGGGCCCGTCCTTTTCTCACCATACGGTAAAGTGCACCGTACACAAAATTACGCTGTAGTGACACGCTTTAGATCTATCACTGACATCCATTTCCCGACCTTTAATGTAATTGTGCTACTGATGAAAATATTAAAGCACCAGGAGCTGACACTAACCCCAAAATGCAAACGAACTTGGGACTGATTTTGCTTAAGATCGTTTTTCCAGCAGAATGAAGCGATAGAAACCCCTTGTTTGAATGGAGGGGTTATTTGAGGGACCTTAGAAAGGAGTAGTACAGTGGTCAAAGAGGAACAACAAGAGAGGCTCATCCCTGTGTGCCCAATGTCAATATGTTTACCTGTAAACTAAAGACACTGTAAAACATTCTGTGCTGCTCTTCTATCTGTGGTAGCAGTTAAGTGAAGCTGTCAACTCCCGACCTGACCCAAGATACAAATATCTGCACACAAACATACACACTCATACATCGTAGGCAGATTTTGGCAGGGGCCATGGGGTGGGGAGGTCCAAGTGACTGGGGTGGGCTCGACAGGCTTGAGGCTGGTATAGTCGGGTAAAGGAGATAAACCGCAGAATGCCTTTTCTGGTAAACTACGAAATGCTCTGATCACACATTTTACCATAAACAGAAAGAGTGACAGCTTACTATTGTCAAATAAAGCATTGGATTGTTCTGTAACCACGAATTTGAAAGGTTTAAAGTCATTGCCAAATGAAAAACTAAATTGTCAAATGCGATTGTTTTGGTGCGTCCCTACAGGCAGGTCATCTGAAAATCTTCTCAACTTCAACATTTTTGGTAATTAAAAGTAATTAAAGGCTGCATATAGGTGATTTGCATAAGATTTTTAGACTTCAAAATTTGCCGTTACAAAATGATCGAGTGCTTCAGTTAATTATATGAAGACGTCACACTTTCCATTGGTGAGATGCCAGTACAATAAGCTATGATTTTGTTGTAGTTATTGCTGATGTTGCGCTGTTGTTGAGAAACTTAAAACTGTAAGTAACCAGCTGCACTGCTTATATGTTTTTGAAAGCCAAGACTTATGTAGTCACAAGTGACTCTAATATTGTAGCGGCAAATTTTTTCTATCGCCATGGAATTGAATGTGTGGAATCAAAAGGGGGCAATTATGTGTTTCTTACAAAAATGGCAACCTAAAATAGCAACTTTTGTTAGCAACTCGATTACAAATATATAGCAATTCTTAACAGAACACCGAGTTGAATTTTCCGACAAAAGAATGTATAGTCGTACAAAACTATTCCTCTCAATCATCAATCACCCACTATAAGTGCGTGGCAGTGTCTGTATCTACAGAAACCCAGCAGTCTGCCAGTATTTTTTATTTCTCTTTGTACGAGACATCTCTGGGTGTTAGCCTTTAGACAGTGAGAGTGTAGCCCCCAGCCAGGGTGTACGCAGGGTGTGAGGGCAGGACATAACGCTGCACTGCAGAGTAGCGCTTCAAGTGTTGCGGAGTTGGGGAGACGGGGCCAACTTTGAATGTTGTGTTTACAAACCGCAACCAAAAAATCCTATTCAGTACAAAAACCTAAGACATAAACAAACAATAAATATAGCAACCTCGTGGCAATGGTCTAAATGATGCAGAGCTGCATAGTTTTCAATCATATAATGTATAAAATTTTCTGGGGATGGTCCCCGGAGGTAATCTATGAGAAGTCGCCCTCTGATCCTCCAGGTTCCCCACCCCCCCACCCCCAACGCAAATGTCAAACTCTGCCGATGGCATACATGCGCACGCGTACACACGCACACACACAGCAAAACTTTTCAAAGGCAGTAAACCATACTAAGGCACACCACTTGTTGTGGTCCTGTCCGCACTTGAATTTGTCTGCAAACACCATTCATGGAATACAAAACCTCTGGCTTTGGTGGGGACGAACAAAACAAGAAAAACCCCACAGCTAAAATATGAATTGAACTCACTATTGTGTACCTGTGATTCTGTATCAACACCTTATTGAAGGCATACAGAATACATACACACCCACACAAATTTGCGAGTAAAAAGGGTCTGTATCACATTACCCCCGCAGGTAGAGCTGTTTGACTAGATATTGCACCTGATGGAAAAAAAAAATCATAAACTCCCAGCATAAAGATATATTCTCCAAACACCAAAACACAACTGAATCATTTTGACATCATAGTATTTAATAGGATCCAAAACAAACAATACACATTCACATCATTTTGAATACAGTACATTTGGCACACAGTAAAATGCTTACAATGAGATAACACTAATGGATGGCAAAGAAAATTCAAAATACACCCATAAAGGAAACATACATACGAAGCTTCACAATACAGAAACTAAAATCAAATACTTTAAGTATATTATATATATAATACATAGAGTACTATAATACACATGACACACAGCTTCATGTATTATACTACTGTATGCATCAATGCATCATACTCAGTCAGACACATTTTTGCACTTAATTTAAGAGGTAATTCTTTAGCCGTATACATATTTACTCAGTTTAACGTTTTGAAGATTTCAGCAACAGACCAAAATGTGTTTCCTATATATATAGAGCTTTTTTTCCTTTGACAAACTTTCCAAGACAAAAACGACAGTAGCAGAGAGACAGCTCAGAGACGTGGTCTTCATCCCTCGTTGTTGAGAGCCGCATCGTCAGCAGGTTTTTCTTTTTGCCATGATAACAACAATCAGTTTGGACCCATGTAACCAGGTGAGGTGAGTAAACTGTATAATGAACTGCTTGAATTGATCAATTAAGTGCTGAGTAACAACAAAAACCAGCAGAAACTGTGGCCCTTCAGGCCCAGAAATGAAGACCACTAGCAGAGAGCAGGAGAGTCAAGAGGAGAGACAGAGGGCTGGCAGGAGGGGAAGGAGTGGTTTGGTATTCTAAAAAAATAAATAAAAATTCAAATAAAAAAAATAATAATAAAATAGAAAAATATAATAAAACATAAAGACCCGACCTCAGGCGAAACATGGTCAAAACCGAGGAAACTGTAAACCAGGTGGAGGAGGGAAATGAGCCGGAATGGAGTTAACATGATGACAGAGAGGGGGACCAATGTACGAGCAGGTGCTACGGAGGGCGGCAGGGGACATTCAAAAGAAAAGCTCACAACGACACAAACGGACAGAGACAGCGCTTTCAAGTGGGCTGAGAATTCAGGAGCCTGCAAATGAACATCGTCTGTTATAACACTGCTTTTCTTTCAGAAATCATCGAGTTATGAGCATTTCCTGTTTGTATACTGTAGGAACAAACTGAGGTGATGGAATTCGTTATATGTGATCGTACTCACTGGTGCCAAGTTATGTCGCAGACACACACATGGGTGAAAACTGTAATTAACGTATGTAGTTGAATCTATGGATGCGGTATAGAGCGATAAGACCAGGTGGACAGAACACTACTATGCATTTCTGCTACTTCACCATGAGCGTAATGACATCTGAAAAGCCTGCAACAGGAAAATGTCGGGCCTCAGACACGTAATCAGAGTTCCTCGATCACGTCTGCCAACCAGGTCCCAGTGCCAATGTAAATCTGAGAGGGATCTAAAGAAAATACTGCAATTATGAATACAAAACAAAAACAACGGGAGAAAAAATGTATTTGGTTTAAGTACAAATATTTGGATAATACTTTGACTGCTAGCTTGCCTAAAAGGTGAACCAAATAAGAAGAATTACTCCAACTAAATAAGAGGTTAACTGTATTTTCCTGCAGTGTACATGAAAATACGATTCCTAGTCATGACAGAACAAGTCAGAAATAGAAACATGATCGCAAAAAAAGAATACATGGAAAATACAATGTCATTTTGGCAACAGGAAAACCCTTAAAATTCCAAACAACAGTACTATTAATAGTAATAGTACGGCGAGCAATGACAAACTGGATTCCCACAAAAGCAATAATTTGATGCAAAGTGACGTTGCCAAAAAATTATCAGAGTACATAGTATGGCTTCTGGTCAACTTTCAAAATTGCAATGGGGGTGGGTGACAGGAATGAAGCCACAATTTGGAAGGCGCCCCTAAAGCCTGAGAGGACAGTACTTCGAGGCAGTGAGCAACGGGTACAACAAGATATCTACCATAAAAGGACTATGTTACCCTCAAAGCCACACTGACAGCCATTTTGAGCTTTACTGACCAGCAACTTTCATGCCCCATTCACTTTTTACATTCTCCAATCTCCACCACCCCCACTTTCCTCAGTTGTCTTTATGGACAGGTGTTTTGCACAAACATGACCATTCTCTTCAGCTTTGACAGCCGTCCTCGATGACAGCTGGTAGCAGTGAAACTATCAATAGATTAACCTATTTTTCCTGCAGGTCTCTTTGGCGTGATTGGCTGCATGGCTACTCTTCACTGAGACTGTTGGAGGAGATGGGTGCTTTGGAGGTTTACGATCACCCTGCCCCCAACAAATGGACCAAACGACAGCAGCTATGGGTTCCTTCAGCTTTTTTGTTAGAACAAACAATTATGAATGGCAACTCATACCATCGGTAAATAAGCGTGGTAAAATCTATTTTTTTTTCTTTCTTTTTTTTTGAAAAACAACTACTGTATCGGTGTAAGTGGTCAAGTTCATGCCAAGGAAGTTCATCGGGGCCTTTTTTTGGTGGGAGCCATTGGTGATCATTTTGAGACATTCAACGAGGACAAATGACTAGGACTACATTACTAAGGGGAGGGTGGCAGTTAGAATAGTTCCATACTGTGAAAACCTGGAGGTTACGATAAAGAGAGGAGAGCTGGGGCAAAGCGGACGCTGGAGCAACGAACAACGACTCACGAGAGCGAAGAGTTGAAAAGAAACTAGCAAAACTAAACAAAACAAAAAAACACATGCAGTTAAAATTACACATCAGATGGGGTGGAGGACAATGAAACAAAAAAAAATCTAATTAACAAAAAACACATACAGAGTATTGCACATGGACATTGTATCTTTTTCATAGACTAGTATTACACAATAATATAATATGCCTGACCATGCAACAGTTGATACCTCAATTTTCAAAGATCTTCACAGGCCTTTCAAAGATTATATACAAAGTCTTATCTGTACAAAGAGGGCAAGACACTGGGATTTAGGTACTGGGTTTGCCACTCATAATAGCCAGTCTTGTTGCAAAGCGAGGAAATCCTACTGAGGATTTCAAAGGCTACGCAACAAGACAATCCAGTAAAATCATTAAAAATTACACAAAAATGACAAAAAATTAAACAGTTTCAAGTGGGCACTTCTACACACAAGCACACACTCACATTCATGCCAATTCATGCACGACGCAGACACGCACACACATCCTCATACACACATTCATGCATGCACATGCATGCACGCGCAAACATACACACACGCATGTGTGCGCGCACACAAACGGAAATACCATATGAGGAATATTTAGAAATAAACTACAATCACACTATGAGCATATCTACAGTAGGTAACAGTTCGGTTTTCAACTTCGTTACATTGTCCACAAAAGTTACCCCAACGCACAAAAAGGCATTTTAATGAACTATACATTACATAACTATTGTCAGAGTTGTAAAATTTTGATCTACAGAAAAAACTTTTCACCGGATAATTTGGAATTTTGAGGGTCACATACTTGGTGCTTTGGATGGGTGACCTTATGCGGTTAACACTTAAGTACAATCAGCGGACCTGTCAATTTGGTTTTTGTAGTGCATTCTGATAACAGAGCCGGCCAATTATGTGGCTTCTAGCAGTTCTGAGAAAAATACAATAAATGTTTAACATCTTTTAAAACTGTCTTTGTGGATGATGGACTATGCGCAACAGGACATACACACACACAGAAAAAAAAGAAACAAACAGGAAAGGTGGTAACACTACCTCCATATACTTAAAGCTGCAGAGAAGTGAGGAGCAGGATGTCCACTATTTAGAGTTTTGACTCCGTTTATGAGCTCCCGCCATTCCTCCCAAACACAGTAATAAAGCTTTACATTTTGAATGGGCTATTATGTGTATGGGTTGGAGGGCTTCAGGTTGCTGAAACTGCAGACCAATGAAGCCCAGCACAAATGGCATGGTTTGTACTCTGACTGATCAATAAGAGCCTCCTTTAGCAGTCAGCAGTCAATGGCTGCTCAATAGGACATTGATCCCTTCTCTGTAACAGTCTTTGGTCCACCTTGCCTTGTGGTAAATACCTCTGATAATCAGCACACTGCAAGATTTATGCCCACTAATTCATGCTGGATTATGACCCTAATCATACAGGAAGTGATATAAGAGACTCAAAGGGACTCAAAGCACATCCAGTGTTAAAGCAGTAGGGTCACAATCATTGGGTTGCTCGTGTTCAAGAGGTTTGGGCAGTTAGTTTTATAGAAATGGTTCGGCTTTATGGTTGGTTTTGTTTGTTTGCCGTTTGTCTGCCATTGAACCAAGGTTGATAAAGAGGGAGAGACCTCTCTTTTTCTTGGTCCCCCCCCCCGCTTTTCCCCAACCAGAACACAGCCAAAATGTTGACCCCACTACAGCTACCTCTCCCATCGACTCAGGAAGAAGATGCCGTGGCACATGATCTGTCCGACTCGTGTGACGACTCGCCCTTGCTTCTTCACACGAAGCAGTCGCACCGCCAAATGCACACAACTTGTGTATAATGCACTCAGTATACTATTTGCTTGTACAGCTACATGCACCCGGCCGACCAGCAGTGGCCGCTAGAGAGCAACGAGACCAATAAATTTTGACCGGTTCAACCCGCATTATCCCCGGCGAGGCTGAGCCAATTTTTACCTCGCCCATGCAGACCTCCAGCTATGTGAGGTAATGGTGTGGCTGGAATTCAAAAACCCAACCACAGGGCTCCCAGACAAATGTATGAGCTGTGAGCCAATCAGTGACCCAGGGACTTCCTTTTCAAGCACTCCTCTGCATCACGTGTTCCACCACAGAAAATGACAGGAAAACAGTCAGAAACAACAAGCCAGGTAGACAGGAAACGCAGAGCGATGCCAAAAAGATCTGTACTATTCTGTTCTTTAAACAATTATAATACAAATGTGTAGAAAAAGGAACAGTGGATATGGAAGAGGAACAGAATGATTGGGGAAAGGTGTAAGTACGGTGGAGCCAGGGTGATGAGGCAACTCTGTAGTGGGTCCCGAAGGGGGGAGGGGGGAGGGGCAGTACTGATTCCAAGCTAAGGGGACTGCAATGCCAGGAGTGTTTGAACAGTGTGTAAATGTGTGAGCGCATATGTGCGTGCATCCACGTGCGTGAGTGCGTTGGACGGCACTAGAGGGGAAGACGGTTAAGGGGGATGGAGAGGCAGTCGGGGCAGATGGTTTAGGATAAGGTCTCTTCCCCAAAATACGAGAAGCCTTTGAACTCCTCCTGGTTGATCTGTTTGATGATGGTGTCATCCACCGGCGTGAGAACTGGTTCCTCGCGCGTGAAGTCTTGGTCAAAATTGTTGACGTCCCTTTTGGTCTTCTGCAAGGGGGCAAAGACAAAGAGGGGAACTCAACAAAGGGCCAAATATAGTCTATCACATCTGAGGAGGCAAATTCTGTATTCCTTCCAGCTATACCCATGAAATTTCTGTCCCCACTCAAATGAATGTGCAGTGCTGTTCTGGAATATAACGGAATGTTCCTGCGTAATAATTATAGCAGCATCACGTGGATTACAAGAACAGAGTAGACTATTCTTGTAATGCGCTTTGGGCAAAAGAGTAAACAGAATAAAATAAAGTTTAACTGGTGTAGAGTTTGCCATTATTAGTTACACTAAGTGTCTATAATAAAGATTAATGGATAGGAAGAACAGCTGCTCTTGATATAGCACCACATCATGTGGTGTCCTGTCTGTACCACTGTTCAGCTGCAGGGCTTTAATTGTTTGAAAAAAAGGGTTTTTGGAATGTTTTTAAAGCACTCTGTCATTGATATGGAACAGCGCTATTCAACATTATCCAGAAAGGGCCGGTGTGGGTGCAGGCTTTCATTCCAACCAAGCAGCTACACACCTGACACTGCTAGTCAACCCCAAGAGTCTTCGCTAATGAACTTGATTAGTGGTATCAGGTGTGCAACTGCTTGGTTGGAATGAAAGCCTGCACCCACCTCGGCCCTTGCAGGATAATGTTGAATAGCCCTGATCTAGAACTTCAGCTTTCAATAACTAGCTGTGATTTTTTCATTGGCATGAGAATGTTGAGTTAAAATATTTTGTTCTCGTGATCTTACACCTTAAATGGTTAAAATCTGTGTCAAACACAGATCATTACAAACTCTACATGGAGATCTATGCACAGGGAAATGTGACAAAGCGTGACCGAATGTGTCCCATGCCTTTAAAACAACCACTACAGCCAAGATGACAGTTACTTCAACAAATTCTTTTCTTCACATGCAAACAGAATTACAGAACTTATTCATACTTTCATACTTCAAACTTTCGCTCTTTGTAATTTGCGCATCTGACTTCTCTCTTTGATTCATATTTTGGGCAGTTTCCCGGGATTCAGGGTTCAAGCGGAGTTCAAAATGCCAAAAGGGTAAACCGCAGACTTTTCTAGGCACAGACGGCCTCCCTGACCGCAGTGCAGGTGGGGGCAGCGACAACAGGGGCACATGAGCCGCCAGTCACACCCGTGAGAGCGCCACCACCCTCGAGGCGCAGTGGAAAGAGGAAGAGCGGTTTGGCCGTTGAGGTGCTTTCACTTTCTGAGAGTGGAAGAGCGACACCCCTTTACCACAGGAACCTCAAAGAGGAGCCATGAGTGTCACACGCCAGGTGTGGGGAACAGATCGCCTCAAGGCCCCTGGTCTAGCCAGGCAGTTCCTGTCTACACTCGATGCAAACTGAGAACATATACTGTAAATACACATAAACAGGCTACTGATGTATGCCTGCTTGCATGAGTGCAAGCAACATGCCTTTGCAGTTGTTTTTAGAATGAGTGCACGTATGTACGTCTGGCTACAGTACAACATGTATTTAAATATGAGTTTACTCATATGTCTGTATAATGTATAATAAAAATGTAAGCGCAAACTTGTGGGCAGTATACACGTACATGTACAAGCGTACTGCTTGTACTCGTGAATGTGTGAGCAAACACATGCATGACCCATGTGCGAAGGCATATATGAGGAGAGTGAGTGTATTTGGACATGAGTGTAAGTGTGTGTCTGAGTGTGCAAGTCTGTGCATGTGTAATTCTGTACATGGGTGCACATGGCTGCACATATGTTTGTGTTTGAGTGTGCGGCCGTGTGTTTGTGCATGTTTGAGTGCATGTACATGCGTGCACGTGTATCTGTATGTGCATGTGGATGTGTGTATGTGCTTGCATGCACGCAATGTACACGTGCATATGTGCAGCGTGCACGCTCTCTCCCAGGGGCCACTCACGATGCGGGGTTTAAACGGAGGCTTGATCCTCCTCTGCTCCAGCAGGACCCAGTCGATCTCCTTGAAGAAGGGGTGAGCTTTGATGGCCTCCTCCCCTCCCTGGGCCGCCACGCAGCCCAGCCGCTTGTTGGGGCTCTTGGTCATGAACTGGAGAGCAGAGGAGGGGAGGGGGAAGAAAAGAGCGAGAGGGTGATAGTGAATGAAGAGAGCAGCAAGAAGCCGGTGGGAATTTTGCATGACCGTCTTAGCCACTGCGTGCTAACAATCCCACGAAAGCCCACAGCATTTTGTCCATCGCATATATTGTAGCATTGTGCTGTGGCTAATATCCTAGCATTGTCTCAAAACTAAATCGTAGCATTGTATCAAAGCTAAATCATAGGATTGTATCTTTTGATAATATTGTGGCATTGTGCTGCAGCTAATATGGCAGCATTGTATCAAAGCTAAACCGTAGCATTGTATCAATGCTAATACCATAGCATCGCATCATAGGTAAGATACTACCATCATGATAGCAGCTAATATTCAGTAGGTAGCACAGTGGAGAGAAGCATCACTAACATATGCATCTTGCTGACTGAATCCCATATCTCATTAAGTTAACATTAAGCAGATGCTTTTATCTGAAACAATGTGCAGTAAGTACATAACAATACGATAAAATTCTTATAAAACATCAGCCATCCATAGCCATGAGCATCTGTTCCAGCTTAAACTCCATTCAACCAGTTCCCCATGGCAGTTCTACCATGTAGGGATAGATTCTAGCGTCCACAGACTTTCATTTTAACATTCTCCCTCGCTTCAAGCGTGACGATAGAGCGATACACAATAATTGCGTCTTATACGTATAATCAATACAGACATTCTGACCCACGGCCCATTGAGGTCATGTAACCTCCTCCCAAAGATTAGCTTGAATGCTGTTGCCCTATTATGTGGTCATCCCTGGCTATTCGTTCACAGGTTTTGTGCAGTTAACAGATGCTAAGCTTTCAACTTGCTTTGGATGAAATGAGTTTCTGGTTTGATGTTGTACAGAATATTCTAGTACAAGCATTGTGAAGGGCAGAGCATCCATTGCCACTGCCAATAACTGTGAACTGAATCAAGCTGGATTGTTTCCACTCAAATGGATGATAATAGAAAAACACTCATTGAGGGGAATACAGAGGTAGTCACATGGTTTATCTAAACAATCTGAAATTTTATATTTGATTTTCCCTGGTCATATGATCTACCTTGACAATGTAATGTCAACATTATCCTCATCATGTGACCTTGCCTATCCACTTTCTCAGGGGTTCTGTAAGTGAAGCCGATACAGCTACAACCAAAATAATTTTGATGTAATGTTTTTTTTTTTTTTTTACAGGTGAATACAGGTGAATACAGTCAACAGCCTGTGCCTCGCATAAATCTTGTTGCCATGCTGCAGGAAAGGTCCAGTTGTTGGTCGACTTTCCGTGACCCGGAGGGTCCTTGAGCACGTCATGTGATCCACAAGTGAATGAGATGGATGTGATGTGTTGTGACTGAGCAATCCAAGACAAACATAGGAGCTTTCCCACAAGGCTTTAGAGAAAGGCGAGGGATTGCCAAAGTAAACTCAGGTCATGTAATGGAAAAGGAGCCGTAAAGGCCAGTGATAAATGCGCGCAAGCACACTCACACACACACAAAATAAGTATTTCACTGATCATCACACATAAAAACAAACACACAATCACACTCTTACAGCCCCTCACTCGCAAACAAACACCACAAAAAACACATGCGCTCAGACACACACACAGTCTATCACTCGCTCTCACACTCACAACACAACACATAGATAACAAACCCACACGCACACACACACTCACAAACTCACATTCACACTTTCTTGTACCCACACATCCATGTCCTAAAACTTTCTCACACACACACACACACACACACACTCCCGCAGGAAGGAAAATGTGCAATCAAAATCCCTATGTGTAGCTTCCTGTGATGACTAAAGTGGTCGAGGTTGGGGGGGGTCTACAGAATGTCAGGTTTCTCTCCGAACCTCATCTCCGGGATTATGCAACCCAGAGAATCCCACCAATGAACACAAACAGTCCGTTCTTTTCCCACAAGAAGTGTCATTTCTCCCAGACCTGCATTCCTATACAGCCAACAACCAGCGAACTGTAGCTCAACTCCCCCTGAGCACCGTGCTCAACTAATCACGTACAAATTAATCACGGAAGGAGGGAGAGAATGCACAGGGAAGGAAAGAGGAGAGCGCATCAGGGGAGAGGAAAGGAAGGGAGGAGAGAGAGACGGAGGGAGAACAAAGGAAATGGAACTGAGGACACAGCAAGCAGTGGAGCTGAAGACATGAATACAAGATTCATCGAAGACAGATGCATTGATTGATCAATGCATTGATTTTATATCAATATAGTGACAAAAGATACCATCAAGGGTTTTGAATGTTGTAATATTGTGATATGACCCAAATGTTGCCTTTTCTGGTTTTAAAGGCTGCATTACAGTAAAAAAATGCAGTTGTCTACACTTATTAGACTGGTCCAGCAATTGCCTGTGCCTAAGTGGTCATCATATACACATTAGTAATGACATTTTATCAAAATTGCACCGTATACATTTAGTTAAAGCATCAATAGTTATTCCTACAACATTACCACAATATCAATATCGAGGTATTTGATTATTGTGATATAAGATTTTGTCCATTTCGCCCAGCCCTAGTACAAGAAGACAAGCAGAACGAGAGCAATCGAGAGCAGAGAGGCCATTTTATTCTGTGTAGTTTGCATGAACTGTGATCTATGCTGTGTGGTTGGCATCACAAATGGGTGAATGAGAATGAAATTTTCCACTCTTGTAGTTTGTTTAACAGATTGTAAAGGGCAAGTAATCAGATTTCAGGTATGAATTATTGGGTAATTACTTATTTTCTAAAATGAATTGATACAGTATGCCAGTATCATCGCATCTCTTTGGCTTGCCTCTAGTTAAACTGCACTATACAAATTGTTCACTGTTTGCCACAGGAATTCTGACATTATTAGACTGACCCTAACATCATATTGCATCACCAGTCCCCAAATCATCACATGTGAAGTACACGAAGGCAGTGGCTTGCAACAACGCACTTTCAACTTTTGAGGAGGTAAGTGACAACGACGCAAATGTGGAATATTGCCATTGCACACGGCTTACATTCTGCACACGCAGGTCTGTTTTTATATACACTTAACAGAAGTACAAAATAATCCCAAAATGTGGAGGGGCAAAAGGGCAGAGGGAGAGAGTAAGAAAGAACGACTGACCGCCTTGAGAATGCCGACCGCTTCCTTGCTGAGCCACACGGGGTAGAGGACGTCATCGTGCAGGATGGACTCAAAAAGGTCGTCCTCATTGTCCGCTTCGAAGGGGGGCTGGCCTGCCATCATTTCGTACATGAGGACCCCCAGGGCCCACCAGTCCACCGACGGGCCGTACTCCAGCTCCTGTAGGATCTGAGAGGGGGGGGGACCATAACTTGTCAATATCTTATTAAACTCCGCAATCACAGAAGAAAAATGGTGCCAATAGAAACCTTGTGATTCCACAGTGAAATCTTGTCTTGTTCATGGATTCCTTGTCAGGCACAATGGTTCAATCTAAGCACTGCTGCCACACTGTTCTCACCAATGTCAAAAGGTTCTTCACTATGCGCAACTTTCAGAAATTCCTTGTCATTACTGACACCAGTGGCTGTTAAAAGAACTGCATGCTGCATCCTGTTGCTCGCGCTTGCCCTCGTACTCAAGACTGAACATGATAGATGAGATAGTCAAGTAAAGTCACCTCGTAATTATGGTTTGAAAAGGGTTGTTTATTTGAATTTGGTTTTATAAGGCGTGAAATTTTTAGGTAATGCAATGTAGGCTAGTCACATTGAAATAATGCATTCTTATAGCATGATACATTGACGGCATTTCCGTTGGTGGAAGTTTGCCATTTTTTCAATGGCTGTTTGTCTACCTTTTACCAAGAGGCTCAGCAATGTCAGCATAGTAAAATTTTCTAGATTATAATGCAAACCATTAGTGAATTAGATGGAATATTATACATGAGGTGTGCAGCCATAGTTCATTTTTGATACGATAGCTTCCATCAAAACTCTCATTTCGCTGAAAGAATGCGCTAATGTTTCAGCATAATCGGGTAGTCCTTTTAATTGTCAATGTAGTGGGGTCAGGTAGTGAGTTGAGACAACAATGACATTACTAACTCTTATAAACAGATGATAGAAGTGGGATTAGAAACATGAGACTGGAGACAATGCACATAGAATGTAGCTACAAAGCAACATAACAGGTTCTAAAAAACAGACATTTTTGGCATTGTCGTGGAACACAGCCTACGCATTCATCATTTCATTTATCAGTGTAGTCTACCTTGCTGTATCATTCCAGCTTACCACTGTGTCGCTGTCACTGTGACCAGTCATTTGTTGATGTTAGCGAACTCCATTTCCAAGCTAACGCAAATGACATCTGCATCTTGTTTTTGTTTAATGGCAGTTGAAAGCTATTGGTGCATTCCTGCAACTTTCTTGATCCATACTTACACAGTCCTAATCAGGTTTACTCTGTTCTTTTCTTTTCTCACAATCGCTGCTGTACCCTGTTTTTTCCCCACTGATCCCCCTTCTGCCCTCAATCTCTTTGCAGCCTCTGCATATGACAACTTATTCTGTGCCCGTGTTCGTTCCACCTCGCCCTCCAATTTCCTTCATTCAGATTGCTTTGGCCTTGTGTCATGATGACCCCAACAATGACAACAAACAGCCTGCTCTTTCTGAACATCACAGTCCTCTGCTATGTACCCTTCTTTACCACACCTTCTACATCAAAACATTATTTTATTACAAACTGCAGCCACATATCAATATTTTTGACACCAAGTGGCGCAGGACAGGAGTCGTTTCAAAGGTCCTCAATCAGTGGCTAACATAATCAGACAAAACTGTTTGGCAACTCCTGTTCAAACTCCACCATCACCACCTAGTTAAATTACTTCTTTTCCATCCCGATAATTTTTCAAGCACTCAGCTCCATAAGGTCCCTCCACGTCCAAAACAGAATGAGGTTTCGCAGAAAAAGGAACACCTTCGACTGCACCTTTCCCAGTAACCTGGTGACTCATTTAAAAGCAGATCACACCTGTGAAATCAAATCCATGTATTTTCAGCACATTTTCCTTCTATTTCCTTGTCATACACCCTACAATTACAACATCAATCTGGACACCCTCACAACGTTTACGTCACCTCTTTCTTTGTTTACCAATCTCCCCAGATAATAATTATCCCCAAAAACACCGGATATTTCACAACTAGTTCAAATGGCTTTTGTTCATCAAATGTCTCATCAGATTCATTTATAATTCCCTTTTTCCTTTCTTCCCCCATCCCCCTCATCCCAATCTATTCCTCCATGATCCAAAATCCTGTTCAAAAACTACAATTAAAGTTGATAACCAAACAATCCATCCAAGCTCTAGAATTTGTGTCCGCTATGTATGTGTCCTACACCACCTACCTTTTTCCTGTTGTTAGCTAGTGTGACTTTCTTTGGATTTTTGTGGCAAATCCAACCTGATACCTTCACATATAAATCAGTCCACAGGCTGTTACAGGCATCATGTGAGAAAGTCGGGATACGACTCATTTTTTTTATGTCAAGTCCGTTCATACACGTCATAAATAGGAAGCAATGAATACATGTAAAAAAGTTGCATATAGCAACTTTGTCAACCAGTAAGGGCTGTTCTAAGAGGACAAATCAAGAACCATATATTTTCAGAGGGCGTGGCATCGAAAGTTTACATTCACAGAGTAATGATTATCCTCTCTTGAATGTATAAACTCTTCCAGCTGATTAAGCACTTGGCATTTTATTGCTCGTTACACCCTGGTATACAATGTCTGCTCAGGGGAACCAATGAATGGCAGGGATTGTCTGCTACAGTTGAGAGAACTGGTAAATATGATTTTTTTACGGAGCGCTGCTATGACATTTTTTTTTTTTTCGAGGGAGGGATGTACCTCAGGGGCGATGTAGTCGGGGGTTCCGCAGAAGGTGGTGGTGGTCACTCCGTTCAGAATGCCCTCTTTGCACATACCGAAGTCGGCCAGCTTGCAGTGGCCCTCAGCATCCAGCAAGATGTTATCCAGCTTCAGGTCCCTGGAGAGCGGGAGAGAACAGCAGGATGAATTGTGGGCATTCTGGGATATGAGCAGGACAGCTGAGGACAAAGGTCAGCCAGACCAAGGGTTGGCCGAAGTACAAGAAACAGCACAGGCTGTCCCAGACAAAAATTGAGTACAAGCAGCAGCCCAAAACAGGAAACTGCAATGTCCTGACAGCTCAAGGGGGAAGGGAATAAGTGTCGGACCGAGCAACCATCATAGCTATCCCCACTTTTGTTGACGATACTGTGAAGACCAAAATAAATTGTGCATAATTTCATCATTTCAAGGGGGACATTTTTCCTACACAGTTTACTTGATATGTAAATACAGATAACTGAAATACAAAGTCTGCAATAAAATATTAGGGTACTTATAATTACATACGGAGTGAACAAATTAGAAATTACAGCCCTTTAAAATTCTACCACTGTCCATGCACTTGCAATTACAGAGAGTCATTATGTGATAAACCAGGGTATATTCTAAGAGTCATGTTTGTGAAAATCAAGCGAAAGTCGGCCCTGCATAGTTGGAGTCATAGTTATGCGAGCAAGACAGATAGGGACAAGATTAAAATTGTGCTTAATCACCGTGGCTGAGACAGCCATAAGCACCACACGCATTCCAGATTTCAGGGATTATCACGATACGGAGCGGAGTTCAGGACGGGTACAACCTGAACTCTCTGAGCTCGCAGTTATACGAATTCCACTGCTCAACGTGCCCAGAAAAATCCAATTCACATACATCACCGGGGCATCCAGCAGTAAGTAATAAATTAAAATGTAGTTCTTCACATAAATCAACCAATGCCAACTTAAAGCTACTCGTCTTCTTTCCCTCAGAGTTGGGCATGGCTCTCTATGAGATAGTCTACCTGGGCACCATGCCAGACACTTTCTATAGAACATGTACAGTAGAGACTGAGATCAAAAAATGGATTAGGATAACTTTACTGTGAGGCCTGAGGGCTGGTTTTGCTTCGCTCTAGAGGCTGCCGCCGTATTAATTGTCACAGGGACAGAAGCATGAAAGCAATATTCAATATAACCCCTTAGCTCCTTAAACTTTGATTTTTCGCTTAAGTTTTCCCTTAGGAATGTAGGTTCACAGTCAGAAACAGCATTCTTTTGTATCGTAGGACATGGTCACATACATATAGTGTAATTGCTGGCTGCTGTGCTTCACTGAAATTATATTACACATCTATGGAGAGAAATATTCAAACCCAGGACGCCATGTTTTTATAACCACAGCATTACATCAAATGAAACATATCTAGATCTTGTACATCATTTTACACACATTTCCCTGTAATTCAGCAGGATATGTTCAAGATTTTTGGAAACCTCGGGATCTCCATTAAACCTTACAATAGGCCTCCAGCTCCAAAGCTTTGGATACAGCAGCTGGTTCTATGGGGTTACAGTTATACTCCTGATTTCTTCAACTACTATGCAATTAAGTTTTCCTTTCGTATCATTATGTATGGTATGAAATGCTATCAAATCTCCTTCCTTTCAAATAGATTAAACCTTTGAGGGAACTAAGATAAATGAAGAGTTTGTTTCAAAAATGCAATATATCCATTTTACTAATTTTGAGTAAGTCAGCTTTTCTATGTTGGCGCCCATTGCATTTCACAGAAAAACATAAACTTTGACCATGAAAAAATACCCCTCGTAGTATGAATTTCTACACTGGAATTTTGCACCATGTGTAAGAAGCACAGGGCTATCGCACCATGGTATTATCTCAATTTTTGTAATTTTGGCACTTATTGCGTTTTGGAAACAAACTCTTCAAATACAGGATGAGGCAATATAGAAAGAGTGAGGGGGACGTAGTACCACCTTTTTTAACAAAACCTGTTGAACATTCATTGCTCTTCTTTTCCAGCAAACTGTATTACAACAGGGGCAAGCAATACCCTCCGTCTTTGAACTCATTTTTCACACCAAAGGTATAAGGTCGAGAGACATGGCTGTTCGTCTAATTTGTGCACACCTTAGGGAAGCTCACAGTCTCATTACAGGCACCTCAGAACTTATAGATCAGACCTTGTATGAAAAGTGGTACAAAAGTCTCCGTGTATTGATGGGGATCTTAGCATGGACAGACCACCCAGGCAGTCAGTCATCACCCCCACCCTCCCTGTCCCAGAGCCTCCGCTGCCCAGGGCCCGACTCGCCATAACAGCCTCTTATCAGCCCCAGAGAGGCAGACCCTGCTCCAGATGACCAGGGCCTGGGGAGCTCCCTCTGTTCCCATGCACAAGGCCTGTATCTCTGGGATCTCTGCACTCTGCTCCACCGAGGGCACAACACACACACACACACACACACACACACACACACCTACACGCACATACTCACGCGCACACATGCACACACACACACACACACACACACACCCTACATGCACATACACAAACACACGCACACACAGACACACACTGTTTTATCAAACACTAACAACGCATCAGCAAATACCAACAACCCGACACAAACTTACAATAAAAGACAAATATTCTTACTCATTAACACACAGCACACTACCATAAAAGCATCAAACTACTCTGTATTTCCTTTTATATCCATATGTCATGCTTCCAAAAAACTACTGCACACAATCATACGCTCACACACACACACACACACACACACACACACAGGCTGACTGAAGAGGGTATTAAATATCCTTCTCACCCAGGACAGCAGTATTGGCAGGGCAGAGAGACTCCGCTGGTAGTTAATTACGCACAATAGTGCAACACGATACCTGTCATTAGAGAAACAATGAGGCAGCTGCCTGACCCAGAAAACAGCTCACGCTACAACTCAATCTCAGTCCGCAGAGATTCACACTGGACACAGGTTAAGGCAGAGGAACGGGGACCAAAAGAAATCCAGGACACCGTTTTCTGCTCACGAGACACACACTCACGTCAGCCTTGTTTAAAATTGAGGCAGAGATGAACTCAGTAGAGAACGTTAATTGCATATCAGACCAACCAGCAAACTTCTATCATTCATTTCTACCCACAATAACGCTCAACGAAGAGTTTTAATTCAATATAATCTAAGATTTCCCCCAGATAGCCCCTTTCTTTACTGCCAAATGAACCCATGAAAGCCTATCTAATCATTCTGCAAAATGGAGGGGAATGGGAGATGGTAATTAAATTGACTGAAATCTTATCTACCTCAGGTTTTCTTCAATGCTTAGACTTGTGTGTCTGTAATTCAATAAACAATAACGTAAAGGCTTTCAAAACTTCAAGTGGCAGTTTTCATTTCTGCAAGATTGTGGCAAGACTGTAACAATGACAAAACATTTCAATAAATTTCAATAAATTTTCTGTTTGCTGGAAAGGTAAAAGTTACAGCATTGGGCTTGCAGCAGGCTGTATAAGCGAGTTGGTCAATTATTTTGGATGGTACTTACATGACTATCCTAATTTAGAACATCAATTTCCGCAATGCACTGAAGAACATCTCTGTAGTACTGCCACAATCCCATAATGCAATGGCTGACAAGACACAGCTTGCTCTTTCTCGCTGGATGCCAAGGCCAGTTGGACAGGAAGTCTTTGCGCAGTACATCACCAATGACTCCAGGTTCATGCCCCATGCACAAGACACAACGCAAAATAACTTTTACGGGATCAGCTCCGAAAAGTCAAGACTGACAGTACGATCAGCAGCAATAAGGATTCCATTCACTTATTTGTGAAACAGGAAGTGACACGTCAAGGAAACTCGTGTCCCTCCTTATTTTCTGCTTTAATGAAGATTTACAAACAGTGGGAAACCAGGCTCTGAATCATTGTGATCACGGCCCTTCCCCGGTCAGTACAGTAAAGGCTAGAAAACTCAGGCAAGCGCTCACAAAGGGTTGCAACACGAGCACACACTTACTCACACTTACTCAGATAACCACAGAAAAAAACCACAGACACATTAAATAAAATATCTAACAGATAAGCACACGTATAGTACTTCAACAGACGTACAGCACACAGATAAAGCAAAGACACTATCAATCACACACAAAGGTACAGGTAGTAAAACTTCCAAGAGAAGTATGCAGGGCATAAACTATGAGAACACATACATGCGTGTGCTGATAACGTACAAATCACCCACAAATGCTGTCACAGGAGAAAGCACGCAGCAGAACAGTTACACGCAGACAGAAATAATGAGCCTGATTTCTGAGAGCAGATACAGAAGTGACACGGAGGAATGTGGGTGTCTGTGTGTGTATGCTTGTGTGTGGGTTTGCGAGAGTGTACGAGAGTGTAGCACATGTATGAGTGTATATGAGTTTGTGAGAGTGTATGTGCATATTCTGGGTGTGTTTTGAGCGGATGTGTGTGTATATATATGTGTCTGTAGCATGTACGTATGTGTGGTTCTGTGTACGTGTTGTGTCTGGATTTGTGTAACAGATTGTGTTGTAAGTGTGTGCAGGTGTGTGTGTGCGTGTGTGTGTATGTGCCCGGGGGAGAGGGCTGATCCCTGAAAACAGCAGGAGATGAGAAAAGGATGATAAGAGCAGGACGATGAAAGATTACAGCAGCAGGTATGAAACCAGGCAGGTCGGGGTTTGATGGTTGATTGCTGAAAAAATGTCAACAACACTAATGTCAACATCGCAAATGTCATTCAGACTCAAGTCTCTTTGTAAGGCAGCTTCGCCAAAAGACAGAAGCGAGGCGGAGAGTCGGTCAGGGCGTGGTGCGGTTTATATAAGTGCTCCACTTAGGCCATCAAAGGTGCAGCCTTTCAGCAAATCAAAAAAAGACATTTAATGTAGTCTCACATCTGTACCATGGCGGCTACTCTGTCACATAATGCAATATATTCAGAAATGTTTGTTGCCATGGTAACAGAATTGCCTAAGAAAACTAAACTATTATTCAAAACCACCCTGAACATTTATGAGTTCTCACAATATTCCATCCCTCTCTCATCAGTACATCACAATCTCACCTCCTTTGTAAATCAAGGGCAGACTGATTTTTCCACTGGTACTGGTGCAGGAACGCATGATTTGGTCGCTCTACGCCCACCCCCCTTTTTTTTGATAAAGCAATGACCTTGGATGCTGATGAACAGTTGTCTAAATTTGCATAGCCGAGTTTTAAACTGATGAAAAGACTGACGGTGACTTGAGCCTTGATATTTGCAAAGTATTTTAATCTGATTAGTTTCTCGGCCACAAGCAGGGGCTGATATAATAGGTCCAGACCCACTGTATTTTTTTTCTTTCTTTCTTTATTGATCATGTTGTGCAACATAGCGCCATAGTGAAAGGAATGCCAAGTTTCTCTTTCCATTCTGTAGTTTGGATACGTGCGGTGCTTTTGAAATGACAACAAAGTAATTTCATATATCCTTGCTGATATACTCAATGCTATAACGGATACTTAGAGCCATAAAAACAAATTCATGTATTATTTTTGGCATGTTTAAAGTTTTAGTAGAACAAGATTTCAGATTACATCAAATGAAACTCCACATCGAACAGGTATACATATAGCATATTATTAATCATTCACTATAAATGCTTTGAATGAGTAACCTGTTGCTATCATCGTAGCGTGAGCTGTTTTCTGCCAGCATAGATATTGACATGGCACAGATGTCCAGGTATTTTCTCACTATGATCCATCTTCAAAAGCCAGAAATGACAATGTATGTATGCACTGATCACAGCTTGTACATTTTCCTGTAAATTCCAACAATGGTGTGCGCAATTTTTATCTGTTGTTTTAACTTGCACATGCGTAAGTCTAAAATTATGAGTCAGGAACTACTGCGTCTAGGACTGTGGGGAATGCCCAGCTCCACAGAGAGATGTCGGGTGACTCATGCTAATATGACCATGCAAAATTTTAATATGGCCACGGTCAAAAAATGGTCAAATATGCAACCATTGTGGTCACACAGTGCAGTCCTGAAATTTCTTCCTTTCCTCTCCGTCAATCTCTCACTTTTATCTTTCACAAAAGTACCACCACCTTAACACTAAACAGTCGGTCAACAGCTCGTCGACGAGCATCTCCAGACCCCCTTAAGCAATCACTCCCAAAATCAATAGGCTTCATGACCTTAGCATACACAAAGCCCATGGCAAATATAAAACAAATCGGTTGAAATTTGTGGCCTGTAGAGCGCTGAGAAGAAAATCTCTAAGGACGTGGCGCAACAATCGCTAATCCATAGTATCCCCGACTCGTCGCCTGGGTTACAACAAATATACCCCTCACTGGTCTCTGCGCAAACCTCTATCTCCTGCCTTAGTTCACCTAATCATATTTCCCAAGCCCTCATCATGTCTACTCAACTGTTCCACTGTGTTCCATCATTTTAAGTACTGTTTGAATTCAGCCATCTTATATTTGATATCTCGGCGCTTTCATAAGTACAGTCATGAGGATGAATGCAGAACTTTTCTCCCTCATTGCGTCCGCTGATGCCAAGCTTTGGACTTTCCGTTCCAGAGACGAGATTCACACGACAAAATCCCATTACGTCGCAGTTCTGCCCACTCAATCATCCGGAAAACTATACAGCGTGTCCGTCACTTAAAGAGCTCTGCCAAAATAAGTAATTCGGGGGAACAGATCACAAGCACCTTCACAAAAGAGATTGTGGGGATTATCATTAGCGGTAGATTATCTGTGACCCCAGTTGAAAGAACACGACCAGGCAGAGGATGGATCTGTCGCAGTGCTTGCATGAATGAGAACTCAAGGAGCTCAACACTGGGCTTTGTGTTCAGGCCCTTTTTTCAGTCTTACTGGGATGTATTGCTCTCTAATACCACTGAGGCTAGCCTGAACATAGGACATTACCAGTCACAACAGTGGTGCTAAAATCGTTTTCAGTTTATCTCTGTGTGTGTGTTTGTGAGTGTCATCATGGCAAATTACCATGAAACCACTCTAAAACTACGATGAAACAAGTATGACAGCCGTTTTTAGTATTTTCTCAGGTGTTTATATGTATGTGTGAGTGTGTCTGTGGACATTTCTTGTGAACAATATAGCATCGCAACCTTCAAAGACGCAGACATGAAACATTACAGGGTAAGTGGTTGGGATATGAAGGAAGGCTTAGTATGAAGACGGATGTGGTCAGAGTACACACTCACTGAATGTGTTATAATGAGGACTGTTATACTGAAATCAATACTAACACCGCTGTCACGGCTAGTGCAACCCCACATAGTCTCTAGTTCAAGTTCTGTTTTCTAATGTTGGTCAATGGTAACTCTTACATAACAATATAAAGTAAATGTTTTTCACCCACAAACAAACAAACTCAATTTTGATTTTTATTCACCCAATGTCTCCGCATGAGCCAATCAGTTCAGTTATCCAGCTATTTAGACAATAGATGAATATTTTATGATGGAATCAGAAGTTGTTCATGTCATTGTAAACAGATTGTCATCTCTGAACTGAGTCAAATAAATTAATTTTAATGATTACATACACAAGTGAAATGATAATTTCCAGGTAAAACATAAAAATGGATCCATTCTCCGATGGCCCATTTGGGATGTGAGGAGCAGCTTGAATGAAAGCAAATGTAAAATAGGTTTTTACCCAATTTCCTCTCAGTAAAATACAATGGAAATTGAAGTGGTTAAATTCAAAATAATGGGACGGCAAAACTGAACAGGAAGAAGGACATAATTAGGCCCCTGAGAGCAGCTTTATCCACAAGGGACAGAATTACTGGCTGCGCATGTGAATCCTTCAGGAAAAAAAGCACAAAGCATTTTTCAAAGTGCACATAAATAACATTCATAAAAACTCATCGCTTTGAGACTCATCTTTTCCAGGACATTTAAAAGATTTCCACAAGCGCTTCAAATTGAAATCCTTGATAACTGCGGATGCACATTCATGTTAAAACACCCTCAAGCAAGAACATGCACACAAGTGTACACACACAAACACATGCACACATAAACGCACATACTGTGTACACACACAGACACACACATACACACACACAGAAGAGAAAGGGATCTGTAATCAGACCCAATTGAAAGCATTTCCTGTGTTCCATGTTAATCTCGAGGAGTGATGTTTTTCCATTACGCACTAAGCCCTACATTCCCCTCATCACTCCCAGTGTCCCCCTGCCCCCCCCCCCCAATTCCCTTACACCAGCAGAGCTGCCCCATGCCCCCCCCCCAGGGACCCAGGTGAGGGGGGGCTGGTCTCTCTTCCACACCCACCACACACCTGCTGCTCACATGTTTTCCCCCTAATCTCTCTCGGTTGCATAGTTAACCTTCCTATTTGCCTGTTTGAGGATATATCTTAGTTGAATCATACAGATCAATTGTCTTCAAACCTTTTGATTATTTTTTTCAAAATTAATAATATTAATATTGAGGATTTCACACCAGCAATTTACATGTGTGGCTACAAAAGAATCCACACCTCTGTTTTTCATTGGTTTTTCATTGCAAACTTGTCGAACTTGTCAGTGGTTCAGCCTTCTAGGAGAAGGAGAGATAAGCACCTTTCTCGGGTATAACTGCCCAGGGGGGTGTAATTTTACATTATGTGTGAGAGAATATGATGGTATGTGGTGTCAGAATGATATAATGTGGGAGAGTGTAACAATGCATGAAAATCATCGAATGAGAAAATGAAATGAAGCATGTACGTGAGAGTCAGTACATATGTGTGTGTGTGTGTGTGTGCGTGTGTTAGAGAAAAAGAGCGAAAGATGGAGAAAAGGAGATACAAATAGGAATGTAAGCTGGCATCAGGTATACTCATAAATCAGGGGTGAAATGAAGTACACAAAATATTGTTACCTGCTTTTTATATTTTTTTGTGCTCCCCTCCCCAAACTCTCTTTGCTAACTAGCATGACTGGGTGCAGAGCGGTGGGTACAGGGGATCGATATTGAGTTTATGGGGCGTTCAGAAGGTCTGCCCCAGCATACGAGCTGCTGCAGCACTATAAAAATGGCGAGCTGAAACACGCAGGGCGATATCAACCGCTATTTACTTCACAAAAATGTTTTTTTCTTTCTGAAAGACAGACGGCAGTGCCAAGCAGCAACAAAATATTCCCAAAGTTGTTTTGAAGGCGGCACTCAGATCTATGGGTCATGGGAAGTTCGCCTGAGTTTATTTTGGGTAAATGTGCCAATGCGCGTTATAATATTTTGCTCACACGACCTTTAAGGCAACCAGGATTGATGTATTACGTACCTTGCCAAGATAAAACCAGACGAACCGCCAGGCGGTGGAACCACTAAAACCAGGAACACCAGAAATGTCACTTAAACACTTAGACAGAGGAAACGTACAACGCATATTCTAAATGTGAAGGAAATTGAAGCACATTCCTCCAATCAAATTCATTTCCCTGTGATCATATTGCGCGGGCGTGTGATGACATTGAGAAAATGCACACACTGGACTTAAAACAGCAAAGAGTGCTCTGACAAATTCCTAAGAGCAGTACCTAGATGGAGCATTTTAAGTTGTAGTGGCAAGGTCAGTAGCAGCGCTCAGAATCAGTGACGCAGTGCTTAGTCATAGCACAATCTGAATCTTCACTCTCTTAAAGAATAGTATATATTTTTTTGGAAAGTTTATCCAACTTTTAAGTTGACGTTCCACAGCTGCCAGCCATGATTGTGATATCTGCATCAGTAAAGATGTAGTCAAATATTTGTAATATCTGTCCTTAAAGAGTAAAAAACAAAGTGTGTCGCTTAGAGCCTGTGGTTCATGTCCAACCCAGTTTTCTCTCAGACAGAACTAGCCAGCCCCCGAAGTACGCAGCACCCAGCCTTCGGGAGCCCCCTGTATTTCCCACATTTACTGTCCCCAAAGAACGTTCTAAGTGACCATCTCATACAAGATGGGGAATGGAGGAGACAACAAATACAGATATCCCAGCATGCACTGCTGCCACATGCCTGTCAGCTGAAGTCTGGCCAGGGGCTGATGCTGTGGATTTGAGGGAGACACAAGAGTGGCCAGGCTTAATTAGCTATTACGTTCTTTAAATACTGTACCCACTCTGATTTGAGGGGGACACAGGAAAACCAGGGTTGATTAACCATTTATTTCCAAACATACTGTACATTATCCCACCTCAGATAAGAATACTTGGATGGCATTGGTCGAAAGCAGTCACGTGGAAACCCCACATATTCCCACATTACGTCTCCTAGCCAATACACGGCGTGCGAGTAGATTATCTCCCTTAGCGTCTCTGGAGTAGCTGAAATAGAATGCATGTGAAAAAAAGGTCTTTGTTGGGAGAAATTCGTCACACAGTCTGTTAGAGGGCCAATACGGAAATCTATGGGGATCAGTAAATGGTATATTGGGCTCGGTATGGCATTTACTGACTGCATATATTTCTGTATTGGCCCTCTAACAAACTGTGTAACTTATATTATTCAAGCTGAAGGGGAGTACTTCCTACCTGGTACAGTAGTCTGGATATAATTCCCACATTCCAGTTTGAGACAAGTGGCTAACTAAGTAAAAATGAAATGAAATAACAACAACAAAAAAAAACCCCGTCATAAAATCAGGTGTGGTTTCAGCAGCCCAGCTGCAGCAGGGGCGTGGCCTGACCAGGCCAACGACTACCAGTAAGCAGAGACACACTCGGGGAAGCGGAAGGTATAAATCTAATTCAGCAGGCAGATGATACGCAATTCATTGAACAACAACAATAAGCAATAAATTGTAGTTCTTCAAGGAAATGTAGTTCTTCAAGGAATGATTAATCATTGCAAACCATTTCTCAGCAGGAGGTGAAAGGGAGCACAATAACAAAATAAAATACATCATATCCTTCTAAAGCTGGGTGGAAATGTTCCAATAAGACTAGCTTAACCCTTAGAGCACTGACTTTTTTTTTAATATAAATTTAATTATCTTATGTTGTTGAAGACCTATCAAGTTGCCACATGATAGGTCTTCAACAGCTCTGATTTTGATATCTTACATCACTGAGCAACAACAGCTGTCTTTAGAGCTCGAAGGGTTAAATGGCTTTCGCGTTCACACACAATCAAACGTTAGCTGATGCCAGGTCACACTAAATAGGCCCATATTGCTCTACGGCATTTAAGCAATGCTGATGCATTTCTTGATACGGAATAACCAATTTATGTCACATAGATAAAAAAGCATTTTGACCAATGACTGTGATATAATTTCAAATGTTCGTAGCATAAAATTTGAGCTTTTCTTCCTGTCTCTTTTCCAGTGACATTATGTGCAACTATAACACTGCTCTAGATCTGAGTGTCTGCCAGCTGATCATAAGGCAAAGTATTGAAGTGATGTAGACAACAGAACAAAATCCTTTTTCTGGATTTGTACAGTGTAAGGATGCACAGCCCACAATACGATACCAAAAAAAATTATTAGCGTTTTTTGCCGCAACTTCAGGCTGAGGCACAAAACCGTTAGCAAAAACCTAGATGTTTACATGTTTACCAACAACCCCCTTTGGGCCAGGTTATTGAACATACTTGAACCGATTAAAAGGCTCTTTCCACAAATTCCACTATAAATCAATCTGAAGGGTAAGCTACAAGGAATATGGAAGTATGGGAAGACAAGAGAAGAGCAAATGACCTGTCACGTAAATGGCTGCGGTAACGTGAATTTAAAACAAAAAGCAAATAATTGATTATGAGAACAATGGAAAAATGTGAACTGTGGCCATGTTTGTTGCATCCTGGGAGGCTTGCCACACTCGTGGCGGCGCCGTTTCAAAACAGGGCAGATGAAATAGTCCTTATCCTTTCACTGATCACTTTCCACACATAGAAATATATGTGCCTCATTCCGAGTGCAAGAGAAACTCAAGCTTTATTTTGGAACTCTCTGGAAGTATGCTCCAACTAGACAAATGCTGTCAGTGGATGACAGCAGTGCATAGCCGTAAAACTTCAGTATTCTTTCAATTGGCAAAATTTGTTACTTGAAAAAGTAGTGGCTCTGCAAGAAAAGGGTATAGGGTCCAGAAAATCAACAGAGGAACTACTCTTGGCCACAAGAATGTTCACAGCAAATTTTACCTGATTCCCATAAGAAAGGTCTGACTTATTAGTTAAGTTTGGCCAAAAAGGAGGTGCTACAGGAATGGCCATAGTGTCACCCAAACAATAGTGTTGCTCTTTATGCAACAAGACCCTCACAGCAAAGTAGATCTGATTACCATTGGAACAGTTTGCATAATTGCAGTTGGAAATGCAGTTTCACCTAATGGTGGCAGGACAGTAAAAGTAATACAGAGTCATCAAAATTAAAAAGGTTCCTCCTCTTTGCGCCAGGGAATGTTGACGGCTGATATGACAGGATTTCAATTAAAACTGTTCAATCCATATACTGTGATTGCATTTTTAAAAATGGAAAGTTTGGCCAGGTGACGGTGCTGCAGAGAAGGTCCAACGGTCACTAACATCGCCTCTATGAGCCAGGGAACAATCAAAGAAGGTTTGACATGACTCCAATTAAAACTGTTTGAGTTATTGCATTCAGAAATGCTAAATTTGGCCCAGTGATGGCGCTACAGGAAACAATACAGAGTCACCACAATCTATAACATCCTTCATTATGCACCAGGAATGCTGAAAGCAGATTTGACATGATTCCCATTAAAGCTCTTTGAGTTATTGCAATTGAGAAAAAAATACAAGTTGGGCCTAGTGGTGGCATTACAGCAAAGGTCACATGGTGACCAACATCAATAGCACTCCTTCTGTATGCACCACAAACAATCAAAGAAGTGTGACATGGTTGCCATCAAAACTATTTGAGCTATTGCATTTGAAAATCTATAGTTTGACCTGGTGGGCGTGCTACAGGAAAGTATGAAGGGTCACACAGAATAATAGGGTGTGTTTTCTATGCACCAGGAATGAACACAAGAACTTTCATGCGCATACCATATAAAAAACTGTTCTAGTTGTCTAGATAACACATAGAATTTTCAGTGGTGGAGTCTAAGGCAAATTTAAAAAATCCCTGACAACTCCAATTTGAGAATATGATTAATCTCAAAGGACAGTCACCTTGACTGGCAGTGAATGAGCAGAGAATTGTATAAGCGGCGATGATTTATAATCTCCACTGTACCTCTGCTTCATTGTTTTGGGCACATGTCCTTTAGCAGATACATACTGATCTGCTAAACAGTGCAGTGATAAGATCTCTCAGGCTTTTCAGCAGGGGATGCCATGGCAACCCACTCATGAATGAGGCAAAGATTTGCGTCCGCGCAGCACGAGCTGATTATAGACCTGCTGGCAACGCAAGCAGTACACAGACCCTCAAGCACACAGCGTCCAAACAAACATCCTATTATCTGCTCTCAAATGTCTGTCAAGAACCTTTCTAAACCTGCGCGTGGGCCTCTGTGCGGTGAACAAAGTTCTACTGAGCCGGTCTGAAAGGTGACCGAGTTCGGTTAATTGTGCAGTGGGAGCCGGCATCAAAGGACCATCAAGGTCCGACAAATGCTAAAATGCACAGGTGGTTAAAAACAAGCCACTCACCTCTGACTATTTTGGCAGCAAGTAATTTTGAAGGGTGGAGGTCTGTGTCTGTGACCTGTTCTTTTGAAGACTGCCCAAGGAACTTGGATACAGTGTTGTGGAAATGTTTCCCCCCCTCCCAATTCTATTTTTGACTTATTTGTCATATTTAAATGTCTAAGATCAGCCCACTAATTGTAATATAAGACAAAGACAATGTGAGTAAACACTAAATGCAGCTTTTAAATTACCATTTCATTTACTGAAGGTAAAGAATTATTCAAAACCTAGATCATCCATATGAAAAAAATTATTGCCCCACTGAACCTCATAACTGGTTTTGTCCCCCTTGGCAGCGACAACTACAAACAAACATTGTTGATAATTAGAAATGAATCTTTTACATTGCTATGGAGGAATCTGGCTCTCTCTCACTTGCAGAATTGTTTTAATTTAGCCATATCTAACCCCCTTCGCGCAGATACAGACGCTGGCATCCGCAAATTCCTAAATTTAATTCCTAAATAATTCTGTAATTGAATTTCCAAATGTTTTGTTTCACTGGAATAATTTTCCACAGTCTCTGTGACACATAGAGCGAGTTATAAAGCCTAAACAGGCTCGTGTACAACAGGAAAAATTGGCTTTAATTTTATTCTGTGTAGAAGGGTTAAGGGTTTTTGAGCGTGCACTGCCTATTTAAGGTCATGCCACAACATCTCAATCAGATTCAAGCCAGAACTTTAACTAGGCCACTCCAAAATGTTCATTTTGTTTCTTTTGAGCCATTCAGAGGTGAACTTGCTTGTGTGTTTCAGATCATTGTCCCGTTGCAAACCCCAACTCTACTTGAGCTTTAGGTCAAAAGCTGACTGCTGTACATTCTCCATCAGGATTTTCTGGTCGAGAGCAGAAGTCATGGTTCAATCAAGTATGGCAAGTTGCCCAGGTCCTTAAGCAGCAAAGCAGCCCAAGACCATCACACTACCACCACCCTGTTTGACTGCCGAAATGTTTTTATTGTGAAATACTGTGACAGCTTTATGCCAGATGTAACAGAACCCATGTCTTCCAGAAAGTTCCAGTCTTGACTCATTAGTCTTGATCAAAAGTCTTGAGGGTTATAAAGATATATGTTGGCAAATGAGAAATGAGCTCATGTTCTTTTTGGTCACTGGTGATTTTTGCCTTGCAGCTCTCCCAATGACGCTATTTTTACCCAGTCTCTTATTGTGGAATCGTGAACACTGACCTTAACTGAGGCAAGTGGGGCCTGTGGTTTTTTAGATATTAGTCTGGGTTCTTTCGTGACCTGAATGACCCATCAATGCGCTCTTGAGGGAATTTGGTTGGCTGGCCACTCCTGGGAGGGTTCACCAGAGTTCCTACTTTTCTCCATTTGTCAATAATAACTCTCACCATGGTTTGCTGGAGTCCTACAGCCTTAGAAATGGCTTTGTATCCCTTCACAGACAGATGTCAAAAAACTTGGTTTCTCAACTGTTCTTGAATTTTTTAATATTATGGCACCACCTGCTTTTTGCCAACTTCACATTGTCAGACATGTTCTATTGAAGTGACGCTTAGCTTCAACAGAGCTGGTAATCATGCCAGGGCGTGTCTAGTGAAACAGAACCCATTTATCAATTAAATTTGTTTAATTGGTCAATTTAGTGACTAAGGGGGCAATTCCTTCTTTTTGCATTGGGTCTGGTAAGGTTTGGATAGCTTTTTTCCTTCAACAAATAAAATCATCATTTAAAAATTGCATCTTGTGTTCATTTGGGCTATATTTGCCTCATATTAAAATTATTTTAACAATCTAGAACATTTAAGTGTGACAAATATGAAAAAATAGAAGAAATCAGGAAGAGGGTAAATACTTTTCACAGCACTGCAGTAGGAATTTTCATTACTGGTCAGTCAGGGCTAAAAATTTTATTTTTTTTTTGAATATACAAATTATATCAGCCACTTCATAGCTTACTATTGTTTTTTTTTGGCTGGTGAGTGAAGCAAATCTACCAGCTGCTCGCATATTTTACCAGCATTTCGGTGGTGGCTGGTGCTAATTTTGAGCCCTGCTGGGAAGGCTATATATGTGACAACAAGAGGTTTTAAAACGATGTGTCCTTTGGCCTAGCTATTCACAGTACTCCCTTCGATGGCCCTGACATTCAACAACAGTGCACTGGCCCTCATTAGATCTAGAGAAAGGCCTAGAGGGAGGGAAAAGAATAGCGATTGGGGGGGTTTGTCAGCCAGCAATTCAACAGTAATCTGCTCAGGGGTTACTTCCTGTCAAGAGCCCAGAGATTATTCTGACGCATGGAGAGAAAGAGCGAGGGGGAGAGTTGACAGGGACAAGCTCCTGTGTTGGCCCTGGAGCCAGAATGGGATGGAACAAAGTCCAGTTTCCCTCACCATGTTATGGCTTCCCAGAGCAGAGGAAAGAAAATAAAACACAGAAGAAGCCCAACCACAGAAAAGGGCCCATGTGTTTCTCTGTGAACCAGGCCTGCGATATTGGTGGAGTTTATAAATGGCAAATGAATAAAACACACAGTAAAATAACTCCCACCCTCCTCCTCTCACAGCAAATCACACAAAAACCACCAAAGTAAAGAAATTGTAACAAACACAGCGTAAAGCTGAAGTAACAGCACAATGCACTGTCATGTGCAGCCAAAGCATTTCTCCAAAGCAATAGTCTACATATCATTGAGGAGAGGAATTTGTCTCCCTTAAATTTGTGTGACATAAATTGCTCTCAATGGAGGGTGCGGAGGGGGGCCTTACGCACATTCAATCATTTTATTCTGGCATTTGTCCAGTTCATGATGTTTGGCTAGTTTACAACAAAAGTGATAAGATATCTCAGTGAGTACACACTTGTTTGTGTGTGTGTGTGTGTGTGTGTGGAGGGGGTCCTAGCAGGCTTTTTTCAAGTAAAAACTCTAGTCCCCCTCATAACCACTGCCACACCCCAATCCCCAAACTTTCAACCTATCAAACAAAACGTGGACCCTCTCTGCTCTTTAACTGAGGCCAATGTGTGAAATTAAAGAAAACTTTCCCTGCTGTTGGCACTGAATCTCCCTCCGATTCTGCAGGGGAGCAGCAACTCAAAGCCCAAGCATCACAGCACCATGGTTTGGAAACAGTACCTGTAGATGACTCCATTCTGGTGCAGAAACATGAGGGCGGAAGTGACTTCAGCAGCGTAGAAGCGGGAGCGGGCCTCGTCGAACTTGCGGGACCGCTGTATCTGAAACATGAGGTCCCCTCCGTTCACGTACTCCATCACGAAAAAGAGCCGGTCCTGGAGAGGAGAGAATGTCGAGGCTTGTAAAAGCACACCAGCAGCCACCCCTCTTAAATGAACATTTACCCACATGGACTGTCGAAATGGGTCGACACTATACTAGCAATACATTGTTTTTCAGAGGGACTATGATAACATGAAAAAAAAAAACACAAGCACATGCAGTACTGTGCTAAAGTCTTGGGCACATCAAAAGCAATTTTGTCGGGCAAATATGCTTGCAAAAATTATGGAATTAAGTTTATAGTAACTAAGAAATGTAATAAACAGAGGTGTAAACTGTTAAAACCTAAACCAAATCAATATTTGGTGTGACTGCCCTTCGTCAAATAATTTGGGACAGTGTTCTATTGAGACATAGTTTTATAAGATGATTGACTTTTTGCCAGCTCCAAGCAGAGTGACTGTCTCACTTGTGTCTCTCCCTTCAAGTAACTGCAGACAGCCATGATGATGGCGACATCAGGGCTCTCTTAAGGCAAAATGATCTATATTGACTGTTTTTTTTTTAATGAAATATAAGCATTTATTTATTAAAAAAAATTAAATTAGCATTTGGAATTTCAAATTAACTTTTTATCTTCAGCAACTCTAATGTGGAAAACAAACAGTAAATATCTGAAGCAGATTTAAATTTTAAGAAGTGCAGGGTGCCTAACACTTTTGCACAGTACTGTACATGGCCGATACCCTCCTATGCTCACAAACCAGAGGTGTCCCAACCCAAATATAGCCCAAACCACTCCTACACCCCCACTATTGAAGGAAATAAAGCCACAATTCATCTCATCACTAATACTTTTTATTGAATAGTATATCTAAAGCAGTTCAATGCAAAGTGAAGTCGCCATTGCAAGCATTTTGCTTTCTCTTCAATTAGCAATCTCTCACTTTAGCACGGCACCACCTCCTCACTTGAAGAGTAAATAGTAACACACAAAATCAGAATACAAACACAAATTCCAAAACACCTGAAGGAAAATGTGTTAAACAGACAAAACAGAGAAAACAGCTGAGTTACAAACTTCCCATGAAACCCTAATATTTTGACTCCAAATAGTCCACTTTTTTTCTTCCTGGTAACAGGGCGGAATGCTGTAAGCCCATTTTTCTGGGAAAAGAAGTACAGCTTCCTGTGTTTCTGTACTTTAAATGATGAAAATCTGTATGAAGACGGCAAGAGGGCGGAGGAGACATTGAAGGGTCACTATATAATACAAATCCGACAGTATTGTTCCATTGTTTAAATGCAATCGCTCATACAGAGTAAGAGGAGAAGGCAGACTTTATTGAGCACACCATGACAATACTGCCTTACAGTAAGGCTGCACTCTTAATTACCAAACCTCTTTTTAAGGGGAAGAGCAATTATTCTGCAGAGAAAATTTATATATTTTTTTTTTAGCAATAGGCTTTAGTCTTCACATCACAAAAGAAAAGAAGTAGTAGAAAAACATGACTGCGTCACACTAACGGCTTCAAGTGGCTTTTCTGGGCCCTTCCGTTTCATAGAAATGACGGCTCGCGACCTCATTACCATACCATGCACTTTGTATTTATACTACAGGTTTAACACAATTGCCTTGATGACCACAGGCTTTATACAGATCAGTATTTCAGACATTTATCTAAATTCTGATGACTTGGTGACTTCAAAAAGTTCATGGATCAACAAAAAAGCTGCAATAATTTAAACGCAGCATGGACAGCGACGTTCTGTGGCCAAAGGCCGTACCCTTAAATATGTTCATTTCATAGTTGATGATACGCAATTAAATACACAACCGTCCACTTTTTATACCAAATGAACACTTCTGTCCTTTCAATAGCCTCATGTTGCATGCACCATCATAAATTGCACCAACCATCTATTTTTTAAGGATAGGTATTTGTAGGTTAAACACTGATGTGTAAACTGCTTTGGAGCATCTTTTTATTGAAACAGAGACAATAAAATGCACAAACACCAATTAGTGCATGGTAGGCAGGTCAACAGAGGCTTCTGCATCAACAATTTCCTTCTTCAAACACAACCTAAAACCTGAACAAATGAAATTGAAACTTCAAAACGTGATTTGTATCCCTTCTAAACTCTTAGACCAATATACAAGAATCTAATGTTTTTCTGCTACTAAGTTTTCTGACTTAACTGCGCGCACACACACACACACACGCCGCTCATGTACGCGTATGCACACACAGAAACCCAAAGGTACACGCACACAGACACACACAAATTAATTTGATACTGAGAAATCTGCTCAAACGTCCTTTGCAAGGCTGTAGGGAATGGGGAAGCAGCAGAGATAGGAGATGATGTCTATCATATTTGACACAGCAAATCCCGTTTTTCTGGGTTTTCTCCTGGTCTCTCCAGTAAAGCAGAGCCGCTTACATAAGAGAGCAAGAATCCACCTCATCTTGCGCTCCGTCCTCCTTTTTTTCTGAAAGTGAATTTAAACAGGATGCTTAAATAGTTTGTTTAAAAGTGCCCAGAATTACAGGGAGTCCCACCCAATAAAATGTGAATAAACATTTCCTGCTTCTAATTAGAAATGTACAAATACTCGCTTCCCAACCCAGGGTTGAGAACTCGCGAAAAGAAAGGCAACGATGAACAGATAACGTCGAAGACCCAACAGTTTGCCCTTTTCTGTGTAGCAGTCGAGATTTTTGTGCTGGTCTGGCAGGGTTCAATTCAAGTTTAAACCCACACATTACATAATTTGCGCGCACACGCACACACACAAAACTGTTTCATTCACTATCTGCAATTATTCCCCACAAAATTAAACATTAATCAATCTCGCTCCACATTCACAGATCTTAAGCCAAGAACTTTTGTTGTTCTAAACATTGTTTTTCTTCAAATACATACAGAGAAAACTGTAACAGTATGAGTGAAGAGGAATTTAATCCCCACGTACATTGATTAACAGGGAGTCCCTCGATTTTCAGATAGAGCCCTGTTTGTGCACTGTTCGCTCCAGAACAAGGTAAATACACTGCTTTGTGATTTTGATAGCAGCAGGAAATAATTACAATTTCAGTACAGAGTGCATTGTGTGTGTGGGCCTGGAACACTGTCAAGAATGTTTATCCTTAATCCCAGAGCAGTAAGCTGACCCCCAACTGTTCTGACACACTCTCCGTTATTGGTTGACCACAGACCACAACCTGCAGTTGTCACCAAATGTTTAGGGGGCAAGTATTACAAAAAAAAGGTTTGCACAGTGAACACAATGACACACGCATGCAAACACCCCCACATTCATCTTCTGCCTAACGCTCTCACAAACACACAATAACACAATTCCACAAACCTACACAAGCACATACACAATCCTAACTACTAGCCGTCACTCCGACAAACTCCGTCGTGACCCCATTGCGAAGCCACCTTTTGAAAAACCTGGGCCTTTTCTGGCCGTGAATGCACAAGCCTGACACCAATTTCAAAATACACAACTCTGACATTTCCTGATAACACCGCTCTTGTTTACACATTTTGTAAATAATATATTTCGGTCACTGTTAACTTTCAGATTATTTAGTATTTATACTGTATGTTTTGATAGTATGTGTCCAAACATGCATAATTTATGTGGTACTATTAGGAATAAAACTGTTCAAAGTTGGAACTATTTTCTTCTAAGTTTGAATTGTTCGGCTTCTCTGTTTGTCTGTCATGTATGATTCGACTGGTAGGGGAATATTCTTCTTATGGCATCCCAGCATTGAGGTCCGAGTTTACGTTGACAGTCACGGACCATTACGGAAACGCGCAAGGATTTTTCAATTGGCACAAACAAGGATTTTTTTTCCCCCACTTAATGAGGGAAATATCTAACAGGGACCAGCATCTCATATGACAGCACGCACACTCCATGTAATAAAATTACATTTTATTAAATTCCAGAGGACAGGAATTTTATTATGAATGAAGATATATTGTGGTGATTGTAACATGCCAAATGTGACAATGACAATGTCACTTAGCTGACAACATCACCCATTATAGCATTTAGCCACTAGCTAAGCTAAATTGTCAGTTATATCACATCTAGCATCACATGCTGAATAAGGATGTGTTATTTCACCCTTTACAAAGCATGACATTTAATTTATGAAGACATCATGTTTGATTTTTGAAGGCATTATACATGCTGTATAAAGCCTTTATGAGCAACACTTCATCTAAAGTGTGATCAAGTACTCTGGTACTCTAAATCAGCAAGTACCCAAAGGTGAGTACTCGTACTCGTATTCCATCTGAAAAAAGTGGTATCGGTGCATCCATACTCAGAATTATTCTGTATTGATTTGCAGTGACCCTTCTGCCTTTAAGGGAATGAGTAGACCCAAACCATGCCAGGGAAATGAACAAAAGCATCTGCATTTGTTATGTTCAGCCACGCGTTTCTTCAGGTTTTTTCCTTTAATTTGTCACCCATCTGCATGTTCGAATTTTAAAAATAGATTTTTAACTGTGTTGTTTTTATATGTTTATTTTTTTAATCAATAATTCTGCACCTGACAGTACACAAAGCACACTAAATGCACAGCTGAATTTTATTTTGTAATCCGAAGTGCGAAAGACAAAGCTGATAATACAGAGCCGTTGAGTTCTCTAACACACTGGTTCTACGCTTTCTAGGCACTGTAATGGACATCTAAATGCGATGAGAAAGCTGATGTGAGAGAGGCCCTTTGGAGAAGTGACTGTTTGGTGTCCCTCTATGTCACCACACAGGACAAGAGCTTTGTCGCTCAGGAAGCATTTGTTTAGTCTCATACATACTTATATAACGAGTTATGCAATAGACGAAAATAGCACCCCAGGTGCAAGCAACTTCGGCGAAGATATCACTAGGCCTCACATGTACGCAATATATATTTTCACTGATGAGCCAAAACATTATGACTACCAGCCTAATATTCTGCCGGTCAGCCTTGTGCTACACAAAGAACTCTGTCGAACTGACGTCCACATCCAGACCCAGGGTTCCCCAGCAGAACGCATGTATCCGGCCGCTGTATGTGATAAAACAGAACTCATTGGCCCAGGCGACTTTCTTTCATTGCCCCAAGGTTCAGTTCCAAAGAGTGCCCACTGTGGGTATTTTTTAGTAGGCAGGGGATAGAATGACTGGTCTGCAGATGCAAAGCCCCATATGCAGCAAGAGAAGATGCAATGAGTGTCTCGACACATTCCTCTCGTAACATCATTAAAATTTTCGGGGACATGTGCCACAGTAGCCCATTTGTCCATTCGGACCAAATTGCCATTTTTCCTTACTCTCCTCCAATAAGCCTTAGGGACCCCAACAATCCTTGCCTCTTCAGCAATGCGCCAACCCAGATCTCAAAATGATTTGGCCCTTGTCTCTGGTCCCATTTACCCTGCAACCAACACACTGACTACAGGAACTGACTCTCCACTCATCATTTAAGGTCTGTTCACAGACCTTTACATGTGCCTTGTTACAAGATAATCGATGCTATTCTTTTCACCTGTGAATGGTTTTAATGCTGTGGCTCATCAATGTATATTCTCCCATCAGGAATGTTTAGACTGACTTTTTCTCTTAGGTTTTCCCTTCAGTAGATTCAACATTACAAAAGCTTTTTTTTTCATATTGCAAGACTATGTCACACACATATTCTGTATCTGCTGCTTGCAGTGCTTCACAGAAGCTACATCATACTTACATTGAACGAAATATTCAAACCCAGGATGCCATGTTTTTATCACTTCAAATAGAAAATATATATTTCTTGTGCATCATTTTGTACAGATTTCACTGTAATTCAACAGGACATATTTGGGATCGTTGGAAACCTTGGGATTTCCACTAGAATTTAAAATAGGCCTCAAGTTCCACAGGTCTAAATACAGCACCTGCATTTGAAGGACCCATATATGGGTCCATGGGTTTTATAGGGTCAAGCAATATTATCCTGAAGATTTTAAGAATCATAGGAAGAACAGACAGTCTGCAATAAAACCTGTTGCATAAAACTGTGAAGAATAAATACTTTTTAATTTTGATTATTCATGATTAGCATACGCTTAAATCTGAGAAAAATTAGATCATACAATTTTGCACATTCACAATCAAACAATGCAGATATAAACAACACATTTCCTGAAAATAAGCCTGCTTAAATTAACCATAAGTGTGTGCGCACACAGACGCACACAAGTGCGTACTCACACACAGATGCGCGCGCGCGCATGCACACACACACACACACACACACACACACACACACAAATACCACGTTGGGCGGACAGAGACAGCAACAGTGTACATATGCTAGAGTAATCACCAGGTCATTGAAACTGTGTTTATTAAAAGGGGGCAGGAGACCTCCAGGATGCTGGGTCATAGTCAGATGCTGGTATCTTTAAAGACACTTGCATCCGCTTCGTAAGACATATCCGAATACCACCTCACATGACCATGTGTTTGGGTGTGTCAGTCAGTCGCTTCTGCCCTTAACAGCATCGCATCGCACATAATATCTGCCACTGACCTTGGACCAACAATACAATCTGATCCCAATCTTTGTGCACCCCTATATCTACAGACACCAAGAGCACTCCCCCATTTTTCACGACAAACTGCGACTATAAAATGCAAAAACAACAGGCACTTCATAGTGAATACCTATGTACTGTCCATGTAACCACTCGCCTAGTGGTCATTTGTGGACTTTCTGGCAACAAAGGTAGATGTCAATTAGATTTGTTACCATGACTTCATCCTCTTACCGCCTTTTGGTACAGAGGCTCAAACAGGTGCTGAAATTAAGGGAGGAGATCTGAGGACAAAGCCATTTGTACAAAATGTTGGTGTTGATACTGACACAAATAATACGAATGGTTCAATTAATGTTGCATTAATATTCCCATTTCAAACGAATGTGCTATTTATTGATGGTTTTCAGTTTTTGTCTGGCAAATAGCACATATTTTATTGTTTTTTGTCTATATACGTAGTACAGTTAAGGAAAAAAAATAAAAAACAAGGACCAGGGGCCATAAAATAAATGGGTCCTGTCACCTGTTTCTCCTGCCCGAGAACATGAGTGCCAATTTCAAAGATTAATTCTACCTTCAAATGGAAGGACTGCTCTAGTGAGCAAATTCAGGTGGATGAAGCAATATACTGGGGAATACTTCCTCTTTCTGAACCTGCATTACTGCCTCTGATTTTGTCTCCCAAGATTAATTGAAAAATACTAATTTCATTTCCCCAACTTCCTTTTTGTTCATTCCCTTGCCCCGCAATGATAACCACCGCCCTGGGTACAGTTTCCTGTCTTCTGCTGCACTGCCTGATGGGCAGGGACAGGGTTACAAGAGGTGCAGTCAGGATAGGGCGCTCTTGTACCCATCCCGTGCTTACCGGACCCTCTTCATCTCCTCTCATGCCTGAAGCCCTCATCTGACAAATCCAGCCTCCACCCAAATCTCATTAGCTCATGGCGTGGGCTGGCTAGCCCTGACCCAGGTACTCAAGTGACCAGCTCTCCCTTCTTAGTTCATACTGGCTGAGGAAAATAAGGATCAGGGACGAGGGCCAGAAGAAAAGGTGCACCCATCCACCCTATTCTTGGTCCTTCACTGCATTTTACCTGGCAGTATAGGCGAATGATGGCTGCACTGTCAGAGGAGCGGGAAGCGGGTTCAGTCAGAATACGCAGACGTTTTTATGAGCTTAAAAGCAAAAACATAATTTCTCTACAGTTGAGTGAGATGCATGAAACACACTGATTGAGGTTAAGACTGATTAGTTTATCTCAGAACTTATTCAGTCAAGACATGCTTGAATCGTAGAAATTTCAAATCCAAGCACAGGTGTGTACAGGGTTTTTTTTTAATGCGTAAAACCCATGAATTACACGGTTTGGGATTTAGAATGGTTTCACAAAAGACAGTCATTGGGATATAGAGGCCATGCAGTACAATACATTCATCTTGAAAAGCGTTCTTGTTCAACATTTTCTATTGAGGAAATTCTTTCTACTCCACTGCTTGGATGAGTTGCCTTTGTGAGATATAAATATCTCCTCTCTCCCACTCTGGCTTTTTTCACTGACTAACTGGGTTGCCAAGAGAATCTGAATTTTACATAATGGAGATGATTCAATGGTTAATCTATATTACATAAAAACTTTAAGTGTAAAGTTGCAGCTAACATGCGTCTGTAAACTAAAGGGGAAGACACATGGGCTGAAGACAAATTATTTGCTCTGTTACGGTAGATCCACCATGCAATAACATTCCGCAAGAATTGTTTGGCTCGCATTAATTAACATAAACCCACATAAGGTAGTCGAATCTGTAGCGCTCCGCAAGTGACCTTAAACTTAAGAGGCAGTGAATCTGTGGTCAAGAGAAAATACGAGAACCTACACATTTCATTTTAGGGGACTTTTTTTCAACAAGCTAGAAAACTTGTCTATCACGTTGAATTGTTTAGCCTGAGCTGAGTCAGTTTTTTAAAATATCAATATGTGTCTCATAGACATTCTGACGTACTGGGAGCAGATTACTGTTAAGTAGGCAGGGGAACACCAGATGCAGGAACTGAAGTGTTTATTGAAACACAAAACACTAGGAGAAAATAGGCACACAGGCCAGAAATAAAACACCGTGCACATGCACTGAACGATTGGGAAAACTAAGGTACACTGCCCAAGGCAGGGGGAAACAGAAATACTCACTCCAAGAGTGGTAAACTAGAAAAACAAAAACCGGACCTAACTAGACTGACGGACACACTGGGAGACTTAAACAAAGGGCAGACAAGACGTGGGCGCAGCAAAATACAAGACTCGGGAATCATACAAAGGAAATACTCGGAAGGCAGAAGGAGCTGAGATTTCACCATGCAGAGCAGAGTCTAACAAAGTTCCGTCTGACGTCTCCTCTCTCCTGCCCACAGATATAGACACGGAAGGAGGCGGGGACTCGGAACGCAATCTCGAATGGAAACAGAAACACCTGGGATTAATGAAACAATTACAGGAGAACCGGGTTAAACAATAATGACTCGAGACAAGACGCTGAGACCATCAATCAAACTAGACGGTTTACATTGAGGTAATCTAAACGTGACAAGTATAAAGCACCACGAGAGAAGCAAAGGAAAGCATAGCTTTAAACGCAGTTAATCAGGGAAAGCTTAGGCAGGAATTACAAAAGCTAGTAACGCTCGCACTCGCTAGTGAGTTAATTAAGGTTAATACTATGTGACAAAATATTTACAATCAGCCTCAAATAAGTGCTGGTTAGTACGGGTTAGTAATTGTCCTACCAGAGAACGCATTCACTCAGAGTTGCGCGAGACCCAGAATCAAGCACAGGTGGAAGCAATGAATGAAATACCACAGCCAAAACTGAAAGAGGAAACGTGATTGGACAACGAGACGCAGGCATGCTAAAGGCTGTAACGCGACATCACTGGAGTTTGGGCAAGAGAGAATCGAACGTCAGACGGCGGGAATGAAAGCTGAAAAATAAAACGAAAGTAAGGCACGGGAGAAAACGCACAAGCACAATGACAAAACAGCACACATGAGGCAGAACCATAAAAATTACTGCATGCTGCATACTCTAATGTGAAGGTATGTCACGTTGCATGGTTGACCTTTTTTTCCCCACACATGCAGGAAAACTATTTGGATGCCCGTTTTCATCTGCTAAGTTGCGCCAGACCCTCAATTTGACGCGATCATGTGCAGACTTAAGCAGAATTCCGATAGCTGATCAATTGGTTTGCAGTCAGCTTGCGCAAGAACATTAAACTTCTGCAGTAAGTTTACGTAAGGCATAATGTCACCCAACGTGCGTAACATTACTGCATAGTGGATCTACCCTGTGAGTTGGAAAACAAGTGAAAAGATTAGGGCAGAAAAATAGAAAAATAACTGCATTGCTCCCCTCCCTTCTCCCAATATTTCTCAGAACAGAACAGCTAAAGAACACTGCACCCATCAATACTGGAATAGAGTAATGACATGATTTCTGCTTTCCACATTAATGTCAATGTGGCCTTTTGTGTCGGTTAATTTAGGCTCGTACGTGCTGCTGTATGGGCTTACTCTGTTCCAGGGTTCTCTTAAGTGGAAGCCGAAAATCAGTGCGGCTATGCTGTTACTCAAGTTGAAAGAGGTTCTGGTCAGAAGGACTTCCTGTCTCACTGGACTGGGGAGTGAAATAAAAGAGAGAATGACAATGTTTTTTGAGAAAGGCAAGCGTTTGTCTTCTCTCTAATCACTAATGGACAGTGGTTGTCCGTCGGCAGAAACACGGGGCCAGCAATAACCTCACCTTTCACTGCTTAATGACCTAAACCTCTCGCAGTTTACCTCTCCCGATTAGCTACAGTTGCTCAGACTAATTGGTAGAAACGATGAGAGCCTAATCTATTTTTGAAAGCCTTGTTATACATTGCACCACAAAATTATACACCGTTTTCTTCCGCACATCAATGACTACGTAAAATATTAATATGTCATTATAATTTCTGCGCTCGTGTAGCTCGTGAAACAGCACAGATATGCGTAAATTAATTTGCGAGGCTCATTGAGCAATAAGCCACAAGTATCCGTTCTATAGTCTGAATGCAGTGACAGCCAAAGGGCGTAGTTTCCGATTTTTTGCATTTATGCTTCCATCCTAACAATGTTGTATCAATTATATAAATGTTGGCAATAGGCATTAATTTTCTCATTATCATTTCTTTTTATGGAAAATGGATTGGTCTTGGCGGTTCCGTCAATTGTTTGATTGTTAATCAGGTGAACTTGAATGAGAACAGCGAGAGGACATTCTAGCGGTAAAGAGTAAGGTTACTGAAGCACACCGCTGCTATCGGAGGACCGAGATCTCAGACGATTAACCTCTCCAAATGGAGGTAAAGTCCTGAAACCAATTCAAGCTAAATGGCACTTGGAGAGCGCATTACCTCTGCTGTTTGGAAATTCATCATCAGCAGAATTATATTTGAACGTGAGGGTTAAACAAGTCTTGACAGTACCATCTCAGGGAATGTTTTGGGTCCTGGATCAAGAATATAAGTCAGTTTAATCACTTCCTCCTTAGCACAGTATCCATCAACACACAAAATTTCATTGACGTCCATCTATCTTTTTTGAAATGTCCCAGTAATTGACAAACAAACAAACAAATGAAGGAAAGAACTAACAAACAAATGCCCGCAAGAACATATTACCTCCCAGTGAAGGTATAAAAACACTGAACAACCTCCACTGGCACATGCTGAGAAGACCAAGCTCTGTGTTTTACTTGTATAAAGTTTGACAGCTCATTCTCTAGTGAGAAGGCTGCAGATCTGAAGAAACAGACATAGTGATGTAGGCCTGTCCTCCCATACCTGTTCCCTGAGATCTAACATCTCTAAGATTTTCGTTCCAACCTTAAAAAGCACAGAGCAGCTCCAATGAGATCTCAAGTCAGGATTGGAGTGAAACCGAACAAGATGTTTGGTTTCCAGAGGCAGCGCTGGGAAACAGTGGCAGTATAGCATTAAACGGGGTGCAGTTTATCACGTACGAGAGAGCCTGTAAGGCGACTCAATGGCAGCGCGGAGGGGTGTAGACTATGGAGTGCCAGCAGCACTGAGATAAGAGTGTTACACCTCTTTCACACCCCCACCTCCATCCACAAACAAACACCTTGATCGCAGATATTACTACAATATGAATGGCCAGAAGGGTGTTTTGGCTTATTATTGTGTTTCACGCTGGATGGGGGCGGAAGGGAGGGAGGGGGGGAGTTTGCTCAATACAATCAGCCGGGAGAGGGGGGGGGGCTGAGGGGGGGGGGTGGGGGGGGTGGTTCAGGGTGCCGAGCTAGAGCCTTGTAAAGATGGTAAAGTGCAGGTGGTAACGCACTGAAGCGCTGCCATAAATACCTGCTCTGTGAGGCTGGTGAAGAGCTGTTTTTCGTGAAACTGGGCTCGATAAGGATCGACTGAATTCTGACTGATTTTTAGAGCTGCGCTTCCGTAGTTATCACAGCTTTCTGACAGGAAAGCTAAATGAAATCAATGACAATCCTGGTCTCATTAAATGGTTTTATTCTCTTACAACTAAGAGGACAAAACATGTGAAGGTCACTGGAAGACTGTCTAAGGACGGACTGAGCAGCACAGGGGTCCTTCCAGGCTATGTGGCCTTGCCGGTGCTCTTCACATTGTTTACAAATCGCTGCAGGAAAACGTACCCAGATAATTAGTATGAGATCATATTTTCAGACAACACAGCAACTAAAACTCTGCATGGACATGAATGCCTCTGTGTACCACTGGGAGATAACACCATTTCATAAACTGGTGTGACAACAATCATCTCACACTAAATGTGACTAAAACACAGGAGACTGTATTTGATTTCAGACAAGTAACAGATCATGAGCCTGTGTTAATTGAAAATAAAAAAAAAATTACACCGGTTTAGTCCAGTACCACGGTGTTTATATTGATAACATGCTCAGTTTGAAAACATGATGAAAGCCTGTTTACAGCGCAGAACATAGGCAACAGCTTAGACTAGACCGTATGGAGAAAGCAGCCAAGCAGTGCTTGTAAGTATTTCCAGGAATTGAATGACATCTTGGGATGGCAGTCTAAGTGCCCGGTATTTTTAAGGCAACCATGAAGGTGATTGGCAAAAAGGACTTTCAGTCGCTTCAGTCAATCTTCAAGCAGTCCATCACAAAACAAGCACTGAAAATTTTGCCAAACCCTGCGTACATACTCTCAATAGAATATGAGCTGATACCCTCTGGAAAAAAGGATCACAGTAAGCAATCGCAAATCCAAAAATTTTAAACTTACATTGGACCAAACCTCAATCAAGCAGCAAAGCAGTAAACCTGCAAACACATACTCTGATTTAGACAAAGTGGGTGTATGCAATCTTAACTAGAAGCACTTATAATTTACGGTTATAGTTTTAATAAAAGTCATTTCCTTTCCTGTGTATTTTCATTCTAACTTCCATATGGACACTTGTTCTACTTATTTCTATGGCTTTTGTATGGCCTGATGATGCACTATATCCCTTGTTTTATGTTTTTTGTGTTCGCACATTTAAGTGTATTTTATGTAAACTACCAAATGTGCAGTATTGTACCCAAGCAAAATTTACCCTGAGGAGACAATAAAGTTTATTCCATACTATTCTAAGTGTCCGTCAGTCCCTGGTGCAGAGCGTTGACTCAAGGTCAAAGTTCTTTGTGCTGTGGCTGTTTTTTTATTTGGCGTTTGGCGTATGTTGTGGTAATTTTTCACACCTTTGGCCTTGCTACCAAAGAAGTTTTTGCAGTTTTGGTGAATGATCTGCAATTCGAGCTCTATCTAATTTGGCCTCATCTGGCCACAGAGACTAATCTACCTGCTGGCTAAACCAATTTTGAGCAAAGACACGCGCCTCATTAGCACTCAAACAGGATTTAACTATGCAGAAGCTTTTTCCGTCTATGGTTAATTCTGTACAGAATCAGTGACGCAGGGAGACTCCGAAAAATACAACATTAAAACACTTACAGTGGATTGAGTGTTTTTGCGAGAGCTGTTGTCTGTGGAATTTCTAAGACCGTACTCATGAACTAGCACCCTAAGAACTTAACCCTTTGAGCGCCGAATATATTTTCGAGGAATTAGAAATGTAGTTATCCTGAGCTGTTGAAAACCTATCATGTGGCAACTTGTTTAAAAGAGCTCCCCTGCGGGAGCTCTTTTAAACAAGTTGCCACATGATATGTTTTCAACAGCATCTGACTTTGATATCTCACATCATTGGGCGACTATGGTTGCCCGCGGCGCTGAAAGGGTTAAGAAAATGGCCTCAGCTAAGGAGGCTAAAGGGCGCAGGGGAGAAGGGCGGATGGAGAGAGGGAGCCAGGGAGGAAGGGGAGAGACTGAGAGAAGGGAAGGCACAGATCAGACCGACTCTTCCGCTCTCTCTCCGGAGGGCCCAGGAGAGCAGCTCGCTCCAAGCACCCTGGGACCTCTGCAAAATGTTCCCACGTTCCCCAGCGATAGGGTCAGCCAGCGCCAACACAACTGAGCGGCGACCACTACAGGCAGAGCAGAGAGCACAATCAGAACAGCTGAGGACCCGGCATTGAATACCCAGTAGAGAACTGTGCTGTATGCACACATACATTCACCTATACCTATGCAAACACACACACACACACACACCACTCACACACAAGCACACAGATATGCCCTCATATGACACGCGTGCACTCACGCAAAGAACCTTTGCTTTACTCAACTAGCACACAAGAACACAACCACATACTGTACATAAGGGAACAAACTCACACACACTATCCAACTGCTGACTATACACTCCATTACTGTAAATACCACAGATGTTAGTACAATGGGACTATAAGCAGAAACAGGAACACTGAAAAAGTCCATCAAATGCAATATTTCTTCCCAGCTGTCAAGTGTGTCTGACTGGTACAGATTAATTTCACAAATATAATACAAATGTTTCCCACAGTGCTTTTCATTAATCATTTCTGAGGGGGAAAAAGAAACTGAACTTTGCTTGTTCTGGGGTAGAGTAAGTAGTTGGGTGCGCTCCGCAGCTCTGGGCTGATGCGCCATAGCCATCGCCGGCACAGGGGAGGTAAACACAGTCAGAGAGAAAAATAAAACCGAAGGAACAGAGAAAAGGTCTGAGAATTGGTCATGAAAGTAAGACATGGAACAGGCAGCCAAAAACACACAGAAGAACACTGCCACCCTCGCTAACAGATCACAGCGTATGGGCTTTGATTCAGTGAATTTATGCTTCACTCCAAACAAAAAAATACACCAAGTGCAATTCATGCTAGACGTTGTATAAATTGTGACTTCTGAAACTGGCAGAACTGTCACTGATATTCAAAGGACAAATGTTAAAGGCCAGTCAAGCTATTGTTGAACTAGATAACTCGACAGCCACAGGGACCGAGTCGTGTATCTGCCCAATCCCCAAATTTCGGACAAAATGGCCGCCGGCAGCCATATTGGACGTCCAAAATTGCCGAAAATCAGTCTTGAGCATTGTCAAATAAATATCTTCGCTTGTGCAAAATTAGAAAAAATTCCTGTAATAACTGTCCCTTTCAGAGCCCTGAACAGAAAATCTCTGCGGGCGCGGTGGCGGCGGCCCTGGAACTAAACCATAATATCTCCCGACTATCGGCGTCGGGGAGATACAATTATTTCTGTCAAGAGTAACGCTCAGAGAGGGACATCTGCGTGAACAGACCAGAACTCTGGTTTTGTCAGACACTTTCTCTCCATCCCATTTAACCCTCAAGTGACCAAGTGTTTTCAGCGACTAAACTGACCGAGTGGGGTCATAAATGACCCCGCTGTGTTTTATGCAAAAATTTTTATTTTTAATGACTATTTTTAAGTTCATCACATACACACAGCTTCATTTATGTATGGCTGATATAAGTAAATGATCAAATGCGAAAAGTTAAGCATTTTGATTAATTTTTATGAATGCCAAGAATAATGGAAAGTTGTGTGGGTCGTTATGACCCCTAAAAATGTACATGTTTTTTGAGTTTATGGGCATTGATTTTTTTTGGCAATGGTCAATTTTTATTCACTAACCTTGCCTATCAGAACCAGAATAACATGGTTTGCAGCTGTATGTACCCTTGCCAAGGAAGTTATGTTTTCATTTGTTTTTGTGTGTGTGTCTATCTGTCAGTCACCAACTTTACCCCAAAACTAATGGTGCAATCTGCCAAAAATTTACATAGGGGTCATTATTGGTCCAAGGACAAAATTGCTAAAATTTTATCTCATCTGAGCTGAGCAATATAAAACTAAAAATATTTTTGAATTAAAAATTGACGTATTCGCCAGATTATCGGATTGAGTGTTTTTTGTCATTCGATGGATGGTATGTGGCCCCTCAGAGGACACATTTTCTATCTCTAGAAAATGTCACAATAATAAAAATAATCATAATAATTTGATTTGGATGAGGTATGGCGCCTTGGAGTTCTTTTTTGTCGACTCAAAAAAACTGTATCTCTGGGTCATAAATGACCCCACACATCTTTCAGCCGTCCTTGACACAGCAATAGGCCAATTCCTCTGAAAATCTATGAAAATTCCTTGGAGGAACAGCTTGACAAACTCATTGAAGGAAACATTTTTCTCATTTAAAATATTAAAACAGCACATAGAAATGTATGTCTGGGGTCATAAATGACCCCACTTGGTCGCTTGAGGGTTAATTCTCTAAGCAGATGTGGAGGCAACTCTACATACTAGTAGTTTGCATTCAGAATGTTACTGAAGCGATCAAACTTCCTTGAGCCCCAAGCGGGATCAGTCCTGTAAGGCACAGTTACTAACTGCCGCACAATGTAAAAACAACCTGGGACGGCCAGGGAAAGGGCTTGGCTACAAGCCTCCATACTTGCCATGCATGGCAGGTAACTGCTGATGAATGTCACCCATTATTACAATTTAATGTGCAAACAACAGATCAGACATGATTTAAAACCTCTCTGAACAGGTCACAAGACTAAAATATACCAGCAAATCAGTCTGACTTGTACCATGCAGCCTCCAGTGGGGAAAATTTCCGTGCAAATGGTTCTCAATGGTTCCCAAAATTATTTAAGCCAGTGGACAAGCAGTCCTGAGGCTCAATGCTTCAGGGTCAGCGTGACTATTATGATGACTCGTAACATCTGAGGCCACGTGGCCAGCGACTAGCACCTATCTATGGATGGTCATTTGGAAAACAGTTCTAGAACATTCCATTTCTACTGCAGAGCAGAATAAATTAAGAGAGAAACATGCAAGAAAATAAGCACACATCCACGAGGAGCTGGTTTATATCCATACTTGGTGAAAACCAACCAGGCAGAACTTCTGGCTGTGGCAGAGAAAAGGGGAAACAGCTGCAAGAAGAAAAACCATAGCAGAACCAGGACATTCCCAAGGCCCAAAGCAAAAGAGCAGGGCCAAAGGGCCAGAGCCTCGGCGGGTAAAGCACCACTCACCCCTGCACTCAGGTGCACCCCCAGCCTCGACGGTGGCCAAAACAAACACCCCCACGCCCACACTACAAAAAACCTGCAACAATGAGACATTCTCCGAGCCGCCCTCGTCAGGAAGAGAGGGGAAAAAACACATTCGGAGCCGCGGAGGGAACAAGGCCCGAAACCCTTCAAGTGCTTTTGTTTGTTTTTTCCTCTCCGGGTCGCAAAGAGGGTTGGTGGGTCGAAGTCGTCCCCGCCTTCCATATTCGCTCAGAAAGAACTTCCTGTGGTGAAACTCCCCACCCATCCATACCACACCCACCTGCTTTTCTGCTCCGCACTCGCCCCGAACCCACTCGCCGACCCCAAGTCTTTCCCCCTCCTAGCTTTTTTTCCATTGAAGCTTACTTTGTAGGTAGGATGCCCATGGTGGGGCAGGTGTAAATAGTCATGGGGCAGGTATGGTGTGCCGCATCACATCATACCAGACTGGCACACGAGCACACGGGTGCACCTCAACTGTTTAGGCAGGTTCAGGACAATTCAGGCCTTCACCTTTCCCCACGCACATGCTCAGCAACTAGGATTACCTTTTTTGGCCCCTGAATTCCACAGGAGCCTTCATCATGGCAGAGGTCTTAGAGTGAGCTTGGTCCCGCCCTCTATCTCAGAACCAATAGGGCTTTTCCACAAGCACCTACTCGGCTCTACTCGACTCGACTCTACTCGGTTTTTAGGGTTTTCCATTAGGTGATAGTACCTGGTACCAGGTACTTTTTAAGTACCTTCTCGGCCGGGGTTCCAAGCGAGCTGAGTCGAGCCAGAAATGTGCCGTCAACAGACTGCAGGCCACTGATTGGCCGGGGAGTGATGCTTGCTATGATGACCCCACCCACGTTGAGGTGGTACTCAATTGTAATGGAAAACGACCGAAACAGAGTAGAGTCGAGTCGAGTAGTGCTAAAACTGTGTAATGGAAAAGCGGCATAAGTCTGAGTAGTTATTTTCCCATCAGCCTGTTTAAACATCATTGAAACCATCTCCTCTTACACTTAATCACATTACAGTTATTTCACTGACACATCCAAACTGACCAGCAGATGATCAGATAGCAGGGCTCCATCATCCATCAGAACCGATGGATTGAGGTCCTGAAGCTGGGACCATCAAATCATAGTCCTCAAGGTCCTAAAACTGCTGGTTTTCCACCCTCCCTTTGTCTGGGAGTCAAGTGTACAAATAATCTGGCGACTCAGAAGCACTAAATGTTCTGTTAATTCTCTGGAAGAAAAAAAACCAGGGCTGGTTTGAATTTGAGGTCCAGATTTGGCGATCCCAGCTCTAAAGGCTGCTTTCTACTTCTGCATAGTCTTACTTCTGTAGTCAGTGCACTTTGCATGATTTATGTCTTCTGATATTTGCAAATGGGCTGAGCATATCTGTATGTAGGCAAATTGCACAGGTCACTCAGGGCATGTAATCAAATTTCTGATATAGAGAATCACACATTTTTTTTCATAATTTGTTCCAAATGCAAGTGCCGTGAAACCTCTTTGGCTAGCCTCCACTTAAATCGCTGTATATTTGTCAGTTGAAATTCAAAACACAAGCGACTGCCATCTCCCATCAAATAACCCGACGACCAGTCGTCATCTGAGCGGAGTACGCGACCACAGGTTGCCAAGTGAGCACTTTTCAACTCTTTTTTGAGCGTATTTTTATAGCATTTCTACTTTCTTGGACAGCCTTCAGTGAGGAAAGATAGGGTAAGAAGGAGGAATAATATCTGAGTTATGACCTGCGCAAAGTTCGCAAACCCATGTTTCCTAGAGCCGCCACATGCCATATGGTGCTGCACAGTGCACCCAGCTGAGCAAAGCAGGATGCCCAGGGTTTTTTAATTCTTGAGGGTGTTCTACAAAATCCATACAGACGTTTGCACAGGCAACACATCCCACAAAACCCCTATGCAGAGCCATTATTGCATAAATTACGCAGCAGTATATGAAACAGCACAACAGCGGCACTTATCTTGTTGTAGCTACTTTTGTACTTGAACCATAAACTTTCCCAGCACTGGTCCAAGGTGCTAGCGACTGGGCTAATGATGGTCTACTTATCTCCTTCTCTATTGTTTCTTCTATCTCGCTGTCCCTTCCACAAAAAAAATGTGTATTTCAAAGTATTTTACGAGAATGACAAATGTAGGCGCTTGTGCAGTCAAGACCAAGGTTGAATAGTAGAAGTATAAACATTATGCACAACATCCCAATATCACTCCCACACGACAGAAACAGAGCCACAAAACTGATAAGACTTGTTCTAAGAGGCGCAGATGATATGCTAGCCCAGGTAGGGTTGACGAGGAGGGTGACAGATTTATTCGTCAGGTGGTGGAGAAGGCAGGCTGTTTGGAAATCTCTCTCTCTAGCTTTCCCTTTCCTCTCCCCAAGTATAGTTGTGTTTTCCCCAACTTGATTCACGCCAGCTCCCGCCCCCCCCCCCACACAAAAAAAAGGTTTTTTTTCTTCCTTGCTGCATAAGCATGCCTATAAGCAGCCTGAACAAGCCCTGAAACAGTTGTATAACGTTATTTACATTTCTGAGCTGCAATTAGAGCGATAAGAACATGGCAAGGATCCTAAAGCTGATTAGGCGCAGAGGGCTATGATGAAACTCCGGTTCATTAGGAGTGCAGGTCTTACGGAGCCTTTGCTTTCTCAACAACCGTTTTAAACCCATGACATCACCCCCCCATCGACTCCATAATGTACAAACTTGGTTTGATTTTGGGGGCATATGTGTGTGCGAGGCCGTGCGCACGTGTACGGGTCGAGTGTGTGTGTGCGTGCGCAGAAATGAGCAGTAACGTCTGCGGGTAAATTGGCCATTGAGAGGACTTGAAATGGAGCGAGAAACTGCAAGGGCGGTGTCGGTGTCGGTCAGTAGGGCCGAGTGCGTGTGCGCTATGCGTGTGTGGGCTTACAGAGCAGGAAAAACCGACACGCTAAACGTTTCACCTGGATTCATTCACCGCTAAACCATAGCAGTCAGACACCTGGTGGCAGCTAAAGACTCCATCGGGAAATTACAACATTGCAAAGAAGTATTCGGTATACAAACTCACAGGAGTCTTTCTAACAAAGCAGGATGACTGCAGTAGATGGATGACTGTGCTGAGCAGAACTGAAAATCATCCCAAAACTGGAATACGGACTGAAGAATAAAGCACTTTTCCTTAGTTTTATTCAGAGCAGTTACTCAGTTGGCAACTAAATCTTAAAGGGGCTCCAGGTTCAGTAATATAAATTAATCCCCCATGTTATAGGGAAAAGTTCCTTCAGAGTGAAACCCTGCTTCTATTACTAGTCTTCAGCAGCTTATACTGATATTTAATCATGCCAAACACCAAAATAAAAAGCCAGAGAATCCAAGCGGCTAAAGTGCAAATAAATATAATTTATTTTAAGAGAGAAGTATGTGAAAAGAATGCGCCTTGGCTAAAAAAAGAAGCAAAAAATGACACTAAGATAACAGAATCAAATCAAATAGCAGTGGCAATCCTTCTTGGAGTTTAATGGATGTGGATTAAGGTTATGAATTGCTACTGGTGGTGTGGAATGGAACCAGCCAAAGTGATTCCACAAAGCAAAATCATTGGTTGCTCTTTGTTGATTAAAATTGGTTAAATCTGGGAAAGTCCACACCTTTCGCACCTATACTAGAGGGGTCCCTTAAGGGCTCAACCATAGAGACAAGTCAAATAATCCTATTTTCTGAGCGCGTGGGGTGACATGGGTGCGAGGAGGAGAGTACTCACACTGGGACACCACACACTGCATATACCATAGACAGAGACTAGTGTTTGATGGCAAATAAACTGCATATGGGACATACTGCTGATAAGAATCAGGGGTCTGTTATGTAAGGCCTGCAGCAATTAAGCCATTCTGGTAGACAAAGGTTAGAGGGCAGCAGCTTAGCGTTAAAACTACATCAGTATCATTTGAACTCATTCACTACTTTTTGTTTTCTAAACACGAGACAGAGGTTGTGAAACATTAACCTGAAAATGTTGGGTTTGTATGTGTAAAAAGTTCAGTAAAAGGTCGTGAACTGCATTGCATTTTGTTCCTATTTTTGTTTATTTGGCCTTTTTGTTCTGAGGTGGTGGCTTGTTAAGAATGTCACCGGCGTTCCAAAATAGTGTTGCATGGTGTTGGTCAGATATACGAAGGACGCCATTTGCAATGTCTCTTGCGTGACTAACCAGGGGGAGGGTGTAGGTGTGGATTTAATCAACATCTCTCACCGTGAGCGAACAAAGCCTTGACCCTGCATGACCTTTACACAAGCAGCAATTTTAAAAACAGGATTTACAGGTGCGAAGAATAGCTTTTATGTGACAAAGGTGACAGCTGGAGTGTGGCGGAAGGTGGTTCACACGCTAATTTAGGTCTTTGGTTGAGGGTGGGGGTGGGGGGGGTTACTGAGAGCCCAGCGGCCAATAGCAAATGGCCTGAGATGTCGTGGGGGGGCATGCTCCCATGGGGGTCTTTGTGACATGCCAAATTACAGCCTATAAAATGAGAGACACACAAACATTCTCACCATGCACACATATACATGTTGTCACACACATACAGTAGGTATACACTACACAACAATAAGTTTGGAATCACCAGTGATTTTCAAAAATTAAATAGAAGAAACCTGGTGTTGAAGCAAGACAAAAAGCAAAAAAATAAATTCAAATTCAGATGACCAGAAAAGAAAATTACAGATTATGGAGTGGCCAGCTCAATCTGATCTAAACCCTACAGAGTTGACGTGGGATCACCTGAATCATCTGTCTGTGACGTTCGCTCATCTTCAAACATGAAACCATGAGACATATTAAAGTCCGCATGGAAATTCATTGAGAATGACACCTTAGTAAAATTAATATCCACAATAAAAAAAATTTGCTAAGTAATTAAATCACGAGAGATACATATATGAAAAATCAAAAAATAGATATCTGTAGCATATAAAAACTTTTTGGCTTCCAAAATTTGAAATACTAAATAAGAAATCGTAAAATACATAATATACTTCATGGCATCTGTATAGGTTACAACAATACAAATACAAAAATATTGATTAAATAGCAAGAGTTACTTAAATAAGAGGTGATTCTAAAATTTTGTGCATTCAAGCTCACAACACAGCTCTATAGATACCTTAGTCATGACAACTGACTTGAGGGTAACAGTTAAATAGCTAAATGTCAGTTTTGCCATGGCCCTCAGGGCTTTGCACACTCACGCCTTCTCGCCATTGGCTGTGGAGCGATTGTTTGTTTTGAAGTACTCCGTTACGAAGAGGCAAAATATTTCAGGAGGCATGACCTGCCACAGTCTTGCCTTGACCTCTTCACCTCCAGTGTCACTGGCATCCAGGACTGTGAAGGAGCCATTAAAACAACTGTGTAAAGACACAACCTGACCACAGCCCCTGACCTCCCTAATTTCTCTGAAGGAATTGCAACTGAATAGCCCAATTTCCAAGAAAAAGAATATACTGGAAACTGAGGGAAAATATTTGGCTATTAAATCCAATGTCAAAAACTGAAACAAAAGAAATCCCCTCTTTCAGCTACCAAGATCAGAGGTCATTTGAGGCCTTCCAAGTGCTGATGCATCACTGTTGACTGAAAGAGACCCATTATTGAGTGACTGTGAGTGGCCAGGTGCAGTCAGTAAGTGGGAAAAAACAGTTTTACTACACATCCTAGTGAGAGATTCAGCGTTTTTTGACAATTGACTAAGTACTGACAATTGACCCAGACAAACGCTGTCGCCACAGGGTAGATCCCCGAAACATCAGCATTGTTTGTAAGTTGTGTTACCAGCTGGCAAAAATGTAATCAGTTCTTCCTCTCTGTGAAATCAAACTACCTGGAAGAATGGATTAGCAACTTTAAGAACTGTTGAAGTTATCGCACTAACGTCTAATCTCTGCTGCAGCGGACGCGGCAATCAGGGCGGAAACATCATATCCCCCTAACTCTCTTTCGGGGAAATAATTAGAAAATTTCATAACTATTGAAGTTTACCAGACAAAACAAACAGCTCACTGCATACTCATGTGATGCTTACTTATGTACTGAACACTAATAATTCGTGAAGTATGTAATTCTTCTGTTTTCAATGCCACATTGAGCTTTTACAGTAAACGTATAGTGCCTCCATCTTGGTCAGGACACCCATGAAAGGGAGAATTTTGATCTCAATGAGAATTATTCAAGATAAATTGAGGGAAACAAAAAAATTTATATGACATAAATTATATGACATAAAGATAAGACCAAGGGACTGAGTAATGGGTTAAGTATCAGTTTACCACTAAATACGGATGCTGGTTAGTTACTCAGGTGGGAGACAGGTAAAGCGATTTTGCCCCACACACAGAAACCAGAGTGTTAGATCTTTAAGAGGGCCACAGCCAGCTTGACAAAATCAAAGACTTATCAGGCCCTCTGCCTCTGTTACAACCAAAAAATGAACTCAAGAGCTTAGCGCCATCGCTAGATGTCACATCGAAAATTCCCCGCCCTTCATCGAGAGATTGCCCGCCCTCCTGCTCCCGAGCCCTCTTCAAATCCCCCCACCCCCGTCCCCCCTTCGCTCTCTTCACTGTCAGAACACAATGTTCCCAAGCCTTGTTTAGGGAAATGGAGAAATAAATAAATAAATTAGGAGCAGAAGACGCCATGATTACTGAGGATTTCAGACCGGCCAGCGAAAATAAACAAGCCGGAATCTAAGTGGCTCTCGCTTGTTCTGGACCCCCTTTCTTCAGCCTCACAAACTCCACCCCGCACTAACCCAGCTACTGCTAGCCATTACCCATCACCCCGCAAGAGGGGTCAAACCCCCCCTCCCCCCCCACTCCAAATACAGGGAGACAGAACTGGGCATCTCGGCACGTAGGCATCTTTAGCCTCCTTTAACCTGAATCTGTGCCAGCCACTTGGGGCAGCACTTCTCCAGTGCCGCCATTTTGTGTCATGTGAGGAAAATCAACTGTTATAAAAGGACAGGAAACATCCACTTGATAATCAATATTTTGGGACCTGCTCTCCTCCAATGTTATGGAGTCATCGCTTAATTTTAAGGTATTCCAAAGGAACTCACTTCTGTATTACATAGACTAGAAAATAAAGCTAAGACCTCAATAATGTTACAAATTATAATTATTATTACCCATCATTACTGTTTTGAATTACTTCAGATTTTACATATGATTGCAAAGGCACAGTTTAGTACCCACGCCTCCAATGCACCAAGTACACACCCACTCTAATGTGATTGTGCTAATATGCTAATTGGGCGCATCAGAAACCACTCCTATCATACTAAGTGCAACAGGAGCTAAACATAGATATTTGTCTGTTGCAACACTATCTTGTACACTTGCATTTATGAAGCTCAATTTAGGTTAAAATGGCCGAAAGGAAACAACTTCCTCTAAAAAACCTGCCTGTCAATTGTTAATTTGAGAAATAATGGCCATTCTGTGCATGAGACAGCCAGGAAACTAAAGGTGTACAATACTGTCCAAAGAAGAGAGAAAAATAAGTCCTAATAGGACACATAAAGAGGAGCAAAGAGAGATGTGTAACTGCAGTTTCTAGTCTGACAGACAGATGCAATGTAAGTCCTCAGCTGGCTGATTCACTGGACTGCACCTGCTAAACAGTAGGATCTGCAACAGTGGAAAGATGACGGTTGCAGGTAGGAATACAGGCACTCGCTATACAGCGCAGCACTGCAGGGCTACTCTGCATAACAGTAACATGCACTGATAACCCTGAGTTACAGTCATGCTGGCAGTAAGAGTGACAGTCAGCCTTTTGTTTCATTTAATTAATGGTGACACAATTCGTTATGGCTGTGGTTCAGGTGATTTTACTCTCATGTCAGTCAGAACAGGGTCAGACATTGTCTGTGCGTGTATGTATGTGTGTGTGTGTGTGTGTGTGTGTGTGAGAACGTACATGTGTTTGTGTGTTGTATGCGTGTGTGTACATTGTTGTGTGTCTAAGTGTGTGTATGTGCCCTTGTGTGTGATTGTGTGAAGGAGGATGTATATATGTGTGCGTGCGTGTGTGCGTGTGTGTGTGTGTGTGTGTATATAGTTGCGTGTCGGGATGTCAGCCCATGCCTGCGTAGATGTGTGTCTATGTGTGTTGCTGTGCGTCTGAGTGAGTGTGTGTATGCAAATGTGTCCTTGTGTTTGAGAGTGAGTACATGAGTGTGTGTATGAGGTCGAATGTCTGGGTGTGCGTGTATGCCTGTTCGTAATGCACGTGCCTGTGTGTGTTTGCATATGACTGTGTACGTTATTGTGTGTTTGAGTATATATACTTGAGTGTATACATAGACGTGTGTGCGTGCGTGCGTCCATGCGTGTAAATGTGTGTGTCTCGGTGAAAAGCTTCTCATGCTAGAGCGCTAGTGAGGCGCCACCAGGAGCCACACACAGCTGCTTCACGCCCTGCTGCTGATTAGAGGCTCCGCAAAGGCCCATCCTTCCAGTGCACTTCAGAGCCGCCACTCAAAACATCCTGCAGTTCATCAAGAGACAGCCCTCCATCCCTCTCTTCCTCCTCCCCTCCTTCCCTCCGTCTCGGTACACCTCCCTCTATCCACACCTCCCTCCTTTCACTTTCCGCAAAGGAACAGTTATGCAACCAAAGACAAAGGCCATCCAGAAAAAATATCAAAAACTGGGTTACCTAACTCCCAGGAGCCCGGACCGTGCCCCGGCCAAACAAACCCTGGCTCCATCTCACAGCCACCGGAGGCTCAGATCCCATCGCGGAGGGTGTGGAAGGTCTTTCCACGGTGGAAAATATCGGAGCAAGTGACGAGAGACGCGAGCGAACAATCAACCACTTCCACACATCCCCTCGCGAAATAAAAAGGAAAAAAAAAATGAATGTCACTAACGTCAGATTAGAGTTGGCTACAGGTACCTTAAAATTGCATCTTAAATGATCGAAGCTGTTCAAAAAGTTTGAAGTCAAGTTTTCAAGCTGATTTTAGCTGGTTATATGGCTGAGATTTCTGGAGTCAGCTAGTCCACTGGCTTGGCCACTGAATTCCAAAACAAACTTTACCAGCAAAGGTCAGTTACTAACCAGATAAATGTATCCTAAACAGAGCATACGACAGCACAGAATACCAACTGTTTTCAGTCAGATTTTTCAGCAGTGGCAGCCAAAGTAATGCGAAAGACTGTCTGTACTTTAGCTGCACCTAAGCTCCCGTGTTAAGGTGTGTTTTCTTTTCTATTCTAAGACCTGAAACAGTAAGCAATGGAGGCCAAACGACAGGACACAACCAAATTGAGACCAACACAAGTCCAATCCAGCAAGATCGTTTCTTCTCCGCCAACCATCTGAAGGCCCACAGCCAAACGTAAAGAACACAATCCAAAAAAGTCTGGATAACGCCCCCCAACTCCCGAAGCAGCCGGACACTGACGAACAAAACAAAAGCAAATTGCCAGCGCATCAGATCTAATCCTAACCATATAAGTGCGCGGTGGAGCAACAGACCCCGCTGTTATCAGAGCTGGAGGGAACTTCATTACTTAAGTTGCACTGCCACCTGCTGGTAAGCCTATGTACCAGCAAGTCACCTGTACGCCTCTCAGGAAAGAATCATGTTGCTCTTAACCCCATAAAACCAATGAACCCATACGTGGGTGTATCAAATGCAGCTGCTTTATTCAAACCTGTGGAACTTTGGGCTCATTGTTAATTCTAGAGAAGGTCCAAAGGTTTCAAAAAACCCAAATGCATCCTGCTGAATTACAAGGGAATGTGTATAAAATGATGCACAAGATCTTGATAATTTCTATTTGATGTAATGCTGTGGCCATAAAAACATGGCATTCTGGGTATGAATTTTTCACTCAGTATCAGTTTGACGTAGCAACAGTGAAGCGCTGTAACCAGCAGATACAGAATATGTATGAGACGTTGCCCTACATTGTAGAAAAAATGCTTTGAACCAACTTAAGGGAAAATTCACCCAACTTCAGAGCTTAGGAGTTAATTGAGTTTGATTATTCCCTAAACACAGGAGGTGTCTGAAGTGAGTTCCTTTCCCTCCACAGCTCTTAGATGATGACACCTAGTATGATAAAGAGATGAAAAATGCTCTGTGAATGCAATATATTATCAGCAGGATCACAACAGTTGGGAGGAAGGACTGGATCACCACACTACTCAATGCATAAAATGGATTCTTTCCTTCTCTTTGTCACAAATCTTCATAGCCACCTTCCTCATGCCCTCCCTTCCTTCGTTATACTGACCCACTACCACTGCTAGACTAACTGCCAAACGTTGACCTATGTCTATAAAACTAGTAAGAGTGTCCCAATTCATGCCATGGTCTATGTATAGTGCAGTCTATAAGTATACAGTGAGACAGTCACAAAATTTCTATGCTCCAGCACCATGAATTTGAAAATCAAAGAGTCTGAAGTTAAAGTAGATATAGCCGGGTTTATTTGGTGGGGTTTTTTTTTTTTACTGACATTCTGCAAAACCCTGACGAATGGCAGCCCGTTGATTACAATGCCACTGTCAAAATACCACCCAACAATTTACTAACCACAAAGTTGTTACTCTATTTTTTTTAATGAATCCATGTGAGGTACCATTTTGCTATATATGGCCGAAAAACTCACAGATTCGTCTGGTTCCCAGGCTACCATTACTAATGAGATGGTGAGAAGTTTACTGTCTTTATATGGAATGGGGTATAGCCTTATTTGTTGGCTTATTTGTACCAGACAAGCACTGAAAACATTGATAATAGGAAATGCACTGTCCTACGTACTGAGCATGTTTCAAGCCAAGGCTTATTTCTATTACCAGTCCCCTTGGGAGAAAAGATGGTCTATATCGGGGATCCTAAAATCGAGCCCTCGAATCAAAATCCCAGACTTTTCTGCTTCTTGGGTAATTAAATAAATAACTAGAGGCACTCCGAGAGTGCAAACCTCCGCCAAGGCAGCACAGTCAAAATCTTGCTGAGTGAACATGGCTCATAAGAAATTGAAGTTATCTGCAACATAGGATTTCGAGATGGTTGCAGAGGTGGCCATATTGTTTAACCGATCATGGTCAAAATCAATAGGCTCCAATCCCTGATGTAATAGCAACCCACCCACAAAATTTCAGAGATATCTGTTGATTAGGTTTTGAGTTATCTTGTACACAAACAGACAGACAGATAAACCAATACTGGCAAAAACATAACCTCCGTGGCGGAGATAATTATCAATGCTGATTGGTCAGACTGGTTTCACAAAACACTCTCAGGTAAATGGAGGGCGGAAAACCAGTAGTTAATGACCCAAAAGACCGGAATTTCAGGGATAGGGCTCGATACAATTATCACCAGAGGTGGTCCCTACCTTGGTCTGGAAGCAGCAGAAGAGCTGCGTCAGGTACGGGTGTCGCCGTGCCAGGGCTAAAATGCGCTTCTCCGTCAGGGTGCAGTCCACATCATCATCCTGCAGAATGACATCCTTCTTCAGCACCTTCACGGCATACACCTCGTCTGTACCCTTCAGCTCCGCCAGCATCACCTGGGCGAGGGGTCAAAACGTCAGGGTTCACAGGTCAGAGAACGAGCCTCAGTCCCATGAGGAGTAGGACGCTTTTTAAGAATTTGACTGAGTGTCCTAAAACTCTATTACCATAAACTTCCCATCATCAACATTGATCATTACACTGGCAAAAGAAAGGTCAGTTACGGACATTTTAATAATAGTATTTGTGATCTCACACCTCAAAGAGTTAAAGATAAAATGGGGTCACAGATGGAAAAATGATTGGCGTTATAACCTTTTAACCCTTAGAGTGCTGAAATAAATTTTCTAAAAATATAAATTCAATTATCTTGTGCCGTTGAAAACCTATCATGTGGCGACTTGTTTAAAAGAGCTCCCCTGCAGGAGCTCTTTTAAACAAGTCACAACATAATAGGTTTTCAACAGCTTTGAATTTGATATCTTACATCATTGAGAATCAATACCTGCATTTAGTGCTCTAAGGGTTAAAGGTGCCCTGTGTAATGGCAGCCAAAAATTTAATTCATACTCTACACACTCCAAAGAAAATGGGGGCAGTATACCTGCAGAAAGTGAGTTGGTCTACCCTAGCGTAACAATTGAGAAACGGCACAGTCCCTCCTCCCATCAAGCCTACTGTCCATGCTCCACCCCCACCTTCCCAACGACCCCAGAGCCATAGCCGACTATCTACAATCCAAACAGGGCCGCTTCAAGCTACTCCCCTTCGCCCGATCCAGTAAATATGTCCAAATTACGTGTCATTGTTCATTCGAAATAAATTCATTCGCTAGATAACATTCGCTGCTGTTGAGCAAGCTAGCGTCAACGTAACGTTAGCTAATGTTAAGCGCTAATGCTGAACCATTTGCGTGAATAAATCTATCTAATGCCGGACTTCACCATAACCGGTCTCTGATCCCAAAATCAGCTGAAAATCAGCTCCCAAAAATAGCGGAGTTCAAAATTATGAAGTAATCTTAGCTGCACATGTACAAGTAAAACTAGGGACAAGATCATTTTAAAACGTTACGTATGCCGCCCGCCTGATGCTAATTTCACGGTATGCAACCAGTTTGCCTGATATGCAGTCTTCATCAGCAAGACCTCTCCTAGCAATCAAGTATCATTAGTCACAACTAAACATTCTGTCATGTTTCATTACATTATGCAATGTTTTCCGTTATGTTTCGTGCGTTCATTTAGGGTTCATTATTATCGAAGCCATTTCAAGCCTCTTAGCTAATGTACCTTCCACAGATTGACATCACGTTCAAGTACGCCCTCAAGCCGCGCGATTTATTCGTGCACTGCAGTTTGGCTGGCTGTTATGTTGCCCGTATACCGCCACCCATGGCAGAAACTGGTATTATGACACAGGACGGTGCGCAGCTAGTGATTTAGCGTGCTAATTCAGGTTGATATCTCTGCAGCACTGTACCTTGTCATCTTTTTTATGACATCATTGCCCTTATTTCTTCTCATTCTTTTGCTGTGTCTAGCTCATTTTTTGGATATTTTGACCTCAATTCTTACATAGGGCACCTTTAAGAACGTACCAATAATATTAAATCATATTATCATTACCTGTTACCCAAAAAATTAGCATTATGGAAACCTGGTGTATGAGACATAAGATTGAAAAATCAAAGCAAATCCTGTCCTTGTGTTCTGAGTGCTGATAGAACCGCTCCTCACGAGGCCAGCCCCGGTGTGAGTGTTAGCACAGTTTAGCTCATCTGAAAATGCACAGCTGTGCTCTGTGGGGGGGGGTTGATTTCTCTCTTTGTTGGCCTGATCTTAGAGGTCCCCGCCAGTGAGAGCAGATCTCCCACAGTGCTCATGGGAAACTGTTTCCCACAGTGCCTGTTTCCCCACACTGGGTCCATGTTTCCACAGTTTGAGCGCTCCCACTCAACACCTTTCCCACGCTGCCAGAGCTGCCCTAACATGGCCGCCAAGGGAGTAAAGCATCTACAGTGAAGCACAAGGTCTACGGCACAGCTGAGAATTTGGTGAGCTACACCTCACCAGGATGAGAAATTACATTTTAGGGTATTTGGCTGACTTTATTTCAGAACTGTGCCAGTTTACATTCTTGATGCTCATAAGGTCTACGCACAATGATTGATGTCCAACTGAAGAAATTTGGGAAAAGAAGTACAACAGAATACAACAGCAATGACATGCTACACCGCTTAACGCACTGCTAAAAGCGATGCTGCACTGCTAACCTGCATGAGCACTACAGTAAATGCAGCTTCACCATCTCCTTCAAATGGCTGTGTGCTGAGTGCACAGACAAAAATTGTTAGGATGATGGTGCTGACTACAAAATGGGATGCTAGCTGACAGCTAGGCAATGAGAAAAGTTCCACTAGTTTAGACTGACCAATCAGCTGAGTGCTTGTCATTAAGATTTCACCCACCTTGCCGAAGCTGCCCTTGCCCAGGACCTTGATGAAGATGAAGTCCTCGAGGTTCATCCTCTTGGCTTGTAAGGCCTTTATCTCGCCGTTTTCTCGACTGTCGGCCGAAGGGACGGACCCTCCGCCCCCCGAGGAAGCGGAGGACGCCGTCTTGTGCTCCTCACCGCGATGGTCGAACGACAGCGCCTTACGGATGTTCTCTAGTTCCTTGTTTTCTACTGGAATGAGTGCATGAGGATGAACTTTATGGCTGATTTCAGTGCATTCATATGTGTAAAGTTATAGCGTGTGTGTGTCGACGTGTGTTTGTGGATACATACCCTGATCACAAGGGGAGGTGGGAGCAGATTTGGAGCGATCTTCTTCTGTTTGAGGTGTGCCCGCAATAGACTGTTGGGTGTCTTGGCCTTGATTTAACTGGGGACACAGGGAAAGTGATCACAACATTTTCACCATAAAAACATTTTCATCATTACGATGAATAGTATTATAACCATATTAGCACAATCAGCACCTCCACCATTAACCACCCCATCACTTTCCCTATCATCGTCTTTGCTTTCATCCACAGAACCAGAGTCAAAGCGAACTGTGGGGTCAATGTGACCAAGCTACATGGAGTTCTATCCTTATTAAACATGTAAGACCTGCTGTAATGCAAAAACTGCCTTGGGGTGGGGGGTATGCGCACTTACGCAACCATGGTGCATGAGTTTTCTATTTAAATTCTTCCAAATTTGTTATCTCCCTCTGTGTTAGTTGAAAGATTGCATAAAAAGAGGCTGGCATTCATGTTTCAGTCATTTCTGGCCTCACATTCCAAAAACCAGCTAATGTAATAAGGATATGCAGACTGTCGACGTTCACAGTGAACATATGACTGAGATGCACATTAATCACTTTAATCCAATACCTACAGAAAGCTAACAACTTCAGTAATACCCCCTGATAAAACTGGGCTAACGTTTTCAGTTACGGCTCAAATTAGGTCCTTGAAATAATTGGGCCCATCTCTATAAATCTGGCAACTCTACAATTACACAAAAAAACAGTAATTAGCCTTAATTATTACCCTTCCACTAATTCCCGCTATTGCAACACTGAAAGAGCGTGGCGGCCAACAAACTACAGAATGCAAACATTGCAAAGCAGAGTACAGCTCATTTTAACAGAGTATTGTCAGCATCTAATACAAGGTGGCTCTAAGATTTGAGTTGTGCATGAAATGATGTGCACCTTTTCCCATTTTTACTGGAGTATATATAGGTTCCTAAGACAATGACTTCTAATTCTAGGAAATAATATGTCCTAGCTGCGAACAAAATACTATTATTTGATATTGTTTTCAATACAATTTTATTTGTATAGCTCTTTTTGCAAAAGACCTGTCAAACAGATGCTTTACGGAGGAGCAGTTGGGCAGATGCCAGGCCTAAGTACCCAGAATAAGGTTAAAAAAGAACTCCTAGAAGAGAGAAAATCCTCAAATAGAGGTGAGAAAAAACTCCCCAATGAGAAGAAATTGCCCTTTTCCTCTCTACCTCAGATGATATGCGGTGAGCATTCTGGAGCAAAGTGATGGCCGTGCATCACAAGGAAGGTAGTGGTGGAAAAGTGAGAGTTACGACTGTGAAGTGCTTTAAGAGTCGATGAGAAAGCATTGGCTTTATAAATGCAATGTTCATTCATTCATTCATTCATTCATTCAAAAAAACCACAGGAGCAATGCAGCCTTAGTGGGGGAGCCCGCGCCCTGCTAGCTGGCTAAGTGAATGTTAACTGGTTTTAGTGATTGAAATTGTACTTTTTCTGTCTATTATAATTGTATTTAAATGGGCTGAAATCAAGCAGCAGAAACAGCAAATTTGAATTTAACTACCACAATCATAAACACAAAAAGGATGATGATGATAAAGATCATCAACATCATCATCATGGGCGGCCATCTTGCCTTTTTCCTCCTCTGCGCACTGCTGGAGATCTTATCGGGGGTCACCCCCAGGTCCGACAGCACTTTGGCGATTCCTCGGGCGTCCACGCCGCAGTTGGGAGCCACGTTGCTCTCGCAGCGTCTATGTACATTCATTTTACAAACTGGAGGGGAGAGCACACCACCATCACTGCCACTGAAGCCAAGAATCAAAACTAAGCTCAGCAATGCTCACTCTCTTCAGACCCCCAGACCAACCATAAATATGGTTAATTTATATTCACTTGATTGGGTAGTAATAATTGGGGGCTTGTCCAGGCTGTGTTTTCAATGAAATCAATGCTGAATTTGCTTGTAAATTATATCTATAGGTTATCTCTGCTGAAGGATAAAACACAGACTTTTGAAACTCCTAGTCTGGGAAAGGGAACAGGTGGAGGTGACATACAAATCAAATGAACGTAATCTGGGAAAATCCTAGTTTTCATGTACTCGCATCGAAGCATTATGGACGTTTATATTATGACTCAAATAAACATGGTCTGCTGATTTATATTTGCACTTGAAGAAAAGTAGCCTGACTGAACCAAATGCAAACACAATGAACCCTAACAAAGCCACCAAAGCATAAAAGAGAGCTAACAAAAATGAAAAAAACTAAACCACTTCAGAACTCCACTACCCAGAAAACATTGCTCACCTTTGCACTGCAGCCCTTGCCGGAGCAGGCCCCACAGCAGGGAGCCACAGTGGTCACAGAAAGTAGGGACTTTGTAGCTGTGAATACTGAACTTATGCGGCATGTTTACACTAAAGCGTTGGGATCCCACCTGTAGGGGGCAGCAGAGAGACAGTTACACATGTATAATGATCCAGCCACTATTACATTTGAACTGACGATAGGCCATCCACCCACCAAGCTACAATGAAGTAAACAGTACATAAATTAATTTTCAGACCACAAATTAAGTGAACACTCACCTCTTCTGGCGTGTCTTCCTGTTTCTTCAGTCCGGCACATTTTGTAATAATGAGCTCGTGACATCGTTTGTGGACCACACAGGTGCACACTGGGTAAAAAAAGTGAACAACCCCAAACAATATCAAAGGATGGCAAAAGCAATTAATCAAAAAAAAAAAGCAGTCTGTTTTGTCCAGATTAATCTTGATTCTGACATGTACCAAGATCTTGCAAGTGTGCATATGTGCATGTTAATAAAACCCACTCCAACACACACACACACACACACACACACACACACACACACACACACACACACACACACACACAACACAGCACACAAACAAGTCGTAGTACTAGCCAGTACAATTAATTCAATTACTTAGCTTTGTTTATAGAAGACAACTGAAAGGTACCCACCTTGACATTGGTACCCCTGTTTTCCAATCACACCCCTGTGGAGACAAATGGAAAAAAAGGCACAAATATACCAGGCCAGTTAATGTCTATACTGCCATTCTGCAAAAAAAAAAAAAAACATCCTTCCTCAATTTAAAATACTCTGTGAGCAATAAAAATAACAAGTAATAGGCAGGCAATTCCACATAATCCACCAGACCACCAGATGTTGTCGTTATAAGGATTACAACTTGATTGTATCAGCCTCATGGCTTTTTTTCTGATGCTTTATTACACGGGAGATTGTATCATTTGAAATAAATCCAATGCATTTCTGAATGAGAAAGAAAAAAATGCCATTTATTCAAAACTATCAAGACAATAAATCCAAAAGCCTGTTAGAATACACTCAGTGAATCCAAGAACATGTTATTGTTTGAAGAAAAAGCAATATGGAGGGCTTAGGTTGAATACATTGAAGAATTTCCTGCAACAAAAGACTGAAATGAGAGATTTGAGATAGAAATGGCTGCCAGTTTTGAGTAAGAGCATTATGAATGATCAGCTCAAACAGCGGGGCACTGAAGCAGTATTTAGACCTACTACTGTACAAATACCCAAAAATCAATTGAAATAACATCCTTTCCAGTTCATAGCACCAAATTCCATGTAATACCCCAAATCTATCCCAGAAAAACTGATAACCCTGCCAAGCTTTGTCCAAGCACCTCATAGGCTATTGTCGTGAATTTTTCTGAGGTCTACTTCAGGGGTTACAGAGATAAATTAGGCAGATAACTGAAAAGTGATACATTTTAAAAGCATGAGGTACATTACTGCCAGAGGTAGGATTGGTAAAAAATTCAGACAGTGATCACAGGACTCACGCAAAATAGCACCTGCTTTAATGCCAAAGAAAAACACCGTGACTTAATCATGTTCCAGCAGCAGAGTAACTGACCGGGCAGCGTGTGCTGAGTTACGGAATATGCGTGGGAGGAGGAGAAGACTCCTGCGTTAGCATTAGCAGGAGGAGGGTGAGGGAGTGAACAGGAGAGTGCTGTGGCGTGGGGGGGGGGTGAATACTGGACTCACCAGATGAAGTCTCGGCAGTGCGAGCAGTAGGTGGGCTGCCGCAGGTACGTCGCCATGAACTTGTGCCCGTTAACCTGGTGTACCCGCCTGCGCACAGCCCCCTGCCTCTTCCTGGGGCGCATTCGCTCCCTGAACACGCGCTCCTCATTTTCGCTGGAGCCCGCAGCTGTGGGAATGCCAAAGCAAACAGACGGACAGACAGACAGGTCAGAAAAGAGCACTAGAACAGAATTGTGGGACACAGAAAAATCCAATTAAATTTCAGTTGTGTCGCAATCCTCACAAACACTTTGTTGTGAACCATAGCTGAAACCCCAAGAAACAGGAGCGCAATCCAAAAATCCTTTGGCCGTGAGTTTGGACATTCATTCTGGCACTAAGCGGTCAATGGGCTTGTCTGCAGCCATTTGTGTCTCTACACTCACATAATCCTTTTTAAACATATAATCAGAGAAAGGCTGGTAAAACCATATACATGTAAAAGAATATATCCATTCTTGAGCCAATAGACTCCTTTCAGTATCTCTCAGTCAAAAATTCTAATCAAATCAGGGACTGCTGGAGACAAGCTCACTGAATAAAAATGTTGATATGGTGCACACATGAGTGTAATCCAACAAATGAGAAATGCAGCAAACTCCAATAGAGGAGCCAGCCAATCACACCTCATTTACACATTTGTCAAAAACAGACAGGGTCCAAACAACAATACACTGACCACTTATGAATCACAAGGGCAGAGAATGTTTCAGTAAAATCAACAGCATGCATGTTAAATTTAAAAAAAAAATTGCATACTGTAAATCAAATTTAAAAAAATAATAAGCATGAGTTTTAGGAAATTAGCCAAATAATGAAAAAAGATGCCAAAAAAATGTGGCCATTGTGCCATCCATGATAATGCCCCGTGAGTTTTAATGATGCCCTGTGCAAGAATTGAGGTCAAAATATCCAAAAAATGAGCTAGACACAGCAAAAGAATGAGAAGAAATAAGGGCAATGATGTCATAAAAAAGATGACAAGGTATAGTGCTGCAGAGATATCAACCTGAATTAGCACGCTAAATCACTAGCTGCGCACTGTCCTGTGTCATAATACCAGTTTCTGCCATGGGTGGCGGTATGCGGGCAACATAACAGCCAGCCCAACTGCAGTGCACGAATAAATCGCACGGCTTGAGGGCGTACTTGAACGTGATGTCAATCGTGTGGAAGGTACATTAGCTAAGAGGCTTGAAATGGCTTCGATAATAATGAACTCTAAATGAACGCACGAAACGTAACGGAAAACATTGCATAATGTAATGAAACATGACAGAATGTTTAGTTGTGACTAATGATACTTGATTGCTAGAAGAGGTCCAGCTAATGAAGACTGCATATCAGGCAAACTGGTTGCATACCGTGAAATTATCATCAGGCGGGCGGAATACGTAACGTTCTAAAATGATCTTGTCCCTAGTTTTACTTGTACATGCGCAGCTAAGATTACTTCATAATTTTGAACTCCGCTACAACTGTTTTGACGACGTACGGTAAAGTGATGGTCAACTAACAGTGGCGATCAACTGGCCAGCTGATTTTGGGATCAGACTGGTTATGGTAAAGTCTGGCATTAGATAGATTTATTCACGCAAATGGTTCAGCATTAGCGCTTAACATTAGCTAACGATACGTTGACGCTAGCTTGCTCAACAGCAGCGAGTGTTATCTAGCCAATGAATTTATTTCGAATGAACAATGACACGTAATTTGGACAGATTTACTGGATCGGGTGAAGGGGAGTAGCTTGAAGATGTCATAGCACAGAATCACTTGACATCAACTGACGTTCGTTCATGTGTTTATATCTCAGAGTTTTGGAGTCAGAGCGGCCCTGTTTGGATTGTAGATAGTCGGCTATGGCTCTGGGGTCGTTGGGGAAGGTGGGGGCGGAGCATGGACAGTAGGCTTGATGGGAGGAGAGACTGTGCCATTTCTCGATTGTTACGCTGGGGGTTTACAAACTCACTTTCTGCAGGTATACTGCCCCCATTTTCTTTGGAGTGTGTAGAATATGAATTTAATCTTTGGCTGCCATTACACAGGGCACCTTTAAAAAACTTCCACTTCTCCTCACCTACCTAATCGCAATAACTGAAAATTGAAGAAATGTAACTTAAATTTGCTGCCTAAAGCCGCTTTCACACCGGACGCGAAACGAATTTTTCGCACGACAGATTACATTTAAAGTCAATGCAAAGACGAGTCTTTGCATTGACTTCGAATGTTGTCTGTCATGCGAAAAATTCGTTTCGCGTCCGGTGTGAAAGCAGCTTAACTATCGTATACACAAAAGCAGACATAACATGCCAATAATAACTCTACTGGATTTCAGTGGTACACTTCTTTGAATTGCCAGAAATTAACTCCCAGAAAACAAAATATGAGATTCCGTGCACAATGTTCGCTGTTTGTACAACAGTACTTCCAAACCGTAAAATATGTTAGTGTATTCTCATAGCAATGCCACCCAACCCCAAGTCATGCATTAACACAATCAGCGGGTCTGTTCAATAATCACAAAGACAAGGTAACTTTCTGAAAGCCCTTCATGACAAGTAGCATTAGAAATAGCTAAAGGGGTAAGGATATACAACTCCACTTTGAAAGAGAACATATGATCCTTCATTTATGTCTTTCATCAAAGGGTTCCAGTACAATACCCCGCTGGTGTACTCCCAGGAGGGGGGTGGGGCTGTGGGCTGTGGGCTGTGTTTCTTGACGCTCTGACATCCACAATCCTCAATTTCTAAAGGTGGGAGTGGCTGAGGCCTCTTTCAGAAAATAACACTGACACATCACCGCCACTAGATGGCACTGCTGCAAAACCCGATGGTTAATAGTGACCCCCAGGAGCGGGGGCACAAAGTGTTATCACACAAGAGTACAGTTCCTTCTTCAGCATAACAGCCACATTCCACTCCATGCAAAGTTACATTTTTAATTATGCAGCCCTGTAGAAGCCAAGGGTCATTGATTGCTACTGCATAGCTGTGATAAAGCAACCATACTGAGCAGTAAGCAGTAAGGGGCAAGGACACAAATGGAATAAAAGGTTACGCACACGCACAAACAATCAAGCACACACACACACACACACACACGCACGTGTGTTCTCATGTTTTGCAGGGACATTCCATAGACATTCATTCATTCCCTTACCCCTTCCCCTGACCTTAATCTACAGTGCGTACCTCACCCAGCCCTAACCTTATCCCAACCCTAACCTTAACTCCTAACCCTAATATAGCTCTTTTTTTGTGGGGACTGGAGAATGTCCCCACAAGCACAAAGAAATCTGAATTCCACTGTCTTGTGAGGACAATTGGTCCCCACAAGGGTGGGTAAACATTGTACACACACACACACACACACACACACAAAAAAAAGTACATCACAACTGAAACAAGTGCCCAATCAGTGAAGAGAAAGAGCAAAATGCCTCTCTGGGAAATGATGGCACCTGGCAACGCGATGCCCCGCTGCAGTCACGCTCACACTTGCCTTTGGCAAGTTGTTGTCCCACAAGCCACCACAAAGCCCCCTCACCCAGAGATGAGAGGCAGAGGTAGAAAATGCTCCCCCTGCCCTAACCCCCCCTCCTACCCCCCCATCATCTCTCCACAGACAGGCCTCTCTCTCTCGAGACCCCTCCCATCAGGAGAGGTAACAGCCATCGCCGCTGTGAATTTCCTCCTGGTGGAAGATGAGCATCTCTGAGTGCACATTACTCTGCAGCAGCCAGATTAATTACAGCACTCTCCGGGCCCAGGAGAGCCCAGCTACAAGGCAAGAGTGGGAGAAAGAACCGCAAAGAGACAGAGAAAGATAGAGAAGGAGAACTAATCAGAGGCCACCGACAGACAGGGAGATCAGGTGTTTAGTCATGACTATCATACTTTTGAGCTAATGTGGGCCGAGTGTCGGAGATAAATGTAAATGTTCAATGATACCTGAATTAACCCTTTGAGCGCTAAATGCAGCTATTGTTGCTCATTGATGTAAGATATCAAAATCAATGCTGTTGAAAACCTATACTGTGGCGGCTTGTTGAAACAAGTCGCCACGATAGGTTTTCAACAGCACCAGAAAATTAAATTTATATTTTCAAAATATTTATTTCAGCGCTCTACAGGTTAATACAAAATGAAATACTGTTGTTATTGTTCCCCTCGTGATTTAACAGGCTACTGCATTTCTTTGTTACTGTCTGCTGCTTCATCGCATACATCCATTTTCTATGTCCAGCATGCGTGCTTATTATTCCTGACCAAGTTGTGGCACCGCTTTCACTCTGAGCCACACTTCAGCCAATCAGATAGTACATAACTGAAATTGTAAGCCAATCCGATTGTAGGTAACTGGAATTTTTCACGAACTTGGTTATGAAGGACAATCTACCGTCCAGCCAAAAAAAAAAAAAAACACTTGAATTTTAACTGAGAGAAAAAGTTTGAGAGAGGTAGACGGAGAGACAGAGAGAGAGGGAGCACAGTACAGTCAAGGAGGACACAACCTCTGTATTCTACCCTGATTAATTTCTTATTTTCCAAATTCAGTTCTGGACAGAAGAGATTCAATCATGTTTTTGTGTTTATACCACACTTCAGCAACACAGGTCTGTTTTGACAAAAAAAGCTTCACAAGTGTAAACATAGCAACAACAGTTCAAGCTCCACACACACACACACACACACACACACACACACGCACGCACACACACGCATGCACACACGAGAAAAGCACACACTCAGTAACTAAGGTATGCACACAACTGCAAACCCACACTCACAGAGGAACACACACACGCCAGCGCACCTACATTAGCAGGGATCACACACACACACACACACCGCACTCATGTTCCCACAGCAGTGCTACTGTTAACCTCCTAGCCTCCTCTAAAGTAAAGAAGAGTAAACAGGGAACACATGCTCTCCTCTTAACCTCATGCTGTTACGCCCGTCTACCCTGCTCGGGCACTATCAGGTTGTGCTCTTGACCCAAAGCAAGAGGGCCATGCATTTGAACCTGGCCTGGTGCCATTCTGTGTAGAGTTTGCATGTTCTCCCCGTGTTCCTGTGGGTTTCCTCCAGGTACTCCTGTTTCCTCCCACAATCCAAAGACATGCATGCCTGGCTAATTGGAGACTCTAATTAGCCAATTCCTACATTGCTTTGACAAGGGTATCCTTGAGATCATATTGGTGCAATATGATCTCAAGGAAGAGTTGAAATTGCTATCAAAACACAATCAATCATTATTTTGTCAGGCCCAGTGCCACACCTGACCACAAGGTGGAGCCACAGGGGTTGATCTGTCTTGTTTTGTTTTGAGCTCCCATCCAAAGCCTGCCTGGGAGCGCATGACCAGGGGGCCAGCTGATGAAATTGCAGTGAGAACGTTTAATTTGATTTAATTAAGCATGATCTCTTTGATAATCTGGCACATGTCTGTTCCAGTCCTCTCTGCCAGCCAAAAGCAAGAGGAACAGAAACATGTCCTCAAATACTGGAGCGGAGAGAGAGACAGAACTGAGAGACAAAACAGCTGGGGGAGAGAGAAATGGAGAGAAAGAGAGAGACAGAGACAGAGAGTGAGAGAGACAGAGAGAGAATGTACTGAGGAACAGCCAAGGAGAGAGAAACAGAAAAAGAGAGAGAGAGAGAGAGAGAGCGAGAGACAACTGAGAAACAGCTGGGGGAGAAAGAGAGAGAGAGGACAGAGATGTAGGGCAGGACTGCAGACAGAAGGTAAGAGAATGAAAGGATGGGGGGGTGAGAGACGAGTGATGCCTTCATGAGGCACACGGAGCACGAACCAATTCAACCAATCACAACACTTTTACTAAATGGCAAGAAACCTCAGCTGGCAATTGCTCACAACATGTGACTGTGAGGACTATATACAACCTTATTTTCACACCACAAACATTAGTGAGAATGAAAGTGAGGACAGAAGACCCAAAATGCTTGTTCCATCAGCACACCAACACATCCTTCTCTCATTCAACTGTGAGAGTCACTGTACACCAAGGGTGTCCAATCATTGCTGTAAAGGGCAGAGTGGGGTCAGGATTTCGACTGTTGTACCGCTGGGCTACAGACAAAAGCAGCACCTATCAGTCTTGTTTCGAAAAGACTGGACACCCCAGCTCTTACTAGACCGATGTGAACGGACAGTCCTGCTCACTCAGAGAGAATGTAAAACCCCTGTTACAGACCCAACCTTTCAGTGCACATTTGTTTGTACAAGCAATGAGTGACTGCATATTTTGACCAAGAGCAGGGTTGTGATGTTAATGCACGAAACATCTATGGTCTATGGTCCTAAGAGCAGAGGGAGAGGAACTCCAGTGATGGCTGAGGGACTCAGATGTGGTTCCTCTCTCATTTATAACTGCTAGAAAAGTGGGTTTCAGGAATGTTGATTTTCATTTGCAGCCAGAACTTGGTTGCCTTCAATTGCCAGGAGTGATTGTTAAATACATCGACATTAGCATGTTCTTTGAAGCACAACCTAATCACACATAGATGAGATTTGCTCAACCAAAAAAGAACAGCCCAACAAATACGCCAGAAGAAGTCTTTTGCAGGGTTGAAACTCTTCCTGGTGTCAGCCCTGGTCCTCAGCTGGAGTGCAGTATCCTGAGCATCTGACCAGTCAACAGAATATCATACACTAGCACCCGTATGCAGTCTGGACTGTGGCTGAGTGTCTTACATGGGAAAGCCATTGTGTGTGGCAAGGAAGGGTGAACTACACACCAATAAACACCAGTGAACTCAGAATATCCAGCCCACTCTCATCCCAACTCTTCAAACAGTCACGCTACCGGACCAACCATCGATAAATGACGAAAATAAGGTCTTCTTGCATCCTTATTTGAGGCCAGTGTTAAAACAAACCCTATCTTCTAACTCCTAACCCTAACTCAAACCCTAACCCTAAACGTCAAACAAGAACACCGAAAGGCTCTACTTTTGTCGTATATCGACCCTCGGTCAGCTAGTGTCACTATATGACGAGTGATGATGAGAATGTGTTGGAATCTCGCACACCACAGAGCTAAACAGCAACCCCTCTGGCTGATCAGATGAGTGCTATAGGCCTGTATCAGCTGTGCAGTGCTCCGGGGCTGCAGAGAGTCGCACGCTTACTGCACATGCCCACTACATCCCGCAGTGCACAACTGCTGAAAGAAAGATACTGCAGGACCTGAACGATAACCAAGAAAATGCAGGCACGGAAAACAACGATGACTGGGTGATGCAAATGCCTGCTTTCCCTTGAGTGACAGTCATACTCTTAATCCTCTCCTATGGTAGGAGAGTGAGAGGGTAGGACAGGAGTAAACGGAAGTCAGGTGCAGCAGGCTTGGTATACATAGCAAGATAACACGGGACCCCGTGTTGTATGGAGACAAATGACAGAGCACACCAAAGTTCCGGGGGAGCCCTGTGAAACATCGAAAGAATGAAGGATCAGGTGCCCCCTCGATAAATCGTGCAGTCGATAAACGCAACCACAAAACAGCAAACAGATCGATGTGGCCGGCTGGGAGACTAGAACGGTCTCGACGCGTGCAGGTGCTTCCTTTGCCAATGCAGCCCATGTCCTCACATTTACCTCCCTGCCTTCTCCAGGCAACAAGCTGTGGCTGCCTAGCAACAGCAATAACCCCCGTTATACACACACACACACACACACACACACACTGATGACTCTTGAGGAGCCAAATTCACCACAGTCAATTATAGCCACCTGCCCCTTAGCGGTGACATCACAAGAACTGATGTCATAGGTCAGACAGCTCCGCTCCCCAGGCCTCATCGTGACATCACAAATGAATACCTTCTGACCAAAAGAAGGGGAGACAGGAAGTGTAGGCATACCACTCTCATAGGGCAAGAGCGTAAAAATGCTTTGTCATCCTGTTCTGACCCCTGACCTTCCGTCCAATCAGTCAAACGAATGCAGAAGCAGCCAGTCAGACCCCACATTACAGATCCTGCATTTCACAGGACATGCTTCCCTCGCTGATGTGCGAAAGCACCCGGCATGAAGCACAGTGACACCTCCTGATGAGGCACGATGACACCTCCTGATGACTGTGGGAGGTGACATCACCGCAATGAGATAATGACACACAGTAGGGTTCTGCTGAAAGCATAATGGCGGCAGCACAGACATGCTCTATGTGACACCACCTGTAAATCTGAGTGCACGGCACCAACCTCTTCTCCATTCAGGTGAATGCACTCACTCAGTTCTGGACAGGTACACAGACCCATACAAACGCATGTTCTTGCAGAATAAAGATACGTTGATACATTAACCCTTATAGCGCTGAATACATTTTCAAGGAATTAAAAATTGAGTTTTCCTGAGCTGTTGAAAATGTATCATGTGGTCACTTGTTTAAAAGAGCTCCCGCAGGGGAGCTCTTTTAAACAAGTGGCCACATGATACATTTTCAACAGCATCTGATTTTGATATCTTACATTATTGGCAACTATAGTTGCCTAAAGTGCTCTAAGGGTTAATATATAAATCCACGTGCGCACAAACACACACACATGCATGATGGATGCACACAAAGGTCTGAACAACTAACGTGTGCTGAGCGGCCATACACTGGCACTAGCAGTAGCATTAGCATCGAGGGCCTCTTCAGTGATAGACACGCAGTGACTGCCATGGGATCGAGTAGCGAGCAGCGCACCCTCTCGCCAGCTGCCACCCACTGCCCGACAGTGATACAGGAAGGACGAGGGATGTGGGGGGGGGGGGGCGGAGTGTCCCTGCGGATGGGGCCACTTCAGCGCCCACGTCCCCGGGCCACTTCACGGCAGATTTGCTGGCAGCCATGAAGTGCCATCGAGCTGCGCTCTTCAGACCGGCCAGATCAGAGACGAGAGGATGAGTCCAATTAAAAGCACATTAATCGCAGGCGGCTGTCATGAGACCAGAGGAGTCCTGCCCCCCGTCGCCACGTCAGCACAACACACACGCCGGGGAGCTGTGTTCTAACTCTCACAATGAGCAAGCACTTCACCTCAGTTTACTTATGTCTATAGTGCTTCACACAGGGGAACTGTCACAAAGATGCTTTACAGAATAGCTGTAGGGCAGATGCCAGGCCAAAATTAGTAAAAATATGAGATTAAAAAAAGGCAGATCAGCTACCAGGTAAGCTAAATCGGTTAAGGTTCCACATTGCAAAACAGTAGTGATCACCACAACCTTGGTTCGATCCCCAGTCACACCAGTGGCGGCAGTGGTCGGTAGCCTTTTCAGAGCAGCACACAATTGGCTTCGCGCTGCAGGGAAAAAAATTGGGAGAGACTGCCAGTTTGGGATTATTCAATTACAGCATTGTTTGTCGCTCAAGCGCCTCTTGTCGGCCAGCCGGGCGCTCATCAGTAAGATTCTAAGCTTGCTCATGTTCGGGTATCCTCCGCCCGCGTTCTGAGCTAGCGAGGTTTCGAGCTATGAGTGTAAAAAGAAGCAGTGGCTGACAGGCGCGTGCTTCCGAGGAGAGCCGCAAGCTGTCTCGCTGTCCCGAGAAGGCAACATGGAGTCGCACACGAGCAAGCTTGTGTACATACTGTGGTTCGCTAATTGGGCATTCCAGATTAGGGTGAGGTTGGAGATGGCAAATCTCAAAAAAAAAAAAATCAATACAGTTTTTAAAAAAAAGGCTGATCAGCGAAGGCTGATCCCTACAGCGCCCCCTGAACTGATCAACCACAAATCCCACAGTGGCGGAAGGAAGCTTTACTCATCTCCCCTTTCCCATCATTCTGTATCTGTTCCTTTCTTCCTCCACTACCCCCTTCCATTGTTATAATTTGAATTTCCCTCCAAAAGCCCCTGTAGGCAATTTATTGGTTTTTCCCTCCATTCATTTTCTCCATATCCAATACAAACTGTGCACATTAACCCTTAGAGTGCCGAATAAACTTTCTAGGAATTAAAAATGTAATTATCCTGAGCTGTTGGAAATCTATCATGTGGCAACTTGTTTAAAAGAGCTCCAGTTGCCACATGATAGGTTTTCACAGCATCTGATTTTGATATCTTACATCACTGGGCAACTATAGTTGCCTATAGTGCCCTGAGAGTTAAAGAACAGCCCACTTTGTTCCAGTATAAATTTTCAAGTACCCATTCTGGGGGTCTTTTCTGGTACCAAGGAGGCAACAGAAATCTTCAGTCTTTGTGTTTATAACAGTCTATTTTTGTAACCAATTCAAAATAAATTGAATATCAAAATAAAATGTATAAAAGACTATCATTACTTGGTTCCAAGACACCACACAGCTGATCCCCACAAACAAATTCTATATGGATTCAATCAGAAGTTACCTTTCTTTGCTGCCTTTTACAAACGCAAGTTATTGCCAAGTGACGGGTCATTTTTTAAAAATGCTTTATTGTATTTTTCAATGTATACAGCAAATGAAGTCTGTAATAAAGAGTGTCATGGACTTCTTATGAGATATAAGCAGAAGCAGAGGTATATACTGTTTAAGCACCTAATATTAGCCGGTTTCAGTTTTCTTACCCCGCTGTCTGTAATTATCCTAGTTCACTGGTTGATTTCTTATCTCATTTAGCAAGTGACGGAACTAACATTTTGAGTCAAAAAAGTCATGCGTTTGAAGTCTATAATGCATGTCGAGATTGACATTTTTTTTTTTTTTGTTCTTGCAGCATATTTATGTTCAGTCTGACTGATGTCGCTAGGATCCAGGCCTTACTCTAAACAGTTTGACAACTTCAACCTCTTAACAAAAATAACCACTGCAATCACTGAAAAGCTATATTGCCTGGGCAACATTGAAAATCTTCTCATTTCTCACACTGGCAAATGTTTCTAAAAGTTATTTTCATCATAAAAAGTATCATGAGTCACAGGGATGAATTGAAGCCTCGCCATCTACCTCCAGTGGAACAGAGCCCCAGAACATGAATGCCATGCTGAAGTCTCCAAGTTGAAAAACATTTCTAAAATGTATAGTGCTGTATATAGTCTGGGATTCATCATTATATGGATATATGTGTGTGAGTGTTTGGGCGTGTGTGTGGGGGGGGGGGCTGGCAGAATCAGTGTATATTCTTTGAGCCAGCTGAGCCATTGGTGACTACTGCCCCAGGGCACTGAGAGAGACGAGAGAGAAAAGATCTACTGCACATAGTGTGTGTGCCTATGTATGTATAGTAAGCACCATAATTAATTAGACAGTGACATCTTTCATTTTGGTTCTTGTACTCAAGTACTCAGAGTTAGAAAGAACACATTGAAAACATGTATAAAGTGCAGATTGTCAGTTTTAATTGGAGGGTGTTTTCATCCACGGCGGATGAAGGGTTTAGAAATGACGGCACCTGCCTGTTTCACTGACACTGAGCATTCAGTCTCCCCTTCAGCATGTAAAACGCATGTTTAAGTGGATTCAGATCCACAGACTGACTCGGTCAACAGAACCAACAAAAAATGTGTAACTGTCCTGTGAATTATGGTGTTCACTATACTGTATGTGTAAGACTATGCTGTGTGTATGTTTGTGTGTGTGAAAATCTGCATGTGTGAGGGTATGCATCCATGTGCACGCAGGCATGTGCAAGAGTGCTGTGCGCGTACTTCTGAATTTCTGTGTGCCAATAGGTGTGTGTGTGTGTGTGTGTGCGTGTGCGTGTTTGTGTCCATTTTTCGGTGAGTGTGCCTGAAATTCTTAGTACACATGTATGTGCTGTAATGCCATCAGGGCCACATTGATTGAAAGGCTATCAATAACAAGTCATACAGGGATAGCTGGATGGCACATTTTTAAACTGTCCCATGATTCTGTGCGAGACGGCCCAGCAATGGACCTGCTCTCAGTCCTGACCTTGGGAAAGTCAGGCAGACAACAGCCGGCAACCTCTACCGCTTCCACTGATTTATTAGCCACGCCCACTCAGACATCGCCTGCAGCGCAGAAGCAGGCAACATCAGCAGCAGGGTGGCTGAGCAGAACCCTCCGCTTCCTGTTTCGGGCGAAGCCAGCGAGCGTTACAGCTCACATGACACGACCAGCCACGCTGTACGCGGAGCGAATAACATTGTGGGGGGCTGTGCGGAGACGGAACAGCAGGAAGGCCCAGTTATCTAACCAGCCATCTGGCGCAGGGCTATCAGAGCCGAGAGCTGGCGTCTCTCGAACAGGGTAGCGATGGACAGGGAGATAGAAGGAGGGGGAGAGAGAGAGAGAGAGAGAGAGAGAGAGATAGAGAGAGGGAGAGGGAGAGAGAGAGAGAGAGAGAGAGAGATAGAGAGTGCGCTTTAGCGTGGCTCCTGCCAGCAACACATTCTGTTCTCGCGTAGTCTGTGTTAAAACACACGGCGTAAGGGTCAAGGGATAATGCACTGCAGCAGGCGGTCTGTTCGATAGAGGCTGGAACCAAGCAGCTCCACAAAAGAGCACAATTTCATCCATCTGCTTCTTTCTTTTCTCCTTCCAGTCCAATTGGCCCTGCAGCCCACTCAGGATTTCTCTCAATCTTCCTCTCCTAGGCAGCAAATGGCGAGTTCATGCAATGTCGTGGCATATCGGCATGGGCGAATAAGGGTCGATAACGAGATGCGTTCCGCTCGCGGCGGTGCATCACCTCCTGAGGTCACGATCACACCTACACAGCCCATACAATCCCGGAGTGAAACGCGTTCCTATTCTCCAAGCCCTCCGCAACTTTCCCTGTCCTTCTCCATAACAGCCCTCCTTTTCGTTCCTCTCTCTTCACCGTGACGTCACTGCACAGAAGCTGCCAGGTCACCAGTTGGCGGAACGTTGCTATAGTGACCTGGCCTTTCAAATTAACATTTGACGGGTGAGGTTTTTTTCTGCCGAGAAGATAAACGGGTGAATTTGAAAGTGAGCACAGAACTGAAGCAGGACTCACAGAAGGGACATGCTAAATAAGTACATGCCCAAGCTTGTCCACAGCAATAGTCCCCCAATAAGTTTATTTCCACTGAAATGAGGGAAAATTCGACTGCATCCAGAGTGTGGACTTGGCCTCTTTAAGTGTCCGGGCTCTGCCCCATTTGCCTGATGCCTCTACATTCAATTAAAAAATATGCACAGTACATTTCTAATAATTTTTTGTAGAATTATTATTGTATTTGTTCTAATAAAATTATGTTTAAATGTATTGAAAGGTGTTTTCAGAATTCTGATGTATGTTTCGATGTACCTCACTCTGGATACGAACTTCCGCAAAATTCCAGTAATGTAATATATTCAATATATACTCAATACTAAAACTGGGAACAGCGAACAGCTTTCCACCGCAGGGTCTCGGAGTCTCTGCACAGCGGGGGGGCCAGCAGCGGGAGTTCAACAGTCTCAGGGTGTTGGAGGGATGGAGCAGGAGGGGGGTGTTTAAAGAGAGTAACCACAGAACTCTGGAGTAGAAATGCTAAAAATACCAACTCCCTCCAAAGCTCACCCTGTGCACATACTTGCATGTATCTATTAGCATAGCAAGTTAGCACTTTCCCCAGCTCCAGTATGACAGGCGACATACTTCTGAGGAAGTTTGCTCCGAGCATGTGGTGGTCAACCAAACAAGGTCCATAAAGGCTGAGAGCAAACAAGAAAACGAAGAAATTTTGAGAGGAAAAGTGAGAGTGGGGGGGGTGAGTGTTTGCAAAAAAAAAAACATCGACAGAGCCACACTAGGGAACAGCATACAGTAAGAAGTTTGGCCTTATATCAGTTGTGAATCTGAACACGTGCTTTTGACCAAATTTTTCAGCATTGAAATTCATGCAAAACATACCGTATAAACAATCTAACTGGGCCTAAGTTCTTCGGGTGGAAGCGGATGCATTGGCGATAATGACTCCATGATATGGACGTACTTTCGCCAGTTTTAATAATAAATTTCAAGTTAATAGCTGAAGACCAGTGAACACTAGAGTGGGCACAGACAGACAGACAGACAGACAGATGAAAGCGCCCATAGAGGAACTTGTGCAAAAGCACAAAAACACAAGACAAGACTTAACATTTTGGCCTTGATTCCATGCTTCCATCATTCTTCTGAAACCAAAATGTGTTTTTGACCTTTCTGACCACCTTGACCATGACCTTTGACCTTGACCATCAAAAGTGAAGTCCATTGCCCTTGAAAACAATCCAGCTATCCATCTTGATAGGATCTAAAGGCATAAAAAAAATTTGAAAAGGATCTATAACGTAATTTCTCAGTAGTTGGGTTAACGCAAAGGATCTGTGTCGGATGTGTCAGCGATGATGATTCCATAACACGTTTCGCCGATATAATAACTGATGCTCGATTTTGCATTGATTCAAGTGCATCCTCTCAGCTCTACCTTCAGGATATGAAAACGAAACGCACGCTTCAGTACACGCAGGCAAATGAGCTAAAATTTGATTAAACACACTTAAACTGAACCGAACACCCTGGTACCTTGTTTGGAACCTCACAATCACTTATTTTCCCCCAGCTTTCCCTCTTTTCTTCCTAAACATTCCTGTGTTTGGCTACACCCTTCAAGGAGAAAGAAAGAAGGGCAAGAAAAATGAAGACCAGACGAGATTGAAGGAAGGTGGATTAGCTAAAGGAACATCCCTGCTCTAACAAAGGTCATTTCGCAGTCATGTACAGTTACAGACCGTCTGAGGGCTGGCAGATGTGCAGCAGGTAGAGGGGAGCAGGTCGCTCATTTATACGCCACAAATTTCACAAAAGCACATCAACAAAATATGTACCTTGAAGCACTTGATGTTCCTTCACTGGAGTTTCCTTGGGAAAGCCTTTTTCCTGACTCATTTAACCATCCAATTTTCCTTGGGGTAAAATGGACCCCAGTCAATGTTTATGAACACTGAAAACATTGTGAACGTACTTTTACAGCCAGATTTTTTTCCCCAGACTTCATGGACTAAACAGGAAATGAATAAAAAAAAATATATATATTTTATATTCTACACATATTCTATGCATAGGTGTCGAGGTGGTCATTTACACCCCACTCTATTGTTATATAAAACCATCATTCTGATCTTTTTTTGTTTTTTTTTTTTTGTTGCGTTAGCAAATATTGAGGGCACTTTCTCATTTATTTCTTATTCATTTGACAATAGTCCTGTAAAATCACTACTTGATGTACTAAGTGAGGATGGGAAGAGTCATGTTTTATTTACTGGGCTACATAGCAAAGGGAGAAACCAAATTCTATACAGAAGCAAAGTAGAGAAGGATGGGCAGAAAATATGTCTCACAGGATAAAAGTGACACCCTGTATCTGCCATCTTTGCAGAGCTCCCCCTGCAGTTCAGAGGAGAGTTGAAGTGACATGCAGTCAGATGGAGAAAACCTTTAATAAGACAAGGTGAAAGACCAAAGCCGCAGGCTAAGCGTAGCGGGAAACTCCGCAGACAGATGCAGACCTCGCAGGTTGTGTAAATAGCTCAGTCAGGTGCGCTGTTAGACACTCGTGTGTCACCCTGGGTGGCCTGTGATTGGTGCTGTGTGAGTCAAGCTTAGCGCACTGCAGCGAGGGTACGATAATCCACCTCTGATCCACCTGCTATTTTAGGCACCTGACCAGGACAGTGACAGATTCACACAGCACACACAGACTCACTGGGTTTTAGAATATTTACCCCTTACCTATGCACAGGGCAGCTCTACTATACCTGGTATAAGTCACCATCATGCAAACAGAGTAAGGAGCATATAGCTCAAGAATACATTTTCCAAGAATGTGGCTCTCTCCTTCTTTCATCCTCTCTTTCTCTCACTCACGCACATATAAAAACACCAATACACAAACCCACGCTCACACAAACATACAAATAAACAAACTTACATGTAAACACAAAGGCTAGAACAAACACCCCTACATCCATAAGCCAACTCACGCACACTTAACAAAAACACAGAAAGTCTTTCTTCTCTTTTGTGGGATAAAGCTGCCAGTCACAGTAATCACAAAAGCAAACATCAGAAATGCTTTTTATTTCCCGCAAGTAGGTAAGAAAAAGCTGGGAGCAGAAGAAGCGCAGAAGGGTCTGGATGTGCAGCCAACAGGTAGCATGCAGCCCCAGAGCCAAGCTTTGTACAAACCCACTGGTGACATCACCATGATATTACCAGCCCTGGTTTAACAGGCCTAGAGCTGCAGTCCTCTCCACCCAGCTTTGCTCCTCCCCTCCGCTCCCATTGGACAGAGAGGCTCCACACCACGCCCAGAGTTCCACTCCACACCAGCAGCTCTTATTGGACAGGACAGCCCAGTGCAAACAGAGCCTGTATCCATCATCATGCCTGGCTGCCCAAGACATCACAGACAGCAGGAAAACATCACCCAGCCATTTCCCCTCAGCCACAAACAACAGTCATCCCTGCCACCGACCTAATGTCACAAAACAGACTCACAAACGAGGACACATGAAAAAAATCCCTCATCCTTCAACCTACCCTGCAGCAAGACACCAAATATAGGTCATGAAAACAGAAACTTTGCGGGTTCAGATTTATCTGGCAGACAGTTTTATCCAAAGCGACTGAAAATAAGAGCGTATAAAAGGTCGTTGGAACATACAAAATGAAAGAAGAGCCGTACACATGTTCTCGGAAGTAGAGCCTTTCAAAATTCTCATCCTGTCAAAACGAGCGCGCTGAAACGAAAGGAAAAAGTACAATGATTCTATTATTGAAATAGATTTGAGTTCACACAGCCCTGGTGTCAAATCCAGAGGTGTCTAGCAGTGGTGCGACAGCAGACTCTCACACAGTGCAAATATAGGCCTAACACTCACACCCACGTGACAGGTGTAACACCAGGTGTAAATTTCTGCAGAGCCGTAAAGCATGTGATGCTTTCACCGGGAAACAGGCAGTCTGCTCAGTCTGCTTTTGTACTTTGCGCAGTGAATTTCGCGAGATGTAATGTAGAATGGCAAAAATTTGCCAAAGCAACCAAACAGCACAAACCGATAGCCTGGTACTACAGTCCACCCAGTATGCAAAGGTTCTAAATGAACAACACATGGGTGATTGATGAACAGTGTAATATGTAAAAACATCACATGTAATACCAACTGCGCAGCTGAGGAAAAATTGGCTAGAACCATGACATTCCTGTCAGAACGGGGGACAATAAGAGCTCTCAGGAGCCAGAGGGTAGGTCAACCACCCAAACCCCTCCTGCAGGGACTGTAACCCAGGGTTCATGCACAGGGACAACTGCCAGCGTCCTTTACGATTTAAAAATAAGGACGGAGTACCCTAGAAGTGGCTTATGGGGTCCTGAAGGCCAAGCAGGGGAGAAATCTGCCCTCTGTGAATTATTCCAAAATGTCTGATTTTAAGATAAGTTCAGTGAATCCTTCTCACTCACTCACTCAAAAAATGGTTTATTTGCTCAACAAGATATACATCTGATGTTGCTAAAGCATAGAAAGAATGTATGGTGTGTATATATAGCTGAATACATAAACACACTACAGATCAAGATATGCAGTATACAGTCGTGTAAGGCTAACCAAATACGCTGTCTAGCCCTCTCTCTATATCCCTCTCTGTAATGCACACACGAATGCGCATCAGCATGGCAGACTGATGAGACCAATGGCCCCCCTCACCATGGAAACGGGCTGATTTTCGTCCCTTCCTCTTTTCACCCGACCACACCTTCAGCCTGCTCGAGCTGTGACGCGTACGTTGCCATGGTTTCAATGCCACAGAGTGTGATGACAGTTTTATCTCGGTCAGGCTGTGCTGTCATTTTTTGTGTTCGAGTTGTAATTTTAAAATTTATCGTTCATCAGGGAATATCTCCTCAAATTTCGGTTTTAGGGTACGAATGTCCATTTTGAATTGAACAGGGTCCGTCTCCATGGTACCCAGACCTGATGGTGCACTTTGAATCACCGAGGGACGGGGGGGACTCTTCAGGTTCAGGTTCAGATTGTATGACGGCCGGTTTGTCGCCATAGTTTCTGAATACAAACACTGATTTCTGTAAGGACGAGACAGCACCTTCCTAGTTTCTTTTGTTCCTGACCTTCTGAAACACTGAACTTAGCGTGAAAGCAGGCCTTGTGCTAACATTTTTCCCAGGAGCACATGTAACCCTAGGTGAAAAATCAAGGAACACAACAATGCATCAGACAGCATTAGCAGATATTCTCCTAAATTATCTTTCCAGTCGGCACACATACAATTTTAATAACAAAGGGCATGTGCATGAGTGCTATGACACATCATGTTTATATACAGCGAAAAAAATAGCCTCTCCACAATTTCCCCTACCCCTGCGAGTTTTACAGTCTGAATGCTGGGTGTCAAACATGATAAGATAAGCTTATGGACAGGGCACAGAGTCCACACATTAGAGTAAGTAAATACTGAATATCTCACCCCATTAGCTCAGCATGGAAGTGACCACAGTGAATGCCATCAAACTCACTGAGATGAGGACTGCGGGGGCAGGGTTAGTTGCCAGGTTGCCAGGAAACCCAAATGACAGCATAATAATGATTCCAGACACTAGCAATTAATTTACAGCAGCATAATTATAATTAGGCTCAGCTCTTACAACCAAATGGAAGTAACATCAGTTTTCACCAGGAACTATGGCCTGGGAATTCATGGGTTTTCTTTTGTTATTTGAACTCAGAAATAAATGTTCTTGGCTGCTAATGAGACTTCAAAACAGTCGGGTAATGGGGACCTATTTTTCCATTTCAAGAAGAAAATACAACCTTGTTTCAAGTCATTCTTTGAAAGACAAATTTTCTTATCCAATTTGTAAATCACCTCCTTCACAATACTTTAATTTTATTTTGCGAAAAAAGTAACTGAAATTAAAAAAACAAACTAAATATAGGACCAAAAGACTTGAAGGGGTTGGCTTGTCGATTTTAGGGTAGCATTGAAGGGGGTCAGACAGCAAGACAGAAACCTGAACTGTCAGTGAGAATAGGGTAGAGATTAATAAAGTTGTCGTAAATTCTACATATTGCAGATCTGGAGAGTTCAACATTGAGTTGCTCTATTATGAAACATCAGGTGGGATAAACTCTGCCAAAGGCCAATTTAACAGAAATGATGTAGGTGGATCTACAGCAATGTTCACATTTTAAATCAAGAACTCCAGCTTAAATTTTCTGCTAAGATAAGCATCACTTGAAAGTGAAAAAAAGAAAAAGCAGGGACTTGGGTAATCAGCTGAGAAGGGAATAAAAGATGTCATGTGATGGTGGTGGTGATTACAATTATGGAGCGAGGTAGAGGAGGTGAGATCACAATCTTAACCTTGGGGGGGCATGATCACAGTAAAAATCCCAGAGTTAAGTTAACTCCAATAGAGTTGATGAGTCCATCCCGGCCATGTTGAACTCAAACTATTGGAGCTGAGTTAACACTAGAATTTTCACTGTGACACGCACAGCTTACAATTAGTATTAAGGAATGCTAGAACAAGGAACAGTGCTCAATATTCTCATATGAGTGAAAGGCAGAAACCTTGTTCTGTCTTGGCCCATCATAAACTGAAAAGCCAGTAGGTTGAGGGTCGTCATCTGCTGACTGGAGAGCAGCAAATTCCAGGTACAGTAAGTAAAAAAAAATTCACCCAAGAATTTCACTCTGATCTCCAGGACTTTCAAATTAACTCAACTCATCCACCATTTGGATGAACTCATTTGCGAAATCAGCTGGCTGACTACTTGGGTGGAACGGTCATGGCAAGACTTATTGTCTGGTCCTATGACTTTTCACCTCTAGACAGCAGTGATGGTGATGATACGAAAGGTCAGGAAAAGTGAGAGAACGAGCAGATTAGTTGCAGCAGGAAAGAAGCAGGAATAGAGGGAGACAGACTCTCTCATACAAACAAGCTGAGCAGAGTAACAGAGGGAGAGAGATCAATAGAGCACCCACAATGTGCATGTGACATGGTGCTCTGGGCGGTTATATATACCTCCCTACCATATGACCTCACCATAAAGACTGGAGACCTGGAAACACACCGTGGGCCTGAATTTCACACCCTCCCAGCGAGCCTGCGATGTAACTTTGTGTTTGCCTAAACCCACACGCAGGCGTCATACAGCCCGCTTCTTACACAACACAGATATTATTATATAGAGAAGACATTTCCAGACTGTGTGAGGCATTGAAATGTTCTGGCAATGTAATGTAAGCAGCAATGGATCAAACGAGCAGAATATCCACCTCATGCTGGTGTATTTACCACCTCAGAGGACCATTAGGGGATGAGGGTGATGTACAAGGCGATTGTAGTTTGCATGTCAAGCAGCAAAGACCATTGGTCACACTTTAGATGAAGTGTTGCTCATAAAGGCTTGATAGAGCATGTATGATGCCTTCATAAAGGAGACATAGTATCTTCATAAATCATACATAGGCAAATGTCATGCTTTGTAAAGGGTGAAATAACACATCATTATTCAGCAGGTGATGCCAGATGTGACAATGACAATGTCACTCAGCTGACAATGTCACCCTTTATAGCATTTAGCCACTAGCTAAGTGACACTGTCAGTTATATCACATCTGACATCACATGCTGAATAAGGATGTGTTATTTCACCCTTTGCAAAGCATGACATTTGCTTATGTATGATTTATGAAGACATGTCTCATTTATGAAGGCATCATACATGCTGTATGAAGCCTTTATAAGCAAGACTTTGTCTAAAGTAATCCCAAAATGATTATATCATGACATCTTGTCCTTTTTATGACTGTGTACTAGCATTGTGACCAAACCATTTCATTACAAACACCAAGCAGTCCCCTCATTCTATTACCCAGTGATTTGCTAGTTTAAAGGTGCTAAACCCCAATCCTGGCGGGCCACAGCGTCTCATCGTTTTTGGTGAGTTTCCACGCAAGTGATTAATTTAGGCCTCTAATTGGCTAAATAGTCCAAACATATTGCTTTCAAGGTATTTATTGGCCACTGATTGACTGAAGACCTCAAAAGCCTGCAGAAACGGCAGCCCTCCAAGGACTGGAGTCTGACGACCCTGTGATAGCGAGTTTTTGAAAGGTCACCTTTCTCTACAGAACAGTCTGTCACCACAGAATATGGATACCTTATCACTGTCCATTCTGTACCATACATACCTCAAATATCCAATCTTTTTAGTGTAGAATTGATGCAATTAAAGCATACACATAACTGACATAAGAGACCTTGTTCCAGTACGAACAGTTCTAGGTAACAAGTGCTTCCAGGGTCTACAAGTAGAGTTGATGTAGTTGTTACAAAGTGTAAAAATGCCGTACCTAGCACTGTGCTTAATGTCAGTGTTTTAGGCTCATAATGACACTTGTAATTTTTCCAGAAAATATTAACTTGCCTGAAGTCCAAAGTATAACACAACAATACCGGTTAAGATTCAACATCTAATTGGTTTTTACAGCAACAATACTGAATGCCTAACAAAAACAAACCCGGTGAAATTATTTAAGAGAAGCTGATGTATTTTAACCATGAAAAAAACACCAAGCAGAGAGCTCAGATCAGACTAGGAATGATTCCAGCAGTGTAATAAAATCGAACCCTTTCGACAAGAGGCTGACCAGCGCGAGACCGTCCCCCTTCCCACAGCTGGCTTGATATTCGGCCAGCGGTTGGCGGCAGGAAACAGCGTCCAGCGGATGGAAGAGCTTTTAGCTGGTCATGTGACCCTCTCAGCCAATGGCCAGGGTAGACGACGCCGGCTGCTCTTGCCTTGCGGCCAGAGCGGCTTCCTGTGGCTTGGCTTGTCGCTGTTTCTCTGGGTTTCCGTGGTCTGCGAGTGATGCCGAGTAAGAACGTGATTCTACAAAACCACACTTTAATTCTCTCAAGTGAACTGCGCATTTATCTACCCATAAAAAAAAAACCTCACATTTCACATTTGTCTAAAATAGATTTGTACCTTAGCTTTTCCTGCCGTGATAATTGAAGGGTAAAAATAAAACGTGCCATATTCCGCATCGTTTTTGGAGTAACTTCCTGCCGACAGTTCCGTGAGTGTGTGTGAACAAGGAAGGTTATCTGACAGCACCTCATGTCGAGTTAGCACGAGCGCCTCCGAGCTGTCATGAGCGCCTACGAGCTGTCACACCTATTACACACCAGTTTATGAGAGTGAGAAATACAGGCATCTGAGCCCCACATGAAAGGAAGGAGATGATATAGAATTGGATGAGAGAAAGTGGAAGAAAATGAACACATTTAAATGAGCACCTGCAGCTGTTTAACAGGTGCCACGCGCTCAGACAAGCATATGCACACATTAACAGGGGTCAGTACGCTGAGACTCATATTCAAAGTGCATTGTAATAATAAAAAAAAAAGCTCTGCACTCTGGAAATTATCCCAGATTAAACATGGGATTTGCAGGAGGACCCAGGACTATCGCAGGCATGGAGCAGCCAGCCTCTGAGATGTGAAATATATTTTGTGGAGATGGTTAGCGCCCGGCTGATGGGGGCTCCAGCCCGAATCTCTGCATGCTTTGCATGGAGAACACGTGGAGCTGCTCATTTCCCCAGCAATCCATCACTCCAACGGGCAATGGACCAATCAAGAATCACCGGGCCGACAATAGCTTCCAAAAACAACCATTCAATCCGTCTGGCTTGCAAACAGCTCCCAGAAGGATCCAGTCACATTGCTTTAACTTGTGGATCGCACCACCCACTGACCAGCTCATCATTTCATCTCCAGTTCATTTCATCTGCCTGAGGATCATTAGCTCAGGGTTAAAGGGCTGAGAAATGCTAATTTTCCACCCTCCCTTTACCTGGAAGCCAGATGTTACGCCAGTCTGGTCAGTCATTAGAGCTGACTGGATTTGGGACTGATGGCCAGAAATAATGATCCTTATTTTAATCTATCCAGTTCATTATTTCCTCTTGAACAGCAGAAAGAGGATGTTCCCTTTTCCACCTGCAGGGGGCGCATGGCTGACAATTGCATAGGGCTGCATGCTGGGGGAATATGCAAAGGCCAAGCGCATTCGGTAATAAGCTGTTTGCGCAAACAGGTGAGACAAAAAAAAAAGAGCGGCGGCAGCAGGAAGTGAAGCCAGCGAAGCCTTGTATTCAGGGACCCCAACAGTCGCGTCCCCTTCGTTACCTCAGAGATGGTCACCAGACCAGGCGCTCTGTTGTTGGTGTTGTAGGTCCAGGCTGTCAAAGCCCTGAGGTTCCCCTCCTCCCCACAGTGCTGGCAGCAGATCAAGCAGCCGATTGGGTAATTAGCCCCACTGCCAGGCCCAGCGCAGCCCCTTGCTGCCAGGCTGTGAAGGCACAGTGCTGGAGTGCAGCCAAGCTTCCCTCCACACCTCTGATGGCTACGGTGGAAAACACACTCCGCTGTGACCCAGGTCAGACACCTGCCCCGGCCACCCAGCCACTCCAAACACACCTCCAGCCTAGGACGCTTTTAAACACAGAGACGGCGAGAGCTGCTCGGCCAATGAGCCGACTGGAGCGGAGCCCACTCACATCAATAATCCAGCGATGAAAGACGGGAAGCAGGCCTGCAGAGATCACAGAAACTGCGCCCAGTTCAGGTGGCAGGCAGGCCTACGCTGGGCCTGAAGTCTGGTGTACGGGCAATGTGATTTTTGTCATACTGACAACTGTCTTCCATTGGCTGGGAATGGTTTAGCCTATCATTGTATTGACACTGTTTATCTTAATATATCAACACCCAATTTATTCACCAGAGGAGTCAAAAAATCACAAAAAAGTAGCCTCAAAAACATGTTCTCTAGCAGTTGTTTATTGAGAGGCCCTCTTTTCAAGGTGTATAACTGTCAGACAAAGAAACATTTTGCCTCACAAAGAACACTTGAACTAGGTAAGGTTCTTTTGTGGAATAAAACGGTTAGTTTTTAACCATTTTGTATGAGAGTTGACAGTATAATATGTTGGACGAGTCGTCTACCCATCTAGCCATATCTCCCGCAATGTCCATCTGTCATAGCATCATTGCAGTAGGCATGCATTCCATTCTCTACCGTTCTCGACCACACTCACTCATCGATTCTACCTACTTTCTTGTCTTGTTTACACCTCTCTCTCTCTCTCTCTCTCTCTCTCAACCATTCTCATACATTCTTTCTCCCTCTCCTTTTAAACAACAATGGGCTATTTTGGACTCATCATGACAGAGGCCCTTTAACCCTCCCTTCCTGGCCCGGCTCCGCTCAAGGTCCCGTCCGCTCACACAGTGGAAGCGAGCGCGCTCGCTGGACAGTTCAGCGGCGGGAAGTCTATTTATAGTGCGCACGGGGGACAGTAAAAGGTACCAAGCACAGCGACAGCGAGGAACAGAGATAGATGGACACCAAATCCAAATCGAGGTATAAACCACTGGAAGAAAAACATAGCGGGACAGTAGTTCAGAAAACACTACACTGAAGATGTGGAAATAGGTTCTGATAGGAGCTCAATGTTGAGACCTGGAAAGAGAGGGACAGGCTACAGTCTAGTGACCAAGTTGCGTCACTGTGCATCAAAGGAGTGGTGATGGTTTAAGCCCCAGTTTAGCCATCAGTGCAGCTGTTGAGCTCTTGAGCAAGGCCCTTGATACCATATTGCTCCATAAGAGATTGGCCTCTGCTTCGTCTAATTAACAGCAAGTTGCTTTGGATAAAACCATCAAATAAGTAACGGTAATGTACTTGTCAGAGACCTGGAAGGTGGTTTAAGCCCCAGTGTCACCGCAGTAAGATCACCGTGTAGTTGTCTGACCTCAAGGCAAGGGCCTTAGTCCCATCTTTCTAAAATGAGTAATGTCCTCCACTAGGTATGATTAATTGTCAGTCACTTAGGGTAAAAAAAAAGGCATCGGAAAGACAACTGTAACCATAACAGGGAGAGGAAAAGTCCGATGGAGACATTTTGTGGATGAGATGGGCGCACAAGAGCTCATAATCCAGGATCCAGCTCTGATTGGCTCTCACTGCAATCCCCCTCAGCGCAGCTGGCAGGGCTGTCTGGCTCTTTGCTACCAGCTCCTCGGCTGAAATGTGTCATATGAATTTTATTAGAAACTCAGTTACGCTGACTCATCGGCAAGACATACAAGCAAACTGAAAGCCTGAACAAGGAGCCTTCAAGGCTTTGAACAGAAAGCCTTTCAGCTTTCAAGTGGAAAAACACATTTTAGCTACTTAGCTACATGGTACTTTTGACACACCCGTCATTAGTCGTTTGGGTGGTTCAAAATAGATCCCTGGTGCTAACCAAAGCTATTCTTCACGATCAACGACACAGTTAGCTTAAAATATTTGAAATCTGTCATATTTCAGTGAATCGGTAAAGGGACATGGCCGTATTTTAATTTTATTGTGAACAGAGATCTTCGTAGAACTGTTTGGCAGACATACACATCCACATATGCATGCATACACAAATACATGTACTCACACATAAACAAACAAACATGTGCAAACGCATTAGCAAACACAGACACACATGCCCAGGCCCCGTGCTGTTGGCACACAGTGATGGAAAATTGATTTAGAACAGCTGCCGCAGGACACAATGTGGGGTGGCTACCAGTGCATTCATTAATAAAGAGAACAGAAGGCTACTAGCACACGATAAGCTAATCTCACGCGACCACATAGGCGACTTAGCAGATGTCCGCATAAAATAACTGCCAGGCAGTTACTCAAGTCCGTCAGAATAGTACAACACAAACTGCCCAAGCATGTAACCTATGAAAATCCCCCCCGTCCACATATATTAACTACTCTTAAGTAACATATTGGGGACACAGAGCGGAGCTTTCACCAGCCAAACTACTTGAGATGAGGAAAACCACAGACATTTGGTGGGAGCGACTGCAGTGGGCAGCATTTCTCTCCGGCCTGCAAGCCATTTGCGCCGAGGAGAACCACAAGTGATCTTTTGTCAGCCTGATTCAAATAACAACTTCAAGCGGTGTCACTATAACCTTCTGCTGAGTCATTAAATCATTTCCAACACTTCTTTGCCCACAGACCTGTGCACTGCACTCCGCTGGCCGTTCAGACTTACACACAGTCACACGCAGGCTGGATAAAGGCTTACAGACGCGAGAGACTGCGAGAGTTGCACATCTCCGACTCCACCCCATCCTCCAGCTCAGGGATTTCCGAGTCACAGTCCTCGAGCACTGAGAGCTGCGGTTTTTCCACCTTCCCTTTACCTGAGAGTCAGGTTTGATGACAGCCTGGCCAATGAATGGCAAGTGATGTTCACTTAATTGCCTGTAAGGAGAGAAAACCAGGGCAGGAAATGGACCCGAGGGCCAGATTTGGGAAGCCTCGCAACTTGCCTGATTTCTCTCTCTACGCTCCTTTTTCTCACCTGCCTTTCATACTCATGCCCCACCCCCTTTTCTCCAAATCCCCCCGACCAATCATCCACTCACTACCCACCTCTTCCCCCTCTCCCTCTCTTTGTGCCCCTCCCTTTATTTTCATATACTGCTGTAACATCACACTTTTCACACTTCTACTCATAATCCATTTATGTGCCCTCAAAAAAACAGCTCCACACACACTCCTACGGCTATCCTTCCACGGAGCGGCCAGTACAAAGACAGAGAGAGACGTGGCGCCCAAGTCGTCATTTGATACAACGCGACCCACCAATACCACTAGGTCTACAATCTTCTAGACTCAATCACCAAGCTTTTATTAGCTGAGAGACTGTCTGATTTTTACACAACTACTGAACTACAACTGTCTAGGTGCATTATGGGGACTGCAGTTAAAAATCTGTGCTGGACACTATGTTTTTGTTCAGACTTGGCTTGCCTCCCATCTACTACAGAGTGAAAAACCACTCAAACCCTCTGTGTTCTGCAAATGCTAAAAAGTCTCAGACTGCACCTCTATGTGAGTAATTATCCAGACTGCAGACCAGCTGTTATATGCCAGTATAAAAGACAATTAAAGAAGTGTTCCTACACTAGAAAATCAATCCTTTTTGGCTCCAACACCAAAGCAGACGTTAATACTTAGAGCCCTTTGCTGAAAGTCAGCCACCATGTGGAAATGATAGTGCAGTTTCCCACCAGAACAGGGGCACTGAATTCCCCACAGTGGAAAAGCACACAGTAATAACTCTTAGGCTGTAATAAAGGATGAGGGTAATTAACAAGGCCAGCATTGCAAATACACTTACAGGAGTCATTCCAGGGGAATAAGTCAACAGGTTGCTAATCTCTCATAGTGGTGTGTGCAAGTGCAAGTGCAAATGTGTGTGTGTGTGCGCGCGCGTGCGTGTGTGTGTGTGTGTGTGTGTGTGTGTGTGTTCAGGCTCTGTTCCGTGCCTCACCGCACACACTCCACCCCAGAACATCTCAACACTTTCTCAACAGCCTACATCTACTAATCCTACATCTACTCACTGGACCATCAATCTGAAATGTGTACAGATGACCAGGCCAGATGTGAGATGCTCATCCCCACCTGTAGGTGGGGGCCAGATTCCTTGCACAAAATGACCTCTGATGCCCTCCAAGCCCTGAAATTTTTGCTCCCAAAAAGCTATGTCTTTGAACATGACGAGGGCTTCCGCCGCCTTATTTGTGGTGCCGTTTTCTGAACGCTGAAACACTAAACCCCTTAAGCCGCACTGGATTCGGTTCATCAGACTGCTTAGCTGCATCTCCAGGCCTCAGCCCTGCTTCACCTCACTCAGTAACCCAGCTCCATTAACACCAGGCGTTCCACCAAACTCCGGGCACGGCGTTACTGTGTGCACTGTGCCACTTCAGCACAACCGCAGCGCGTACAAACAGGAAATCAACACAATTATCAAGAAAGACGGATCACACCATGGCCAAGATAGAAGGCTGCCACTCTAGGCTATTGCAAAGTGTTTAAGTTTCACAGAAGACGGGAAACAGCTTCTGAAACGGGTCACAAGGCTCACGTGTGAAGAAAATTTCACTCGATCACTCGACTGTCTTAACAAGTGTTAACTCTCCTAATTACTTTTAAGCTTGTATTTTTTTCCCCCTAAAGTAGAAATAATTAGCTTGTGTTAAGTTACGCTTTGCTTGACAAGTGAAATTTTCTCACTCCATCTGCAACCCTTAAAATAAGCCAAACTATCTCACTAAGTCAAATATTTTTTGTCGAATGAAACTCAAAAAATAATTAGCAACAGAAATAAGATTAAAACTCTATCTCTGAGTCAAAACTATTCGATAAGTTTGACTAATTTTTTTGTCGTTTGCAGGTCTCACGCACACTGTCACTCAGATATAAACACAAACACTGCATCTCCACTGATCTCCCCTCCTCTCTGACCTGACAGTTTTACACAAAACTCCAGCCCCACACTCCCCACACCAGCCCAAGCTCCCGCACAAAGCAACAGCAACTCTAACTCTGGTGTTTCGTGCGCGTGTGCCCGCAGATGGTCCGAGTCAGCACTGTGGTCCTCCAAGAGCTGATGACAGAGCTACTGTAAACTCGCTCAGTCCTATTCAATCTCGCACTGATCTGGTTTTCACTAAAGTTGTCATGCAATGCAGCACATCCCTCCCTCCATCCCTCTCTCTCTCCCCCTCCCTTTCTCCCTCACTCTATCTCTCCCTCACACATCTGTGTCTCCCTCTCCCACTCCCTCAGTCTCCCACTCTCACTTTCTCCCTCTCTCTCACTCTCTCATAGTCTGGAGAGAGAGGAAATCGCCCTATTCTATAAACAGAGGATGGTGAAGCACTAATATTTAGAGTTGGCCACAGCTTGCCAGTGTGCTGGTGATGTACTTGCTGAGGCACGTGTCACAAGAGAGTGATTCTGTCAGCTCGAATGCAGCACTTTCCAAGACAAGTCAGAATATCCTGTGGCCACCAATTTCTCATTTTCTGTGAATTCCATATAGGAGATGCCAAACAGTTTAACAGCAGACAGTGCTGGCTTTCAATTATTTCAAGCAAATAAGTTTTTAGCGAGACTCAAATTTTTTTTCTCATTAATATAACGATAAAAATTAATGTGAAAAATCAACACATAGAAACCTTCCCCACTCATTGAGTTTGTCTCCTTGTCAGCACATTTACAGTGAGCCATCCTACTTTCAGAGACAGAAACGCAAACAGACCACTTCCTGCTGTAGCCACAATTACACAGCCACAAAGAATTTGTAAATGCACCAGAAAAGTCTTTTTTTTTTTTCTGCAGGCATGACGAAGCAACAGAGAATGCAAAAAAAGAGAGTAGGCATGGAGGTGAGAGAGGCGAAGGAAGTGAATGTGAATGTGTTTTTACTCGTAAAAACAGACGTCTCCCCCCCAGCCCCCTTCCTTGCCTAACTCACTGGATGGACGGACAGACGGACAGACAGACAGGCACATAACAAAAGGCACCACTGCAGGACTTGAGTAGTACGTATGCAAAGTTTTGTTAAGATCACGCAAACGGTCTTGGAGTTATGCTCCAGACAAGAGCTGATGACATCCGGACGGACAGACGGACAGACAGGCACATACCAAAAGGCACCATTTCAGGACCTGAGTAGTAAGTATGCAAAGTTTCGTTAAGATCATGCAAATGGTTTTGGAGTTACGGTCCAGAAACAAAGTGGGAACGCCGACGTGAACGGGAACGGGAACCAAGCCTAAAACAATGTCTCCCCTCACCCTCCAGGGGGGGAGACATAATGAAAGACCAAGAGAATCCATTAGAATGAAAGAGAGAGTTTTAAAGGCAAAAGAATTAGAAGGGAATGAGAAAAAAGGGCAGGACATGGGGGGCCGGGTGAGAGGGAGGGACTGCAAGACCCAATGAAGACAATAACGACTCATCAGCAATGCTGATGATAAGCTAAAATAATCAGACATTGCCATACTCTGGGATAGTCTACACAGTGTTGCCAACTTGGCGACTTTCTCGCTAAATCTGGCAACTTTCCAAATCATCTTGGCGACTTTTTTTTGTCAAAAGCGACTAGCGACAAATCTAGCTACTTTTTCTGGTGTTATTGGAGACTTCTCTGGTGTTTTGGAGACTGACGTGAAAGCACGTTTTGTTCTGCAGTTACTGTCCTCAACGAGCAGCGGGTGCTGCCGTGAGCCCCTCCCCCACCCCAAAGCACTCACTCTTTAAACTATAGAATTTAAAGAGTACTGGAACTGCATCTACCCCCACAGCTCAACAAAATAAACCGCGTCTTCCTCCAAACCCCCCTGCCGCTAAACAAAATACACACTGACTCCCCCCCAGTCAGGGTGTTTAGCGACTTCTAGCGACTTTTAGGACAGCCAATAGTTACTTTCCTTACTGAGGAGTTGGCAACACTGAGTCTACAGTCTACAGCACTGGAGATGCTATGTCTGAGACCAGTAACCTCATTACAACTTGTGATTAAGTATGTAGCCAATCAGAGCAGATACAGGAGGGCAGCTGACCAATTGGAGACAGGCGGATTCAATAACAGCGTGTGAGTGACACGGCTGTGCCCTCCACGAGCTCACAGCAGTGTCCCTTGAAAAATGATCTTCTTTGGCCTTCAATGTTTCCAGCAGTGGGGAATCTGGGACAAACTCTAAATAGGCCAGAGCAACCCACTTTCACCGAGCGATAAATTAGAAGGCTGGCAGTAAAGTGATAAGAGAACAAGAAACCCATATGTGCTACAGATCTACCACCTTTTTGCCAGTAAACTGCACACGAGCAAAATCATGCAGGCCTCTCCTATTGTACAGGACTCAAGTCTGTAGTTCAAAACCTGTCAAAGGTCTCAAAGCTCATTGCCTCAGTGAGTTTACCGACTGACTCACCACTTACCACATGAAAGACATCATCTTCCCCACACTGAAAATAATGTAGCTTCCCAGGCTCGCAGGTACAAAAACTGAGCAAACACCATGCTCCCGTTGACAACATTCAAACATACTGTTTCAAGTCCCAGGAACGTCAAATTTCTCACTGTACCTTTTATATGACTGCATTGCTTTTAAATAATACAACACTGTGGAAAAAACCAAAACATAAAATCAAAATGAAAATGGCTGGGGTTCACGGCAGGGATGGCATCACATCAGTTTTCAGTTGGCGTCCCATAGCTGTACAGCAATAATTTTGGCCCTTGTCAAGACTACAAACGAAAGCAAAACTGTGCCACCTGGAAAAATGATAGACCACCGTAGACCACTGTAGTCATGACTACAGTATGAAGTCAGCTAACTGTACCATTACCCCAGTGCAGAAGTCACAAAGTAAACTCAAAACACAGGAGCTGATGATCTCGACCAAGACACAACAAAACTTGAGCTAAACACTGAAGCTATGTCCTGCTGCTACTGAAGCTCAACACACACTGATGAACACTCCAAGATGTGCAAATCATTGATGCTACGGATGCCTGTGGTTCGGCGAAACCAAGGACATACAAGCAAGGGGCTGATAAACTACGAAAACAGGGAATTTAAGATTGGCTCGATGCGCACAGCCATGGACCCACTTGCACACATCATCAACAGGTCTTGATCCAGCACTGACGCACCTGCATATTCAGCTGGCACACCAATCTTAACACAAAAACACCATTCTTACCTTCACTGGATGATCCAGAAAGGTCAATGATGACAAACACTTTCCCCTCTGGCTCTAGGTCAATCTGCAGGATCAACAGGGAAAAAGAGAAGAGAGTGATGTTAGAAAACTTAGTCTGAAGTGTTTTAAGTTTCACAGGCATTATGCATCTATCACTCCATTAACTAACCCGCTAATCGACGATCAGGGTCGGAGTGATTAACTTGGGGGGTAAGCAAAGACTCTATCCAGCATTCAATGGTCAAGAGGGGGGGAAATTCACTCACACCCTCAAGCAAACACAAGAGCAAGTAAAAAACACCACACAAAATTCATTTTCACTGCCTCCTCACTATGAGGCAACACTGCTACCCAATGCACTGCACCATATGAGCATATTGAGCCTTGGACCAAATACAGTATCTCAACGTCCCACAATGTCAATGTTTCACCGAAGCAATGATTGACATTCCACCCAAGAAGGCCTAGTAGACATCACCCTAGACCTAGCACGCTGTCATCCATGTAAAACATGATCCCGTGGCTTTGTCAGCGTAAGCAGAAGCAGAACGCTGCCCTGGACAAATAACTCATTGAATGGACGCTACATCAGTTCCCTTTCGAGGGTATTGATTTCATTGAGTCTGCTTGGACTGAGGCTGAAGCAATGGAGAGACCTTCGGCGGTGCTTTCAGAAGTTAATGAAAACTTAATAGGAGCTCTATTAAAAATGGATAACGAGAGGAAATGGCCAGGAGATGGGCATGCGTGTGGAACAGGGCCTGCTTTGACATGGAAGAAAAAAAAGCCATACGGGCTGAAGTGACCAAGCCGAGAGATGGCACAAGGTTTTGGCCATGTGAACTGACAGCAGATGTCACCCCCCGCCATCCCGTTTCCTGTGGGCACGAGGCTCCATCCCCAGCACCCACCCACATACATGATTAATTCCTCCACTGCCAGGTCAAAAGACACATTGGTGGCCAGGGTGGACCGAGCCTTCCTAAAGAATAGGGGAACTCCAATCAGAGAAGGCCACAGTGTCTGCAGGCTCTCCTGTCAATTAATGCCTGGAAATCAAGGTGTGTTGACTTATTAGCCGATTAATGAATTCAATTAATCACGCTGGTGTGGTAACGTACCAAAAAACCTGAAGAAAGTGCAGTCCTACAGGGCTGGGGTTGCCCATCCCTGCTCTAGATGAATGCCTGAGAAATTGGAATTTTCTCTCTCTTGCTATCTACAAGTTGTCGGTGCTGAGTGGGCACTGGGCTTGTGGGAACCCACGGAGTTTCCAGTCCGAGTAGCTTCCCGCCCACACTGCACTCCGGCAATCTGAGCCGCAATGGCGATCTCACAGCACCAACTGTGGGCTGGAGAGAATCAGGTGCTGTGTAGCTGCTAACCACTGCATCCTCACAGCAGTACTTCAGGGAGATGGCTAATAACATTAGAGAGAAAGAGAGAGGGAGATAGAAACAGGCACAGATGGACAGCGAAAGAGTGGAGGAGAGGAAGAGAGGTAGAGGGGGAGGGATGGGTTATGAGTGGGGCTGCTGAGTAGAATCCTGATATATATATAGGAAGAGTGGGTATTAGCGATTTTCTGTACATTCCCCAGCACAGATTATTTATCAGCACGGTTACAGATATTGGGCTTTGATTCAGAGGCTCAATCGATTTCTCTCACCCCACCATGGGGGAGACCAGTGAACTGAGCAAGGTGAGGCAGTTTCTGGTACCTGTGGCAGAGTTGTAGAGGCAAAAAAGTACAGATTTCACTCTGCACCACCTCCCAAGCCAAAGATGACTTCATAAAAACACAAACCAAGCTACTAAAACACAGAGGAGAAAGACATAGAGAAAGAGAAAGCAAGAGAGAGAGAGAGAGAGAGAGAGAGTATGAGTGGAGTCAAGCCAGTAGAATCCTAAGGAGCAACAATAACACCATTCAGCACATCTAACAGATAAAAACAACAGCTACTCATCAACTTCGTCCACGAGACCATTTGCGGCCTGAGCAGCAGACTCACAATAAATCTAAAGGCCTTTTTGGTCGGTAGGACTCAGGGGACACCCTTCCTCCTCATGACTTACTGCTCTTTTATTTGACTAAAGCCAGAGCCCATCATCCCTGTCTTTTTGTTCTAAAGCAATCTGGCAGCTGTAACGTATTCGAAGGTACAGTAGCAACAAAACCAACTGGGCTTTGATCCAACAACCCTCTCCTCCAGAGCATAATCAGCTCCTCCACACAGCCCGTCTTAATGCTTGCATGTTCTGCAGCCCCAAAAGCAAAGGAGAGATATGAGGTGGCTGTAAAAAGCATCTGCTTAAGAGGTAAGTGCCTTTTAACAAAGTTGTTTTGGGGGACGCAGGTTATTCCTGAAAGAGGTCACATAGAGGTCACAAGATTCACACATGAATAACAATTTTGTCGTGTTGGCAAGACTATTATGCCAATTTAGCAGTGACCTAAAACTACCATAAGGATTTTCTTACCACAGGGGTTTTCAACACCACATAAACATCATATCGTCGACTGCTTTGCCGCTAATTATGGAGCCACGGAGCTAGAGGATGACGGAAATGACTACGCACACACTCTCTCTAATAAAGTTTATACAAAAGGAATAAATTGCCGGTTTGCCAACTCGATTGATTTTGAAATTGCATCGATATTGCTGAAAGAGCTTGAATGGCAACATAAAATTTCGTATTAAACAAGCAGAGCTCTTCGTCAGCAATTCATCTCACTTTAAAGAGCATTACCTGATACATCGCGGCACTCGATACAGTACTGCACTAAATGTCGAGCTAATATACGCAACATTTGTTGCTGAGCAAATTTTTCCTCTATGTAGATCTTTTCAGGGTGCTACAGTTCTTTGATTTTAGAAGCATTTCTCCTGAATGTGAGCCAAAATGACAAATTATTCATTAACACCTCGATTTATGTGGATACATAACTGCAGTGACACATTTGTCAACTTAGAAGCAAATGTTAGTGTACAGCTGCGTGTTGAGCGAAGGGTGAGCTGGGAGCCTGTCTAACAGCAGCGCATGAGATCAGGTCTGCCAGCGAGGTGGAAATAAGACAGCGATAATCAGCCCGAAATTGAGAATTCGGTCACAGCTGTGAAGACAGCGTGGTTTCAGACCGGTGCCAGCAGAGATGAGGAGCTGAAGAGCAAGTGCTGGTGTATTCATCTGAGAGGGTCTGCTGTCAGGCCGACTGTGCTGGTTTAACACCATCGCCCCCCGCTGGCACGGCTGACTCACTTCTCCTGCCACAAATACGAATTGGGGCACTCTGCCTACCAGCAGGGGGGTAAAATCCATATTTAGACAGCAAAAAAGACAGCCCAAAGCCCTAATTTAGTTCCAATTGCCATTTGCAACTTAACACAATCCTTCAGATTTAAGAATAAATTGGTGAAATGATTTGGCTAAGTTCATGCAGCAAAATTTCTACTTTCTTGCGCCTGGACTTCAAAGGCCTGCGCACCAAACGACAATGCAGGAGATGAGAAATGATGTCACAGGTCATGGGAGCCAGGTCAGTTGAAGGTCACGGGTGGAGTGCAGAGTCACAGTCATAACAAGGTAAATAAACACTCAGTTATAACAATAGCAAAAGCTTTCAGTTCATTTTTCTGGAGGGTATCAGTATAGCACAGAGCTGATACACCCCAAAGCAAAGGCACTTAACCTGAATTGTTTCAGTAAAAATATCCAGCTGCACAAACTGATTGTAAAATGTAATCTGCGTAAGAGCCTCTGGAAAAAAAAAAAACATCAGCTAAATGCCGCAATTTAACTGATGACAGAATTATTGTTAGAAGTACTTCAAGTCCGATTAATGATGAAACTCTCAGTATTATTGGGCATTCGAAGAACAGACCCCTTCACAATATTGCATACCTTCACACCTATTGTCCATTATATTTCAGACTTCAAAGGGAATTGTTTATTTCCTGCCACACAAAACCATAAGTAGATAAATTAATATTTAACCGCACAGCATAGGCCTACCAGGGAAAATAATACATTAGCAGCCCTGCTCAAAATTGCACTTGAAATGCATCCAATATACTGTCAGTTTGACATTCTTAATGAGCATGAATGCCTCACAACATTCACCTTCACATGGACAACGGAACTGAGCACCGAGTCACCACATGAATCATTCTCCGCATTCATCATGGGAAGCAACTAAAATTAACCACGTGAGGCTCAAAACTTGTCAAAAAAAAGCTCACTGGACAGATAATAGAAGCAAAATGAATCAACTGAAAAATAGAGGAAAGAAGCAAAGATGAAGCACACATATCAGCTTTCCTTTGCTCAAGAATCTCCCCTAATCTCCCAGGTAACCAGAAAAGTTAAGGGCTTCAACTGCGGTCAGCTGTAAGACTTCATGACTATACACAGAAGACCAGCTGGAGAAGGGAGGGAGCGCTGTAAAAACCAAGATATAAGTCATGTATATTAATATTATATTTAGACATAAAATCATTTTCTACTGCTTCTCTGCTAAATAAAACAAAAAATATTGCGAATGAGGTGGGACAGTTTGACCCATTTCAAGACTTACTCATTCCAGGAATAAAACACTTGCTGGGACAGAAATTAGAAAGAGGGAGGGAGGAAGGCTTGCATTTGGCAGTTTGGCTTATCTTCTTGCCGACTGTATATTCTCGCATCGCACCTCACATTTTCATGGTAATAACTCCGGCCTCCCACCCTGTACAGCTAACCACCAGACTGACAGAGCGGAGGGAGAGAAGCATGGGGGCGGGGGGTGACCTCCCCAAACCAATCATCCCTAGGCTCTGTTGCTGGGCAGAAACCATTACTGACAAAATGGCAGTGTTGTGCATCGACCCGCAACACCATCCGCGGTTTTCTCTGCGTCCTCTGGCTTCCTGTCAAAAGGGCGCCCACATGCCACAGTGGGAAGGTGGGAAAGAGAACCCAGCAGGCAGGGCGAGGATGCTGTACTCTGGATGGGCGCCAACTGGACAGGGCATGCGGTGGACTGTTCTAGAAGAAGAGGGAAGGTGCGAGGCGGGCGGCGAACGACGCCTGCCAGGCGCGAGCGACAGGGGATCAAGGGAATCGTTAGCACCTGTCAGGCGCCTCCCATGAGGGACACCTGTCCTAACTGGCACACACAGTGCTCCAGTGGGCGAGACCTCACTTCACACAGTCCAATAGAAGATGAAGACCATAACCTGAATCCAGGAATATACATGGCACAAACCAAAACATAATCCAGCCACAACAAGAATTTTGTTTATAAAACACTGAAGACATAGATTAAAATATTGCCACTGAGAAAACTTCACTTGTCGAGCAACTGAAATGATCCCAAATTTACTGAAAACATGCTGAGGTTTTGCACTTGGACTAAAATGCTTGTTAGGATAGGGATTAATTGCAGTGTAGATGCCATTTCACAAACTGCAACTATAGACACCCAGCCCTACTGACAAGTTTACATGTCTTGCTACATACCAGACATTAACGTGATTGAACTGTCATGAGTCCAGGTGAGGCTAAGAGAGGGAAAGACGTGATTGTTGAGTGGGGGTTTGTAGTGAGGGGAGGGTTTACTTGTCCTCATAGGTAACGGGATTGAAAGAGCAGAATAGACTTGCATTATGCAGCGCAGATTAATCACATTCCCTAGATTCTTCCCCGGCACAATCTACAATATTTCTAAAAAGAGGCTTAGCTCCTGAAGGTGATTCAGAATCATTATGAAGGCTTGTTCTCTTCACACAGAAACAGAGAAATAAGAGGGACATTCAATGTAACTGGAATCAATTCTTCGAACAAAAAAAATTAATTGCACAAAAAAGAAAACAGAAAAAACTATGTAAACAACAACGCAGCATATTATGGGTTATGTGATCAGATATCAACGTCCCAGATACAGATACAAATGTGCGAGCAAATTCACTCGCGCAAGCCAACATAAATCACACATACATATTTAAATTCATGGGTGAAAACAAAGCATTGCGCCAAAATACTGCACTGTACTCATCAAATCATTGTCAGTGGCACAACAGGCAGCGAATTCATGGCTGTGAGAAAGTGCTTGCAAGCTATTCTCTAGTGTGTTAGCGTTTTCAATAGTGTGTGAGTCACAGAGTCATTTCCTGCGCAATATGATCACAATCTGTTCGTTGAGACGCACGCTCCAGCCCGCGGTACGAGCGTTGGCGCTACCGTCTGCAGGAGTGCCACATGGCAGAAAAAAGCCCTCAGATGATTGGAACTCTTCCTGGTTTTGTTCGCCATTGACGTATCAGCCAGTCAGAAAGGTGCAGAGAGTCAACGAGTGCATCTAAAGATGAAAGGTGGCGATTTCTAACGGTAGTTCCGCTCCTTGAATTTTTTTCTCAGAGATCAGCAGCTGATAACATAAGTGCCGAATTTACATCATAAGCTGCCAACCTCAAGGAGCATGCATTATAATGCTAATTTTTAACTTTGAGGATCTGTACAGTGAGATAAACAAGGGATAAAATCTGGTCAATTCAGGACATTTACTTTTCCAAACCATGTACTTAACAACTGGACTCCAATTTATAGACTTTTCCTTAAGGCCCTGAAACCCAACTCCAAGACATAATATCCATGTGGTAAAAAAATAAAGAGCTGACTATGAACAATCCGTACAATAGATGTAAGGCCACTTATACAGGAATAGATTAAGTGCAGTCCTTCAATAAATTCAATTTTGAATGGACATTGTCTTTGCAAAATGAAATTTAGTCCAGGACTGAGCATAATCTATTTATGTGAAAATGGCCTGCAGAATTACAGAATAAAGTTTGAATAGACCAGGAATAGAAACACTCCCTCTGCCACGAGGGGCAGCGATAGGTGCGGAGGACTCTCCCAGTAGGCCAGTTTCCATGCTAATCACAGGAAGGCTGCCCTCTGACCCCTCCCCCCTCTTTCCCGCGCCCGAGTTCAGGTGATGATGTCATCTGGAATGCTGACTGAGTGGCGACGTGTTTGCTATCCCACTGCCTGACCCCTGTGACTCCTGCCCGTCTTTCCTGTGATGTCGCAAGCTTCCGCTCGACTGCCGCTCTCGAATTCTCACAGGTGCCCCGGCCGCTAAATATAGCCGAAGGAAGGAAGAGCCTGCGTGCGCTTGTGAGTGTGTGTGCACGTGTGTGTGTGTGTGTGTGTGTGTGAGAGAGAGAGAGAGAGGGAGAGAGAGAGAGAGAACTAGAGTCTCAATATTGATGCACATAATGGTTAGAAGTGAGCATACAAGTGTACTCATCTGAGGCAGCATGTAAGGTATGCGTACTGTATATTAAACACTGGTGCAACTAAAGCGCTGCACGTCCAGTAGCACGCGAGGATGTGGCTCTTTTTGAAACACCTCAGCTCCTTGACCTTTGACACCAAATGCCTAGACCACGTCAGCAAAGCGACCAATAAGGAAAAGTTAGTGCAAACTGGTATAAACCGAACAATGCCTCAACCAAGGTCGACATATAAACGGTCGATGTTTCAGCAAATATGGACAAAACATCGGTCAAAATCTGAGCCTTATGCACGAAGGTAAAACAATGGCATAGGCCAAGTACTGACCCTTCACACAGTCACATAGACATTACGAGAATAATGTGCGTACAATATAAACTGCTCTAAACTGAAAATATAAACAGAACTAAACATGTCAAATAATAAAAAAAATATGTTCAACAGGTCTCTGCCGTTTTGCACGGCAACAAAGACAGAGAAGCAGACCCTGCAATAAGACCAGGTGCCAACTGGGTGGAATTATGCGATACATCCCATAACGCTGGGGGCCCTGATGGGGGAGAAGAGCCAGCCATGGTTTCTGCGCACACCCCAGCCCAAGCTCCTCTCTTTCCTTCTTACTCCCTTTCTCCTTCCATCCCTCTCTCACTCTCACGCACTCCACCCCATCCCTCTCTCATACAGGGCAAGAACCAAAAAAAAAAAAGCCAGACTGCAGAAGTATATCAAGCCTCATGTTTAGATATGAAATCTTATTCCTGGTACTTGTTAGCTGTAGCTCAGACAAGAGTTGCCAATGAGGTGAGATATTTTGACACATTTTCAAGATTTTGAAATGGGGTAAGAATAATTCACTAGTCACACAAACAGTAACTTGAAACAAGCAGAAATTCTTGAGCAGAAAAGAACTACAAAAGATTTTGAAGATGCAGTAAGATTTTCGTATGGCAAGGACAGAGGTTGTTTCCCCCTCACAGGTCTGATACTTTGCAAACCCCCGCCCCCCCACCCCTGACTCCATTAGTGTAGAGAGGGTCTGGCTGGCAGCGCAGAGAGCACCCCCCCATGCTAAGCTCACTTACAGACAAGCTCTTTATCTACCTGCCACGGGCCCTTGAAACTCTTCTGCCAGACCTGATTTATACAGACCCACAGACTCAATACAGTAAGCGTTTCAGAGAACGCTCTGTTCCCACTCTCCCTCTCTCCTCCTCTCTCTCTCTCTGTCTCTCTCCCTCTACCCCTCTCTCAGGTAACTCGTATGACGGAATGCCATTTTGCTTTTCGCGGGCTGTCCAAATTTCTCCGAGGCAAAGGCTCTCGATAAATTCCAAATGGCAGTGCTTTGTAAACAATGGAGGATCGAACAGAGGGTACGCAGCACGAGGGGACCAGAAGTCCTGGTCTGTGTGTGTACATTTGTGTTTTTGAGTGCACGTGCGAGCAAGAGTGTGTCTGCGCAAGTGTGTTTGGTGAGAGATCTGAACTTTGGGACCCAGCTGGGGGTATGAGTACCAGATGTTCTCCCATTACATTGCATTTATTATGTAGATTCTTCTATCGGACTCAATGCACAATCAGCATACATCTAAGATCAATGGAAGGAATGCAGACCGCAGGTCAGATCCGTATAGTAAAATTCTTATAAAGTATCACTATCAACCATCAAGAAATTCAAGTCTAGTTCACACAGTAAGCATAGGGTGAGTCACTAAAGTTATGAGAAGTCATAAGTAGAAGTAAGGCATAATTAAAAGAGCTATGGTAAAGTCCTGCAACATTAAGTAGAAGGAAGAAGTGCAACATGAAAGGGTTAATTGGAGATTTAAGAGCAACGTGAAAGCGCTAGAAGATAAAGATGCAAGTGACGTATGTGATACTACACTGGGAAAACCCCTGCAGAGGAGAGGTTTGAGTAAGTCAGGGTGTGTTTAAGTCGAAAGACAGCAGAAAATGGGCAGCACCCTATCAGCTCATGCACGGATGGGGGGTTGCATTACTGCTGAGGGTTAATCTGTGTGGCAGTGTCATAAGCCGCTGGGACACCACTGCCCGGCTTGTTACTGAGCGGGGAGGAGCTGTTATGCAATGCCCCCGCCAGAAGTGCCCCAGCCCTGGCCCTGATGGCGATAAGGCCCCGTCCAGCATCGCGGTACGATCTGCAGGCAGTGCGACAGATGGCGGGAGGATATATGCCAGAGACGCATGCTGCTTCGGTGCAGATCTGGGCTCTATCCACTCCCCTGATGTTTTCACTGTCAACACAGGCTGGCTCTCTCAGATGGAAGATTCAGCAAGATTTACCTGCTTTGGCAAAATCAGTTCCCAAAATAAGATCCAGCCATTTTAAAGAGATGGGGTAATTTTACAGTTCTAGTTGTGTGAACTGAAGTGTTTGTTGAACATCTCACTCACAAGGAAGGAGAGAAAAGACATGCAAGTAAGCACCACCAGTTTTGTGACAAGATAAACTAAAGTATGAGTTGGTGAGCAACATCTGTGCTCTGCTGAATTTGAACGAGAGCGAGAGTGAGAGTGAGAGAGAAAGAGAGGGGGAGAGAGTGTGATGGGGGAGGGAAAGATGTGTTCGTACAGCATTATTAATCCGGTCACTGCGAGTGCATCCCCTTGTGGTTGGCAGCACATGACCTGTGTGATAGGGGGGCGATTGAGGTTTTTTTTTTTAAAGGTGGTTTTACAGAGACAGATGACGAGACACATTGTGGGGATATTCGATAAGACAGAGCACTTAGAAACTTGGCTCCAGCACTGAAGGTCAATTCTCTGACCCCTCTCCAATGGAGCACTTCGATTTATCCGCCTCACTTCCCGCTGAGGTGAACCGAGGTATTTTAACAAGTGTTTCTTTGTTTTTATCATTTCTCGTAATAACATGTAAAATCCAATTTTTTCATCCGGACAATATGGCTCGCATTGATATGCTGTTAACTTAACAATTTTCATTCTTTGGTGTATCTTGAAATGAGTAAGAATATTTCACCTCAGTGGCAATATTTGAGTCTTAAACTTGTTAATATTTTAATTAAGAGGCGATAGAAATTAAATTTTCTTCAGTCCCAAATATAGGATTGAAAAACTGACAACAAATTTTTATGGTTTACCGTAGCATAGCCGGATGTCGACTAGGCTGCAGCAATACACTGCACCAAATGTGCAAAATGCAACCTCTGCATCAAACACAAACACAAACACAAACACATACAACTGCCAGCCCACACGCGTACGGCTTCCATGTGCTAACGCAGGGAGCAAATTAAATCGCTTCTGTTAATTCAATTCAATCACCTCGGCCTCATCCGGCACCTACTCCCTCAGGTGGGGCGGATAAATCCCATCATTCCAATGGGCGCATCTCGCACACAGGGGCAAGGGGCAGGGACAAGGGGAGGTGCCTCCCAGCATGCATTTCTGAAAGCGAAGCATTCAAAGCAAAACTACTCCACACCCCCGCCACCTCCACCACCACCAGTACCCTCAGCCACACCGGAAGAATTAAAATGGTTTATGGCTACATATATAACAGCCATCTCTAAAAATGAACCGAAGGGATAAAAAGCTCAAGTCCCAGCCTGCTTTACCAATCCCCTCTGAAGTCCAGTGCCAATTTTACCAAACTGTGCTGGTCCTTACTGGATCATAACAGACCGCCAAACCCACCAAGACACCAAGGAACCCCTGACCATATAAAGCTGTTCAGCTTTTGCCATGATTCTGGTCAACTGCATAAGAGTGAACTTGCAACAGGGGGTCAATTATTTTAATTATTGTAGAAGTAGTCTTACATGTAGTAATGGTAGTCATAGTAGCAGCAGTAATATTAACCCTTAAATGACCCCTGTGACAAATCTGTCACACAATTTTGGGGGCTGTCAAAACCACTGACCCCACATAAATTTTGCAACCTAAGGCCCATAGTGACATATTTAGACCATCAGTGCTGCCATCTGATGCATAAAAGTGGAACTGACACTACACTGGCTGCACCAGCTAACCTTTCCAACATGGCCGCCCCCATGGTGGAATCCACACGATAGATCAGCAGCCATTCATCACAGGATAAAGTAGACAAACAGGTAAGCTAATGAAAAATAAGCTATGCCTAATACGTCAACTACCAAAACAATGATGGACAACAGTTCTCTTCATATCCTAGAAACTCAGAGTGACATATATGTCACAAAACTAAAATGAGGTCAAAGGTCACCAAAAATTAAAAATTGCTATCGGGTTGTTATTAGCCCTTCCCCAGGACATATTAACAGAATACGTAGATTTTTCTTTCAACTTTTACTATAGTTGGGCATTTAAGGGTTAATGGTAATAATAATAATAGTGTGACAGAAGCAACAAAAACAATAATAGTCCTAATACTAATACTAATAATACTAATAATAATAATAATAATAATAATAATAATATGAGCACTGGAGGAAGCACAGAAGGGGCGGAGTCACAGTAAACAGCAGTACTGCCATAGGCCCTTAGAGAGCACAGTAAAGAAGCTAAGCTCGATCCATCAGTCACTTGTTAATAAGAGGCACCGGGACACTCTGAAGGGTCCTTAAAAGCGGTGCCTGAACGTCCCTCTCTCTGTCTTTCTCTCTGTGCAGAGAGCTAGTGTTTACCCCTGTTATATACAGAACGATACAGAGAGAGAGAGAGAGAGAGAAAGATTGAGAGAGAGAGAGAGAAAGAGATGCGGAGGTTGAGGTCCTTCTGGGAGAACACAGAGCGTATTGTATATTATCGCCAGGGGCAGCGGCGGTAAAGTGGACACCCGCTGGCACGAAGTAGCACAGGAGTGACATTGAGCAGCCTGTCCTGGAGTTTGAGCACGGCCGCTAAAGCAGGGGGAAAAAAAACCTGCCTTAAAAGAGCCTGTGTTACACAACCTGGCAACCACACAACCTCAAGCACTGCCCTGAGCAATCAGCACGGGGGACACAAGGAGAGCCCTGAGTCCGTACGCTCTCAGAAAATATGGGTTCTTTGGCCTGCGCCCCAAGAGGAGCCTCCTAAATTTAGTTATGAAAAATATTATAGATGCTCCCAGACAAGACCTTTCTGCCGGACTAAAAACCCTTGAAGTAAATATGGTCTGTCGATGGAATCACAGGGTTATTTTGAAAACAATTTCTCTGAGAATGTACAGCACATTCCTTACATGCCATTAACCAGAGATGAGACAGTAAGAGAGAGAAAGAGAGAGAGTAATGGAGAGGGTGAGAGTGTATGGGGTGCTTGCATGAAGAAAACAGCATGACTAATTAATGAAATTGCCTTTAAGCATTTACTGCAGAGGTATGTGGGATGCACAACAGAAAGCTGTAGAAGAAGAAATGATGAAAACCAGGGACTGTGGGACAGAGAGGAGCACCTTTTCCCGAGGTGAAAAAGTCACGTCATTACGTTACTGCCTCCCTGCAATGCATGAGGTGCGACTAAAGTGTGATGCACGATGTGCTGATTAGTGTGGCCAATCAGGCCGAATATTCACTGGGGAAGGCTTGAGCAAAATCTTTATTCTCTATACCATCTCTGGCTTGAAGTTAAAATGGTAAGAAAGAAAGATCCAGAAGGAGGACAAGTTGTTTTTATGGCATTTGCAAAAACCACTGAGTATCAGAGTATCACCGCAAAAATACCTTCCTTTGGCAGCATTTTAGTCATGTAAGAAGACTACAAATGTTTCAATTGTCTGACAGTAGAAAATATTAGCTTGTTTTAAGCCAATGTTCACTTGCTCAGTGAAATTTCCTGATACCATTTGTAAATCGAGGAATGAGTCACACCACATGAGCAATATTTTTTACTGACTGAGCAGAAAAAAAAACAAAATATAATATGATTTTTTTTAAAGTATAATATAATACAAAAATACCCTCTTGAGGCCGAGTAATTTTTTTGCGTTTTGTTTTGCAGTAAATTCTGCAGCACCTGCTCTGGGCTGAAGGTCTAACTCTAGGTTTCACTCGACAGTATACCCATCGTGGTCAGCAGCTTTCAAAGTGCTCCCTGTAGAGCGGTCCAGCGTGCTCCGGCCGGGGGGGTGTGGGGGTGGGGAGAGTGGGCAGGGAAAGGGAGGTGCCCCGTCTAACCAACCGTTCCACCCCAAGCCCCGGGAATTCCCTCACCCAGGGAAATCCAGGAATGTGATGCTAATCTGAACCCCGCTGGAAAAAGAGGGGGCGGGGAGACGGCTCTGCGCTGTTCTATGGGAGCTCAGCAGCAGGAGGAGGAGGGATTCCTGCACTACAAAGCCGCCACAGAAGGAGGGACGCATGGCCTCTCACACGTACACTCGGCACAAAACACAGAGGCTGCGCTGTCCCTCCACAGTACAAACAGTCTTCTTCCAAGAAAAGAGGCAGCAAACATTTCTATTAATCGCTCCTGCTGCTGGGACTCCTGTCTATGAAATCCCAAGCACTTCCACAAAACCCCAATCCCTGCCTGTAGAGACGACTACATCAGCTACAGGCCCTTCCTCATTGGCTGACAGGGATCTAATTGCCCAGTGTAGCTCTGCTGCAGCGTTATCTCAGAGAGAGCGGACCGAACAGAACTTGAACCTGGGAATCCTGGGGATGACTTGAAAATAGGTGCATTGAACTTGAAGTACAAGAGAAGACAGAAAAATAAAATGTTCACAGCTTCCTGTATTAAGGATGACTGTGGACATTGATTACATAAAAATATGGAAATATCAGTGAGACAAATCAGCAGGCGTGAGGATAGGATGGCAGTGAGAGGAAGAGAAAGAGAATAGAGGCAGAAAGAGAGGGAGAAAAAAGACAGAGCAGAGGAGAGGGATGGAGAAAGGAGACCACAAATAAGACTTAAAGATGTCCTCTCAGACAGAAGAGGACGCATAAAGGACTCCTTTCATGACGGAGTCTTTTATTTTCTCCAGATGAACAACGCTCGCTCAGAGAACAGACTGGGCACCAGTTACAGACCTCCGCCTTCTGACAGACCCCAAAGCCTCCCGCTGAGTTACAGCACACTTTACTGATTCCGCAGCGATTTTAGTCCACAGTCCGATAGGTTATGTAGACTATTGTCTTGTCCAGCGCTGTCCAGGCATGCAGGCGGCTGCCACCATTTCACAGGGCTGTATCTCAGAAACTACTGAGGCTATCGCTTCCATATGGGAGACAGCTGGAGCCGCCTTGATATTAGGCTCAAATTAAACCATTTACTGCATGGTTGTGCCTTTTAAGACCAATTAAGAATCATGACCTTTGACCTTGGCACAGTGACCTTGAAAGTAAAATGTCTATTCAAATATTCATCTTAGTGCTTCATTTTAATGAAGATGCATGCTCTTGGGAGGCCATGAAGCCAAATGTCATGATTCTTGGGCCAAATTTGAGTTTTAATCTTGCGACAATTGCCTCAACCTCAAAATTTGTTTCTGGAGCGTACCTCAGAAACTATTAAAACGACAGTCGCAGTCTTGATGTGAGGCTCAATTTGCTCCATAAGTCTGCCTTTTGAAGGTTATGACCTGGGCACAGTGACCTTGAAATAAGAACAATTTGCCCTGTTAATAAATCCTCAGCTCCGCAAGTCCCTTAATCATACGTTCACAGTTTGCAAAGTACTGCGGACTACTGTCCTCTGCTGGCGGCCATTTTTAAATTTAACTTTGTGTTGGACTATATAAAGAGAAAGGTGTGCAAGTATTTGGACAGAGACGCCGTTTTAGGTAGCTGCTGTTCTCACCTTTCGGTCACTTCTTCAAAGCAAAATTAAACCTGCCAGTCCACACAGGTACGTACATTCACACAGAGTGCTTGTATAGGAATTACAGCTCATTAAAATCCTGCCACATTCAAAATGCTAACACATTTCAGTGCATTCTGTGAGGACAGGTCGATTGATTTTTTTACCACAGCAGGGCAGAGGAGGACACCATAGCTGCGAGTGACCCATTCGTGTCCCGCATTGATTTCGCACTCATTTGTCTGCAGGACAATGGAGAGACGGGCTCTGATGGCTGAACCCCAGGTGACGGTGCTGATATCCGCAGACATGGCAGCCCACTTTCCCGAATCGTTTGTCATGTAAAACACATTAACCCTTAGAGGGCTAAATGCAGCTATAGTTGCTCAATGATGGACAATGTAAGATACGAAAATCAAAGCTGTTGAAAACCTATCATGTGGCGACTTGTTTAAAAGAGCTCCCGTAGGAGCTCTTTTAAGGAAGTTGCCACGTGATAGGTTTTCAACAGCAGAAGATAATTAAATATATATATTTATATATTTATTTCAGCGCTCTACACGTTAAAAGGCACCAAATGAAAAGTCACTTACTTCGATGACCCAGATGGGACGTGATCAAAAAAGCGACCTATTGCACTGCGCAAAAGCCATCTGGAGGGGGAGTGGAGGGGGGTTAGAAAGTAGAATGCAATAGCTGCAATGGACATGTAGCCTAGCTAATGGAAACATGCAAAGTCTACGAGTCGGAGATCGGACAACCATAGAGTTTAACCCCCTGCTTTGAAAATCAAGGTCCTGAAGGGTTGAGAAGTAGATTTCTGCCTCCCCTTTACCTGGGAGAGAGGTGTGAAGGCAGTCTGTCCAAACAGTAACACTATCACTACATACATCGCATTAATATTATTATACATAATATAACATATAACATATTAAGCTATGCCTCTTCTCACTCCTTTTTGAATGTGTCATTTATTTTCTGTTTTTCTGTGTTTTATTATTATTTTGCCTCCTCAATTTTCATTTCTATATTATGTTGTGCAAAGAATTTATTTAGTAGAAATCAGGAAGCCTTGTACTATTTGTATATTCGGAATAAAAAAGAAAAAAAAAAAACATCTCTGTTGTATTAGTGAGGACCCGGTCATCAACACGATTCTTCCCAGAAAAACCCTCAACTAATCACACACCTCCAGGAACAGAAGCACTGATTTTAATAAATGGCATGGCATGTTTTCTCCTCCGCTATAGGAGTTTGCATGCCGTTACATAACGTCACTCAGACGCAGTGGAACGGGAACATCTGAGCCAGAGACGGAGAGAGGAGAGAAAGGGAGAGGGAATTAAATCCGGGATAAGCTGCAGGGCGACGGCTGATCCTCTTACGCCACAGATACACGACTCACTCTCAGCGCTGCTTCTGAGAATCTGTCCCCGTTCAGCCCCATTTCCACCCCACCTCTCCCCGACCCTCCCCGACCCTCCCCGACCCGCAGCCTGAGTCCCCAACACACTCCCGACCACCACCGAAAAACCCCCAAACCATCACCCCCCGTTCACAGCTCCTCAATCCAGAGTCCTCATTGAGAACGCTATCATGTCTGTCGTGGCTGGTATGGCCACAATCGGTTCAAGCATAAGACGAGACAATTATGAGGTACAAAATACGAGAAAGAAAATCACAATAACTCAGCAAAAAGAGGAAAAAAAATAAGCAAAGCAAAAGAATCCACCGGAAGCACAAGAAAAGGGAAGACGTTAGGTCATGAGATGGTAATCGACATTCTCTACTGTAATTCCCCGTCAGAGAGAGACACACACACTCACACACACACACACAAATCCCACAGATAAAATTATCCCGCTGCTGCGGCCACAGTTTATGATGGGATTGAAGTTGCTGCCCCGCTGTGTGTTTCCCACTGCTTGGCGATGCTCTGCGAACACCGAGCCCCCGGATTTAATTCCCTTAAAATGAGCAGCTCTTGGAACCAGTTAGTGCAAGTGCCGTGATGCCAGTTGACACTGTGTTCTGCTCTTTTTTAAATGATCACTCTTCAACGGCCAGAGGCACATCTGCTGTCTGAATCTCCAGTGCACTGAGCCACGCAGAGCACAACATGATGAGCCACATGCCCCTTGCGAGACATACCAAATTGAAAAATGGATGAGTGAAGTCTACAGTGACAGACTATTTGCATTAAACGGTTTTATTTCAATTCATTTTGGAGAGTTCCCACAGCTGAGCAGTCTGTCCAGTTTTGTCAAACCCTCTCAAACTTTCTCCATTCTGTACATTCAAACAGGGTTCTTTCTGAGTTTAAACATGATTTAGCAGGGTAAGCTCAGCTGGTCTACCAATTTGGTTGTCAAGCGACATTGTAAAATAATGTAAATAACACAAATGGCCACAAAAGGGGTCACTCATGTGCTTGCTGGGTCTAAAACCTGAGTTACAGAGACAGCCTTGCTAAAGAGGCTAATGTGGGAATAACGGCTCATTCTATCCTATGGTTCACGAGGAAACGATGATGACCTGCAGTGGTTATCACAATACGACTATGATTAAACAGGTTATAAAGAATCTTGACATTTCAGTCATGTTCTAACGCTCAAGGAAAAATCCAGGGAAAGTCTATCAAATAGGATACACTTCAAACTTATTTGTGGAAGGGGAAAAAAATCTTGACATGAACAAAAGGCTGATTGATGTTGCCATAGCAGCTTCTTTCCAAGAAGACATGCTTTGTGAAAATCTGAATTTTACAGCAAGCCCTGGTATGTGCAGGAAAGAAGACAGCTGCATACTCCCATAGCCTTCCACAGAAGTAGTGACCATTTGCATGCATATTTTAAACATGATGTTTGCCAGAAACGGATAAATCAATATTGTAAGCAAGCACTCTATATGTGATGCTTAAAATAAACTTCCATTGAAATGGAACTTGTGTCAGTTCAAATGCGATTACGCAATCAAAGGACAGTGAAGGCTGTTCGTAAAGTCCGCTAGCTTAGCTACCCCGCCAGGGCCACACTACAGTGCTAAATAAGCACTGATTTACATGTGAGAGGGTCTAATGGAAATAAACCTTTTCAGTCCACTCAGTGTTTTGTCAGAGGTGGAGAATCGAGTTTATATAAACAGGGGCTGAGAAGAAGAAAGGGTGAGGGGGGGGAGAGAGAAAATCCAATCATACATATATTAACTATATTGGCATCTGCATGCAAACAAATACACTGATACACAATAGTCAAAACCACCGGTGTATATAAGTATGGGAACTCATTCTGTGGAAGACAGTCGACTGATTGCAAGCCCTCGCACCAACACCATCCCCAAAGCAGTTCTCAATAAACAAAATGCCATTAACTCATAACCGCCCAGATCTTCATGCAACCAGTAAAATATTTTCCCCGAGGTCTGTCTCAATTGGGAGAAGCAATTCCAAAATGCAACAGGAAAAAAAACGCTCCTACTTCGTACATCATCAGCGCATGGAGACTAAAAATACTCTTCAGTTACATCACATGGGTTATGGTCGTAAAAGCATCATTTATTATTCAAAAACCATTAGATTGCAACGTTGGTCGAATCTGGACCACGCCAGCGCTGACTGTGGCTGGCAGTTTCACAGAGAGATGCACTATCGGTGCATATGTCACCTACAGAATGGGGAGGGGTCCATGTTTCATTGCATTTGCTTGACCCCACTCTCCCAAACTGACCGAGTGGCTCACAGATAGAAAGCGGCTGCCGTTTCAGACAATTAAATATTGAAGGCTGAAGTGGGAATTGGATTGGCCAGTGTAAAATTTATTTGAAAGATTAAAACCATGCAGAGGACAAAGCTAATGTGCGGCAGTTAATGTACAGTATGACTCATGTCAGCATCATTTTACGCATCTAATATCAGATCTTTGTACAGGCTAGAGGCTAGATTTTGAGCAGGAAGTTAGTTGGTCAAGAAGCAATGAATGAATTTCAAGGAAAGCACCCAGCCACCTGCCAATCAACAGAAAACAGCACAGCACATAGACTGTGATGCGACCGTAGCAACTGCGGGGCAATGCAATACCTCTTTTCTGGTTCTGTTTATTTCTAAACCGAGAGAAAATCACCCCCTTTATGCTAATGGCATGCGAGGAGTTTCAGTGGTATTATGTTTGAGTCAAGGCAGCACTTTAGGAGGGGCAGTTATGATATAGTGGAGTCAGGAGGAGTTGACATTAGACAGCGGAGTCAGTATTGCAGGAGGGGTAGTGATGATATTGTGGAGTCAGTACTCTAGGAGGCACAGTTATGAGACAGTGGAATCTGTACTTTAGGAGGAGTAGTAGTGTTAGTACTGCAGGAGGAGTGGCTGTAAGGTATTGGAGTCAGTTCTGTTGGATGGGTAGTTTGAGATATTGGAGTCAGCGCTGTGGGGGGGCTCGGTTGTGTAGGACTGTTAGCGTCAGTGGAAAAGACTCACGAGCTATGCAAGCGAAGAACAAATTGAAAATGAACACAGCATGTGAGAAAGTTGAGTGGGTTCATTTTCTAAATGAGCTCAATGTGCTTCTACAGAAGGCATTACGGAAACGAAAGGCGAAAACAGTCCGCAAATCCAAGTGTCTCCTAAATCTGATCGAACCTGCCCATTCCCACACAGGGCTTTTTCAAGCACTTAGATAGACATGTCTTGGCTGTCAATATTCTTTTCACAGTAAAAAATAAAACCGAAGCCCACGAGGCTGGCTCTCCCTCTCCGCTCTTCCTCCCTCCATCCCTCCCTCAGTTGCTCGCTCACTGCTAAAGTCGTCTGGGCTTGTCAACACGCCTCCCACATCCATCTGTTAGCAGCACAGCCTGCTCATCTCGCAAAGCACATGAACTTTCACACACACGCCGCACACACACACACACACTCTCTCTCATACACACACACACACACAGACAAGTACGCAGTAGTCAATGCAAAACCTACAACGTCGATTTCATAAGAACTGGAAAAGTATGCGTAACACACAAAAAAAAAAACAACTATGTGATTTGTTCACAATCTTTTATCAACATTTAATTGCTCGAAAAAATGAAAAAAATTAAAGTTTCGCCTTATCAACTGTATTGATTTTTGTAAATATTCGCAAGTTTTGAATTTGATGCTTGTAACATGTTCCCAAACAACTGGGACAGTGAGAAGTTGTGGAATCTTTGGAAACACATCTGTTTGGGACTTTCCTCAGGTAAACAGGTGAAAAGATAACAGGTGATTCAGTTATGATTGAGTATGAAATGAGCTGTCACAAAAGGCACAGTCTTCTACCAGCAACATGGTTCAAAATTAGCCTCTTTGCCAAAAGCATGAGCAAATTGTCAAACAATTTAACCCTCAAGCGACCAAGTGTTTTCAGCGACTAAACTGACCGAGTGGGGTCATAAATGACCCCGCTGTGTTTTATGCAAAAATTTTTATTTTTAATGACTATTTTTAAGTTCATCACATACACACAGCTTCATTTATGTATGGCTGATATAAGTAAATGATCAAATGCAAAAAGTTAAGCATTTTGATTAATTTTTATGAATGCCAAGAATAATGGAAAGTTGTGTGGGGTCGTTTATGACCCTAAAAAATGTACATGTTTTTTGAGTTTATGGGCATTGATTTTTGGCAATGGTCAATTTTTATTCACTAACCTTGCCTATCAGAACCAGAATAACATGGTTTGCAGCTGTATGTACCCTTGCCAAGGAAGTTATGTTTTCATTTGTTTTTGTGTGTGTGTCTATCTGTCAGTCACCAACTTTACCCCAAAAAACTAATGGTGCAATCTGCTTGCCAAAATTTACATAGGGGTCATTATTGGTCCAAGGACAAAATTGCTAAAATTTTATCTCATCTGAGCTGAGCAATATAAAACTAAAAATATTTTTGAATTAAAATTGACATATTCGCCAGATTATCGGATTGAGTGTTTTTGTCATTCGATGGATGGTATGTGGCCCCTCAGAGGACACATTTTCTATCTCTAGAAAATGTCATAATAATAAAAATAATCATAATAATTTGATTTGGATGAGGTATGGCGCCTTGGAGTTCTTTTTTGTCGACTCAAAAAAACTGTATCTCTGGGGTCATAAATGACCCCACACATCTTTCAGCTGTCCTTGACACAGAAATAGGCCAATTCCTCTGAAAATCTATGAAAATTCCTTGGAGGAACAGCTTGACAAACTCATTGAAGGAAACATTTTTCTCATTTAAAATATTAAAACAGCACATAGAAATGTATGTCTGGGGTCATAAATGACCCCACTCGGTCGCTTGAGGGTTAAGAACAACAATTTCTCAACATGCAATTGCAAAGACTTCACAGACATCATCATCTACAGTTCATAATACAGTGAAAAGATTCAGAAAATCCGAAACTGAAGCAATCTCCTTGCATAAAAGAGAAGACCGAATACCAATATTAGATGTGCGAGACCTTGAAGCCCTCAGATGGCACTACATTAAGAACCGACATGCTTCTGTAATGAACATGACCACACGAGCTCGTAAATACTCCAAAAGACCTGTATCAGTGCATAGTTTGCCCTGGGATCCTCAAATGGGAGTTAAAACTCTATTGAACAAAAAAGGAGCTATTTATCAACACCATCCAGAGGCACTGATGACTTTTCTGGGCTGAAGCTCATCTGAAATAGACTGACAGGGAAGTCAAAGGAGTGCTGCGGTCTGACAAGTCCATCTTCGAAATAATTATGTTTTGGAGATAAATAGACATCATGTTTTCGGGCAGAAATGCAGAGGGCATGTTCGAAAGCCAGCATCTGTTATGGTCTGGGGCTGCATTAGTGCACTCAGCATAGGAAACTCGCGTATCTGTGAAGGCGAAATTTTCCTATAAGGGTACACGTACATCAATATATGGTGTCTTCCAGACGTCATTTTTTAGCAACGCCCCTGCTTGTTCCAGCAGGATAATGCCGAGCCCCATGTAGTCCGTACATATAACAACACCATAGCCTTGTAGCCACAGAGCAACAGTACTGCCTGCAGCCTAAACCTGTCTCCCATTGAAAATGTGCGGCAGATTATGAAGTGCAAAATATAACATGGGAGACCCTTGACTATTCAACAACTGAAATGAACAACAGCTGAGTATGGGAACAAATTCTACTTTTGAAAGTCAACAAATTTCATCCTCAGTTCCAATGAGCTATTGAGCGTAATTAAAAGGAGAGCTGATGTTATTCAGTGGTGAATATGCGCTTGACCCAACTTCATTGGAATGTATTTGCAGGCCTCACATTTCTCTACAAAAAAAAAAAAAAAAACAAAGCTAATGGGTTAGAACTTTTCTTATTTTTTCTTTACATTTTAATCAAATGAACAAAGGAAATTACTGCTACCTGTTTTTATTCATATTTGGAAAATTGTCCCAATTTTTAGTTTAGTTTAGTAATTGAAGTTGTAAATGAATATGGTCAGGGCATTTGGGACGTGAAGTCTGATTAAACTTCAAATATTGTTAGGTATACTGAAGGTTGTAGGCTCATGACCCTGAACATCTATGAACTCAAATCAAGGAACGAAAAATACAGGACTCTCACAGAACTTAACCCCTACTTTGGCAATAAACTCATTATGAGTTATCAAGCACTGTGATAAGCGTGACATCCTAATTTACCTCAGGGAGTGAAATGAAAGAGAATGAGGTGACTCCCTGATGGAATAGACAACAGGTGTGTTTTTGTGTCTGTTTGTGTGTGTGTGTGTGTGTGTGTGTGTGTGTCAGTCAGTGTGTGTTCCGGCAAGTATGTCAGTGAGTATGAGTGTGAAAGTGTGCGTTTGTGACTTCATGAGTATCTGCGAAGAAGAGAGGAGAGCTAATACAGACTTTGAATGCCTGCCTGTACCTGTGTAATAAATTAATATGTCAGTTCTTGGGCGCTAACGGCGCATAATTTAACATAAACAACCTTCAAGGGCTCCTTTGAAGTCCAAACAGAATTCAATTTGAATTAACATTGATCCCCACGCATAAAGATAAAAACAGCAGCAGAAGGTAGAAAAACAGATCACAGCACCGGAAGGCATCTTTCAAATGGCCGTTTGGTAAAGGCCACATATACAGCTGAATACAGCCAGACAGAACTAGCTGTTCCAATGAGCTTGTGAAGTCTTCACTTGAATGTTGATAGTGACACAGATATGAATATCTCCTAGGAAGTGTTATTAATTTCTCAAACTGTTTTGAAGGGATTTTTCTCAGAGAATTTCTCTGTCATCCTTCAAAGCTGTCATACATTGCTTACCAGGGCCCAGTTGTTCAAAGCTTCGTTAACTTCAACCAGTGGTTAAGTCAAAACCACAGTATCCATATCTCTGAATGAAAGCGCAGATGTTCATATGTTTTTGGAGCATTTTGTAGGTTTCTCCCTAATTAGTTTAAATATTGAAGATCATTTGCGAGAATCTTATTTAGAAAGCGGTCATAATGTCAGGTGGTTAGCGCTTACCAGCGGCTAAATTAACAGAGCTCTGAATGACCGGGCCGAGGCCTTTTGTTGCTCCTGAGCTAACTGGAGTGTTCTTCATTGTTAAGATTGAACCATATAGTTGATTTGGCCACACCTGACGTCTTTGCCATTTCTCTGAGGTGTTTGTTTCGATTTTTCAGCATTATGACATCTTGCTTCACTGGCAGTGGCAGCTCTTCGAAATTCATATGAAAAGGTCACAGCATCAGATGATGAATTCAAATGCCAATCTTGAACTCAACTCTATACAATCTATCTGCTTACCTGTAAATAAAATAATGAGGGCATCAAACATACCTGGACATGTCATAGCTTCGCATTCCACATGTCCAATTACTTTCAGTCCATTAGAAAGGAGGGCCTGTCATTCCTCCACCGTTTTTGAGGTAAATACCCTCAAACTAAAGCTGAAAGTCTTCAATCTGAGCTCATTTTCGTGATTTAGTTTCATCTCCAATATGGTGTCGTAGACAGTTAACCCTCAGAGCACTAAACACAAATAGTGTTACTCAATGATGTAAGATGTCAAATTCAAAGCTGTTGATAACCTATCATGTGGCAACTTGTTTAAAAGAGCTCCCTAAGGGGGGCTCTTTTAAACAAGTCGCCACATGATAGGTTATCAAAGCACAAAATAATTTAATTTATATATATATTTTTTTGGAAATTTATTTCAGCACTCTAAGGGTTAAAATAATGGGGTTGTCAATGTCCAAATATTTATGGACCAGACGGTATGTAAAGGACAACCATTTTCACCTGTTTTATTGATAGACAATATTTTTTGTTTGTAGCTAAAGTCTACTCTTGAAACACGTAAATTCGACCGACTCTTTATGGGCTCATTATAAACCAATGCATTATGGCTCGACAGCAAACTAAAGGAGCATCAGCTTATTCTTCCCAGAGTGCTCATACATCCAGCGTGAGATCATCTAAGCATTTCTTTACCTGGTGACATCATCCTTGGAAAGCGGAGCAGGAATACCTCGGCTGAGTTCCAAATTATTAAAAGAAAAAAAAACCTTGACTGGGTTCCAGCGGTAACACATTTAAAACGGACGAACACGCAGGCATGTGGGCAGACCAACGGCTATTCCTGTCGGATTGTCGTAGCACATATTTCTGGCTGACAGCAGAGGTTGGCTGCATCTGAATAGAACTGACTTCAGAGGCAGCTAAATTTAAATCGTTTGATGAAGGTACAGGAACACTCATATGTACGTAAGTACATGCACATACAGCCTATTGCTGTACTACACCAGTCGCATCTTATTTTATAAATGCAATCAGTAAAAATGGCCAAAGGAACCAGAGATAATAAAAACCAAATGCTTATAGTCCTGCATATGAAGAAATTAAAGTCAAGAGTGCAACCTGTTTGGGTACAGTGATTCTGAGCGCAGATGCTATGTGTGTGTGTGTGTGTTTGTGTGTGTTCTTGCCCTAGAGTGGGACCAAATGTCCTTACAAGTGTTTTCTTTTTTTTTTTTATAATTAATTTTGTAGAAACATTTGCATGTCCCTAAAAGGTAACAGCTATTTTAGGGTCAGGGAGTAAGGTCAGGGTTAGGGTTAGGGGGTAAGGTCAGGGTTAGGGTCAGGTTAAAGTTAGGCCTGTAGTTTTTATGGTTAAGGACAGGATAAAGGGTGAGGGAGCAAATGTAAGTCTTTGGAATGTCCCCACAAAACATGAAAACACAGCATACATGTGTGTATGTGTGTGTGCCCGCGCGTGTGTGTGTGTGAGCGCGCGCGTGCCTGTTTGTAAGAATGGATATTTTTCAGCTGTCATGGACAAGTAACAATTCTAATTGTACGATCATGATGCCACAATCAATGAAAAGGCTATCAGTGAAACATGTATTCACGCATGTATTCTGAATGCAAATCCAATGTTCATATGTACAAATGCAGCCACACACACACATGCACATGCACATGAATACGCACGCCCACACAAACAAACACACACACACACACACACACACAGACATACACACGCTAAAAGAGCAGGCTGATCATTTTTTTTCAAGCACCAAATTATTATCGCTGGAGCTATGTGCTTCATGTCAGTAAATATACTTGCATGCATCACAGTGACACATGACCAGAGGGAGAGGAGCATTGTGAATTCAAACGACTTTTGTTTCAAGATTTTTGAGATCAAGCAAGCATAAGAGTCAGGCATGAACTAAAATCTAATCTTTCAAGCGGAAACTGCTTCTCTGGTTCTCTGAAGCAAAATACTGAGGCCAACATGATTCGCAATTTGCATTCTCTTTTTTTCTACTTCCATCACAAAATCAATCTTTGGTCTTCTGGACAAACACTGACCGCTGAGGTTTCTACCACATCCGCTTCAATGCTGACATCACTTTAACTGATGGCCCACCGAAGACAGACATTTTCTAATGTCTGACTCGGCAACAGGAGATTAGCCTAAACCTCAGAGATATAATTCTTTCCACAACTTCCTGTATGCAAAGTTATAGAATGTTTCCCTCCAGATCGTGTCGGTAAAGATGTAGAACTTTTCCCTGCAGCTTCCTGTGGAATGTTTTTTTTTTTCAAAGCTTCCTGTTTGTGATAGTGTCTGGTGTTGTGCTGTGTTATCCACAACCGGAGGTCTAATAGCCGCAAAATTGCCAATTAAGTAGGGCATTAAGGTGGCTCTTTTTTTTGCAGCTGGTGGGGGTTTGACATTACAAAACATGCTTAACATTAATGTGTTGAAGCAGTAGATGTGTCCAATGTTAAGCCCTAAAAACAGTGACCTCTATGAAGTTAGAATGCAAAAACCCAGGAATTCAAAGCTTTACCCATCCAGCCATGATTTTAACATGTTCTGGGTGACATCTCTAAGCCCATCCCTCATCAGAGTCAGGGCTCCTTAGAGATTACAGGCAAAGAGCAAAATTCTGCTGGCCAAAATCTCATTCCCTGTTGTTTGCCAATGAGCCAGTGACATCTGAAATCAACTTGCAGTCTCAAGAGAGAAGCTCAGATCAAGACTATCAAGCAAAATTTCTTAACTCTGAAATCTGATCCTGACCACTCCCCAGTCCCTCAATTAAGTAAATTGAGAAGGATGCGGCTACTATAACCGAGCCATGAGAAAATCAAAACACACTACCATTCAAAAGTTCGGGTGCACTTTAGAAAGTCACCTTTTCCACAACAACTTACATTAAGTGAGAGGAAAAATGAAAGGGAAAATAGTTAATGGTCAGAGCCAATGGTTTTTGATGTAATAATTGTGTCCTCAAAACACTGCTGTTGTCAAAGAGTCCTCCATTTGCAGCAATTACAGCCTTAAAGACATTAGGTATTCTAGGAGTCAATTTGTTGAGAAAATCTGAAGAAATTTCACTCCAACCATCCTGATGCACTGCCCACAAACTGAACTGGCATACTGGCCACTTCCTACATACCATACGGTCAAACTACTTTCTCAACGGCTCAATAAGGCTGAGATCTGGTGACTGCGCTGGCCAGAGTGGTGAGATCAGGCCTTCAGGTGAGATTCAGTTGAACCTACAGTTCCCATAAGCCCATTAGCCCTCGTCGCTGCACCCTCCAGTCACAAGTATTTCAATGGAAGCAACAGTACTGCTTAAATTAACTCTTCGCATACAGACAGAGATTGACTTACGCATGGGATTACATATGAGTGGGCTGTCTGGAAACTCAATCAGGTTGATTTATCAAATATCAGGAAAGAAATAAACCAGCAGTCCAAGTTGCTTTGAGAGCTTGAATTCAATAATCTGTGAGGTTTTAGTTCAGTGGCACACTTTGCTGGCCCTAGTTCAAGCTCTGCAGCATGTGAGGGGCACTGTACAACCAGTCAGGAGATGATAACGGAGAGAGGGCAAGAGGAGACGGAGGCAGAACAGCGGTGGGGCAGTCATGAGGGGTTTTCATCCTTTCTCCCTCTCGCTCTCTCTCTAACCCTGGGAAATAAGCTCGGCCAGTGAAAACAGGAAGCGCAGCCCACCGTGTGACTGCCCCTTTTCACTACAGCACACCGCTGGTATTTTTAGGCCGCTCGCGACACGCCTTTCTCTGAGAATGGCCCCCGGTCTGCCCATTTCCAGCACCCCACTGGGTAACTAGGTCAGGCAAAGAAGTGGGTTCCATCCACAGCATGTATGACAAGACTTGGTCAAAAACCTAGCACATAGCTGGACCGTTTATGGTCTATGTGTGAGATTATGGACCATTTGCCACACGGATAGTCAGTGGTATGGTCTATAATGCGAATTCCTACACTATCAAGGCAACTGCAGACATAGTTGAAAACCGTGTGGATTTGCTGTCAATGCCCCCTGATGACATCACAGAAACTGTTCTCACCAAATCAGTTTGAAAGAGCAACGGCCAATGAGGAGAGAGCACTCCGCTAACCGACCAATGGTGTAACTCACTCACTCAGCCACGAACAACCATGGTTGTAGGGCTGGACTGTGCCACAAACTATAGACATCTGGGCTCGGGAATAGCCCTTTTGGTACACGGCCATTCAGTTCCCAAGCACTGCCATATTCTGGAATTTTGAGCAAGAATCTTATTGTGGCAGTGCGGTTCCGTCGGCCCTTGCCGCAAGGTCATCCACAACGTGAGCCGAACGTACCAGGCTGAGGTCCACTGTGCTTACCAGAGTTACTGCATTCAGGGGAAATCCCACCTTTACAGTGGGGGGGAGGGTTATTTACCAAGAGCTGATAGAGGATAACTGCTACATACATTCCACTGATGTGAACAGCTAACACTTCCCCAGGAAACAAACGCAGTGTTGCTCTGCTCTATGTGGTGCACAAGGTTTCTGATGTCAGCAGCTGAGAAGATAAAAGACTCAACGTATGCTGCAATGTTTGCCCTGATTGTCAAAGGGAATCAAAGCAGGGAATAGGGAGCCTGGCTCTAACTAATGACCCTCACCACAGCAGCGAACTAACGAATTCCACAAAGTGTGTCAACATTGGGAGATACACAGCAGCCACCACTGCTAGCTAACCCCTCCTGTCATTTGCTGCCTCTCATTCTTTCTGTCTCTGGCATCCGTCCGACCCATGTCACCCTTTCTTTCTCCTTAACTCTCCATCGCTTTTTCTCAGCCCCCTTTCCAAACCACTCCTCTTCCGAACCATCGCATTCTCTAGCCTCTCTCTCATCCTCTTTTTCTCTCTTGTTCCCAAAACCCATTAGTCTCTTTTTCACTACTCATCCCACTATCCCTGCCATCTGTGCTCCTTTCCAAATCTCTTCTCTCACCTTCTATTTTTCTCCTCTCTTGCCCGCTTTCCCTGGCATCCATCCAAACCCATCTATCTATCCTTCTGCATTCCTCCTTCTCTTTCCCCTTCCTCACACTGAAAAAATTGAGACTTTAGATCAAAGTAAAAAAATTGCATCAACTTGTTACAGCTATTTTTTTTTTGTGTTTCTCAATTTAAAAAACATACCTTTGTAAATTTTTTTTCAATTGAGGAAAAACTAAAAAAATTAGCTGTAACAAGTTGACGCAATTTTTTACTTTGACCCAAAGTCTCAATTTTTTCAGTGCATCCCTCCTCTCCCCTCCTCTCTATCCTTATCCCCTCTCCTCTCTCCCTCAACACTTGAGGGACAGGTCAGAGGAAAAATGGCCTCTCGGACGCCCGCCTCATTGTTCGCGGTCGGTGTGAACCTGCGTCAGAGCCTCCACGTGAGGCATTTGATACGCCGAGACGAGGAGCGATACGCTGCACCCAGCCCCGTCCCCGCCCCCGAACGCCAGGAGCACCGACCGATCCTCCCTTCTGCGCCGTGCTTTCAGCTGCAGATTAAAGAGCTGAACCTGACCTGGATCAGAGGGACACTGCCTCATCTGTGCACACACACACACAAACACTCTCTCTCTCTCTCTCTCACCGTCTGACGCATGAGCCGGCCCAAAAACAACACAGACACTGCCGGGCCTAAAACAAATGCTGAATATAAATACATGTCAGTGTTTCCCCTTTCATTACATCGGAGAGTATTTTTTAGGCTGTATGTCTGAAAAACACCATCACCGACCACAAAAGGACACATTCACATGACCGTCTGCTGAATTACACACAGTCTTTAGCTCTGAAATATAAAATAAAAATGCAGGTCTCAAACATTTGCAAGAACAATGACCAGCATTCTCTCAACAACCCTTACTGAGCAGAGCACAACCCATGTTCCGACTAGTTTCAAACATGTTTTGTACAAGTTCTTTATTCCTGCATAACTGGTCTCAGCTCTTATCTCTGAGATCAGAAGGCACAAGCCCAACATGTCCATTTATGACTATACATGTGTGAATGTGCTGGTCAGCATGAGTGACAGGACAAAAATGTGTGTGTGCGCGTGTAAGCAAAAGTTTGTAGGAACTGTATGCAGTCAAAAATTGATGGTCATCTGTATCTGATTGCATGAGCAAAGTTACTCCTTCATGATTTGTGTACTGTGATAGGCAAATTTTACACATTAGTGCAGCCAAATACAGGGTTTCTGTCAAGTTCCTAGAGATCCTTATTTTTGCATCTTTATATCCAAATATTCATGATCACGGGTTATTGGCAACACGTAACATGTACTGTATTGATTATGAACAAAAATCTCTTCCTCTGACCTCGCTATAAACTTCCCCTGAGCAGAAAACCATAATATTGAAAAGAACAGAGTGATATCAATTTAGCTCTCATGAATTAAGCTGCTTTCACACCGGACGCGAAATGAATTTTTCACACGACAGATTACATTCAAAGTCAATGCAAAGATGCGAACAGTAATATGTCGTGCGAAAAATTCTTTTCGCATCCGGTGTGAAAGCAGCTTAAATCGGAATCAAGGCACTTTAAACATGTAGTGAAATAGGATGGGCATGGTCAATAATATTTTAATTGACTTTTATGAAAGCCATTTTGTTGAACTTCATAAGTGAATATTGTGGGAGGATTCAACCACATCTCCAACCATAGCACTCCATGGCAATTTCTTTCATTTCATGGTTAAAGATACACACTGTTACAGAACGACTAAGTAATTGACAATCTATTCAGTTGATTATGTCTAAACCAACTTAAATTAAGACAAGCTTGACTTAATGTCAGACCACCAGAACCCTTGTGTCATGTTCTGCAAAAGGCTATTTATACATGAAGGGTTTCGAGGCAAAACAAGACACGTGTTTCAAGTCACAAGTTGTCTTATTGTGTTAATTTTAAGCACAGACCTAAGGTCTGTGCACAAAATTAACACACTAAGACAACATGTGATTGAGGAAGATAAAAAATTGACATTTTCTCAAAAGTAGTTTTTGGGATATGTCTTGTTTTACCCAAAACCCTTCATAATCTGGAACAACAGGGAAAGCCTGGAATGTATGACATGCATGGGAAAGAGAGAGCAAGCGAGAGAAGGGCACTTTTCGTGCACAACTGTAAAGGTAGCTGGTATCAGTGTGACAATTAAGCCTGGAGACCACTGTGAGGTCGATGGGCTAAAACAAAAGAGATGGAGCCCACCCGCAGTCCCTGATTGGCCAGTTCCCGCAGTGCCACTACTGTCTGTGTGTGTGTGTGTGTGTGTGTGTGTGTTTAAACAATATCTGCTGCCTGCCTACACTGGCTCTCCAGCTCGAGCAGCCCTGGATCAGCTCACCTACAGCTGGCAGACATGTAATAAGAGCCAGAGAGGGGGCGAGGAGATCCCATAATGAGCAGGAAAAGAGAGAAAGAGAAAATGATGTGAGGAGGAGGATGAAAAAGCGAGCAGACAACAGGAGGCGGGACGGGGGGAGCGACAGAAATGGAAAGTCTCAAGGTGAAAGAGGGAACAGGAAGAGAGAAAGACAGGGAGAGATTAGGGGAGATTACAACAGTGAGAGAGTATGGCGTAAAAAAAAAAAAACCTTCAACGTTTCAAATAAAGAAGTGTCTGGGCTGCCTCAAAGTTTTAATTTCAGCGGAAATTTAAAAACAAAAAACAGCTGCTTACAATAATCATAAAGGTTGAAATAACCAGGCAAGTTCACTTTAACTCAAAATGCTAACGTAGTCCGGACACTTATGCCCAAGCTGAAAGGCTGCAGTTTTTGAACAATGTGCAGACGTGTGAGCAGAGATGCAGGGCAGGAGCATCAGTGATAGGTGCCCAGCAGGTAATGACACTACGACAGGGCCAGGGGTGATGTTTCCGGGGCTGCTTGTGTTGACAGGTCTGTCAGAACAGAACCGGAGGCCCCAAACGCTAACCCCTCCGAGGGCCCCTTCACACCAGACAAACACCACGATCTGACACCAGCTGTCGCACCGCACTTCATAAACACATTAGTCCTCGGGCCTATCAGCAAGAGAGCGCACAAATCCATATGCAATCACTCTCACTCCTATAGACACTCGCATACAGAAACAGGGCTCGGCTTAGACACATTCACTGGAGCCATAAACGAGCTGAATTCTACCATGCGCTTTTTTTACACTACACCTGCCTGCTGCATTAGCCTGAGGCACTGAGAATTGGACCCCATTTAAACGCAGGGCATTCATTACTGAAACACCATATTAACTTTGGGCACTGGGAACTCGACGCCGCACGGAGTTCTGGAGTTTAATGTGTCTGAGAATGGATTCTTCATTGACATACCGCCAACTTACTGTACAGATTCAAAATTTGATTAAACGCAACAGCGCGGATGTTTTTCATGCCAAACGAGAGCAGTGGAGGGGAGTGGAGCCGAGGAAAAGCGCAAAGCAATCACTCTAAAATCGCAGAGCGAATTTTTAAATTGTTCATTAAAACACAAGTGGACTTCACTCTGAGTGTTGCTCTTATTACAAATCACAGACGTGTAATGGACTCAATGTTTAACGCCGTTAGTCTGCGTTTGGTGAGTTTGAACAGTAACAGTTTACCAGGTCAAAGTTCACTGAAAGGTTAACGGTTCCTGCTTGACCCAACAGGCCACCCAATGCAGTAGGTTTACATTACATTAAATTACAATTATTTGGCAGACTTTTTTATCCAAAGCAACATGCAATAAGAGCATGGAATAAGGCCATTGGGATAGCTACGCAAGAAATCAGACAAGGTACCATGCATATGCAGAATCAATCAGCTTAGTCATTAACAATTGTGTAAAATACAAGGTTAACATTGGCCACTATATGTTCGGGCATAAATACAGCACATGTTTACGGCGTTTAGACAATACACAGTGCACAGGTCAAAACCGCCTTCCTTATGGTTCCTTTGTGTGTGTGTCTTAATCTTCCCCATTACCTTTCTAACAGATCCGCTGTTTGTAATTGAAGACCTGGGTGCAAGAAGTACTTAAGTCACATTTTCCAAAAAATGAGCTGACACTACTACCATAAAGTAGAGTGTCATGTGCATCATTTAAAGCCAAAAAATTCCAAATATAAGTACTCAAGTCCTCAATACTGATATACGGCCTTCCCTGAATCTACTGAATTTTTGTGCAAGAAATACTCAAGTCCTTGACGTCATCAGGAACAAGTGCCTAAGTCCATGACTGTCCAATCAGCTGCTAGTATGTGTCATGTGACAAGCATAGCAAAAATGACTGTTTGGCAATCAGAAAATGATTGAAACGGCATTTGTGTGGTAAAAGTACCGAAGTCCATGCATTTTATGGCAATAAGTACCGAAGTCCAGGCATTTTATGGTAAGAAGTACCAAAGTTCGAAACTGATTTTCTTGTTTTTTTCCTAATAAAACATTATTTTTCCACAAAAACGTGTCTGTCTACTTTGTATAACCCCTGGGACTAGCAGCAGGCACCACTGAATGTTATCTTTTAAAAAAAGTTTCTGCAGCATGTTTTCAAAACTTTGACCCTTAATATCTCAAAAGTGTTATTTTGTGACTAAAGTACTTCTTGCACCCAGGTCTTCAATTCGAAAACTTCCCTATTACCCCCCTTACAATTCCGCAGTGCACATGTCTAAAGTGTACCCATTACCCTCCTAACAACCCATCTGTGCGCATGTCGAAACCTTCCCGCTTCGCTGAACACTGGCCCTCTGCATGCACATCTGAATATCTCCTGCTAACACGCAGCCCTCAGAACAGAGCCGAAAACGCGCACATTGCGGATTAACAAAGATCACAAAAACTCCAGCTTCACAGCCATCAGAGTGTCTTAAACCTACACAGTGACAGCAGGGACTGCACACAGACAATTAGAGATTCTCGGTTTAACTCGCGCTCCAGGCGCAGACCGACCATGCCAAGTATTTGACTGCACAAAAGGGAAATAAGGTGTATTCCCAAAATAAAGGGCATTAAACACTGTGGTTGATTACAAAAACAAAAGCCTGTCCTCTATGGCACATACTGATATGAGTCACTGAACAACAGTACATTACAGTGCAAAATACCACTGCATGGTAGCCCTACAAAGGACCAGCAATGGTTTTTTTCCGCACTGAGACGACTGCTAAAGCCCACACTAGTATAAGCCTCAGGGCCTTCTCTGTGGGACAAATACTCCACCTGTCTCCACCTACACAAGTTAGTTCTACTTACCTTGGCCGCAGCTCCAGCATCCATCCCATAGTTTTCTAATTACCCCCATGGCGGCATTCTTTGGCCTCCATCATTCCTCTGTCAAACTTTAATCACAGGGCTCTCTGCACCTTCCCTTTCATGTCCCAGTTCACTCATTTATCTGAATGTCTTCAAGACCTGGCAATTACCTGTCTGGTACTAATGCATTCTAACAGCGATACAGCCATGTCCTCACCTCTCTGCTCTGGCCCCAGCATTGCTAATACACATGCGGGCACACATGCAGGCACACACATACACACACACCTGTTTCACCGACAAAAAGACACTGCACGACATTATAAATCATCACATTAGCATTGATAGCATAACAGCGAATCTGTACCCGCTTCAAGTTTGTGTTCGATTTCTAAAAACTATTTGCTGCCAGAAATCCATAAGGGGGTCACACTCTCATTTTTCTCCTTCTAGACAGCAAAACTGTCATTTGCTCCACCAGACTGAAGTGACAACACAATTCAAAGGCAGCAGATTCGAAAGTTATCAGTCCACTGAATGGGCATTATCATCTTTTATTAATGCCATAGATATAGCGCGGCCCTACTAGTAGGTTGAGTGGGTCGTCATAATCGATTGGTATTGCTGATAAGGTAAACAGAGGTTGCATTTCCTGACTTGATCATTGTGCTACAAAGCAAAACAATCCTAGTATACAGTTTGCACAAGGATGGAGGCCAGGGTGGTTGGATAGGCGGGTAAAACAAACTTTCCCACAAGCGATCGGGGTTCGATGCTCACCTGCGGCAGCTCATAATTTATTAACGTGATCTACGATTGCCGTTTAGAAGAGTCAACAATATTTTATAAAAGCACGATCACCTTTCCCAAATCCTACATTCTAACCTTAAACTTCTAAAAAGCACACTTGCCTTTCCATAAACCAAAATTCTAACCTTATCCTTTTAAAAAGCATGATCGCCTTTCCACAAACCAGAATTCTAACCTTAACCAGGCACGATTGGCTTTCCCTAACCCTGAAATATTACATTAATGTACTGTAAAGATCAATTTCTGAGTCGCTTGTAGTAGGTACATTAGGGCCCCACTAGCCCGTATCCATCGCACTGATGCAGGGCATACTTAGAGCCTTACTAGCCCACATTTATCGCCCTAAATAACAGATAATATTGCCCATTCAATCGACTGATAACATTTGAAGTGGGTGGTCAAATCATCACCTCCGAAACCTAGCATCTCCCAGACATTTGACTCATTTTGAAAATTTCACTCCTCAAGTCTATCTAGTCTCGAGTTTATCCCAAGCAGCCAGTGATTTTTCAGGGAAATGTTGGAATGTTGTTATCTGATGCTGAGGCTAAATAGGCATGGCATGACACTCATGATCCCTATCCAACAGACCCCCACCAAGGCTTGGGCTTGTTCTACCCTTAGTGAGTGATTGGGTGATGAGACATGGTCTCAGTCGCATATCCAAATTTACCATGGAGTTTTGGGGGAGGTTCAAGGGGTGAGTAGAGGGGCCAACTAGGGGGCAAAGCACAATAATAGCAATGTGCGCGCACACAGACATGCACACACGCACAACCGTGCACACACACATACACTGCATTCAAGCGCCCTGACGAATACAGTATACTCACACAAAGACGTAGTGATATGAAAACAAAGAAACCCAAATGCCAACCCACAAAGAGACAAATATGCGTCACTCAATAAATGCACACGTACACTGATCGCCCCCTGCCCACACACACCTAAATAAATACATACATACACCTACGCACGCATACATCTATAGAGAAGCGAATGCCATCAATTATATTGTTAACCACAAAAAAGCAAGGCTTTGAGCTTCAGTTCTGAAGCTACATTTGAGGTCTTATTAAACCCCACATGACCTGGTTAGGACACATGGCTTCGACTGCGGGCAGCGCTGTCACACAAAGGAGATAAAAATCAAGCGCTGCCCTCGCACAATAACACTCTTGTTCTTCAGACTGTCCTGGAGGCCATGTTTCCCGCTCCGTTTCTGGAAGCGACGAGACAAGGGGAGCTAGCCAGTGGGAGCTCCTTACATGTCGTCTGTCATCTGTGTGGACGAACGATATGGATGGTGTAGCTAATGGGAAGGTACCCTTGCACACCACACAGAGCAGGCAGAGAAGAGGAGGGTTACCCTGGTAGACACTAGACCTCAAAGTCCTCTGCTGTCACTGCACAGCATTCAAACCTTGAATGGCTCACAGAGGCGTTTGGCAAAGAGGAATTTTTAGAGAGCTCAGACCGCCATTAATGTTTCCAAATGAGAGAGTGAGACAGAGAGATGGAAACAGAACGAGTGCAGGGGGGAGGGAGATACACTGCTTTAAGTAGATAAAGGTGTGGAGAGTGTAGCAGAAGTATTGATTGCTTGGCATTTACAGACTGTTTTTCCGCTCCACTGGTTCAGGGCATCCTCTATTCCATCCAAAGTCCCAACACACAACCAACAGCCACAGTATTTGAGAAGCACTAAAGTTCAGAAAGACAGGGGCCTAACCAGCTGGCAAGCCTGAGACTAGAGTAGTCAGGAGTGGGCAGATGAGTGAGTGTTGCACCCTCTGCACTCAGTGCTTTCTTAGCTGCCCTCCGAGCCCCTGCCAATGTGATTCGCCCAGAGTTTACACAGCCGGCTGAACTCACACTCTCGGTTTCCAAGATAACTGTTTTAAATGGAACACAAAAGCGCATGCTGACTACGTGCAGTTCAAGTGCGATATCTCAATCACAACCACTATTTCCTTGAATGTTTTGGGCTTTTACTGGCAGGGGGGTGATAAAATTGACACTGCTCTTGTTAACTGTATTATCTCTTCAAATACTTTCTCCCACCTTCCCCCACTGGGAGAATCTGTCAACCTGCAGCCTGGCAATGAACAGCAAACAGACAGTGCGGATTTGGGCAAGAATGGAGAATCAGCAATGCAACCCGCACATGTACACTTCTTCATATACACACTGCACGAGTAAGCCCACACATGCAATCAGAATGTACAAACATACAAACATAGACTTGCATTTTAAGTATTTACAAACGACAGCACCTTCAATCACACAGACCTTAAGCCTGGTCCCAATCTTAGGTATATGGTTCATAGCGGACATGTTTAACAGACAGAAAGTAAGCCTAGTTTTAAACTGAATTCAATTTTGAATAGAGATTTTTTAATAGACAATTCAACTTTTTCCATGACTCAGCTTAATCCGCGTCGGCGAAACTGGCCCGTGTCATCGGCAAATGTACTGTACGAAGTACTTTCGGCGCGCAATCTGCCAGCATGCAAATCACAAAGTAACTTCCCGGGAAAGGAAACTGGGAAAGCCTCCCTCTGGAAAGAATGCAGTAAGCACGCTGGAGGGGGCGTGTGCGAGGGATGTGTCACTCGGAAGCATTCCTCAGAGGATTTCTCTGGGAAAGCAGGAGGGAGGGGTTGAGCGCAAGACCCTACAGAACTGTCCGACAGCCCCAATGCTGGGAGCGAGCACCGTAGAAACCAAAAAAAAAATCAGTTTCAAAGACTATTTTTGGTCTTATATTTATACTTGAAAGCTTATTTCAGTGACGCTTTTGAAAGCAAAACAAAAATATTGCCAAGGAGGTGAGCCAGATCGACTTGTTTAAAGATTTGGCAACAGGGATAAGAAAATTTGTCGGTTGCGGTTTGTAAATGCAACATCCGAAGTTGGCCCCTCCTCTCTGGCTTAACGCCACCCTGCAGTGCATCATTATGTCCCGCCCTCACACCCAGCGCTGTCATTGGCTGGGGGTGACACACTCACTGCACAAAGGCTAACGCCCAGAAACATCCCATATAAAGAAAAATACAGATGTAGATAGACACTGTCACACAATTCTAGTAAGTCATAAGTGATAACTGAGAGGGATTACTTTTGTATGAGTCAATATATTGTTTTTTTTTTTTTGCAGAAATCCAACTCAGTATACCTTTAAAACTTGAGGCCATCTTGTGATGGGATTACACCAGCCACTCTTCCGATTCCCTTACTTCAGGTTACCTGGATCGGACCAGACCCACCTTCGATTTCAGCCATCACTTTCATATCAACTACACAACTATGAAGTTTTGTGACTGTATGTTGCTAGATTGTGATGCTATCGCTTTGACAAAATGTGTCCAGACAGAGACAGACAGAGAAACAGACCCGGCAAAGTACTCTAAAGCACTTCTGTGGTAGTTCCAGCAACATTAGGCATATCTAGGACGTCATTTTCTCATGATGACACACAAACATTTATACACACAGACTCACAAGGAGAAAATAATACCAGATGACGCTGTAGCGGCTGGCAATGAGCTTACGTGTTCTACTTCAGTAAGAGTTTTTTTGTAGAGAGAGCAAGTGTGCGTGAGAGGATGCAGGTGTGTATGTGCCAGAGAATCAGCATACAGGGGCGTGTGTGTTAGCGTGTGTGTCCGTGTGTAAGTCCGCCAGTGTGTGCATTTGGTAGCGAATGCATTTAGCAGAAGAGCGCTTTAACGTCTCAGGTGTGCCACCTCAGATCTCACAAGTCCAAACAAACCTCGCTCGTGTCACGCCTGCAACCACAATTACAGTTCCAGTTTCGCAGGTCGCTCAGCTGAGAGAACTGAGCGACTGAGAGTGCCAGCAAACCAGCGTGACCTGGTACAGCTGCAGCTCCTTTCACGCCACCCGCACATCTGGGACCGGTTGAACAAAATCTTCAGTCTTTTCAACCGAAACCACGCCCCCGTAAAGAACACCTGGGGCTTTTCTACAAGAGAATAAGGATCGAGAATTACAATAAAATGGTCATTAAAAATAGATGCACAACAGTAACTTTTTGAAAAGAATTATGTAAGCATTCATCAGTGATCGTTTGGGAGCACTCAGCTGAAAGTGTATAACAAAAACAATGACAAAGTCCGAGCCCTTTCACTATGAACACTGTGCATACAAAATGCATTGTGTTTTCCTACAGAACCAGACAAATGTAGGTGGCCCTTAGAAAGATTTGCTCACTGAAAGCCACAAGTTAGGTGCCACCCATAATGCTGTTCATGAACACAACAGCTTGGCAGTGAGCACCATTAGGCTGCTAAAGATGCCCTTCTGAGTAAGTATTCTAGCCCAGAGACTTCAAATCTTTTATTTTCTCTCAAGTCAAACATATTCCCTTGTTTTCATTCATATTTACTTTGGCCACTTTGTATATCTCAAGAGGAGAGTCAAATTGTCTGAATTTCCTTACATGCTTTTTGTCAGACACATCAAAAAATAAATACAAGACTAAAATGTGCCTTGCAATCAAGGTATAGAGGTTCTGGGAAAGCACGAAGACGGGCAACAAAAATGGTTTCTGGTATACCATGGTACACTGCGACAAGTAAGAAATATACTTAATCTCCGCAGGCTCTTTAGAGATTAAGGGAAGACATCAACCGAGGTTCTTAAAGCCTAAAAGCATAAAAGAGATTAAGAAAGCAAACTTCATTTCTTTTTCTGGTTGAGTTCAGCAAGTATAACATGGGCAGCATATACCTGATTTGACAAAAGTTAGAGTCTGCATAAAAATCAGGAATGCCGTACCGGGTCACACAGAGCAGGTAGCAAGAGACCCAAAGCGATTTTAAGTCCGCTCTTGATTAAGCGCTGGCACCCATTGTTAGCAGGTATATTGTGAGTATAGGGGATTCAGCAGAAATGATGATGTGATGATAAAGTCCCATGTTCTAGCAGCTCAGACCAGGTCTCTTAACCTATATGAAACATGGGCCTGAGGGCAGGCCGATAGGCATAATTGCACATCTATATGGTTAAATGCACATTGTTCGAAAGTGTGGAGACTCAGCATTCAAAATGTGTGCGCCATTTTACAATGCAAACGCTACGCAAAAATATGACTTTAAATCATTTTATAGCAAGCCTCAGCCTAACTATTAAGTCCCATAGGTTGGATTGTGTAACACTGTCAAAATATGTTGATATCGATGTGCTTACCTGGGTAAAGGTCCAGCAATCAAAACCCATTATCGTTTTAAATGTGCAAAATAAGCAAGCCTGGGAAAACATCACAAAAACTACTTTGGCATAAAGAGACAGTAGTTCAGCATCTTTCTAAACCTATTTTAAAATATGAATGCAGGGCTGTAGACTGTACAGTGGCCCGCAAGGAACAAAATAAGCCCTCCCAATAAGGGACTTTATTAAGCATACACAGAAGCATGCTAGTGCTGGGAATCAGAAGAATAAATTGATGTGAGAATTCAACTGCAGCTGGGGAAAATTACGAGAAAGGAAGGAAGTTGTAAAGTTATTGTAGAGCAGAATGTAACAACGATTAGGAAGACAAGTTAATTTGGAGTCTCCATAATTGTATGTTGAAAAATGCACAGGCATTACCTACAGCACATCCTTAAATACTCATTTTTGGGTACAGTATCATAATATTTGAACTTCTAGTTGGTCAAACTTTAAGCCACGGCTTCATTGTTTTTTTCTAGGCTGATGAGGCTTGGTTACAGGACTACAGGGCCAGAAGAAGATATAGAATCTTTTCTTACCAGAGAAAAACTTACATTTCTCATGTTGTTACTCAGTTTGTGTGATATCTCAGTGATTCCAATTAATGGAGAGCATTTTCCTTAGTGCCACCTTTCTGAAGAGCCCATGATTATGCCTGCAGGCAAAGTGGTTCAAGAGCACTAAGTGATTTTGTTTGTGTGGAAATTTGCTAAACAAAGGGGTGAAAGTTAAGAGGTTAACCAGGGCAGCAATACACTGCAGCACTCAGTCCATCACCTGTTGAACGAGCCCTTTGTTCACTTTACACATGTAACCTGTACGATGCCCTCGATTCATTATCTATTGCTCGTCTCATTGCCAAGTTTGTTGCTTTGTTTGTTGAACATCCCTTCATTTCTCATTTCATGAGAACCATTCAAATTCTACAGGCAGCACTGTTAGCACCTCAAGCCAGAACACCTCTGAGTTTGGTGTACTACAGAGCTCTCCAAATCCGGCCCTCGAATCCAAATACAGTCCTGGTTTTCCTTCCTTCCAGGCAAATAAGCGAACAATTAATGCTGCTGATTGGCCAGATTGTCATCTCACCTGACTCCCAGGTAAAGGGAGGGTGGAAAACCAGCAGTTCTCGGCCCTCGAGGACCGTGATTTGAGGAGCCCTGGTGTACTATGTATTGAGGAGAGAGACAGAGAGAGGACTCATGGACTGGGATGGTACGGGGAGCCACCAAGAGTCACTTAGCATATATCCAATTATGGGTGAATGACAACTCGTGTAACATCCTAGTAAACTGATTTGGAGAAAGGACTGACGCATTGTAAATAGTTAAATTTTCCAAAATTAGTTTTTAAGGTTACAAAGCTGTGTTTTCAATAAGTTGCAGCAGTTACTCTCGACTCTCCATCTGCAAAAAAAATGCTCTCCAGAGTATAGATTTGGAAAAAAAAAACAAGAAAAGAATCAAGATAGGCTGGCAAAATCCCGGGCCAAGTCACCAAGCCAAATGCATAAATCCTTGCCCTCTGTGAGCGAGGGAGAGGACACCCTACTGATAGAAAGACTAAGGGGCAGTAGTAAACACAGCAGGAGTGAGAACTAAACAGAAATACACAGATATATGAGGGAAGATGAAGAGTGAAGGTCAGGATAGAACAGAAGCCTGACAGAGAGGGCAGAGGGAGAGGGTGCGAGAAACAAGAATGAATGCATGGAGAGAGCTTCATGCATGGAGCGTTTAAACCAGGACAGAACTGCCTACAGCTGGTCCCCTCCGCCCCACACAACAGGCTCGCTAACTGGGGCAAGAGGCCCATGTGCCGACATGGGCATATCCCCAAACAGCCAACCCTCCTTTCAAATGATAACGCAGCCCAGCCTTCAAACAACCCTCATATGGAACGGAAAGCCACAAGCGAGTGCTGATGCCGTTCTTTCCGACTAAACATGCGACTCAAGGGCTCCATAATGCACGTGTTGGGCACACAGCAATTACGCAATCCCTTCTGCTCCAGACAACCAAGATAAAGAGTAGCTGCCACAGGTTGACCCATCTGGGGCATCAGTCTGATAACCGCTGGGGCCAGGAGTCCTTCAGCCAAGGATAGTTCTATTCTCACCTTTCCTGCTCCAGGATGAGGAAAGCATTGCTACAAGACTGTGCGTAATTTCTCTGGAAACCCTGAACTTAGGGAAAGTGTTTTTCGTCACCCCACTAAAGGCCAGATGGATAGGATAGCACACATAAGAGTACAAACTACACTTGAAATCTTTTCCTTGGAGCACCATACCTACTAGTTACCAACTGCAATAGCGATGCTGGTATTCTTTTCAGTTAATCTGTGTCTGTGTGTGTCATCAGTGCAAACTACAGTGAAACTTCTCTAAAACTACAATAAATCTATAATGAAACAGGTTATGAGTATCTTTGCAGGAGTTTATATGTATGTGGGTGTGTCAGTTTGTGAACAATTCTTATGATCATGACAGCATTGCAACCGTTACAAGATGCAGTCATGTAACATTAAAAGTAAGTAGTTGGGATAAAAACAAAGGCTGAGTTTGAAGATGGATGCGGTCAATGTGCGCAGTCACTGAATGCGTCATAATAACGACTGCTACACTGAAACCAATACCAACACGCTGTCACAGTTGGTGCAATCCCAGATGGTCTCTAGTACTGAATATCAACGCTTTGATCATAATGGATCAGGAAGAGGGACACAGAGGCACAACAGCAGTGTGGTGATTCAAATATTCACGATAAATTATGCCGCCACTCCGTTCTTAATTCATTATTTTTTTGTGCTATCTGTTTGGGGCCTTGGAGTGGAAAGGAGTTTTGGGTTTTTAATGCTTAGCGGTTGTACAGCTAATGGCGCACTCAAGGAGTAAAACAGAAGCACAAAGAAGCACACTCAAAAAAGTGAAACCTTACATTTATTTTAAAATGGTCAGCCAACTGGTTCCACACAGCCGATGTAAGCAACTTCCAATCAATTTGATTTATTAAAATGGCAAATAATCTTAGAAATTAATTACAAGTTACGTCTAAAACACTTGGTGTGAGAGCAGCTGACATAAGATTTGTAAGTAAAGGCAACATTTTATTTTTTGAGCGCACATGGAGCAGCTCAAGAACTCTTACATAATGAAGTACATGCTGCTTTGCATTACTCAGTTCTGCTAGTGAAGCCTGTCATAATATTTGACACATGCCCACAGACTTCAGTGTCTTGCCCTTGGTATCCCTTTCAGCAATGACAATGCTAGTACACAGTCACAAAAAGGACAAGATGTCATGATATAATCATTTTGGGATTACTTTAGATGAAGTGTTGCTCATAAAGGCTTTATACAGCATGTATAATGCCTTCATAAATGAGACATAATGTCTTCATAAATCATACATAAGCAAATGTCATGCTTTGTAAAGGGTGAAATAACACATCCATTTTCAGCATGTGATGCCAGATGGGATATAACTGACAAAGTCACTTTGTTAGTGGCTAAATGCGATAAAGGGTGACATTGTCAGCAAAGTGACATAGTCATTGTCACATCTGGCATCACATGCTGAAAATGGATGTGTTATTTCACCCTTTACAAAGCATGACATTTGCTTATGTATGATGTGTGAAGACATTATGTCTCATTTATGAAGCATTATACATGCTGTATAAAGCCTTTATGAGCAACACTTCATCTAAAGTGTGACCAACATTTTAAACAATCCTTATGCTTTGAACCTCAATCCTCAAGTTGGGGCCCATGAAGGCAGGAGAACTAGTTGTTTCTTTTATCAGATGGTTAACTGATTGACTACGGCCACCGTGTGCAGTACTGCTGACCACAAGGGCCTGATTTGACTGTCTGTATACAGGAGTTTGACACAATATTTGCCAAAGTAATAAAATTTCAGGGACAAAGTGGCCATAAATCACAAGCCTGTTTGATGGATGGAAGCAGGGAACAGAGATTGACTTAAATCTTGTTTCCTGTCTGACCCAATTCCAAAGCTGGCTGTCAATATCCCTCCGCAGAAATGTATTGACACATCCGCTGTGAGATCTGATTACACTGTGACCTTTCGCACCCCGTTTTTCTCACAGATCAATCGCCAACCTCTGATGCTGTGGCCGTATTTGTATTTAGAATGGGAGAGGCGTGTGGTCATGAAACGGCGAATCATTTGTGTAAAAAAATCCCCCAGAGTCCTGATGGAGTTCGCACAACGTGAATTCTCACTCGCATCAGTGTTACGCTGAAAATCTTCCCACCCCCAGAGAATGGAAAAACTTGCATCTGCCAAGCACCTCACCAGCCATAGACAGACTTTTCCATTCCTCACACTTTCAGCACATGCCAAACAGCATAACTTCAAAGCACAGGACACTTTAAAAAAAAAAAAAAACGTAAAAACAGACTCACTAGCAATGCCCTAAAATATGGCTTAAGACCACAGCTCTGTTTTTGGAGCAACACCTCTGAGATTTCTGCATTAAATGACCTCAGGTATCAGAAGGGTATGACCTCACTCAGTATCTCCTTTTGACCTCAGTATCGCCTAAAGTCTTTATTGGTGGAGGTACAGTTGATTTAAAAAGTTTTAGCCTTCCTTTCAATGTTCAATTGTCGATTCAACGGGACATTTGTCCTCCTTCTACTCTTTCTGCTTTAAAAGAAAGTTTCCTCCATTGCTGCGTGAATGAAAAGATGCTTTATGAAGGCTACCAACAGCTCTTTTATGGCACAAGACCCCAGTTGGGCTACTTAATCAACAGCCTCTTTAATCAACCACAGAATCATACAGGACTCATTTTTCTGTCAGTTTTGAGCAGATTTTTTTCTTCATTTCTAAAACATAAATATCTTTTTTTAAATGTATTTAATATGCAAATTATTTTTTAGGCTTATTTCCTTTCGCTATTAATGTGTGGCAGCAAAATGCCAGACAGATGTGTTATTTATACATTTGAAACTATATGTTGTTTGTGGATGGAAGCCAAAACAGTGAATTTCAATAATTAATGTCTTCATTAACCATATGCAAAAAGTCAACACAAAAACTTCCAAACACCTCCAGCGATGTTATGCATTTTTTTAAACATCCACACAACATATGTTGATTTTTGTTGTTGCACGCTAGAAGTGAGCAAATATATCAGAGTTTTTACTGTGCTGTATTTATCATGGGTCATGGATTCAAATGAATCACTAAATTGGCTAAGCCTGCATCCAAAATTTGACATGGGTCCACAAATTGTTCACATATTTTTCTAATCCTTTGATTTTGGGAATAAGAAAGGGCTCTGGAGAAGAGGAAAAAAGTGAAAGGATTCATGAAATTCTGGAGGAGAGTTTACATGATACATATTCAACAAATGTGGAAGAGCGAGGAGATTCATCTCGCCCAATTCAGAGCCCTTTCTGAAGTCACACACTGGCTTAAAGGGGCTGTTCTTCCACTACGAAGGTAGCTGAATGCATAAAGAATTTTTATAACTTACAAGAATTAGTAAAATTTTATCAAAGATTGAATACCGCAATACTCTGGCTAGTTGAATTTCAAAATGTTTATCTGCCACTACTGAAGTTAAGATTCAGTTACCTCAACAACATAGTATTAAACTCCTTAACTCAACCAAAAAGTCAATGTGTTTTTCCCAATAAGACAAAAAAAAAAATCAAATTATGGGCATGATCTAATCAGATTTCAACTGGAAAATGTCAAGAATGACGAATCTAAAGGTAATGAAGTTAGTTAATTCACATTCACTACTGGTATACAGTAATGCCTCCAGCACTACAGGGGGAGTGGCAACATTCTCACTCAACAAACAAATAAATATGAAAATTTGTTTGAAATTAACATTTCTTTCATTAATTGTTTATGTGAACCCAGAGGTATTGTGTTTTGCAGACTATGCAGTTACTTAGAATGACATTAATTTGCTTTTTTGGCAAGCAAATTGCAGCAGGTCGGTATTTGTTTATTCATTGCGAGTCATCACAAGTAAAGGGACGGCAGACTCATCAAAATACTAATAACACATACCTACAGGAATCCAAATGGATAAGATAATTTATTATAAATAAACACATTAAAGAATTAATCATATTAACCTTTGAATTTCATTTAGCATTTTGATACTTCCAGACTTCTGGTGTACATATCCTTACTTGAGTGTAGGCTATTTGATCAGAATTCTGCTATAGCACTGGGTTTAGTGCAAAGCACAAGACAGAAACCTGGTCAGGGCCTATCACCCAGTAATTAATAATGCTTGTGGAAGACAATCTCACGGTTGTTGTAAAACCCTGCAAAAAATTGTAACTATTTAAAACTAAACGTTATGAGCAGATGTAGACACCACAGCAGTGAGTCATGATAAGCAAGGAAATAATAAATCCACAGAAAAATAGGATCTCGTCCATATCAATTCACCACACCTCCGCCAGTCCACAGGCATATATTTTGTAGTCTTGAGCTGTCTGGACGGGAAAACTGCGCATGGATGAAGTCAAGGTAACGGCCCAATCACGTCAAGGACATGAGGGCAACATCACAACTGGCCTGCGTGATATGATGACAGCCGATTGATTGACTAGACCGAGATACGACATCCCATTTACCGGAGAACCGGGATACCATCCGGAATTGTTCTTGGATAGATTAAATTGTCGGCAGAATGAGGCCCATTTCGCGACTCCTCATATTTGACTTGCATGGACACCTGCTGTGTCCCCAGTTCCCATGCAAATATAATCTTTTCTGGGTATGTCGCAGCATACAGCCTATATCATTCTGCACACGATAATGACACTGGCGGCCTACGGCGTAAAGAAAATCATAAGGCTACACAGGAGTGATGCAAAGGGGTAATCTTCACCCTTATTGTCGTCATCATCATCATCATCATCATCACTCAAGTGCATAGCAATCTTCCTTATGAAGAAAAGTCAGACAATTGTATTATTATTATTATTATTATTATTATTATTACTACTACTACTATTGGGCTATACGGCTCCAGGGTGAAATGGTGGGACCACCAGCAATATTAAGAGTTCAACTGTCAGTAGCCCACAGCAGTTAGGCTATCAATGACAAAAACATGGACCTACCCAGTCTTCGAAGTGTCTGCTCCCGTTTTGCAACAGATCTTCGAACTGAATGATGCAGTTGGCCACGAAATCATCGTATCCGATTGGGGCATCGTGAAAAACAGACAGTTCGATTTTCCTTCCATCGTAAACTTCTGTGACAAACTCGTCGTTCCAAGCGGGGCTGTTCGTTTTTTGCTTGGTGGAGGTTTGGCCCACGCGAGAGTCATCCACGTTCAGGGCGATGTAGGTATCCAGCAAGAAGGTTTGGGTCTTGGGTCCACCCGCGTGCCTCAGAGACCAAGCAGTGGGCTTCAAGTCCAATGCTTCGCAAATCTTTATTTTCAGCAACCCATTGAAAACCACCATGATGGTGATGTAATCGTCCACCTTTTTCTTTGCAATTAATTTTGCTGCAGTAAAGTGATGCTTCGCCTCAGTGAGTACAACGGGTAATGATTTATTTAGTATATTTTCTGTTTACTATTCCGCCCTTAACAGAAGGTGAATGCAGGGGGTTTTCCCTTTGCTCTTGCGACACCCAGTGAATATGTATGATTTCTCACTTGCATGTAACGGAAAATTGCCGTCCCGTCTGACTATCACTCAGATACAAATCGGATGCAAACAGCCCTTCCAAAATAGTCCCGGGATCGTAAATGGTCTAGCTTTTGTTATCTCTCCGTCTGGGTTTCGCGAGGAAAACACTCATTTGGGTGCTGATGTCACAGTTCCTATCCCTGAAAAGAATTATTTGTTAGAGCTCGCAAGGTAAACAAGCAACCGAAAATATTATCATGCAGCAAAAACACCACCCAGGCTTCAAGTCCACCGCCCGCTAAAGGAAAATAACCGAGGCTGTTACTAGTCAACAGCGCTCGGCTCCTAAACTATTCTTCTTCGGGTCGCGGGAAGAGGGAGCGTTTCCAGCGCGCCTGTCGTTCATTTGGGCACTCCTATTCAAAGCAGATTGAGAATCGTTTTAAAATAATGACTACTTTTGTCCTGGAATTATGATTTTCTCGCCCGGCACGCTCTTGATGGTCCCAAAGCTGCTTTCTCGGTGTTGCTCCCCTTGGTTTCCTGCAACCTACCTCTTCGCTCCCTCTCCGTGTACGCTAGCGCAGGAAATGCGCAAAATACGTCAGTTTCTCCGAGCCACGCTGCGACTCCTCTGTACCAGATGGGGGAGCGCGGCGAAAGCGAGCAGGGTACGCTAGCGTGTGGGGCGGTGAGGACACAGGCGCATCCCCAAGGGCTTCGTGATAGATCCGGGATGTGGCTTGGTTATGAACACACGTTATCCACTTTCATCTCTCGCTGGGAGGGGGAGTGGTGAGTCTCGCTAGAAACATGTTGATTTTTTCTGCAGCGCACCCCGAAATAATGTTGTGGTGCCTTAAATTGTATCGCTCATCTACGTAGAGGAAGACGTGTTACCGTTTCTACTTCACGTCTTGTACAGGAGCCAGCAATACACAGCTAAAAATGTAATGACCATATGGACGGCAGCACACACGTTAGGCTTCTGTTATTGCAGCTGCAGTCCCTATGTTTCTTTTGATTGGCTCTAAATTTCCCCAGATACTGGTTGTTGGTTCTCAACGTTCTCAATAATATTTTTCTCACAAAATCCGCCCAGGTCAACGCGGGTGGGCAGGAGCACAGACTTGGTGCTGTCTGCTAGACAACATATCGGATAAAACTGGTCCACAGTTGTGTTTTGCGCAAATGCACTGAAAGAAATAAAACAGTTTCTAAGCTATACGGTCTCGGACGTGGGGTCAATTCTGTGGCATGGACGTAAAACAGAGGTGCGTCTTAAATGTATTCTAATCCTGGCGAATTCATCAGCCCTGAGACAAGAAAATAAAATGAGCATCAGCACTGAATTGTCATATCATAATGAAAACCTCACCTGGAATGCACCTCACCTGGAATGCAACTGCTCGTCTTCGTTGGCCTAGCTATGCGCGTTCGTGAAAAATCGGGACAGGATTATCCTTTTTAGAATCTTGGACCAATCAATAAATAGAGTACGCTTGCGGTGAAATTTAACTTTATTATTTCCCCCCCTTTTTTTTTTTTTTTTTTTTTTTTTTTTTTTTTTTTTTTTTTTTTTTTTTTACTCAGGTCCGGAGGTAATTGAATCTGACGATTAAATAGTTCTTCCTCAATTCATTTAAACCAAATTTGTCTAAATTATCAAAATTTATTAATCTGAAGATTACTAGTTTGCCTAATTTAATTGTCTATTTTGAAAAAAAAAAAGGATTGCTGGATATTTTCTGGTGTTCACAAACTGTAATATGAAAGTCGGCCTTTGTGTGTTACGGTTGTTTCAGTCTGAAAGAGCTTGAAACATCTGTCAGAAGCAAAGGTGTACGTTCCAAGGATCTGAGAGTAGAAGTCCTGCCACGTTTCACTTCCATCCATGAGCTCAGCTAGCTGATATCACAAATCAGCCCAAGCTCCTGTCTGAAAGGATTTTGTTATTTGTAAATCCAGCTGCTTGTAAGAAAATACCTGGGAGGACTTTTACTTTCAGAACCTGGATTGTCCACCTCTGGCCAAAGGCAAGTTGAACTGTGCAAATGGTGCAATGCTAACTGGAAGACCCTGTTTATTCGTTTGGTTCGCACCATGCAGTAACCTCACCACCAACGTGTTTCTATAGAGCAGAGCGCCATCTTACGGGGAAATTAATTACGCGTGTGCTTCTACAACTGAAGCAAGAGCCGCCGCCTGATAGGAATATTATTAGGACTATCCATAAGATCCCAAATTTCTTCGACGTGCTTTAAATATGTGGTGTCATTGGCGGTTATTACGCATAATACATAACTCACATGACATCAAGTAAGTGCATTGCTCGAAACAGAGTAAAATATAATTGCAGCTCTTTTGGTCGGAACTTTCTAGTGATTGTTTACCAAATTGAAAATGTACACTGCATCGCCAAAGGTAAATAAGTACTCTTTGGTCTTGGGCTGTTTTCTGTGGTTTGGGTTGGGCCTCCTAGTTTCACTGAAAAGATATCTTGATGCTGTACCATACAATGACATTCAATATCCTCATGGTTTTTTCCCCGGTAGTTTGGGGTGGGCCCTTTCCTGTTTAAGCATGACAGTGCCACATATATACTGTATAAGGTCCATATACGGCCCTTGTAAAATCTGTGTTGAAGAACTGAACTGGCCTGCACTTTTTTCTGAATCTTAACCCCTTAAAACATTATTGCGATCAACATGAAAGGAAAAAACTGTAATTATTAACTGCCCTCTACAGAGGGCTGATTATTAAACCCCAAATTCCTGTAGGGGAAAATTCAAACAATCTGACTAATTGATGTAAGTTACATTTAATGACCAGAGATAACAGTAAGATACAATGTCCACCATTTTGGGGTTGAAGGGTATAGTGATGCTAGAATATCTGGGGTGAAAAGAGTTAAACCACCACACTCAAATACTTGACTGGTGCATTGACCATTTTGTTATTGTAACTAAAATGAAGTAGCGTTCACACTCAAATATTATAGCTACTCTTATTTATTCACCACAGGGAGGGAAAAATATTACACAGACATTTCTGCTTCTTTGCCTTTGTCAATGTGTTCACATTAAAAAAAGGCAGAGAGGCCAAAATGTCTGAGTAATATTTTTCTCCCCCTGGTGAATAAATAAGAGTAGCGATAGTTTATTTGAGTGCAGACTCTACTTCATTTTAGATCAGCAAGAAAGCCAACTTGGACCCATGCTGGTCTAACTGTCCAACATGCCTGCTTGGCCTCAAAAAATTTTCTCTCGCTGAGATGGGATGTCGCCAATTTTTGTGACATCTCGTATGAAGCCTTCCCAGAAAACTTCATAGTCCCATGTTTTACTGATTTTGGAATGTGATGTTGGATGGGCCTGCATGTCCACATACTATTAGCCTTGTAGTGTAAATTTTACGAGTTCATAAGGTGAAGGTGGACTTGTCATCCAAACAGCCAAATGTCTATCTTATCTTTGTGAGTGTGTGTGTGTGTGTGTGTGTGTGTGTATAATTGTTCTCCAGTAATGATTCAGAGAGTGCTTATGAGCACACATAAAGTACCTAACAGCCTGATATACACTTCCAGTGAAAATAGGGACATTGTGATCGAAAGCCCCACATACAAAAGCTCAGGGAACCTACATTTACTTATATTAATTGGGTAGATATTTTTCTTCTTCCATTGTTTTCTGCAAAAGTGTGTTGAAATAATCAAATTTGATATTTATTTGCATTTCTCTTCCAGAAAATGAAATGTTTCTGAAAAATCTATTTATTTTATTTTTAAAAGTAACAGTTCTAAATGTCACCACTGAGCCCTGATCACAGCATCATCAATGCTATCATGATAACCTCACAAGACAGAAGCAACTGAGATAGCCAATCTAAAGAAAAACTCAGGCAATGCCTCCAATATGCTCGGAAAAGCCCACCAGACATTTTTTTTGAACCTGATGTTATGAAGTTTTAGTGGTTTCATAATGTTGATTTCTTTTAGATTTGCTTCCTGCTCCTTATTTTACTTTTTCAATGTTCATGAACTTTCATCGCATTACTTTTGAAAGCATCATTGCTTTGTGTAAACGTTTTTCACCATGCACCCAGGGCTTTTGCAAAGTACTGTTCAGCACTACACATATATGTCTGTATTCTGCATCTGCCCCTGGTTTCTCTATAAATTTTAAATAAAGTTTTTTTTTTTTTTTTATCTTCAGGTGGGATTGGTGTCCTGGCATGTCTCAAGATTTATTCCCTGTAAACACTCCTACTTTCCTGCATTTGCAGCTCTTGTTTCAGAAATATTTAAAATCATAATAATGGATTTATCTGTACGTAATTCTGAAACAGCAGTGAAGCCAAACATCAGCAGTGTAAAACAATGACAAGTAGTATTTGTTTTAATTTACATTGGCCGATTAAGCAAAATCTTGATTTCTAAAAATATCTCAGTTAAGACCCAATTATCAAGCTTAGGAATTACTTTATCTCAATGTATATCTATATTTTGGTGTCTTTTCAAAATGTGGTGATAATTTAATAAATGAAAAAGTGTCTTTTCAGGTACAAGGGCTTTTTCTCCTAATGTGGGAGACAGAACGTCAGAAAATAAGTACCTCTTGCCACTGATTTTTCCACGTTCATAGATTATCTGGCCCTTTAAATATATGCGTTTCAGTTTGGAACATACCATCGAGCATTAACTGTTTTGTTAGCAGAAAGAGGACGATCCTTATAATACGGATTTATTGTAGTCTGCTGCCATTAAAAAAAAAAAAGAAAAAAGAGCAATGCATTTTCACACAAGGTAGGCTAAAACTGGAGGAACTGCATTGAAGACGGAGTACAGTGATTTATTGGTAAAGCCCATTTTCGTTTACGGAAATGAAACAGATAGCCAGCTCTGTACATGCGCACTCCTAGCTTGTGAGCCAGTAGTCTATGATACTCTGTGAATGTTCGGTTCGGGCTGTTTCGCTGTCCGTTAAGTGTTTAGCGTAAGTATCTATGTATTCCTTGCATATTTCTCCGAATTAAACGCGTCATATTAAGTTTAAGTAGACTGGCGACAGAAAATTTTGCGGACATATTATCCGTTTTTGGTCTCTGGTAAAACGCGCTAAATTTGAATGAGGCAAGTCTCGTTCAGCATTGATGTTTTATACATCGCGGTCCATATAACAAACTGTCGGCTACTGGGAAGTGGCCCTTAAAGTGTTGCGAAAGCCTGGGCTATCTTTTCAGCCCGTTCAGTTGGAAAACAGACCACGCACTGATACGCAAAATGACTGGGTACGCGAGCAGATGTTTCATTTAACTCGCTATTTACGGTAAACCTAACTGGGCTACTTGTTGGTCTCAAGCCCTTAGCATTCGCCCTGACTTCAGCTCAGTACTACCCAGTGGACCTCAAACCCTCTCAGATTAGGGCTCACGAACTGCGTGAATACATTTCCTTAAACCCCTGAAATATACATGTAGAGTGAGAAATTCTGCCTGATCTGCCTGTACTGTCAACTGAAGAGCAGAGAAGCCAAAAACTGGCTGAACTGCAGATTATGTCCAGCATAGTGTTCTTGTTTCTTAGATATGTAATAAAGAACAGATTTGTGTTAGACTCAAACTCAAGGAAAAACCATCTTTTATAACGAAGAGATGTATTTATGGTATTTTGTGAGATGAAGTTGTTGATGACAGGCCTAAAGGAACTTTGGGGGAGTCTCATTTTATTGACCAGTGAGTGGGTCAGGAGTAAATCCTTGTGCGTTTTATTTTCAGATGATTCGAAGGACTAGACCAACAGTGTGTTACAAGGAGAAATCCGTTGATGACGATGACATTGAAGACTCGTGAGTAGCCTATGCATTCTGAATTATGTCTCCTTAGGTATTTGCAGCATCAGTATTCCGTGACTGTGAGATCACCCTAAATGGGCACTGAAATTAAAACTAACCACTTAAACCTGATAGAACCCACTGGATTGCTGGGACACCTGGGAAAAAAAGTCTTTGGTGTTTGATCTGATGAAATGTAGCTTGTGTTTTTGCCACATGATCATATTTCCAGAAACTACTAGATGTTTCCTTTCAAAGGAGGCCGTATACATGTATTTTGGCCATACAGTTTGTCTTTCATAAGCTTTTCATGTGTGAACATCAAAAGACCAAAAAAAGTGGTCTGTGAAGGGTTGATAAAATTTAATTGTTTCAAATATATGTGCTGGAATACAGGGCCATAATGTAGTCGTGTCACTGTCCAAATACTTACGATCTGCAGTGTAAATATTTCTTCTTCATGGAAACTTCTGCTCTGCCATTAGGTCACAGCTGGAGGGTGAGGAGGATGATGATGACGATGAAGAGGGGGATGAATGGCAGCCGGAGGACCCGGCCCCAAAGAAGCAGCAGAAGACCGCCACTCCAAGGAAGCCTAGAGAGAAGAAGCCGGCGGTGAAGAGGCCGGCCAAACCGAGGGAGCGGAGACCGAAGGTGGCGCGCGATGCGGCGGAAAAGAAGCCTCGAGCCCCCAGAGGAAGGAAGAAGGAGCTGACTGCCCAGGCTGGAGGGGGGGTCGAGGAGGGAGGTTTCGCGGGCAAAGCAGCAGATACGCAGGGCGGGGTGAAGGTCAAGGAGGAGGTGAGACACATGAATGTGCTGTTTCATCTTTCCTGTGAAATATCATGGGCACTTCAACACTGTTGGTTTCACTAAATGGTTGGACGTATATGGATACTCCTTCATCTGAGCGTGTTAGGCCAGAGATATACTTGCTTTTTAACCACTTGTTCACATAGACAACCGACTGCATCATGAACGGAACTGTTGACATCCTTGCTGGTGTACTTTGCGTGTTACTTCAGCATTATATCCGAAGGCTCACCATAGAACTCATAGACCAGACCGTATGAAGTTTCTACATTTGCAATGTAAACCCCGTACCCTGTCACATCCCCATATATGTGATACTCCCCCTACAATGTCACTACAGCTCATGTGTATCTTGCATCTCGCGTAAAAGTACCAGTAATTTCTGAGGACAAACACAACCAGTGCTCCTAATGGATCCAGAATACGCATGGCAGCTATCATGTGTGCGCGACCGTTTGAGCCAAACCAAATATATCTCCGGCCTTGTTCGTTGTTTGGTCTTGGCCTCTTATTTTCTCTGAAAGGAAGCCTTGACCCTCTAGCATACAGTGACTCTCTTGATTTTCTGTTCTTCCACCAGTTTGTTGATGGTGCTTTCCTTTTTCAGCATCAAGACTATGCCCCTATACTCAGGTCCATGCATGGTTGGTCACGATCTGTCTAAATGAATTTGACTCGACCCCATCAAAGACTTCTGGTTTTATCTGGATTGCTGACTTTCAGCGAGTCCCAAGTGTTCTCCATTGCTAGGCACAATCACCAGTGCATACAAATCCCACTTGCTGCAGTGAAAATCACTGAACTACTTCTCCCATTCAAGCGGTTATTATGACATTCAGCTCTCTCCATTGCCTTGGACTCGCACTCTTCCGCAGCGACTGTGGGAAGAATAGTTTTTGAAAGTGTCTGCCTCAGTGCGAGATGGACAGCAGTACAGCAGGTCTGTTTGAGTGTTTTTCAGCTCTAAATATCCTTTCTTGTGTCTCAGAGGCTCTCATTCCATGTACCAGCCGGGGGGACAGAGAGTTGGGCTTCCCATGAGCTCTCCTCCAATCAGCAGCCACTGCCAGTGAAGAAGGAGGAGCCAGAGGATGACTTCACCTTTGGTGAGCCGGCCACCAAGAAGCTGAAGACTAGCGCAGCTAACCAGGGCAAGCCGGTGAGACAGGTCAAGATGGGGAAGGATCTCTGTTATGACCTGCAGATGAACTGGGACCTCATTGAGGTAATGTGCTCCTGGGTGGTGTCATTTTATTTTTTTATTTTGTAAAAAATTATCATTATTTTATTGAATTTTTTGCAAATTTGCGGGGATGGCACAGTTGGTTGCACTTTCGCCTCACAGCAGGAGGGTCACGGGCTCATATCCAGCTTGGGGCCTTTCTGTGCAGAGTTTGCATGTTCTCATGTTTGCACGGGCTACTGCAGATACTCTGGTTTCCTCCCACACTGCAGACACATGCATGTTGGGCTGATTGGAAACAAAATCGCCCACAGATATGAGTATCTGAGTGTACAGTATGTGATTAGATTCCTGTAATTGTTTAGAAAGTGTGACGAATTACATGAGATACCTGTGAAATAAAGTGCTGAAAGTGTCATTCAATAAATCAGTGTAACTGTTCAGTCTCAGGTCCCACTAAATCCCAAATGTCCAAATTTCAACTTTGTACAGGCCTGCATGTTTTAAGAAAATGGTGAAGCCCTGACAGTGAAGGAAGTGAATAATAGTACTTAAAATTACCTGTTGTCTGGCATTTTAGATGTCTTTAAAAATCTTTGTCTTCTATGTCCTTATGCACTTACGACCCCTGTCCTGCATTTTAATCCCCTCTCTCCAAACATGGCTGGGCATTGGGCTGGGAATAAAAAAAGTTTATCCTGTGAAAATACTTATTTTGTCTCTCATGATAAATTATTTTTCCATTTTTATTTATTATCCAAAGTTTTTCTGCAGCCTTAACCATTATTTAGGGATCTCTGAATTTTGTGGTGCAGGATATTGACAGGTACTGAAAGCTGCTAATTGTTGGCACCATTGGAAGCCCTCTATTTCACTGGATTATTTGTTACCTCCTGGGCCCTGTGTCCTGCAGCAGGATTAGAGCATTACCCATATACTGCACTGTGTAAATACTGACACCCTCCCAAATATGGAACCCAGGGCAAAAGTTGGATGCGCCGTTTTATGTTTTTCAGCCAGCTCGGCTTTAAGGGACAATGTCCAGACAGGAGACTCAGAGGTGTCGCTGACCTTGCTCTCTGGCCCCCTCTGCAGGTGCTGTCAGAGATGACGCAGGTGGAGCTGTGGGTGTGCGGAAACATTGTGGAACTTTTCCGTGAGGAGAACACCATCCCCTTCATGGTGCGCTACAGGAAGGAGCTCATCAATCACATGGACGCAGACGGTGTGAGGGAGGTCCAGCTGGCCCTGGAGGAACTCTGGTGAGCCCCGCCCTCGTCACCTTAGAGACAAGAATACTGCCCTGCCCTCGTCATATTGCCCCACCCTCGCCATCTTAGAGACAAGAATACTGCACTGCCCTCGTCATATTGCCCCGCCCTCATCATCTTAGAGACAAGAATACTGCACTGCCCTCGTCATATTGCCCCGCCCTCATCACCTTAGAGACGAGCATATTGCCCTGCCCTTGTCACTTTAGAGACGAGAATACTACCCTGCCCTCGTCACCTTAGAAGCAAGTATATACCCCTGCCCTTGTCACCTTAGAGATGTAAATATCGCCCTGCCCTTGTCACCTTAGAAACAAGCATATTGCCCTGCCCTTGCCACCTTAGAGACAAGCGTACTGCCCTGCCCTCGTCACCTTGGAGACGAGCATATTGCCCTGCCCTCATCACCTTGAAGACGAGCATATGGCCCCACCCTCAACACCTTGAAGACAAGAATATCGCCCTGCCCTCATCACCTTAGAAACAAGAATATTGCCTGCCCTCCTCCCTTTGAGACAAGAATATAGCCCTGCCCTTGTCACCTTAGAGATGAGAATGTCGCCCTGCCCCCGTCACCTTAGAAATAAGCATATTGCCCTGCCCTTGTCACATTAGGGAGGAGCATATTGCCCTGCCCTTGTCACTAGGAGACAGGCATAGAACCCCATCCTTGTCACCATGGAGATGAGCATTGAATCCTCACCCTCTTCTCCAAAGAGACAGGGGTTCCCCATGTGCCCGCTCACTGAGGAATACAGACCTCTCTATGCCTGTCCGCTAGCCTGGCTCCGCTAAAGTTGGCGCATTATAGAAAATGCAAATTAAATCAAAAGGGAGTCATTTGAAAAGTCCTCGTGCCCTCTCTTTGAAGGCCAGTGATGCTAGTGGCTCAACAACATGATGGACATATTAATCCGCACTGTCTTTGGTTTTGTCTGCCCTTTAAGTCTTCTAACAAGAGATGGCAAGATTTATCATCCTATTGGTTTTCTCGCTAAAAAAAATAAACCCCACACATGCAGCTGAAGGGGATCTTGTTTGTATTCAGTGGGTTCATTTACACCAAAATTTTGGTTGCAGTGAGAAACGGCTGGATACTGGAACTGCCGTAACAGGATTTGCTACCACTGCTTTTATCCCTCAATGATAAATTATGTCATCTGAACCATCTATTTCCCCATTACCAGCAGCCCTTGCCGCCATCTTTTCCTGAATGACTGGCCGCTGAAATGATGGGGACAGGCTGGAGTAAGGTTTGTGGAACAATAGTCGTTTGAGTCATAGGTCAGGTCTTCAGTTTAGTTATGAAGCTTTGGGAGCCCAACTGGTATCCGTTTGCTTGGGCTACCATAAAGTCATTGACTCCTGTTCCTCAAGTGTAATTGAGAGCTTGGATGCATGAACTGGACGGCGCTTCTGTTTGTACCTGCAGCTCTGTGTCGAAGAAAAGCCAGTCCATTAGCCAGACTCTGAAGAAGGAGGGGATTCTGACCGCCGAGATCGAGAGGATGCTGAAAAATTGCAGGAGCCAAGAGGAGCTGGAGCATGTGGTGAGTCGACTGGGCTGGGATTCATTCATCCGTATATTATCCTGCCTGTTCCTGGTCTGGGTTACGAGGCAGAGGGAACCTGTGTGAGCATCCAGTGGGCTGGAGCAGCTGTGCTGAACTCCAGTCCTGGAGAACTGCAGTGTCTGCTGGGTTTTTATGTGCTTCCAAACGAGTGATTCATTTAGGTCGCTAATTAGCCTAAGTTTCCACACACATTTCTTTCAAGGCATTATTTGACCATAGAAGCCTGTAGACACTGTGGCCCCCCAGGACTGGAGTTTGAAGACCTTGTGCTAGAGGGAGAAGGATACTGCAGACAGTTCAATCCGTCCAACAGTACGCCCACCATTTTGTGTTTGCATCTTCTCCTGAAACTTTACCTCCAAATTTAGCGGAAAGCGCATTCGTTTGATTGCTTTCAAATTGGGCTTGAGCATAGAGTGCCTATAAGGGACTTCATTTTGGCACTGCCTTTATGTGAAGGCTTTTCAGTTGGAGTTGTACAGTTCATAAAATCATTATATTTAAGGCGTTATGTGTTTAGTGGTTGTCATGCGCAGACATGCAAACTTGTGCCTTTTTTATTTAGTACCCCTACTGGTCTTGCACCAACTGCTGTCGAACGAAAGAGGCATGTTGCTACAAACAATCACGCCACCAATAAATATAAATTAGCCAGTCCACCAGTTCGACCTAGTGATCGATGTATCAAGTGATAGAATCAAAATATGATGATACTGCCCTTCGTAATGTACCTCCCATTTGCATGTAGCTGATAGATACTGATAAGGATTTTGCATGGTCTTGTTTGATTGCTGGTTGGTTTTTTTCCCCCCATCGCATCAGGCATGATTCATGAAAAGAAATGGCCCCATGAAAACATTTTGAGATAGAGATTGAATTTGATTGTTCAGTATGGAAATGGTATCTTCTGCATGACAGAAATGATGAGTACAGAATGAGGGGTGATACAATTATACAATTTACGTGGTATTTTATGGGCTAATGCTAACTAGTAAAAAGGATTGGTCCATTTAGCAAAATTTCCATACTCGTTGATGAATTTTTTATCAATATCAATTTATCAGTGAAAATTCAAGCCCATGTGCTGTTGTTGGCAAGATGAAATGTACAAAATGATGTTGTTGATGTATCTGACTGCAAGAAACAAGAAGTACTTCATGTAAAGAAGTTCAGGTACTTTTTCTCCAAATATAGACGTATGTGACCTTTGCCAGTAGAGGGCGCCATTTTGCTTTTAAACTGCCGCAGTAGACTGGGTTGGTATAATGTCGCAGTGAGTAGCATTGCCGCCTCTCTGAAAAGAGGTTGCGGGTTGAATCTGGCTCGGGGCCTTTCTTTGTGGAGTTTACGTCGTCTCCCTGTGTTCGCAGAGGTTTTCTCCGGGTACTCCGATATTGATATTGTCATGAAACAATAAAGAATCTATCATACAAAGTAGAATGTTCGGATAGGGGTCTTTTGAGGTTGAATGAATAATACCATCTTGCCCATTTTTGCTGTATTAATGTATTAACCCTAAGAGTGCTGAAATAAACTTTTAAAAAATTATACTTTAAAATATCTTGTGCTGGTTTTTTTTTTTTTTTTTTTTGGCCCGCCACCACCCCTGCTCTTTGGAGGACAACTTTATTCTTAATTATAAATGTTATGCAAAAAACATAATGGTGAAACCTCTCTGAGGGAGGGCTATAACAAAGCAAAGCAAAACGACTCGTGCTGTTAAAAACCTATCATGTGGCGACTTTTAAACAAGTCGCCACATGATAGGTTTTCAACAGCTTTGTATTTGATATCTTACACCACTGAGCAACACTATTTGTACATAGTGCTCTGACTCTGAGGGTTAAAGTCTGTCATTTGTTAATTGTATTTTCTCAGTACGCTCCCTACAAGAAGGGCAGTAAACTATCGAAGGCTCGGAGGGCCAAACAGTTGGGATTGGAGCCTGCGGCTATAGCGCTGATTCAGGATCCCGAAAACCTAAACCTGCAGGCCTACATCAAACCTCAGTGTGAAGGTACCTCCACCACAGACACCTGACCACCAGCGGGAAATACCCACCTCAAAAACAGGCTTCCGTTGTCTGCTGAAATATAGTTTACTCTGTCTCTCACTGAGTTACTTGTTTCCCATCTTAGTATTTATAATAATACCCCACATTTGCCATACATCTTTGCCCTATTGCAGGGGTTCCCAAACTCGGTCCTGGGGCCTCCCTGTGTATGCTGGTTTTCGTTCCAACCATAATTGCCTTCTCAGGATTTCAATAACCTGCTAATTTGTTTTAATTTGGTGCATTTTGTGTTAAAAGAAGTTAATAGCTGTCTTGAGCCAAATTTTATTAGAAATATCCTAGTGTGCCATGAAGAATCAAAGACCCTTGAACATACTGTTTTGTTTTTTTCTTTGTAGCAAGCAATTTCAGGAAACAACATTGTAAGACGGAGCAAATTAGACATTGAGAAAATCAAAAAGCTCCTAATTGGGTCGCTGAACACAGGTGTTCAGAGTTCTCTCTATAAATTGTTAGTTTTTACAATTATGTGTCTGCAGTTTCACCAATTAGGAACCTGTTGATTGCTTACTTTGATTTGCTTTTTTCTCCTCTTTTTATGCAGTTGTTGCTAATATTTCACAATGTGAATGTGCAATTTATTCTTCTCTGCATGCGTGCATATCTATCAAAATATGTCTTGAGAGGATAAATTTCTGCTCTAAAAAAGAATGCACCTAATTAAGACAAGTGAACTGCTTGTTAAAATCCTACAATTGCAATTATGGTTGGAACGAAAACCAGCATACACAGGGAGGCCCCAGGACCGCGTTTGGGAACCACTGCCCTATTGTATCGTGGTCACTTGACTATCAAGTGGACATACAGTTTTTGGTCAGTTCATAGACTGAACAGGAGAGGGCAGTAGAGTACCTTAAATATCATTGCACAGACCAAAACGGGCTGCGGTGTTACACTTCCCTTCCCCCACCACTCATATGATGTATGTATCACAGTTCTGCATTACCTGTAATTTCATTTCATTTATTAACCATAATGACATCCATGAGTTACAGATACGGAATGCAGTAACAGTATGGCGGGAATAAAGCGCAATAGAGCTACTTCTATCCCCAAATAGTATATCTGTGTAATACAATCATGGATGAATATATAGTGTAGACATAGGTTTTAATTCCAGTGACAATTGGGTGGTCTTTTATAACCATCACGGACTACTCCAAGGCATGTTCTTCTCGAGGCATTTGAAGCCTTTGTAAACCTAGTTGCATGAAAGAATCTTTGCGCATACACAATGTAAGTGTAATAAATGTGATAAATCACCATTACTTTGGCGCGCCTGTCATCTGAGTCTTGGTGATGTTTTCTGTTGTGTTATACAGGGGTGTCTACATATGAGGAGGTAGCCACTGGCGTAGCTCAGATTTTGGCTGACTCAATCGCCAAGGACAAGGAGACACTGGCTTTTGTTCGCTCGCTGTGCGTATACCCCCTTCCTTTTTTTTTGTTGTTGTGTTTTTATTTTGCGATAACAGTGATTCTCAGCTGGCCAATGCAGTGGTGTTTGTAGAAGCAGGATTAGTGACAAAAGTGCACCAAGTAAACTGCAGCATGGACTGAAGTAAGATGGCTGTTCTAGTTATAGCCAGTGCCATTACCTTGCTAATTTGGTATAACACCCCCCTGCATGCTCCTCTCTTTGGGTGTGGCAGGTGTGACCGTAACTTTGTGACGCTCCACTCCTCCGTCTCCAAGACGGCCCTGAAGGAGCAGCAGCAGCCTGAAGGGGAGAAGAAGGCGGGGAAACCCAAAGACATTGACAAGTTCCAGCTGTACTGCGACTTCACCTGCAACGTGCAGCGCATTCAGCACCACCAGGTGAGCCACTGCTCCCCCTGCTGGCTGTCCGCGCAACTGCCTTTATCTGGGTGCTGTCATCGTAAAAACTGGTCCAGGCTGTTGAACCGGTTTAGTGTTGAGTATTTGGTGGTGATCGGTCTTTTTTATTTGAACTTTCCAAATTTTCAAAAATATTTGGCCAGCCTAACTAATAATATTAATTGAAGATTATGAAATGAGGTTAGTTATGGAATCTATGAGGAGTACTAGTAATAAAGTATATATATTGTGATGCAAATTATAAGTAATATATTGTCTTGAGGTAATATGACAGTCAGCAAGTACAAATTGATGGCTCCAGAATTCTGAGGAACACTCTTTCATTGGTGTAGCAACAGACACAATTAAGTCTTCTGTATGCCATTGTTACACAATTTTGAACTAGCGTTGAGGAACCACCTTTGACTGTTACTCAGTAACCCTTTCCTAAAGATTTTGTAATGTTTTTCAATGTGTTCCCAGTAGTCATTGACATTAGAATGTTTTGTAACAGAACATTTTAATTTCTACCAACTAATGCACTCAGTGTTGACAGTCACTCTTGATTAGAGCTTTTGCTAAATGCCAGTAATGTAATGTATCCTGATGTGATCTTAGACCTCAAAGCAGGGATTCTCGACCTTATCTAGGAAGGGCAGGTTTTGGTGCTTTTGTTCCTGCTATACAGTGATCGTCCCGATGATATTACTTAAGGGGTCTTCAGGGTAAAAATTTCCATTTTTTTTTTGAAAATTTCAATATTTTTGATTTTCACATTAAATAAATAAAATAAGCAAAGGAATGCTGTGAGTTGCCAGTAAACACCAAGAATCTATGTTTTTCCTCTGCCTCAATTGTTACTTGTGACTTTAAATGCAAATGACCAAAAATCACAATTTTGACTGATTTTCAACCTTGTGGCATTCATAAAATCATTCATATTCATCTGATTGACTTGAAATTTGGACTGAAGTTGTATCTGTTGGAGATCTATGAAATGACGTAGGATTTTCTAGATAGGTGCATCCCTAGGGGGTTAATTTTGAAAATGAAGCAAATTGATGATAGCGATTTTTGTTTTGGTTTCATAACAGAGCTCATTAAATATTCATAAATGCTCCAAATAAAAAAATTCTATGTAATTTCATAGAACCATCATAAACTTTTCATATAAGACTAATTTGAGTAAAATCTGACCATGAGTTATTGAAATATCAGTGCCACAAAATATTTTCAGATTTTGCCATTAAAATGCTGTTTCCACGGCAACCATGTAAATTTTTATCAAAATATGATATTTTATGAGGTTAAAATTATGCTGAGCATGTTTATTTCTTAGTTTTTACATTATTATGGTTATTTCTACACTTTACCCTGAAGACCCCTTAACCATAAGAGACTTTGCTAAATGCCTTGATCAACAGTATTGGGTGCATAACTCTTTGTTGGGAATGAAAGCCTGCACCCAAATCGGTCCTTTCTGGATAATGTTGAAGAACCATGCCTCAAAGAGTTGACTGATCTCACGATTTTCATTCTTGTTTAGCCATTTGCAGTGAGTTTATACCTCTACTCGACCCTTTACTGCATTCTGCTGATTGTTCACTAGGGGTCATTGTGGCCATCTGTTTTGTTTTCAATAACGGGCACAAACTAAGTTCTCCACTCCACAAGTATTTAGAAAGAAGTGAAAACCATTAGATAAATTCAAACAAGCTTGACATTGTACCTGTCTGTTAAAGGAGTTGTGTCACGATTGCTGTTTATGCTCAGAATTTACCTCCCAAGAAAGTGAATCTGCTTAACAAGTGACTGCAAGTCGTAATCTGATTCCATCCTTGCCAATCCGTCTGTGTTTTGCATTGTATTTATATATTTTCGTTACTCCGGCATTATGCTTATTATATTAAGGAGCTTTCTATGGAAATTCGAGCATTCATAGCAATATTTAAGCTTTAGCCAAGGGATATGAGGAATGTAAGCTGGTTGTCATCGCCAATAATCATAGAAGAAAAAAATGCCTTCTAGATTTTGACTTGCTGTTGAACGGATTTACTTCACTCACAGTTGTGAGTGTATGCAGTAATCTTCACACAGCTCGTTTAATGTCCTGGGGCATAAACAATTTATTGGTGAACAAAGAATAGCTATGGATTTCCGAGTCATATTGAGAGGTGTATCCAAGGTGAACACTTTGTATTATGGAAGTACCTTCTCAGTAAAGCTCATCCTTTTGGGCAAAAAGGTATTTCCTGGAATGCTGTTTATCAGAATACTAAGTTGGTGTTAGAGAACGTCATTGCTTTTACTTATCCATTTTTATTACTACATTTATGAATGTTTATCATTCATACCGCAGAGGGTTAATGAGAAATAATGTAAAATATTGCCTTTTGGTGATGGCCTAGATTAAAAAGTGAATGCTATTACAACTTATGAAATTATTTGGAGTGAAATAAAGTGGGTGGGCTTGACTGTGTTTTCGGGATAAATGACAGGTGGAGTGCAGACTGAAAGTTTCAGTTCTACCTTACATGGGAAACATGGCAACCCAGCAATATTTTTAATATTTTGCATTCTGATTTTTAATTTGGACTTGCTTGTGCCTGGGTAGAGTCCATATGACCCGTTACACTCTCTGTCATCTGATTTTATGCTAGTACTTTAGAGAATAGTCTACCTAGGCACCTGTCTCAACTTTGTGATAAAATTCCATCGCATTTTATCCATCTATGTATTTTTTCATTGTTTTTCTTCTGTGCCGAATTTATTGTGTTTTTAGCTTTGAATAATTATTATACAGCACTAGGTACAAGTAGTATATGTAGTATATATACACACGCGCGCGCACTCACTCACACACACAAACTGATTTCTCGAGGCTGCAAAAAGCGGAGCTGTCAGGCCGGCTCATGTCCGGCCTCCTGAGTGTGTGTGGAGTGCGGAGGCTCTGGGCTCTGCTGGTACCTGCTGTCCCGCGCGGAGTGCTGCTTTCACTCCGAGCCACATGTCACCGCAGGTCCGTCAGCCTCGCGTGGTGCCAGGGAGCACTCAGTCACCGCCGTTACCCGGAGTCATTCCCCCGCCGCTCCCCTTAACATATGTGACATGTCCCCGCCGCGTCCTGATTGGATTAGCCTTTAAGATTGACAGGCGTTTCTCCGCGATGACAGCCGCTCACGGCTGCTCTGGACGGGGGCTCGGGCAGCCCCACCCCCCACTTACGTTTGACGAAAAGCTGGGCCAGTATATCGCACCAGGAAAGGAAGAAACCCTCGTAGATTGTCACTAATTTTCCGTTTCGCGAATTGTCACCGCGAGTTAATTTTTTTTCTCCCGCCGCGACCTGCTGGCTGTCGGATTCGGGCGAAAGCAGACCTTTTCTTGCCGTCATTGGGAATGGGAGGGAAGCTCCTATGTGTTTTGACAGAAGGCATGTGTGAGGACAGAAACACGCATGTTTGAATTAGCACGTTAGCGCAGTCACTTTCTAAAGGGCAGCACCGGAGTGAAGAAGTTCTGAGGGCAGCGAGAATTAGACCTGAGGGGTTTTGGGGGTTAACGCTACCAGTGGGACAGTGGTGTCACGCTGTTAGGGAAAAATGAAAAGTCTTTTATATTAAATGGTAAATGTCAGTCTTGCTGCATACAGCTCAGAGTTGCCTTGAAATTGAAAATTGTAGAGAGAAATGTCTTCTAAGTCGCACATAATTTATTGATGAAACTAATTTAGATTCTACATTGGGGTAATGTAAGTTATTGTGTCTGGTTTTTTGTTGTCTCTGTGCTGGCTGTCGGAGGCTCTTCGAGCTCTAAACCTACATTTTTTAGTACGATTCATTGTTTCATGTACTTGTAACTGTTTGCTTATGTTTCGCTCTCTTGCTACATCAATAAAGACTTCTAATAAAAAGCAAAGACGCATTTAAAAGTAGCAGTGATTTTACAAAGCAAGGGGAAAGGAGACTGTAAAAATACAGTCTCTGTTTCCTGTCACCTGACAGGTGATGTGCAGTGCAGAATCTGTACTTTTGAGGGTGTGTATGAACTCTGTAATGCGCTTGTTGCTGATTATGCACATTTTACATCTGCTCTTTAGAATACAAATAAAACCTTTGTATGGCACTGCATAGGGAGACACATTAGATACATGAACCCTTAGAGCGCCAAAATAAATCTTTAAAAAATATAAATGTAATTACCTTTTGCTGTTGAAAACCCATCATGTGGCGACTTGTTTAAAAGAGCTCCCCTGCGGGAGCTTTTTTAAACAAGTGGCCACATGATGGGTTTTCAACGGCTTTGATTTTGATATCTTACATCATTGAGCAACAATAGCTGCATTTGGTGCTCTAAGGGTTAAAACTGTTAGTTGAGTGACGGATTAGCAGTAGATGGCTCTCATGAATGTAAAACACGTTTAAGGACAGACAGGTAGGGCAGCCGTGGTCAGCGGGGTCTGTATAAACCTGTAACCCAGACAAACCCCAGTTGTCTGAATGCAGATAATATGATAAAACCAACAGTTTGGTGGCTGAAGTAAAACTTAATTATGGCGCGAAAAATTGTACCTATTCCTCAGAGTTAATATCTCATATCTGCTTTGTGGGAATGGGATATACTCTTTCTATGTGGCTGTCACTTTGATACCTAGCTTCTTACATTGGATTAGACTAAGCAGGTGCCAGTCACTCCCAGGAGGCACGAGGGGTTAAGGGCCTTACTTGAGTGCTTCGTCCGCAAACCGCCGGAGTCCCACTCGAATGTGCCAGCCGCCCAACTGTAGCCTACCTAGCATGGGGCTATTCTTGCATGAGTGAAAGCTGTTTTTCCTTTACTCCGAGCGTAACACTTAAGTCTTCGCTATTGGTGGATCCAAGCATGCCATTTAAGGTTTGTGGTGATCAGCCATGATGCCATGTCTTGTGTATTATCATTGTTAACTTTGACTTGTGAAAATGAAGAGTAAGAATTTTTCTTCTCTACTGGATACTGCTCTGTTTCTGGGATGATACCGAATAAGTATGTGACTGAAGCAGTTTTCATATTTTTCCAGTCAGTCAGTGTGCATTTCCAGCTTTCCCTTAGACGCTCTGAAACTATTTTGAAAAGGTGTGCTGTTTCAGATAAGTGTTGCTTTGGTTGAGGCTAAAGAAATGCCACACATTTCTGGAAAAAAAAAACATTTACAAAAAAACTGAGCTCTGGGGTTTAGAAAGTGTGCTTCTCTCAGAGACTGAGCTGTGCGCTCACTTGAATGAAGACATCGGTCTGGTGTTGCTCACAGTAATGAATATCAGGCTGTACCTAGTGATGAAGTGATGTGTTCTATTTGTTTTTTTAGTGTAAGGCCAATCCCAGTGACAATGAAGTAAGAAAAAAAAAAAATAATGCCTCTTTGACCTATCCCTTCAGTTCAGTATACATTTCTAGTGAAGATTTTCTTCTGCAAAAGGCTCGGCTAACATTTGTAAGGCTGCTTCTCTCTAGATCTTGTTTTTTCCTTTTCTCCTTAGTTTTCATGCTAGCTCAATAAGCACATTGCCAGCACAATGAGATTGTCATTTGTACAATTACCGCTTTTGATGACTACAAAAAATTGACCTGTGCGCTCTAAATCGACAGCCATGCGACAGTCTGCTTTAAGTTGTGTGATTTTTATGACTGCACTTCACGTTATTGCTCTTATTATTTCTTTACACACGCTCCTGCGGTAAAGCCGCTTTCACGCTGGACGCGAAACGAATTTTTCGCACGACAGATTACATTCAAAGTCAATGCAAAGACGCGAATACACGCGTGTATTCGCGTCTTTGCCTTGACTTTGAATGTAATCTGTCGTGCGAAAAATTCGTTTCGCGTCCGGTGTGAAAGCAGCCTAAGAGTCGGATGGGTGTCTGTCATACCGCAATGTCCATCGCCACAGGCCTTGGGTAAAAGCGAAACTTCTGCCAGAAGGGAGCTGTCTGCGGTTTTCTGCCCGACAACTCCTGCTTGTGTTGGAAAGAGGCTTTTAAAATACATTCCTGCGGTCTCTTGGCCTTTTTTGGGTTTTGGGCTCGAGTTTCATTTGTGTCTGAAACTCTTTTGTCTCTCTCATTGCTGATTTCCGGAGTAAAAGCTTTTTCTGATTCCATTTAATTGAATTAATTATTGGCTGACGTGCTGCAGTGTTTTTGGAAAGCTTTTGGATGTTATGGAATATTTTGGTTCTCTTTGATCGGAGCTGCTCTCTCTGTTTTATCAGTTTTTGCTTATTTTTCTTTGATATGCAGTTGTTTCTTCTTTTTTTTGAGAGGTGCTTCCAATATTTTAAAGAAATATTTTCTTAATGGATTTAATATATGTCTGCCTGTGACTTTTGAACAGTGAAATTATACTTTTCAGAATTTAATAATGATCTTCTAATGCACGCTTGGAAATTTTTAGTATCGTCTTTCCCTGTAAAGTAGAGGTTATTTTGGCTTCGAGTGCCCTGTGTCAGAGCTGATATTCTGTGCATTCTTGTTTGTGAACATGATGAGGACAGAAGTTTTTATTTTTATTTGCATTAAAAAGCTCCATATTGCATTGTCTGATTTACTTGAGTTATATTCAGCGATGTAGCTTGCAGTCCTCATGTCAAGGCATTACTTATTAATTATACCACAACAAGTTCCTGGGGGTATACTGGAATCTGCTTGTCTGTCTGTCCGTCCGTCCGTCCGTCCACGGACTCGATGTTGTTCGGAGCCGTTTTCCTAAACCGTATGGTGGATTGTTTTCAATCTTGGCATGCATTATTATTACCATGAGAGCCTGTGCACCTGCAATTTGTAAAGCGTTCCAATATATTCTCATAGACATTTTGATAAACCATTCGGTGCATTGTCTTCGAATTTGGCGTGCATTATTATCACAATGAAAACCTGCCTGCCTGCAATTTTGAAAGTAATTTGGCTCATTATCGTTTTTATCATTTTTCAACTTGGAAAATTCCCTATTGGGTGTAGCATTTGAGTGCACAGTATATGGTAATGGCCACTTCATGTTGAATCCGAAAGGGTATTTCTTAGTCTCGTCTAGGACGGGCTAATCTTGAGTTGTTTCACTGTTTATGAAGAACGCGATATGCTTAATATTTTGGAATCACAGTAACGTGCCGTAATATGTCTCTCCATCCCACTCTCAGCAGTGTTATAACACTTGCTGTATTTTACATATTTGGTGCTGTCATCATCAGTCAGAGTGCTCCCTGTGTGCATGTCTGAGCTTGTACTGCACTGTAAAAAGCTGTGTATGTATATATGTGTGTGTGTGTGTGTGTGTGCTTGTGTGTGTTTGTATATTTGTCACTGCTCTTAAAGTGTTCCTGGCGACAAAAGGCTGGACCAATCAGTGCTCTGTACCTGAGCCCTAGTATATGGGTGTTTAACACTGATCGTTTTTGGCGAATGAGCACATCAGTATGTCAAAGCAGCCGCACATGTAAGCCAGCCCCCCCGCCTCCCCCTCAGTGTCAATCCATCAATGGGCACCCATGGGCCCTTGGCTCGCTGGAGCGAATGAGCCGTCCTCAGGGTAATTCAGCGTGAGGTTGTCGATGTGTGTGTGTGTTAGTGTGTTTGTCTTTGGTATTTGTCTCTCAGTCAATACCTGCCTGAATGCTTACCTCCCCAGTGTGTGTCGCACAGCAGCTCTTCATCAGGGTGCGGATTGTATTGGGTGCTGTTAGTTAAAGGCTTCTCACCTTCACCAGACAGAAAGTGACACTTGATGCGCTTCATCGCAACTGGGGCTCACGTGGCTGTCTTTAGCCTCTCTGGAGACCTTATTTGGTTTTAAAAATGCTGGAAATTGGTCACACTTACAGAAATTGCTATAATAAAGATCTTTACAAAATCCAAAATTGTAATAAATAGTGTTATAAGTGGAAAGGCCTTAGTGTTAGCATTTAATGCCAGTCGCCTGTTTTCCCTTGCAGAGCCTTTGAGTGATCGCAAGTAGTGGGGAGGGGATGAAGATTGTGGTAAAGTTTGTGTACGAACTCTGACTTTGATTAATATTGCCTGTGAAAGTTCATGTGAGCCACGGGTGAGAGAAATGCCTGGAGAATTATACATGACTTTTACTCATAATTCCTTCAGAATCAATCGAGATAAAATTAGGCGCACTTAGACGCGATAACGGCACAGCGCGGGGTGACATTTGTCATCTGTGCTCTTCCGCTTGGAGTCCAGATTGATGTTTCTCACCCCCGCCCCTCCTGTTCCGGAGGTTTCCGCAGAAAAGGTCAGACATTTAGAACTGCGCTCAACAGCACGTCACTTTTCCTTAACGCAGGAGGGAGAGTGCAGGAGAGCACGACTGATTTCTACAGGGCATGTGTGAGTGTGTGTGTGTGTGTGTGTGTGTGTTCCTGAGTTTGTGTGACTGTGTTCTAAGGTACGGGTTTATGTTTGCGTGTGTGTGTGTGTGTGTGTGAGTGATTGAGTTTGTGTGATTATGTTATTGTGTGTGTGCGCGTCTGTCTGTCTGTGTGATAGTTTGTGTTACTGTGTTCGTGTGTGTGTGTGTGTGTGTGTGCGTGAGTGTGTGAGTGATTGAGTTGGTGCGATTATACTCGTGTTTGTGTGTCTGTTTGTCTGTGTGATAGTTTGTGTTACTGTGTTCGTGTGTGTGTGTGTGTGTGTGTGTGCGTGAGTGTGTGAGTGATTGAGTTATTATACTGTGTTTTGTGTGTCTGTTTGTTTGTGTGATAGTTTGTGTCTGTGTTCTGTGTGTTGTGTTTGTGTGACTGTTCTGAGTGATTGAGTTAGTGCGATTATACTCGTGTTTGTGTGTCTGTCTGTCTGTGTGATTGAGTTTGTGTGACTGTTCTTGTGTGCGCGCACACACACGTGTGTATGTGTGCGTGCGTATGTGTGTTTACTTTTATTTCCTCCTGCCATGTGCCATTTATCTGAGCAGGTTACCTCTCTTTTTCAGACGCTGGCCATTAACCGAGGGGAGAGCCTGAAGATTCTCACTGTGAAGGTCAACATTCCTGATGGGGTTAAGAATGAGTTCTGTAGGTGGTGTGTCAACTTCAGGTCCGTATCCCTCTCTCTTCCTGCTCCATCTGTTTCTCTCCACCTCTCTCCTCCACACCCCCCTAAGTGTGACTGTCAGGGCTGAGTTTTCCCTGGACACATGCTCAGTTACTGGTCAAATGGAGGCCAAGCTCCATGAGTGTTTGCGTTGCAGTGTGAAATGTGCAGAATAGGCACATACTTCTGACCCCAAAGTGCTTCATTTGTACTTAAGACTGGTGTACATTTCTCTGGCCAGTATCCCACTCTGGTCTTGCTCCTGAACACTTAACCCCAGCTCGCCCTGCATCGCTGCTGTCCTACAAAAATGGGTGTTCATGGCTCAGAAATATATGCTGAAAGTAGTGCTGCCACAAACCTTTCTTGCTTTAGTTTTGTTTTGTTTCCTCCTAGCACAAGTTCACAAACTAGAGTAAAACTGGGGTATATGCCTCTTTGACTTAGAATTTAAAGAATTTAAAATGCTGTGCATGCATTTAACATAAATGATATGCATATGGACATTATCTTGAGTTTATGCTGTTATTCTTGCAATGAGCTTGAGATGACACATTATTGGGGAAATTGATATAGCCTTGTTGTTTGTCAGTTGCATTACATTTGACTTTGAGCAATAGACCGGTAAATTAGTTTTATTTTTTAATAGTACCCTTTACACGAGTGAGCCTCAGTCTTTGAGGCTTAATTTACTCAAGCGCTTGTGAAAGAAACAAGTTTTTCATGCTTTTTTTCCCCCTAGCAGCTATGCTCTGTTCTCTCGGTACATGGAATTTTAATTCGTTATATGCGCCCTTATGGTACAGAGCTCGTAGTTTTCAGACACAGATATTTTCATGGCAACTCAGTGCATAAAATGAACTTTTAGTTTGGCATTAAAGATGTCCATTTACTGTACTGCCAGAAGTGGTCATGAAATTTGCTTCCGCTGCTATTTTAAAAATGCATAATGTTGTAGTTTCTGTCGAAGAAAAGGCTGTACATTACTTCAAGAGGAATTTTATTCATCAATACATCCCGCCACATTAATACTAAAAATCTTGTGTTGATTCTTTGTGAAGGCATTTTCATGCCTTCTGAAGGAAATGTAGATTTCAAAATTCTAGAAAATTTAAGTTTTTTATTTAATGATTGTTCCATGTTTGCATTCAGCTTTTATGTTGTGTAATTCTAAAACTAAGCATCTCGCTACTAAATTTTCTGTAAATTATGTGTGATGTATGCACTGTAAGTAATTGTGGGTTGAATAGGTGATATTTGAATAAGGACAACAATATTTCAGTTTCTTTCTGCTCAGATCCAAATGTTGGTTGAATGGGACTGTTTGTACGCCGCTGGTTTTTCAGTTTCTTCCCAAAAAGTATGGCCTCTGAACATGTCAGACTTCCAACAAATGTCTACTGTTTTAACTGTTGGTGTTATTTTATACCATGTGGAAAAAAAAGGTTCGAAGGAAAAACTAATTTATTAATGCCTGGAAATTAATTAATGCCTGATTAACCTAATTAATGGCTTGAACGCAGAAATAAATGCATTTTCAAATCCTGCCCTCTTTGCAATATATCTTTTCTTATATTTTGATTTTTTTGAAATTAGACCCTGTAAATTCAAACTGGACTGATAGAAGCTTTTAACATACTTTGAATCTCTCATGCATCTGCTCTCTATGGCTTTTCTGACATTTGAATGGTGGGGTCATTATATTGGTCTCAGAGGTCCTGCGTTTAGTGCATATCTGGACCCTCCGAGCCCCTCCCACTCTCTGATTGGTGGCTGGAGAGTGACGGACAGCTGTCACTCTCGTGCAAGTCAAAATTGAGTCCGTTTGCCTTCACTCGTCCTGTATCACACTGGCTGAATTTCCTTCTGTCTCCATCATCCTTTTACTGAAACATTCACAGACCGTTATCCAGGTTCTCTCTCTCTCAGTTCAATTAGCATTGTTAACAAGACAAAAAGGCTACATTTTTATGCTGCCAAATTGCTCCATCTTTAGGAAAACATGCATTTAACACTGAGCAGCACTAAAAACTAGAAACAAACGAACAATACCCACACAAGAAAGCAAGAACTTTTTGAGTGGGGATTTAGAGACACTAATGGAGAATAGTAATGAAGTGCAAAAATAAATCGATAATAATGTTCATATTAATGATCTCTCTCATTATCTGTGCCTCGCTCATGCTTGATGTAACCTTTGTTGCGGCAGCGGTGGCGGTCTCCCACAAAAATACACGCATTCAGTTTGCTTGCAGTTCGCTGCTACTGTCAAACCAGCTCAGGACTGCTGATACCTACTAACAGCCATTTATTCATTTATTTTATTGGCTAAAACATTCTTGGGTGCCAGTTGCCCTTTGTGTGTGCTAAAACAAGTCACTCCCATACAGATGCGCCTGTTTAAAGATGAGAGGCGAAGAAAGCGAATTTTCAAAGACCAAGGGAGGAAAAAAGCACACACAAAAACTTTTTTTTTTTATGCTTTTGCTTTTTCATGGCAACCTTTCAGAAGCATTTTTTCGGTGGTTTGTCCTCGGAGTAATGCCTTGCGGCTTCAGTTGAAAGGTCGTTTGACAGAGGAGGACTTAAGCTGCTTGCACACCGGACGCGAAACAAATTTTTCGCGCGACCGATTACATTCAAAGTCAATGCAAAGCCGCGAATACAAGCGTTTCGCGGCTTTGCATTGACTTTGAATGTAATCTATCGTGCGAAAAATTCGTTTCGCGTTAGGTGTGCAAGCGGCTTAAATCAGGAAACTGTCTTTAGGACTGATGCGGGCAGATGTTCTTGATGTTTGTGAAATATTGTGTAATACAAATTTGCAAAAATAAAAAACAAATTTGCAATCTGAAAGTTCCAAAAAAGCTATTGGAACAATGTTTTGAGGACGGGTGAATCAAAAGTTTGTGATTCTGGCATAATAACCCAGCACTTTCTTTGGAGTAACATGGCACTGCCATCCTCACTATGAACCCATTGAAGAACTGAAGCAACATAAATTGAGGCCGCTTTGCTTCCTACTGCCTTGGAGGATATATTCATCTGTTCAAATGATCATCAGTGTCCTGGCCTCTAATCAAACTGGGATGCTGCAGCCCAATCCTTAGAGAGCCAATCATGAATGAATTTCCAAGAATATCAATAATGTAAAACGGTGTGTTGAGATCAGTTCATGCAGTAAACATTTTAGTGGGGTTATTCCTGTCTAATGAGGTTTCACCTCCACTTCATGCATTCAAGGGTTCATATCCTTTGCCCAATTCAGTTGTGTGAATGATCAAGCAAATATTCAATAAAGAAGTTAAAACATGCATATAGTCTAGATAGATTTTGTTTTCCCAGTATTGTGACTTGGATGAGGGTCAGAGTTAATTGTTACTCATTTAAAATGAAAATATAAGTTTATTTCTGAGTCCACATGCTTTTTCCTGCTGGTGTAGAGGGGGCTTTATTTTTCATCTTTTCTGAAGAGAAATGTTTCAATCTATATATCACTTCACAGTAAATCTTCCCTCTTTTAAAACCAACATGAGGAACCTGCTCATTTTTGAACAGGTTCTGTCCCTATGTACTGCATATTATGAGTGTTGTATGTAAATATAAATTGCACACTGAAGTCATGTGAATGGCTATGCGTGTGTGTGTGTGTGTGTGTGTGTGTGTGTGTGTGTGTGCAGATGGAGGCCAAAGGGATATGCCAACGATGACCTCATGAAGATCTTGCACGAAGCTGTGGAGGATTCATACAAAAGGCTTATACAGCCTTTCCTTTGCAGAGGGTATAGGTACGTACTCATGCAATCATTGTTTCCCCTCGTATGTGCGCATAGATATTTAATTGTAGTTTTGAGGACCTACGCTGGGGATTTGGGTTAGTGTTGATTGCAATTTCTAATTTCCTGTCTGCCGTTTTGCTTAAACTCTGTCTGAACTCTGTAAGACGTAAGATGACTGATACTGTGTGATTAGCATGTTCCAAAGTGAATGCTCTACAGCTGATGTAATGGTCAGTTAATTAGAACAGTGGAGTTTTGGAACGCTCTCAGTATTTATTCTGAACATGACAAGAAATCTCCTCTCTGATTGGATAAAATACATTTCTGTCCTCCTTAGTTGTGTGCGGTCCTATCCCTCTCCTCTTGTGGCTCATTCCCTCCCTTCCTCCATATTTCTCAGGAGTAACCTCACTGCTAGCGCGGAGAAGGAGTCCATTAACATGTTTGTGCGGAACCTGCGACAGCGGCTGCTGATGTGTCCGGTGCGCGGTCGAGTCATTATGGCCATCGACCCAGGATACCGCCACGGCTGCAAGCTGGCCATCCTCTCCCCCACCAGTAAGATTCCACGCTGCCCCCTGCTGGTCACTGTGGTCTGGACGTCCCACTCGGCTATATTTTAGCAACGGCCTACTTTAGCGTCGACTTTATCTGCCAATGAGAGGAAAGGGCGTGGTCCAAAAAAGGGCACTCTCACACTGAAGTGGTCTTACAGAGTCAGAATGTTAAAATGGTGCTAGAACTTCATTGTTTATGTTGCTGAGCTCTCGGATAATGAGTGGTTATGCTTTTCTTGACTCCAGGATAAACCTGGCCCTCGGAGTAACTCTGTGCTCATTAACTGTGATAAGCAAATTAATGCAAGTGTCCTTCCTTCCCTCACAAATCAGTTTACAAAGATTACTTTTCAACTTGGAAAACTCCAGGCTGGATTTGCTAAGACCTTAGTAAAAGAAAGTTTTCAAAAGGGAGGTAGGAATTAAGTCAAGGGAAACATGTGGAAGGCTTCAGTTCGATTGCCATTTCCCTTAGAGTTCCCTGGTCATGGCGTTTGTCTGGCACCCTTAGTCATATTATTTGTATCTGCTTGTGCAAATGTTCTTTTCCAAATCCTAATGGAATAACCAAGCTCTTTGTCTCCTGGGCAGATCTTGTATTTGTTGGTGAAAGGATGTGTTAATTGTGTATAGAAGTGTTTGTGGCCCTGCCCTGTTATTACGTGATGCTGGCCTTGGTGAACGTAGGCATGAGTGGCACCCTTGAACCCCAGTGTCCGCCAGCTGAATTAAGAGCCACAGACAAATGAGGTAAACATGGTGGGGCAGGAGTGACCCCATACATCATGCTCTCTGTGTGGGACGCGTCCTGCTGTTCTGCGTATGCGCTCCCCCTCCAGGCAGTCGAACGGTCGCCCGCCGGGCTGCATCAAAGCACTGTTGCCTCTCCAACTCGTCAGACATCCTTCCTCTATCTTCTCCCGTGCCCTTGTGACCCCTGACCCCCAAAACATGCCAGTCAGGGTCCTCTAACAGTGACAGGTCTGCTGATGTCTGACCATGTGACTGCCTGCTGCAGCTGTCCAATCAGATTTGAAATCTCTTCCCACCTGACAGAAAGCACCAACTCAACTGGGGCGCTCCTGCCAGTACAGATGTGTGAGCATGTTAGTGAGATGGTCCTGATATCAGAAGAAGGAGATATTTGATGATCATCAGTTGAATAGAAACCATATCAGAAGGCCATCAACAGTTCTTTTTGTGTATTCTTTCTTTATGCATTTCAAAGTTGTTGCGGAAGGGATATTGCTAAATGTTTTTCCCCAATCCATATCGCTCCCTTTCCTGGGTTCGTCTCTCGATATTCCTCCATCCCTCCTCTCTCATCTCTACTGTGTGGTCTCCTCTCTCTCTCAGGTCAGATCCTGCTCACTGATGTGGTGTACCTGCACCATGGCGACAGGGCCAGGGAAGCAGACAAACTGCGCCACCTAATGATGAGATACAGGTAGAGCCCACGGCTTCACACTGAAACAGAACAAGCCTTCCCTCTGTCTGAAATTGCACGTGTTCGTATTTTTGTGACGCATTAAAGCAAGTCAGTTCTTCACCAAACATTATTACAAAAGCACAAATTAAAATGCTTGTCAGAGTTGCATTTTTGCATCGCTTGTTGCATGTGTGGTATTGTATGAGGTCATTTTTTCCGGATCCACTCTCACGAAGTTTTGTGTATGACTCAGTGTTTGTTTTTTCCTGTCTTTTCCCCCCTATTGCCACCCTAAAGCTGTCAGACCATCGCCATCGGCAACGGGACGGCGTGTCGAGAGACGGAGCAGTTCTTTGCTGGGCTCATCGCTCAGAGGTTCTTCCTGCCTCTGGACGTCTCTTACTGGTAAGGAAGCGTCCGCAGTGCACCTGGGATCTCATGCTCTGTACTGTCTGTTGGGTCTGTTAGGATAATCAATGTCTCCCTCATCCCTCCTTATCAGAGCACAATGAGCTGAGGTTGAGTGGCCCACTCCCAAGGCAAATGGATTGCAGCCACTTTAAATGAAATATGAAGTTAGGAGAACATGAGTAGATGATGTGTTGAGCTGTGAAACAGTTTAGGTGATTGACTGTGACCTCCTTTTTGCTATAACATTCTATGAAATTAGATCTGTTCAAAAAATTCTAAGACTGATGTTTCCTTTTTTAATTTCTTCCAGTTTATAATCACGTTCCAATAGTCCCACACTTTTCGGAGGTAAAACCGAAAGCTGTTTCATTCAAGTTAATATTGGATTTTGATGACAGAACAAAACATCTGCAGAGAAAGATCAGGAAAGTACTGGGGATGTGGGATCACAGGACCTTTTGTCCTTCCAAGTACTCTTGAGCTGACAGAAGTGTGTGAAGACTGCTGAGTATGATAGCCGTTCCTCACAGCTCCTCACAGAAAAAAACCAGTCTCATCTGTCTTTCTCCTCAAAGCAAATTCATACCTCTTGATGCAGTCTGTTCACTCTCCTTTTCTGCCCTTTTTCTCATGATGGGAGCAGCAGTGCATCTTATATTTGAATGTGTTTCTTGCAACAAGGGTTAACACTCTGGATACGCAGCTTGTGTGTGGGTTAGGTTCTTAGATGTAATTCATGCACACTTCAGTGCAGCTGACCTGACTGCCTTGTAACTGTACTGATGACATCTCTGCAGAGCCTTTAGGTCACGCCGCATATGTTTAGCAGCTGCCGTGTATAATTTCTCTCATGTTCCCATTACTGTGTGCGTTGTGACCACAGTATCAACTGTTTGCTTTCAATGGTAATGCACTATTTACCATAGAAATGTCATACCCTTCTCACACGGTACGTGCTCACATGAGTTTAAATGGGGGATTTCACTGGCGGTTCATTGCTTATGCGTCAGCTGTGATGTATATCCAGCGAAGACCTTGGCCTTGCATATAAATGAAAACGGCACTTTACACGAATCACTAAACATTGGTTTAGGGCGAAAAAAGAAAATGCTTGAGAATAGAGTGAACGCCTAGCGCGAGAGCTAGCTATGCGTAGCATCACGGGAATAATATAAACATTATATCATGGCGAGTGCCCTGTATGATGGTAATAATCTTGTGACATTCGGAAAGGAAAAGACTCAATAGTCCCGGCTCATGGGGAGGTGTGTGGAGCGGGTAAGAGAGGAGGGACTTGTAATAGTGTGGAAACGGCAGCTGGCAGGATTGTGTTATTCTTTTGGGTTTTAATGGCAGGTGGACCGTGTTTGATTTTTCCAAATTAAAAACAAATATTTCTTCCTGCTCCTGGAGCCAGCAGGGCTTTTATTAGCTTAAAAGCAGCTTGAATAAAGGTGGAGTTTTTAAACTCTCATTGTGCGTCTCATGGAGCTTAGTGTATTGACTTTGGGTCTGGACTGGAAAGAGGCCCAGAACCGGTCGGAAGCGGCTGGTTGGGTTGGCGTCCCAAATCGCCTGCCGCTGCCACGTGCGCAAGATGGAGGGGCGGAGGCTCTGCTCGGCTCATTCCTGTTCCTCTGTCCGACCCGCCAAGTGTGCAGTGTGAGGAGCGCCATCCAGACGACTGTTTGTATTCAGTGACCAAAATGAACTGGACCCTTCACACTGACTGAGACCTCTCCCCGCCCTATGCATAGTGAGCTTCATAAGTATATACTAACTCACAGCCAAAAAAGTTGGCACATCAAGGAAATGCAAGTAAAATGAAAAAAGAGTGATTTGAAAAGTATGTCCACACAGTATTATGTTGATAATGTTTTAACTTTTGAATTCAGTTGCTTATTGAGAATATACAATGTTACGACTACATTGAGTCCAAAAACATTTCTGTCTTTCAAGTGCATTTGTGCTCTGAAGACATCAGTTGGTCAAGTATTGCAAGCGTAATTTCCCCCCATTCCTCTATTATGCTGGTCTGCAGCTACGCAATTGTACAGGGTCTTTTTTGCCATAACTTTTACTTCATAATGTACCATAGACTCTCAGTTGGGAACAGATCAGGACTGCAGGCTGGCCAATCTACGTACTCCTACTCTTTGCTTACACAGCCGTGCACTTGTAAGTGGTTTTCAGCCTTGCACTGAGATTTGACCGGATTCCTTTTATTGTTTAATTTTGCTCTGTAGATGGTGACATGCCACAAACCTGCTGATTCATCTTTGGGGAAATGTTGTTCTCAATGTGAAGGATTCTCAGCTTACACTTCTGTTGGCAGATTGGTGAACCTCGAACCCATCTTTGCTCTTGAGGGACTGGGCCTTTTTTAGAGGCTTCTTTTATGCTATAAAATTATTAGCTCTCCAATTTAACGTCACTGTATTGCAACTCGGCTCATCATTATTAGTTCTAAATTGCCCCTGTGCCACCTATTTTGGAGTCTTGTGCAGTCATTGAGTTTGTTGTAAGCAAGTATTTTCAATAAACAATGGAATTCAAGTTAAAGCATCCAATAATTAGCTGTTGTAGTATTTGTAATGAAGTGGAGTGTTAATGGGCTTTTCAAACCACTCTTTTTTTGTATTTCTCTTTTTTTACTTTTGATAGCGTGCCAGCTTTTTGGAATTGGGGCTGTATACAGTGATGATATTGTTAAGTGCCGTACACAGCTTATCATCCTACACAGCTCACTTTGTAAATTCACTCAATTGTCTTACTTTAACCCTTAAAGTGCTAAACGCAGCATTTGCTGCTCACTGATGCAATGAAATACAGTCAAAGCTTTTGAAAACCTATCATGTGGCGACTTGTTGAAAAGAGCTCCCGCCGAAGAGTTTTTTTCAACAAGTCGCCACATGACAGGCTTTCAAAAGGTGAAGATGTTTATATTTTTAAGCGTTTGAAAATTTATTTCAGCACCCTAAGGGTTAATTTGCAGGGAGTGCATTTCCACATAGATTAAACCATGAAGCAATTACAGTTCCTTCGTGTCAGTTTCTAAATACTTACGGATCTCACCATCTTGATGCGGCAACTCCGCCCCTCCCCCACCACCACCTGTGTTTAAATAAAGCCAGAGGGGCTGCAGGGACTGGGGATTTGGGGTTTACTGCATGGCATTGGGAGCCCAGTGTGCAGTGTTGATGTCCTGACCTAAAGTATATCACCCACTTTTTTGCATGCTGCAGCTTTGTTCAGACATTGTGGTCAATTCTTTTTTCTTTTTTTTTTTTTTTTTTTCTCCTTCAGGTTTCCATACTGTAGTGTTTTTTTTCCCTGTGACTTGGGGGAATTTAGAAAACCAGTCTGAAGCAGTCTCCTGTGGACTGTCCTGTATCCTTGCAATCCTGACCCTTGACCTCTGCAGCACTGGCTTTAATTCAGCGTTCATTCTCCTGTCTCCTGGTGACAGGTCTGACCGTTTGACTGACTTACCGTCACTGGATTCGGTCTCTGAGGGGCCATCTTGGGAATTGGGCCTCGAGTATCACTTTAAGTACAGTATCTTTTGTAAACCAGCCCAACTGTCCCATCCCCATTGCGAAAATCAATCAAAAAGCTGTTCATTTTGGCCGAATCCCCGATGGGTTTGGCATGCGGATCTATGTGGAATGTGCCCATCACAATTATCTGGTCTGTATTTCTTTGAGGTCGTTGGTATTTGAAACTGTCCTGCTCTAAAGTCCTGCTGTGCTCCACAGTCAGTCGTTTCATTCTCGTTTCACAGTAAATTGCAAAATTTTTTCCAGATGTTTTAGGCCTCTATGATCAGGTCAAGTGCAGCAGCTTAAAATGTACAGTATGTTGTCGCTCAGAGGATTTGATGGGTTTTTTTTTTTTTGCTGTTTGCACAAATTTCTGACTGTTTGATCTGACAAATCTTTATAGCCATTGAGCGGCTGTCTTTCAACTACGTGAACTATTGTAGTGTATATTCATGTTCATGTCGCACCAATGAGAGATTGCTGTCCAATTATCACCTGACTGACCACTATGAGTTCGGGAATGGTTGTTGCTTTTGGCAGTTGTGCTTTCCCTCCCCTGTTTATAAAGGGCATGGTCAAACTTGTTGTTCAAGCCCTATGACTGAATAGGCTTGGATTCATTCTTGCCTGCCTCTTAGGCCGTTTTATCCTGTCCTTAAGTCCAGCTGTTTTGAAGTCTTTTGTGCCTTTGACTTTAGGCTAAGCATTGGAATTCCTTTTGACAAGGAAACAGGATTTTTAAACCAGCACATTGTTTTTTGATGGCAGCTCTTTTTCTTGTAGATGCATGAGAGTGTTTGTTCCAGAGACCAATCAGTGACCAGTGGGCGTACATGCCTGTAGAATACCTACCTCTGACCTCTTCAGCGTAGGGTGTTGTATTGTGATTAACAGTTACTTCTCACAGCTGTTCTTCTTTGTTGTGTGAGGGGGCTTGTGAAAACGTTGCTGTTGGGAGAACTTCAAACCCTAAAAGACCATTCTGGACTCGCGGAGAAGACTTTTATATGTAGTCTTGTTACGGCGCCCATGCAAGTGTGACGCTCGAGTCGGCTCTACTTCAGTGAAGCAGCAACTCCGTTTTCACCATCTGTTATCTGTCCCCTCTCCCTGTAGCTTTAAAGGAAGTGTCCTTCCTTGCCACCTGCCCCCCCCCCCCCTCTTCCTCCCCCCCCATTCCGGCCTGGAGCCTTGCGGCCTGATGCCCTTCCACTTCACTGCACCCCTGGAATGAGAGGGGGCGCCATCAACCCAGAAAGGGGTAATCATCCTCCTGGGCGACCGCACCAGTCATGCAGTTCAGGGGGGAGCCCCTATTGGACAGGCGCGAGGTGACTGTCATCCCGAAGTGCATTTGCCACCCCACTTTCCGTCACGTACCTGCTTGTTGCAAGTACTGACCTTTTTCCAAAGGCTTCAGAGTAGCTTCCTGTCCTGGTTTTCGATTTTTTTTATGCTGTTCAATCTCCTACTTTGCTGGTAATGTGCTGTGAAAGGAGGCGCCTGTGAGGGAGGCGACGTGCGTGAGACGACTTTTCCCTCCTCCGCCCCCGCCCTCGCTGAGTTAAGTGTTTAATGCGCGTCCCCTTCGGTGCTGAGAACTGCCTGTCACACTCTGTCAGTCTGACCCTCTCAGTCCTGTCGCCAGGAGACCAGAAACAGGTGTTCCATGATGGACGAACACAGTGCTCTGGTGCTCCACTACAGACTTGTATGGAGTGCGTCCTTACCGGGAACAAGCAGTAGTAAGCGTTTGCAAAGTGCGCATATACATTCACACATTTCCCGCTGTCGTCAACTGTGGCATGGTACAGTGTAACATTTGCTGTGGTAAAATTCAGCACTTCTATTGCGGATTTTTTTTTTGCTTGTGTTGTTGCTGCATTCATTACAACTGCTTATTTTACATCCCTCATCAATGATACCACTAGTGGTGTGGTACTACTGTTATGACTGCTAGTTCTCATGATTGGGTTCTTGAAATTAGTTATCATTTTTAGTTGTGTGAAATAATATAGGAGTTAAGCATTTTGGGAGAGCTGTTATATATTTTTTATATTATGACTCATTTTGGGATTAAGAAACTAGTGATGTTGAGTTTGAGACACACTACCGTAACTATGAACTGAAAATTTATCCAGAATGATTTATTTTCAGTTTTGGCCATTTTTAATGTTGCTTACAGATTTCATGATGTCTGTTCATGATCCAGTCTATGTCTGCACAAATATTTTGAGGCCTGAGATTTTTATGTTTGTTTACTTTCATTGCAAATGCAATATACTTCCGTTCCAACTCCCAGGGAAATTAGCTTGTTCAATCAAAAAAAGAAAAAATAAGGAAAAGAAAAGAGGAAAAAACAGTCATTGCTTAATCCCAATTTCTGCTACGTAATTTGTATTCCCCCTCAAATGAGATCTTGCATTGCAGTTAGCAATACAGCTTTATGCGACTGTTCTGTTTTTACGGTCTGCGTAGCGAATTGGACCTAATTATATATGCATTAATTAGAAGCCGCGTTAGCCTAGTAAATTCAGCGGCGAAGCGCACTCCTTATCGCAAGTTTTTTTTTTTTTTTTTTTTTTGCGGGAAGCAGAGGGCGCTCAGCTGCGCGGCGGGAGGTGGCTCTTTCCGCGCGCATCCTCCCGCTCCCGCTTGCCAGTCAGCGCGAGGCGCGGCTTTCACCGGGTTGATACTTGGGCTCCATTTGTGACGGAGGGCTGAGGTTATGGAGCCCGCTGAAATCTTCAGTCATTGACGCTCAACCGGGTCTTGACTGGTAGTTCGCATTTGGAAAGAAAAAGTGGAGCGCGTTTTCATTTTTGTCCTTTTTCTCACATTAGTGCGAAATTATGGTCTACACTGTTGTTTGCTTCCTTTCTGTGAAGTATATTATTGACGGGTTCAAATAAAACAAATGGAAACAATATTTTCATATGATATGGGGCAAAATGTTCCATTTTTAGTGTTCCATTTGAAGGTGCAATTATTCACATAACGTAATATCAGTGCAAGGTGTGGGGACTTCAGCCTTCATGGCTTCATCCACGCTAGAACGTTTTCATTTTAAAATGATAACGATCTCTGTCAGCTGTAAAATGCGATCCCAGAGGTTTTTTTTTTTTTTTTTTTTAAAACTAAAACGGGGTTGGCAGCGGGGGGGAGAGAGTTATTGGGGCAACACATGCCAGTGAATGACATCCACGATTGGAACACCGCTATGTGGGCACCTTTCTGAACGGCATTAGCCAGTTCAATACATCTGCTCTAAGTGGTCCTGTTTCCTGTTCTAATGATTTTAAGGGAAATGCTTCCCTGTTAAAGTAATTTAATGGGTGCTTAACTCCTCGAAATGCATGTGTATGCCATTGTGTTGTGTCAGTGTTGGAATTGCAGAGATTGATGGGCTGCTAATGTGGAAAAATCACTCAAAAGTCACCCTTGAATTTGTCATTTGTCATCATAGTGACTCGTATGTGCAATTTATGAATGTGTATGTGCTAGTTTTTGGTCAATTTATGTGTAATGCTGTCTGTACAAATTTAGGTTTGTATAGTAAGGTTCATAAGTATTTTGGGTGTGGCTCGATTTTAAAATGATGCATTTCCCTCTCTTGCTCAGTCCGTATGGATGCGCTGAATTTCAGCTTTATTTAGAGGGTATTTATATCTGTTTTTAGGGAATTTTTTTGTTTTTGCAATTTCTTTACCTGTCCAAATTCTCACTGTATATTAGCTGCTGGTCCATTGATTGGTAGCCACACTCTCTGTGCGTTTTCAGTTTGCGTCTCTGTGAATGTCTGGTATATTTGAGATCTGTTTGGATTTGGGTTCTGGAGGACTGGGTCTGTTTTGTGAGATTTGGGAGTTCAGGCACTCAATCTGAGACTCCTCTGTAATCAGCCATGCTGCTCAGTCTGGTGCTGTAGGATAGGATGGAGGGCTTGTACTATTCAAAAACACCTAGATATCAGGGTCTGTCATTCTGCTGCATCATGGCGCAGTCCCACCTCATACTGCTGTCACACAAACAGTGAGCCCCACCACTAAGCAGGCTGGAGCCACGTGATGTCTCCTGCCGTCACAACCTCTTGGGCACGCACGCGTCATTGTGGTGAAGGGTTTGGGGGAGGTAATAAATGAAGTCCCAGCAGTCATCGCGTTCTGAAAGGGAGACTGCTTCACTGTGGTCCGACCTCACAAATATGGCAGACTCCTAGTTGGATGCACCATAAACGGCTGAGATATCCCCTTTCGACGTGTCGTTGAAAATGATGTTTGGGTCATGGGCTGTTTTTCAGACGCCTCACTCTGATTAAAGAAGAGCGATATTTGATCTAACTTCTTCTCACCCACTCAGTTTTGTGCTGTTTTCTGGTTGTCATAATGTGTTTGTCCGTCACACTGTTCATCACAGATATCTTGCCCGTGCTGTATCTGCTGTAGCAGTGGAGGGATTTTCACCAAAGCAGGCATGGTAACTCCCCTCAACGGGTAGGTGAACAGATTAGGTTTTGGCGGTCACTGGGTCAAAGGTCAAGGTCACAGAAGGTCAGTTGTATTAGGGGGCCAAAAATCAACTCTTAAGCTGGATTTATGGTTCTGCGTCGACTCCACCCTAAGGGCACGCCGTCGGCTCGACGCTGCCGTCGTGGACCTTTTGAAGTTCTGCGTTGAGGTCATTTGCATCGTGCTGTGCCGCAAAGCAATTCACCGACAAACCGCTAGGTGGCGTCAGGTTTCCGAAGGACCTGTCATGAAATCATGTGACACTCGAGTAGAATGGACCAATCAGTGCCCTTGCGGTCTGTGTCGCTTTGACGTGCAGTTAGAACATTTTCGAGGTGCACGGCAGGCGACGCAGAGGCTCTGCGGTGATTCACGTCGCCGCAGAGGCTCTGCGTTCCGACGGCGTTGGTTCGATGCAGAACCATAAATCCAGCTTTAGGCTGTATGAAGTCATAGCAGTTTGAAGCATAGCAATCAACCATTCATCGAGTAACTTTTCTTTTTTTTTTTTTTTTTTAAGAACTAGTTTTGCCCATATTCCTCTGTGGCATTTGGCTGCAGTTAAGCTGGATAAAAGAGGACCACTAATCAGTCTTTATATTTTTTAATATCCAGGAGTTTGTCTTGACTGCTTTGTAGGTACTGAACCTTATTATTTCTGCCTGTAAAGGAATTGATGAATTTATTCAATATATTGATGCATAAATTGGCATCTTGAAATCTAGGGCTTGATCAAATAAGGTGTTTGCCCCACCAGCTGATCAGAAAAATAAAGATTCCTTGCAAATAGGAGCTTTTGCCTCTTCATGGTTTGACGTTGACAGTGGGAAGATGGGTCAGTGTTTATAATGTGGCCGTGAGCCCGGATGAGTCGTTAGGGTCATCATCTCTGCAGATTTACAGGGATGAAGTGCTGAAATTAATCCACACTAACGAAGGGAGCCGCTGGGTCTGGCGCCTAATTGAGCCCCCCCATCTCTCCTGCCGTGCCTTGGCTGACACCCGGTGGGCGGGGGCACTGGGACCTGCTGGCTGCTGGACGAGGGGCTTGTTTTTCTGTCCGTCTTGCGGCCCTCGTCCTGTCTCTCTGGGCCATGTCATGATACAAGGCCTGGCCTGCTGACCGTCCGGACTAATTTGTCACTTCTCTCTGCTGTTGACATAAAGAGGGCTGACCAATATCATAATGACTCTCCAATCCCCCCGGAGTATTTGTCCTCTTCCCCAGTCCTTCATGAGCCTACCCAAGGTTTGGTCTGTCAGACAGCAGTCAGCATGGATTTGCCTGTGTGAGGGAGGTAAATATCTGGCCTAAAGGACTGAAGGATTGGACAGATGTTATGATACAGGATTGATTGTGTCAGAACTGCAAAGATGTGTCCAGCCCACCCATTCTGTTTGTAGTGGCTTGAAGTATGGTCACAGTTTGGCTGCAATTGGCCGATGTCCTGCAGATGCTGATGGTGATATCTGAATTGAGCAAGCACGGTATACAGAAAATATTTTGTTTCTGTTTTTTAGCTTCATTTATAAGGTCTTGGCACTATTTTTCGACCTTACACGTAGCTTAGGAAAAAAGGATACGAAGAGAATGACCTAGGTTTCAAATCCATCATGACTCTGAACTCCTCCTCTTGTGTTCGTTTCTCTTCCCACTTTGACCTGGGTGGTCAAGACATCTTTCAGACTTTACTTCTATTTAAGGGGCATTCAGATGGTCTGTGTGATTTTGAGGGCACCCTGGCTACCTGACTCTTTAGATCATGGTACGATGCAGGAGTAACAGGGTGGCACCAGTTTAGTGTTCCCCATTGGTCGTTTGACTCCAGGAAATCAACAACAAATAAAGTAATAAGTTTTGATGTCAGTTGTGGATACTGGTATTGGGCCTCAATGCAGTGCTCCAGCTAGTTCACTTTCACAGTGTAGAGTGCTGGGGGTAACTTGTGTAACAAACATATTAATGTCCTTCATGAAGGCCTTTGTCTTCAGGTAATCAGTGCTCTTGGATCGCCTTGAAATTCCGCTGGCGGAATCAAATCAAATCTTGGTGTCTGAGTACAGCGGTCGCTGGGGGGTTATGGAGTGGGGCGAGGGCACAAGATCGGGGGGGACATCAGGTCTGGAGCTTGTGGGAAGGGAAGGATTGGAGGGTAAAAGGGAGTGGAAAGGAGAAGGATAATTAACCAGGCCTCTGTCTTACTGGCCCTGAGCGACCGGTCATGGGAAGGTTATACCGAGATGAATCTCCAAGGTTGTGGAGCGAAATCTTGCATAATGCAGGGAGGGGCCCCGAATCCTTATTAACTGCTGTCCCCTGCAGAACCGACGCCGGAGTCATGGTCGCACGGACGGTCAAGAGTCGCCTCCATCCTGCCCTCCGCCCTAATTAGACTGCTCTCATGCGGAGCTCCAAATGCTGTAATTGGATGCCGGGATTACATTTGTGTCCCTCATACTTCCTTTCCCCCGGCCAATCGGCAGAACATGATCGGATTCAAAGACACTGTGGCCCCTAGAAGTAAGCCAGCAATGTCACTCTCCTGCAACCTCGGCACTTGCGTTGCTCATACTGGAGATCTTCTGAGCATTCTCTGCTGTTGGGCTCATAACTGGGTCTTGGGTTAATACGCTTTATGTGGCAGCAATAAAATCTTAGCTCTTCAAGGTGAAAAGCTTCTAATCAAAATATCTTCCAATTTGTTTTGGATTTTTGTACCCCTGAAACGGAGGCTTTGGAAAACGCTGCTGACCCCATTTTAATTTGAAAACTCTGGGATTGCATTTTGGTGTGGACGGAGACCATTTTTGTTTTGAATGCCATTTTCAAATGAAAACATATCAGTGTGGACATAGCCTCAGTGGGTGGTGCTCTGTCCTGCTGTGACCTCAGCAGCGGTTCAGTGGGGCGTCCAAGTTGAACAGTCTGTGTCTCTGCTGTTGTTTTGCCTTTTGTCAGGTACATTCACCGTCAGACACGCACCAGGACATCACATTGTAGTGTATTTTGGCATTTAGCAGATGCACCTGCCTGCATTGCCTCCTGTGTCCACATCCGGCAATGTATCGTGGAGAAATTCAGGTTATTTTTCCATTGGCTGTAGAGTGCATTTTATACTGCCAGAGTGCTCTCTTCGGTTTTAATTATTTTTTAACACATTTGCACATTTGAAAACAATTTTGTTTCCCATGCCTACAGTCAAAATTCCACTCACTGCTCAAGCCCTCGTTTCGTGGCGTAGCTTCATCTTAAATGTGACCGCAAAATTGCTGGAACTTCCGCCCACCAATAACACGCTCATTGCACACTACATATTTTACTGTAACTGCTCACTACATATTTTACGCTGCGGTTTAAAGTGAGTGAAGTTTCAGTTGGCTGAACATGAAGGCAAATCAAACCTCAAATCTTGACGCCGCTTCGGAAATAACGGTGGAGGGAAAACCCACTTGAATCAAAAGAATGGGAAGCATGGAATCTATGAAGGGCCTTTTCTCTGTATGTCAAAACTAAGTCCTTCAAATAGACTGTGAAGGAGTATCTGAGCCAGAGTAATTTTTTTAGAGTAGATTGAGCAGAATGATAAAGAGAAGAAAATATTGGTGAATATGCTGGAGTAAAGCGACGCTAAAGCTAATGTGTCATAAATGCAGGCCCATCAGATAAGTGAGTGAAGTGTTTTGACGATGCTGGTTCGCTGTGGAGAGGCCTCATTGTTAGGCTGCGGTCTGGTTAATTGAATAACGTTATGGGTCCCAGATCCAGCAGATCCAGTCGTTCCTAAGCGAGAGGGAGAGGGGCGGTGGGTGTTTGGGGTGCATTTTGCTTGCCGGTTCTTAGCGCCCCCAGGTGGCTGTCAGTGTTCCTGACACCCCATCCTGTGCAGTATGGTGTGCAAACCCCCGCACTGTCCACAGCACAGAGTGCCAATACTAGCACTGCACAAGTGTTTGTCTGCTGACAACTGTGTGTTTGTGTTTGAGTGTGTGTGTGTGTCTCTGTGTTTTTATGTTTGCATACATCTTTATTTGTTTGTGTGTGTACGCTTGTGTTGGTGTGTGTATGCGTCTGTGTGTGTGCCCGCCTGCGCGAGTCCGTATGCTGCATGCTCATATGTGCGCACTTGCGCATCTGTGTGTGCCGTCTCGATGTGTGCATGCGTGTTTGTGTCTGCGCACACGTCTGTGTGTGTGTGTGCATGCGTGCGCGCATCTGTCTGTGTGTGTGTGTGTGTGTGTGCATACGTGCATACCGATGTGTTTGCCTGATGTGTGCACAGTCATATTTGCGTGTGTTTGTGCGTGTGTGTGTGTATGTGTGCGCAGATCTGTGTGTGTATGCATCTATGCGCTTGCCTGTGTTTGTATGTGCGCATGTCTGGCCCCAGATTGATGTAACCGGCAGTGAGGTTTGCTCTTTTCAGACGCTGCGTGCTGGTGGCAGCCGGAGTGCGGCTTTGACGTGGCCTCGCACTGACGGCACTCTTCCTGCCTCCCAGCACCGCGCGTCACGCTAAGGCTGTCTGACACCTGCCATTTTGGCCCTCTTCTTGCCCAAAAATGTCACCATTTTCAGACAAGACAAAGACAGATATCTGATGGTCTCTCCTGTGGCTGGGGTCAGCTATGGGGCTGAGCTGGGGGGGAGGGGCTGGGGGAGGGCACAGGGGTGGAGCAGGGGGGAGGGGCGGAGCTTAGATATTACAGCTGTTTCAGGGATAAAAACTGCTTAATGCAGTTCAACAGGTCAGGCCTCTCTCAAATATTTAAACCTTACCTAACCCACACAGGTTAAATGGCTTAGGAGTCGTTTCAAAGGGGAATGTTTTTTTTCAACAGAGGAATGCAGAAAACTGCTGTCGCTCTGCCTCTCAGAGGTAAATGAAGCAGCCCGGAATCGTGTTTCTCATCTTTGAATGCCGAGCAGTTCTCCGTTCTTCCCCCCATTCTTTTCTCTCTCTCCCCCCACATCCGTCTTCAAGGAGGCGAGTGCCTCGCTCTAATCTGGTAGCGCGAGCCTCAGACAGGGAGATTGCACAGCGCTACACAGTGGCCTGGTTTCCATTGCTGGCTTTATCAGGGCTCCGCGGGTTGATAACTTTGATTGAGTAAAAGCCTGCAGACGGGCCTCTTCCTGCCTGTTAATTAAATGCTGTTGAAAAGTGCTTTACAGCACATGTCTGCAGCAGCGGAGAGATACGCGGGGCTTTATTAAACGCTGGGTGAAGTGGAGGAGACGGGATTGTGCGAGCGGGAGAGGTGTGTGTGTCACAGGAGCTAAAACACACATCCATACACACACACACACACACACGCACACACGCAGACACATTTACACACAAACACACACACACTTATACACACTCACCCACACAGACACATTTACTCACACACACTTCCACACACTCTCCTACACAGATACATTTACACACACACACACACACACGCACACACACACATTTACACATTGAAACACACTCCCACACAGACACACTTACACATGCTCACACACTGCCATATCTGTGGCTGCTGGACGGCTGTTTAATTCCAAATGTTAGTGGAGGTATGGTTGCTCACTTCTGGGTGCTGGAGCACAAATTATACTGCGCAAATGGTGGTTATCACATGGGAAACTGCCCTGTGTTCTAGCTAACATTGCCACTGTCATACAGATAGCTGTCTCACAACCTTCCCCTAATTTGGGTCGAGTTCAGAACTTCTACTCTTCACTCTTTCTCACTGTCCACTCCCTCTTTCTCTTGATCACTTTCATGCATCCTCTGTCTGTTCTCTTCTTGAGGAAGCGCTCCTGTATCATATTATCACCGCTGCAGTGCCCTTGTCTCTACCATGACCTGAGGTCCTGGACTAATTACGCTGGGTAGTTTGTTAGGACTATCAGAGGGGTCATGAGATATCTTGAAGTATGGGGTACGGGGGCATGTTTGTGTTTTTCACATTGAGATTATTGTCCCCCTTGGACCTTCTTGACTCTTGTTCAGCCATAAAGGCTCACCAGAGGGGCCCAGGAGGGCAGTGGGTGGAGTCAGGGGGGAACCCCGGTGGGGATTGGGGGGTTTATGAGCTCTGACATTGCCCTGGGACGGGGGGGGGGAGAAGGGGTGTATGACAAAGTGACACCCCTGTAGGGCCCCTGTTTGTTCACACAGGAGGGCCAGAGCTGGACTCAGAGCCGCTGTCCTCCATCTTGTCCTGTCACGGGGGCACGGACAACCTTCTGCTCGCTGCCACGGCGATGCCCTCTCCATGGCGACGCCTCGCGGAATCTCTCGCGCAAGTGCCCGGGCCAGGCTGTTCGTGTCGCCCGCTACGGCCGCTGCTGTAATTAGTTCAGACATGATAGGGGGCTGTGAGTCTCTCTAATTAACATTGAGCCTTATGGGGAGTCCTGTCCTGTGGGGGTCAGACCCTCTCGCCCTATCATCTCCCTTTCAGTTCTGCTGAAGGGTCAGCCTGTGTCCTGTATCACCTCATGAAGGAGTGCTGTGTGTGTGTGTGTGTGTGTGTGTGTGTGTGTGTGTGTGGTGTGTATGTGAGAGAGTGAGTGAGGGTGCGCTTGTGTGGCTGTTCCTTTAGCTTTTGAATTATTATTATTTCTCTCTGACGTTACTGGCAGCAGGGTGCTCTAATGTAAAGCCAGTGGAGGCACTGACTGGGAGGCACTGCAGCCTGGCCTGTGCTCACTGCGTAGTTGGTGTGTGTTTGTGTGTGTGTGCGCGCATGCGTGCGTGTGTGTTTAGGCGCACGTGTGTGGGTGTGTGTGAGTGTGTGCGTTTGTGAATGCGTATGAGTGTGCGTGTGTTTGTGTGTTCACACGAGTGTGTACGTCTGTGCATGTACAAGTGTGTGCATCCTTGCATGCGTGTGTGTGTGTGTGTGTGTGTGTGTGTGCTTGTTCGTGCGCGCACGTGTGCGCGCACATGCGTGCATGCGTGCGCGTGTGTTTGTGTGTGCATGTGTGTGTATGTATATGTGTGTGTGTGTGTGTGTGTGTGTGTGTGTGTGTGTGTTTTGAGAGAGAGATTGAGCAGGGCACTGTCTCTGGCCTGTCGGCAGTGTGAGAGCAGATGGGACAGTGATGTGGAAGCCGAGCCTAAGGCCTGCAGCAGTGACAGGGACGAGGACAGGGGGAGGGAGGTGATCGAGGGTGTGCTGGCCTGTCAGTGCCCTGGCAGCGCGGCAGGACCTCTCCCTCACTGCACTGCGCCTGGTCTGGGGTCAGTGCTCTCTCGCACCGGGCGTGCTCTCGTACCCCTGACCCACGTCCCGTCCTGTCTCACCCACTCTTAATTAGCTCCGATAACATTAATTGGCAGTGGGGTGGCGGAAGGTCAGGTGCCATGCTACATTAGCCCAGGAGAGGTGCGTCTGCTCAGTGATGCATCAGCCTGACCAGCTGGCTCTCTGAAGGGCGGGTGGGATCTGTTCATTGTGCCGCAGTTACGCAGGTAGTGACATGTCGTGACACTTAAATTCACTCAGAAATATCATTTGTGTCAGGAGCCACCTGCTATTGGTGGATGTCATCGGCTAGTGAGGTCGCCGTGACAGCAGCTAGGGCACCCAAGGCCCCAGGAGTTGTGAGAGTGGATATTTCTGGTGATGCACACTAAGGTTAGCCTTACAGGTGTGTCTGTATCCCGCAGTAGTGATAGGTGAGAGACTGCACACTCAACTCAAACTGGAAGAGAGACAGAGAGTCCGATGGATGTAGGTTCTTAAGAAACACCCCCTCCGCCATACTGACATTCAGTCAGAGGCTATCAATGGATTGATATTCTGCATTTATTACAGTTATTACTCTGTTTTTTTTTTTTTTTTTTTGCTTTTTAGCTAGTGAGTATTTATTATTGTTGTACAACAGTTAAATGCTTTAATAATTAATAATTCAATAAGTACAATTCAATAATAATTTTATTATTTAATATAATAATAATAATTGAATAATAATTCAATATGTTAATTAAATTATTGTTTCATAAAATAATTGTTTAATAATAATTATAATTCTGGTATAAATTTAGTTTTTGTTTCAGACTGTTGTGGCTCAGTTACACACCTTGACCATTAAACACAAGCTTTCATTCTGTTTGTGTATTTGCCCTTTTGTATTCTGCAGGTTTTGGTCCATCTTGTTTAGGATTAAATTGTAAATTCTGGCAGGTTTTTTCACGATGTTTACTTACATATTTCCATAAATGTTCTGTAATGCCACTGCATTGGGTTTGTTGAAGCAGTGGTGCTCTTTCCACCAGGGGGCAGCACCGGGCCTACTCGCCGATAGGGTGGCAGCCTTTCTGTATCACGCTGCCTTGTACTTCTGTCTTACCAAAGCGCCCGATTTCCAGGCTTAAGGGGGGACTCTCCTGCTAGGCTGCTGTTAGCGGTTTTGTTGTGCTCTTCGACAGTGCCTTAACCTGTGGAGGTATTTGGCTATGTTGTCATATTCTTTCTGACAGGGCAATTCAGTTGGTTTTCAGCTTGTAGAATGTAAGCCACTTGTGACTTCATTTTTTCTGTTCTAATCTAAGCCAGTAGCCATATGACTATTCGATCTGCTCCAGCCGCGTGGCTGAAACTAAGCAGGTGTGGGCTTGGTTAGTACTTGGATGGGAGACCACCTGGGAAAACCAAGTTGCTGCTGGAAGAGGTGTTGGTGGGCCAGTAGGTTATGATCTTCCCTCTGGTGGAATAATCCGCAATGCCCCAGAGCAGTGATGGGGACACTTCACTGAAGGAGACGCCGTCTTTCGGTTGAGACGTTAAACCGAGGTCCTGACTCACTGTGGTCATTAAAGATCCTATGATACTCTTCGGTAAGAGTAGGGGGTTCCCCGGTGTCATGCCTAAAGTCCCAACCTCGCTCTTTCAACCTGCCACCTAATCATCCCCTGATCTAATAGGCTATGCAAATTGCCCTCTCCCTCCCCACCTAAACCCCCAGGGCTCCCTTGAAAAAGAGATTTCAATCTCAACGGGACTTCCCTGGTTAAATAAGGGTTAAATAAATAATCTTCATTACTGTAACTTAAGGCATTTGAAGTCCTATTTTTTTTCCTTTTTAATATCCGGCCACCACCCCGCCTGCTTTGGAGGACAACTTTATTAATTCAGTCAGTTATATAATTGTGTACGAGTCCTCCTACATCATCCGACAAAACAAAACTCACACACAAAAAATTAAATAAATGAATTAATAAAAATAGAAATGCAATACAATAACAATTACATTCACAATACTTTACTACCTTTTGCATTAGTCGTTATTAGCTCACCTATTCCATCCCTCATCATTCCCAACCTTCAGCCTCCCTTACTTTATCCCATCTTTTGGCATCAATTTCAAGTCCTGTCTCATGGGCCATCACACACTCAATTCTACAGTAATACTTGACAAAATTTTTTAATTTCTCAATTCTTAATGCCTCCACAGATTTCAACCTGAAAATAAATATTTTTGCGAAATATATAATTATATTACAGATCAGATGTGTTCCTTTTGTTACATCACCTAGTAACACTTTAGATAAATCTAATTGTATACTATTGTACTGAGATATCCAGCTTTGTACCTTTATCCAAAATAAGGCTATTATAGGACAGTACCAAAATAAATGGTCTACTGACACCACTTCTTCCAGACAGAATTGACAAAGGGGTGATGACTCTATTCCCCATATATTTAGCATCTTTTTAGTTGCTAAAAACTTATACATTAACTTATATTGAAAATATAAGTTATATTGAAGTCCTACTTTGCGTAGACTGTGCCATTGAGACATTGCAGGTGAAATCTAAAAAAAAAAAAAAAAAAAAAAAATTCATCATTCTGCATTTTCTCTATTGTCCTCTTCTAATCAAAGGTCGATATGCAAATGTATGTATATTCGAATAATGTGACCGGTAAATGCGCACAGGTCCTGCTTCATTTAATTGGTGTATCAATTTGGCAAGCATCACCCGCACTGCCATGGCTTATTAGCCAGGATAGCTTGACTCTGTTTCTTGCAGATTTTTTTTTACAGTACTTAAAGTTCATTTCCCCATAATTTTGCCTCGCATTTAATAATTATTCCAGATAAATAAGGAGGACCCTCTTTTGCCCTTAAATTTTAGAACTTGTTCTGCAGGACATCAGTTTGTCCCCTAGATGGCAGTGTTGCCTAAGTAATGTTTAAGCTAGCACCACTGGAGTAAGTCGGCTCAATGGGAGAGCGATACTGTGCAGACACTCTGGAAGGAAGCCTAAGACTCATGCTGTTCGTGTTTGAGAGAAGAGAGAGAGTTCGCCTTCAAGACGTGACCGCGTCCCCCGAGGCGTGATGAGCTGTGGGCTGAGTAACGCCCCTTTAACTCTGTATGACCTCCTGCCGAGAGGGACCAGTGACAGGTCAGCGGTAAACACAGCTCATGCAGCCAGGTAGCATTAGCAGGACAGCGCTGGCTAACCCTGTGCTGCTTGGCAGCCTGGCCTGGTACCTGTGACAAACAGGCCGTTGTCCTTTTCTCTAAAGCCAGAGGCGAGTGCCTGAGCTTTTTATTAGCTGATTGAGGGAGCAGTAAATGCTTGGTTGGGACACCTAAATCAATTGGCCCCCTCCTGAACTGACCAGTGGGCCGAGACCTGGGTTCAGACAGTTTTTGTCATAGATTCAAATTCTTCTCTGCATTTGGATAATATTGTCATGTGTATTTAACAAGTCTGACATTTTGGCTTGAATTCATTATGCAAGATCAACAGAATGCAGGGAAGTATTTGAATGCGAAATAAATTCTATGTGAACCTTTGCTCCCAGTGCAGAACAGGCGGTTTGGAGGAGTCTAACGAGCCAGCCTCGTGGCTCTAGGCTGGCTATCAACATGGTTCCTGTGTTTGGCTAGAGTGAACACCGCCAAGGTGTGATCTTGCCTATTTTGAGCCCTGTCATTGCTTGCGACGAACCCTCTTGCAAGCCCTGTTAAGTCCATTAGTATTGAGAGGGTAGCACACTTTCAAATGGGCTGTAAGTATCACATATTTCCCGCCGCAAATGTATTCCCCTTTGTTAATGAGCTCGGCTCTAATTTGGGTGTTGGCTAACATCTGGGCCAGGTCACGCGGTAACGGGGTTACAGAATTGGTTTATTTTGTATCATAGCTCCAAAACTAAGTAAGATAGAGTTACAATTTAATTGCTTTGTGTAGGTCTTCCCTAGTATTTCAAACAACAAAATAGCTAATTTTGGTGAATTGATTTATTTTGGGTGAAAATGGCAAAAAACTGGTCGGTAACAGAGTTACAAATTTGTCAATCCATTACTGACCAGATTTTTGCCATTTTCACCCAAATTAAAACAAATGAACAAAATTAGCTATTTTGTTATTTGAAATACTAGGGAAGATCTTCACAAAGCAATTTAAATTGTAACTCTATCGTACTTAGTTTTGGAGCTATGATACAAAATACACCAATTTTGTAACTCCGTTACCGCGTGACCTCGCCCATCTATATTTGGTGAACTCCGTAGTAATTACTGCTTTTTGAAAATTTTGCTGTTGTAACAGGAAAATACAGACCTCACTGTTGGTATCTGGCGTTTTCTTTTACAACCCCAATTCCGAAATAGTTGGGACAAAGTGTAAGTTGTGAATAAAATCAAAACGCAATGACTTTCAAATCACACCAGCCAGTATTTTATTCACAACAGAACAGAGATAACATAGCAAATGTTGAAACTGAGAAATTTTACAATTTTATCCACAAAATGAGCTCATTTCAAATTTGATGGCTGCTACGGGTCTCAAAAAAGTTGGGACAGGGAACTGCTTACCATGATGTAGCATCCCCTCTTCTTTTTAACACAGAATGGAGGCATCTGGGCATTGAGGAGACAAGTTTCTTGAGTTTAGCCATTGAAATTTGATTCCAGTCTTGTTTAATACAGGCTTCCAGCTGCTGGAGAGTTTTGGGTCTTTTTTGACGGACTTTTCGTTTAATTATGCGCCAAATGTTCTCAATCGGTGAAAGATCAGGACTGCAGACAGGCCAGTTCAGCACACGGACTCTTCTACTACGAAGCCATGCTGTTGTAATAGCTGCAGTAGCAAATGGCCTTCCCTGGAATAGATGTCGTCTGGAGGGAAGAATACGTTGCTCTAAAACCTTTATATACCTTTCAGCATTCATGGTGCTTTTTAAAACATGCAAGTGTCCCACACCATATGCACTAATGCATCCCCATACCATCAGAGAGGCTTTTGAACTGAATGCTGGTAACAGGAGGGGTGGTCTTTCTCCTCTTTAGCCTGGAGGACACGACACCCATGATTTCCAACAAGAATGTCAAATTTGGACTCGTCTGACCACAGGACACTTTGCCACTTTGCTACAGTCCATTTTAAATGAGCCTTGGCCCACAGAGCACGGCGGCGCTTCCGGATCATGCTCAACAATGGCTTCCTTTTTGCATGATAGAGTTTTAGGTGGCATCTGTGGATGGCACGGCGGACTGTGTTTACAGACAGTGGTTTCTTGAAGTATTCCTGGACCCATTTAGTAATGTCAATGACAGAATCATGCCAGTGAGTGATGCAGTGGCGTCTGAGGGCCCGAAGATCACGGGCATTCAGTGAAGGTCTTCGGCCTTGTCCCTGACGCACAGAGATTTTTCCAGTTTCTCTGAATCTTTTGATGATGTTATGCACTGTCGATGATGAGACCTTCAAAGCCTTTGCAATTTGACTTTGAGGAACATTGTTTTTAAAGTATTCCACAATTTTTTTACGCAAGCCTTCACAGGTTGGAGAGCATCTGGCCATTTTTATTTCTGAGAGACTCAGCCTCTCTAAGACGTCCCTTTTATAGCCAATCATGTTACACACCTGATGCCAGTTAACTTAATTACTTGCTAAATGTTCTTTCAGCTGATTCTCTTATATATTAATTGCTTTTTCAGCCCTTTTTTGCCTGTGTCCCAACTTTTTTGAGACCTGTTGCAGCCAGAAAACTTGAAATAAGCTAAATGTAAAATGTTTCAGTTTCAACATTTGAAATGTTATCTCTGTTCTATTGTAAATAACATATTGGCTCATGTGATCTGAAAGTCATTGCATTTTGATTTTATTCACAATTTACACTTCCTCCCAACTATTTCGGAATTGGGGTTGTATATTGTTCTGTGTCGGGGGGCAACTACTGCTGAACAGTGTCCATTAATAGACTGAACAGACTGCCTGTTGTTGGTTTGCCAAAGCTAAGAATAGTCTGCCGCCCTGCCTTGCGTGAAGGAGAAAAAATGACAGGATTGAAGTTTTTTACCGACTCGTCAAACATCCATCATTCATTAACAGGCACGGGGGATGTTAGCTGTGCGCTGCTGAAAGCTCGGTCTGGCTTCCCTCGTTAGCGCTCAGAGTAATTGGCGTCATCGAAGAGCTGCACCTGTCCCTGACAGCAGGCGGGAGCGGGCCTCGCGCAGTGTTCTCCCGCGCAATCGCTAAGTGCTCGCGAGTGTAGTTATGAATTAATTATCCGCAAATTGTGATGTTTCCACTCCTCCTCGCTTTCCCTGGGCCGTGTAATCTCGGCTTTCGTTAGGGTTTCTCCGAGCACCGCGCCTCTCTCGCCTGCCCCTCTCGCTCCTTCGTTTTCCCGTTTCCCGCTGCCCATCTCTCCGTCTCTCCCCCGTTCCCAACGGAGCCGCTGGTCCCCGCTGCCCTGCCTGTGTAAATGGAATTGATGATGTCATCGCCTCGGGTGCCGCCTAGTTTTGAGTGGGAAACGGTCATCTTTGGAAAAGTAAGCGTATTCCATTGAGAAGTGAGCAGAACTGCAAAACAATAACATGACTTCATGAAGACAGTAAAACCTACACTGCAAAAAAAATAAATAAATAAAAATAATAATAAATGACCAACAATTTCATCTTGTATTTCAAATTCAAACAATTATTTATGTCCTTCTCCTGGGAAAAAAATCTGCCACTTGTTCTTTGCAGTGTTTAATGGAAGTAAAATATTGCAGTCTCCTGTCAGCTTGTAAACCAGCAAATGTATCATCAAAAAATGTTTTTTAAGGAGTAATCAAGTCTTCAGTTGGACTGCAGCTGACATGTCTTTTTTGCATAATGTGGACTCTCACTGACGACATCAGCTGAATTGAGTCCTAACTGAAAATGCATTCTGGGTTCTTGCTGTGTGGAAGTGGAGGTCCAGCATGCACTGATTTACCAGAGGAATGCTAAGATTGAGAGGGACCACTTTAATGTACCGGTGCACCTCCTAAACTGCTGTAATGTCATTTAGAGCGAGCGAGAGATGGAAGGCATTCAGAGTGATTGTCCCAATAGACCAGTGTGAGCACTGAGGCATAGAATACTGGCCGTGAAAATGAAGCCTTGAACTTGTTGCGTCTTATTTTCTTTTAAATGAAAGCCAGGATATGCTTTTTTTTTAACGCCCATGTTAGATCTCTGAAGGTTTCTGGTTATTTTTACAGGAGATGCAAATGTGCTTTTTTCTTTACTTTAGTCTTTTAAGTGCATATTGAGGGAAGGATTCATTATTGTGCTCGAGTAGCTCGTACGTGGTCTTTCTGAAGGAGCTATAAATGCGGAGTGGGCTTACTATTCTATCACCACACTCCTTCGTCTTGAAAATATTTCCCTTTTACAATGAATAGAAGAAAAGAACACTAGACCCTCTTAACCAGTCCTGATGAATAGACCTTTTGAGGTGTGTGTGTGTGTGTGTGTGTGTGTGTGTGTGTGTGTGTGTGTGCGTGTGCTTGTGTGCGTTCATTCTGTTAGGTGTGCAGCTGTGTGTGTTTGTGCATCTGTGTGTATGTGCATGTGTATGTGGGTGTATGTGTGTGAGTCTATGAGTACGTTTGTGTCCCTGTGTGCGTGTGAGTGTGCGCACGTGTGTGTTTGCACACACCTGTGTGTGTATATGTGCGTGCGTATTTGGTCGTATGTGTGTGAGTTTATGAGTACACGTATATGTCTGTGTGTGAGCGTGCGTGCGTGCGTGCGTGCGTGCGTGCGTGCGTGTGTGTGTGAGTGAGAGAGAGCGTGTGCATATTTGGTCGTATGTGTGTGAGTTTGTGAGTGCATGTTTGTGTCTCTGTGTGAGTGTGTGCATGCATGCATGCATGCATGCAGGCGCGCGTGCGTGTGTGTGTGTGTGTGTGTGTGTGTGTGTGTGTGTTCACGCGGGGGGGCTGCTATCCTGATGTGCAGAAAGCAGACACAGGTTTTTTTTTACTTTGCCCGGCGATAGCAGGTGATTATCCACTTACGGAGCGAGCTGCTGGATGTTGTGCTGTAAAGTGTGAGGCTGTCGTCACCAGCCTTCTCAGGAGTGAACAGAAGGTGTCTTTCAAGGTGGGGGCTGGGGGTACAGGGTGGAAATTAGTCTGGAAACACTCATTTCTCCTGAAGGACGGGGTGTTGTCTTACCCGAGCCGCGTCAGGAGAAGGGCCCTCGTACAGCCTCTTTAAAACGCTGTTTTCCTGTCATTAGATGGAGAATATTCACGGCACTCATGTACAAGAGCTTTGAGTTTGGGGGGGCTGTTCAGCTGTGAATGCATTTGGGCCTCTGGACTGAGAATCCACTCATACAACAGTCTCTCTCATCGAGGCAGGCCTTTCTACTGCTCACTGTTGTATGCTATTGAAAAAGAAAAAACTTTCCTAACTCTGTGTTCTTTCTATGAGCAAGCTCTCCCTCTACTGCTTTCTCTCAGTTATTCTCATTCTTTCTGTTGCCCTGTCTTCTCTGTCTTTCTCAGTTCAAATCGACATGCATTTGAGATTCCCTATTTCAGTTTATGTTGCCAAAGCTTCAAAGAATAATTACAGTGTACATAAACCATAATGCTGTATGTCATGAAATATAATCAAATATCTCTTTCCCATCCTTTATCTGGCCCTCTTCTCTCTCTCTCAATCTTCTGTCTCTCTCTCCTTTCCTTCCTCCAACCTTTTTCTTTCCTCCCTCTCTCCATCATCCCACTCTCCCTCCCTCCCTCGCTTCTTCTATCCTCCTCCTCTCCCTCCTTCCCATCCTCTGACCTCCCTCTCTCCTTCTCTCCCTCCCTTCCTCCATCCTCTCCTCCTCTCTCTCTCCACTGCAGTATAGTTAATGAAGCAGGGGCCTCCATCTACAGTGTCAGCCCAGAGGCAGTGAAGGAGATGCCTAACCTGGACCCTAATCTGAGGAGTGCAGGTAATGCTGACCTTTGACCCCGTCCTTGTGCACACTCTTGAACGGTCCCAAACTGCCCCTCCTCTGTACGCTCACCGCTAGGCCTTATTTACTGTTGTGATTACAAGCATTAATAAGCTTGTTTAAAATACACTGCCACCTGAACAGAGCCAAAGCGAACGCAACCCTTTATAGCCAATGAAGTTGATGTGCTCTCTGTTGGGACTGAGTGTGGTAAGCAGGTGAGAAATGCCGATAGCAGGGGTGACTCCTCCTGACAGACAGATGTCTAAAAGGCTAAAATCCAGCGCCACTTCACCAGAGGCAGGGTCATTTTCTCCCCTTTATATCTATTCAAACGCAGATTTCCGGCCGTAGTTGTGCAGAGTGCTTGTGTCAGGTCCCCCTGCCCCTAGAGTAGAGACCCCTCTGCGTGTGACATCACATCCGTGCGTCAGGTCGGACCTGCAGCTGACTGGGCCAGTCCCCACACCAGCTCAGCTCAGGGGAAGTGTACAGACTTCCTGTTCCTGTTGGGTCTGGTCCTTTATCTGGAAGTGTGCAGTCAACCTGGGCACTTGAGTATTGTTCTATAGAATCTCTCTCTTCCTCTGTCTCAGTTTTTATCTCTCACTCTTCTGACCTCTCTGTTTTGCTGTTTGTTTATTTTATTCTTGCTCTCACGCTCTTTCTTTCGTTCTCTTTTTATTTCTCTGCTTCGCTTTTAAAGTTAAAAAAAAAAAAAAATTTGGTTGTCAGGTCCAAGAATTAGATTTTAACTCTGCTGACTAAACATTGAAAGCATTGATCGCAAAACGTTTATTTCAGGACATGTGGTCTAGACTTGAGACAGAACGTGACTCTGTCAATGCCAGACATTTAATAAATGGAAGTAATGAATAAATTGTGATGATTTGTGCAGATATAGCAGAGAAAGTCCCGTGGGGGGTTATCGTTTAAGTGCTGCTCTTTTGAAGCAGTGCACTGTGGGATTGTACTGGGCTCTTCAGCAGACCACACGCGTGAACTCCTCTCTCGGTCTGGAGCAGAACAGAACAGAACACCCCCACTCGAGGAATTAAGAATTATTCCAGACATCCTCTATAAAAACACACAATCAGGACCAGAATCGATCATAAATTCTCCTCCGTTCGCTCTTAACTGGAAGCCCCTCGGGCTGTATTTATGGCTTGTGAAAGGCGTAAGAAATTGGACAGCCTGCTATTGTGTACAGCGAGTGTGTGGAGGGAGGGTGGCTATGAGGTGTGGGTGGAAATGTTTGGGGGACGTTAGTAAAGGGTTTCACTGCTGGGTTGCAAGAGAGATTGGCTTTCTGCTCGGTGCAGTAGGGAGAGGGCAGGATGGGATAATTGTGTTTCATCTTATCGTGATAAAGGAAGCACTTTCTTAGATACGTGAGCTGTGAACTGCACATTCCTTTTGTGTTTGTGTGTGTGTGTGGGTGTTTGTGTACTTACGTGCATGCAAGTGTGTTTGTGTGCAAATGTTGGAGTGTATTTGTATTTCCATATGTAAATAGTGATTGTTCGGGTGCGTGTCTGTATGAATGTGTGCATATATCTGCGTGAGGATTAGTCCTGTATTCAGATCTTTGTAAATATGCGTTTGTGCTCACTGCTCAGTCAGTCTTACCTGTATGAGCAATGTTGAAAAAATAAATACAGACGCTTCAAGTACAAACATTGGTGCAAGCATTAATGACATGCTGTACTCTTCCGCAGAGTAGTACAGATATGCAGCAAGCCAATACCCTCTCTGTTACCCTGGTGATTTATCACCTGCAGGTGAAGTACCATGCAAAAACTAGCCCAATGCAGCCTGCTCCTCACAATAGAATTTGTGTTACTGATTTCCTCCAACTCCCAAAATCCTTCACATTCTTTCCCCCAGCTCTGAGGTCATTTCCCCTCTGCTCTGTCTACTGTCAGCAGGGCCAGCCTCAGTTAACGAGCTCCTGCCCTCTCGTCTAAGGGCACCTCTTCTGATCCCAAGCCAAAGCTGCCCTCACTGCTTTCTCCAGCTGGAAAAATGCCTCTGGCAGCGACTTCCTAACACGGCGAAAGTGTGAAAAGTGGGCGTGTTTCGTCGTAAAAAAAAATGGCTGAATCGTGTGATCTTTGTTTTGAAAGCAATCATTTCAATGCTCTGGATCATTCTGCTTTTGCTTACGACAACAGTTCCATTGATAGTTTGACTGTTGGCTGATTTTAATAGCTTTTCTGGCGGATCGACGTGTTATTTAAATGTGTTCCCGGGGAAGCATTCTGTTTAGACCTGCCAGCAGTGAGTGTTTCTTTATTTGTGGCTTTGGATTCATACGGAACGGAGCCTTTGGCTCGTCTGACGGGGCTGCGTTTGATTAGGAGCAGAAGGAGAGAGTGATTCTACATCTGCCAACAATGACAAAACATGCTTATGAGAAAGAGTTTTACTTTAAAACAGGTGTTAAATTACAGGGGAAAGGTGTGCTTACTTTAGCTTTGTAATGACCTGAATGCGTCTTGCTGAGTTTTGTGGTCTGTCATTTCTTTATGTTTGTATGGGTTTTTTTATTTTTATTTTATTAATTCTTATTTTTTAATCTTTTATTTATTTATTTATTTATTGCTGTTTTTGCTCCAAGTGGGAGTCTTATGTCAAAGGTGCTCTATGGTTGAAGTTGGAAGGTTATTACCATAACAAATGCTGTTAATGCAGCTTTGATGTTCTGTAAGTTCTCCTTCATGACATCATCTGGTTTCAAGTGTCCAATGGGCAGAATTATAGGGCGGTGGTCAGGACTGATTGGCAGAATCCAAATTATACTCGCCCCCAAACGGTAGAAAGCTGTTATGCTGTTTACAAGCGGGCTCGTAGGCCCTGGGGCCATTCTGTAAGAGCACTGTTGGGCACTTACTCTGCATTACCGGGTAAGAGAACCCTTGGTTGTACTTACTTCATAGAACAGTGACCTCTTGTGGAGATACATATGATGTGCAGGCTCTTTTTTTTCCGACATCTGCCAGCACTGTGTTGCATGCACCTGACCAGTAGGCGGCTCTGCTCCTCAAGTTCTGTTCTGCTCCATTCTACTCTTATTAGCCTAAGTTTGGTGTCTATACATTTGAACTCATGGGTCACAGTGGTTTTTGTGCCCCCACCATATGTGGCTGGGGGCATGTAGGGTACCCCTTGTCCGTCCAATATGGGGTATCATTTATCCACATCTCAAAAAACAGCCAACAGATTGAATTCATTGAACTTCATTGAACTCTAAAAGTGCGCATCTCATACCTTCTGAATTTCTAAAAAAAATTTTTTTTTTTTTCAGGTGTTTGAGCTAAGGTTAATTTAGTCGTTTCCCTTTTCCTTTGCTGTAACAGAGGGTGTATAGTCTATTCGCTTCCTCTCATGAAATACTCACCTGAATTCATTGAGCTTACACGTGTGCTTTGCATGGACCCCAAAGGTGTGCATCTCATACTTTGTGTCTGAATTTTTACAAATTTTGTAGATTCTTCAGGTGTTTGATCTTTTGTAAATTTTGTCAGGTTTCCCAGATGCAGGGGCATCTGTGTCCCATGGGCACAACTTTTCTTTTTAAATTTGTTTATGAAGTACATGAGCTGAACTGAAGAAAAAATATTGTGAAATGGGGATTTGGATTCATACATACGCTGAGTCTGACCGGTTTGTGGAGAAGTGGGGCGAATGAGCAGTCACTATCATGATTCAGATATAAAACATTTCAGATGATTGTGACTGGAAAAGATGTCCTTGCGGTATCAGGCTGTGTGTCCTCACACGACACGGTTGTTTTTCATGGTTCTAAGAGCCATATGTACTGTGTGTATCTTTAAGCCGCAATCTATCCTGACAGGGGTGGTCGCTCTACGTTCAGTTGTGTTTTTCTGGTAATGCTGGCACCAATTCTTATATTTCATGCAGTGAAATTATACAGCTGTCATGTGGCTTTAGGTATCCAATCTCTTCACGGCGAACATCCTAACAGAACTGATCTGGGGTTGTGTATTTTCCTGTTGGTGTGTGAGTGTCTGTTTTGGGGTTAGTTTTAAGCCATCTTTGTATATTCGCGAATGTGTGTGCGCGCGTACTTGGATGCATGTGTTTGTGCAAATGCTCACGCCTGTTTGTTTTGATTATGTGCGCATGTGAAGTCGTGTGTTTGTCATCATCGGTTCACGTCAGTGCAGGCTAAGGAAACAGTCAGGATAATGGCTGGAGTCTCGACCCAGTTCATGAAGGCTGGCTCTAATGGTTGCGTATGTTTCCTTGGCTTCCTATGTGCATTGCTGGGGCGCGTGTCATCGGCAAGTCCGTTCCACAAAAGCAATCACAGCAGCGAGGACGTTTCCTATTTTTCCAGTTAAGAAATACGTTCCAGGTCACAGGCTGGAATTCAGGTACTGTGTCTGTGTTTGGAGAGTTACCAACACTCTAATGATGAATGTGACCGAGAGCCCCGCCTCCTCTTGTCTCCAGCCCAAAAATCGGCACCTTTCCCCGTGCATAACGGGACATGAGTGGACCTCATCAGTCTCATCACTAGAAGTTGCTATTTATGTTAGAGAGAGAATGGAAATTGGTGGCAGAGAATGTACTTTGATGCAGATGGCTTATTGAGATCGATTCAGAGTAGCAGAGAAACCACATAGCTGTCTGTGGTGGATTTAGTAGTCTTAACATTTTCTCACATTTTCAAGCCCAGCCGCCATGTTCCTTTCCTGCGCACTGCTGATCCGGAGGAGTTAGTAGTGTGCCGTGAAGTTCAAACCAGTGAACGAAATGCAGCAGCAAGAAAGCTAATTATGGGTATGTTTTTTAGTGCGCATATATGATTAGGCTACGTCACAGTGAAGGTTAAATAGATGTCAACGCTTACTTTGGATAGAGATGCGTATTTCTCTTTTGAGAGAACTGTGCCCATTGTGCACTATGCATAATTTTCTCTGACGTAGAATACTGGGTTTGATTAACGGCCTACAGTATTTTAAGGAAGAGGGAGCCAGGTGTTTGGTGGTGCTTGGAGATTTGGGTTTGTGGTGGCTCTGAGTGTTGGGTGATGGGAGCAGTGGATGGCGTTATAAGCCACTGGCTGTCCGGGGTTTCGGGGTCGTTCGGCGAGCGGTGCTCGGCGGAGGCGTGCGGGCTCTGTTTTGAAGTCGCTGCCTTCTGTCGGTTTCCTTTCTTGGAATTCTGTGGGAAACAGCTGCCTGTAATAATATTTATACATGGATGGGATTTCAGTTAAGTCCCTTTATTGCGTGTGCACGAGCAAATTTGTAATCAGAAACTAATACCGCTAGCTAGCATTAATAGAAATAATTAATCATTAGCACTGCTTGTTTGAATAACGCTCTGACTGATCCGTTAAACAACGTCTCCGTCAATAAATGAGTTTTAAGTAAGCGCAGCATTTAAATATTTATACGGCTGTTTTTTTTTCATGTTTGTTTGAGCATCCAGAGGAGAGAGTTGATGAGTATGACGCAAAAAAGGGTGCGGTCGTAGTGGGCCACATAAAGCGTATACTATCGCAGTATGCACGTGCAACTCATAAATACTTTCTGGGTTTGGTTTTCAAATAACATCTCTTAGTTCTGCGGGAAATTGCCTTCAACACTTTGTTGATAACATATGTTCATGCAGAAATTGTGCTCGAGTGGAATTTGATCTGATCTCCTGCTGGCTCAATACCACTCAGATTACTTTATATTTGCTGGAGGAATTTAAAAACTGAATTCAGAGCCATTTCTCAAATCGCCAGCTCTTACGCAATCACTGGCGCATTTCAGCAAAGAAACTTTTATGTGCCCAGTTTCTAGTATATGGCATGAACGACCTTGTGCTGAGCAAAGTCTTTCAAAGAGTTTTGACTTTGATTATTGGTGCATGAAGAGATTTTTAGGGATGATGGAATGATTACTTTATTGTGCTGTGCATGTCGATAGATTTTTGTTCAGTATTTGATTTGTTTCTTATGCGTTCACATAAAGCGCAGCCCTAAAAAATTTTTTGCCTAGTCCAAATCTGAATTTGGCCTTTCCGTACTCTTCGACATTCAGACTCTTAGTTCTAAGGTGTTCAGTTCTTTGTGGTTTTCCCTCTTAACTGCACTTTATTTTATTAAATAAGGATAATTCAACCTCTGAATTTGTCAAATCACAATCGTAGTCTCAATTTCACTCAAAGGCAGTGGTAGTAGTGGGCAACATTTCGCCATATCATGAGAGAATACTGAGCGCCATTATTTTTGCCGCCCATAGCAACTGAGAAAAAATTTTGATATGTAAAAATATAAATTTGAGCATGAATGCAAAAATATTTTGCGGAAAAGGCTTTACGGAGGGCCCTTTTGGCAGGGAACTGCTATGACAGTGGATTAGGCCAATTGGTTGACTTGTCACTTGGCCAATCAAACTGGTACCCTAATTCCTGTGGGGTAACTGTACTGTCTTCAAAACATGTACAGCTGAAATCAGGAGAAAACGATGTATTCCATTGTGTATATTGGTGCCATTCAATTTTTTTTTTTTTTTTTTTTTTTTAGTTCGGTGTCTCCAATCTCATCTGTATTTGGAAGGTCCAGTCAGTGAGCTATGTAAAGGCACGCTTGTATGCGACTCATGCTGCTAACTCAGAAGAGCGAAACATTTGAAAGTTCTCCTCCAAAACGCGCCTGTCAGCCGACGCTGCTTTAGACTTAAAGACGCAAACCTCTCATACACAGAAGGAGATGGACATGTGCCTGCTCAGAATGCAACTGACCAGGGCCTGGATGGCCAGCAGGAGGCGCTTGAGCTCCTGTATATCTAAAATCCCTGAGCAGTGCAAAGCCAATTATGCTCTGCTCCCAGAAGGCAGCTAGCCACAGTCGGCAGTGGCATGGCATGGCACAGGATTTGATCCATTACCATGGTGGCTAGTCTGCACTGTAAAACAGGGCCTTATGACCCCTTTTTTTCCTACATGGAATTAGACAGGAACAGGATGAGTTTACCTCTCTTTATTTGCAGTGTCTGCAGGAGTCTGCAGTGCTGCCTTCTTAAGAGCATTCACTTCAGAAACTTGATGCTTGCTAAATTGAAAAATAGTCTTGGAGCACATTTGTTAATTGGAGGCATTATTTTGCTCCTGAATTTTTAGCTGCGCTGTGACGATAGTCAGCAGTCAGTGGAGCATTTTCTAGTGCCGAGTCGTCTGGTGTCCGTCTGTCTGTCCGACGTCAACTTTTCACTTCAAATTTGAATATCTCAAAACTGTCTGATAAATTTCTTTCTAATTTGGTGTGAGCCTTCCTTATGATATTCTGAATATTCACTGTGAAAATTAGAAAGTTCTACGTGCCGGTTTTTGACAAATTCAGCATTTTGGACTTAAAAAAATCAGTGTTTGTGCTCATTTTTTCAGTCTTTCATTAATATCTCAAAAACTGTCTGATAACGTTTTGTCTAATTTGTTGTGAGCCTTCCTTATGATGTTCTGATGATCCCCTTCGAAAAGTAGAAAATTCTACATCCCGGTTTTTGAGAAATTCAGCATTTGGGAACTAGAAAATCAGTGTTTGTGCGCATTTTTACCTCCGCTGTGACGATAGTCAGCAGTCAGTGGAGCTTTTCTAATGCCAAGCCGTCCGACGTCTGTCTGTCTGCCTGTGTCTGTCTGTCCATCCACCGTCAACTTTTCACTTCAAATTTGAATATCTCAAAAACTGTGATAACTTTTTTTCTGATTTGTTGTGAGCCTTCCTTATGATATTCTGAATATTCACTGTGAAAGTGAGAAAATTCTACGTCTCGGTTTTTGAGAAATTCAGAATTTTGGACTTAGAAAATCAGTGTTTGTGCTCATTTTTTCAGTCTTTCCTTAATATCTCAAAAACTGTCAGATAACCTTTTGTCTAATTTGTTGTGAGCCTTTCTTATGATGTTCTGATGATTCCCCTGTGAAAATTAAAAAATTCTACATCCCAGTTTTTGAGAAATTCAGCATTTTGGACTTAGAAAATTAGTGTTTAATCCATCGTTCTGGATTAATTGTTCTGCATCTCCTATGACAGTGTTAGAAGGATTGTGACTGCTATATTTGTGATGTACTGGGGGGAAGGGTATTTGTTGGTTGTTTGTATTGCTTGGTGGTAAGATGATTGAAATAAATGATTGCAATTTGCAATTTGGTTCTATTGTTATACTACATAAATTGAGACACCAAACTGGTTCACAGTATATTCTGGTTACCAAATGTGTCATATGTGCTCATATTGCAATAGATTTCAAGAATTTCTGAAATTAAGTTATGACATGGACATTTCACTCATCCTCAGCGGAGCTCTCTAGGCCGACAGGCCTCTTGTTTAAACGTAGGCACATATTTGTTCCTTGGCAGAAATGGCACCATAGAGCCCTTCATATAAAAAAGTGTGGTAATTTCGGTGAACCCCATGGCTCAACTGAGAGTTGTGTGTTGCTTCACCAAACCACATTATGTCCCCTCTTTAGTGTCAGAGGTCATCTGTACTGAGGAAAGGCTTCTGGTCAGATTTCATGATCGGTAATTGAGGGTTCAATCAACTCCAATTTGATCAGAATTCATACAAACTGGTTTCCAGTCAATATCGGGACAAAACGAATAAGCTGTGGTATTAATTATTTTTATTAGAAAAAGATATGCCCGGTAGCGGGGGCTGAGGTGTTAGAAGGGCTCTGTGGGGAGGTGCTGGGATCATGGAGAGTCAGTGGGATTACCGGGCGCGTAATTTCGTTACAGCGTCTGACAGGAGGAGCAGTGGAGAGAGGAGCCCAGTGATGCAGCGCAGGCCACAGCCACCCCACCGCAGCACCTGCTTCATCTGTTCTTAATCACCCACCGCTTGTACTGATTGCTTTTTTAAACGTCATTTTCTGTTTGTGTGTTTGTGTGTGCGCGCGTGTATGTTCCTCAGCTGTTAACTTTGGCGGGTGTTTTTTCTTTTGATGTACGCTCTGCCTTTGTGTCATGAAATAACTCTGGAAGTGTAAGGATGTGTCGGTAAGAAGATGAGGGGAAATGAAGGTCCCATGTAATGCTGACCAACTCTGGTTAAATGAAGTGGAGATGCATGCATACAATGTCTGTAAAGAAACTGCAGTGTAACTGTGTCTCTGTGTGTGTTTTCATGCCTGTGTGCATCTGCGTGTTTTCACATATCTTTGTATATATGCAGTGCATTTGTGTTCACACATTTCTGTGTTTCTCCTCACATCTTTGTGTGTGTGTGTGTATGTTTTCTATTTGAGTGAGCACCATAATTCATTGGACAGTGACACATTTTTGTTGGTATGGTTCTGTTGGCTGAGTCGATCACCAGATCTGAATCCAATTGGACGTGCCTTTTACATGCTGAGGAGGAGACTGAAGGCAGGAAAGTCCCAGAAATAAGCAGGAACTGGAGATGGCTGCGGTACAGGCCTGGCGGAGCATTACCAGGAAAGATATCCAGCGTTTGGTGACGTCTGTGTCACAGACTTTAGGCAGTCATTTCATGCAAAAAATACATGACCAAATGTTAAAGCTGATTAACATTATACTGCACTGTCCAATGTTCTTGGATGCTCCCCAAAATGGGGGGGAGACTATGTACAAAAGGTGCTGTCGTTTCTAAATGATTTAACCGATATGGATGAAAACACCCTCAGTTAAAACTGTCAATCTTCACTTTGACCTCAAGGTCATTGTATCCTTTCAAAATCAAAGTGCTAGACTACAGATGGAATCTGTCCAATGAATTATGGTGCTCCCTGTGTGTGTGTGTGTGTATGTATGTGTATATATATATATGTAAATATGTACATATATATGTGTAGGTGCCAGCAGATGCAGCTGTAGCCGGAGTCTGTATGTAACTGAACGTGTGCATTTGTGCGTGTGTAGCTATGTCTGTGTGCATGCATGCACACTCTTGTGCGGGTATTAGGGTAATGGTGAGAGATGAGGGCGGGTGAACAGGGCCTGGGGCAGGTGTTTTTGGGGTTGATTGGTGTCTCAGCTGGGGGAGTCCATTAGGAGGAGATGATTATCAGGGTGGCTGGAGAGAGGCGCGCTAACGAGCTAACACCACGCGGCGTCATCGCCTGGGGTGAGCCTCGGGTCAGCGGTTCAGAGCTGTGGAGACCACGCTCGTTATAAATGTGCTCAGACAGGGAAACTCATTTACATCTCTAAACTGTGTGTAATAAAGTCTGCTCTTCTATTAGAGGAGTAATTACTCTTATCCCTCTAGAGATGAGCCCTCCCCTCTTTCTTTCTCTCTCTCTCTCTCTCTCTCTCTCTCTCTCTTTCACGTGTGCGTTACTGAGACTGAACTGTGCATTGCGAGGCTGAGGGGGCTTGTGTCTTGGTACAGTTTACTTATTTTTTTAATGTTTCTGTACATATCATAATATTTTTGACTAGTCCCTACTTTGCCCCCTCCCCTTCCCCCTCTCTCTCCCCCCCTCTCTAGTCTCCATCGGAAGGCGAGTTCAGGACCCTCTGGCAGAGCTGGTTAAAATCGATCCCAAACACATCGGTATCGGGACGTACCAGGTAAGTCGGCCAATTTACTTGCGAATGAATGAATGATGATTGAAGCCTGAACAACACTCATAAATGATTGGTCATTATTAACAAGGAGAAATGAAGACGTGGGAAGACCATTTAAAAAAAAAAGAAATGAATTCTTACAAAAGGGAACATAATGAAGGAGCTTGTTGTATCTATAAAACGTACCGTCTAAATCAAAAGCGTTTCGTGGATATAGGAAGGCTGCAATGTCGAATTTAGTTTTCAATGATAATCTCACTGTGGGGAAAAAAATTATTTTTTCTGCTTTTATATGAATGAATAGTGACCTGTTGGAATGCACCTGTAAAAGTGAGGCCCATTGGTTAGACTAGACTGAAATCTCTCTGGTTTCCTGTTGAAATGGGCAAGCGCAAGACTCCAGAAAATATAGTGTAAAGTCTGGATCTCCCCTCACTGCCTAGTGTAGAGCCAGCTGTCTTCCAGTGAAAGGAAGATCTTTCTGTTCCAGGGAAATTAACAATAATCTGAAGCCTCTTGCGACACCCAAATGACAAATAGCATTAGTTAGGTAAACATGGCAGGGCTGTTCAGGGAAGTTCTCTGGTAATGTGCTCAGTGATTGTGTCTCCGGTTAGAGGTGGGAACTGTGTCTCTGGGCGTCTGTAGAGTGTTCTGGAGCCAGACCCTGAGTCCCGCTCTGTTTTATCCATCCGTCTGTCTCGTTCAGCCTGCTTCACTGGGCCTGTTATTGGGCCGGGGCTCAGTTCAGCTGCCCCCACGTCTGCTGGCCCACGATCGACAGCGGTATGGCGGGGGGATTCATGGTAAAGTCATCTCGGGTTTGGAAAAGGGGCCGTGCGAATGAGTTGGGACGGCTACGGGAAACCCACCCACCCAAACTCAAATGCAGCCAAAAATGACTCTCCTTTACCCAGTCCTTATTAAAACAAACACAAAGCAAGTGAAATATCAAGTGTGACGCGGAGTCGCTGTTTATCGTTTGGTGTTTGGTATCGTGTCCTTGTTTGCATTTTTTTTGGAGGTGGGGTTTGTCTCCATGGTTCCTGTCAGCTCCCTCTGCCCTTGTGCGCTGTGGGTGGACTGACGAAACCTCAATTCTTGCTCGAAGGCAGGAAAAATGTCGATGAAAGTGTTTCATTAATGGACACCCAGGGAGGAAGTGTTTGGACTGGTGAGATGTCTTGGGACGAGAACCTGAGAAGAGGGAGCGGGATGGAAAGAGAAGGAGAGGGTGGGCGGGTGGAAGGAAGACACGGTTGAGGGTAATTGGGTGTTTGGTTGTTGATCTGTTGCGGCCACCTTGGTTCCAAGTCCATTTCTGTGTGTGCAGCCCAGACCTGGCCAGTGTGTTTAAATCACTGAGGAAAATTCCGACTGACTGTACAGGTCCGGTCTTTGCTCTGTGCTGTGGTCTAGTACCCTGTATCAGGGATCCTCACATCTGATCCTCAGATCCAGCCCTGGTTTTCTTTCCACCAGAGCAGTTAGCTAAATAATTAGCAATGCTGATTGGTCTAACTGGCTTCATTCCTGACTCCCAGGTAATGGGAGTGTTGAAAACCAGCAGCACTTGACCCTCGAGGACTGTGATTTAACCCATTTAAACCGGGACAGCATGTGCGCATTTTAAGAACGTGTCGTTGCCGACTCAGATATGCGCGTAATTTTGAAAGTACCGTAATTACTGTAAGATTTGCGCAATAGAAAAAAAAATTCCAACTGTTCCTGAAAGCTGAGAAGCTGTGCTTCAGCCCAAATACAGGTTACTATGGTAAACATGGCAGCATGATTCTCTGCTGGGATTTTTGCATTAGGCCTTAAAGGGTTAAGGAACTGGGCCTTAGATGATGGCTTTTAATTTGAATTTTGCCATGGATACCCATTTAGAGGAAGTGCATTTCAAGTCAAGGCCACTGATAGTCAAAAGTCAAATTGAGGCCGTTTCTTGTCAGAGTTTCTTCTGTTCACTGCTCTGTTTGCGCGGTGCCTGTAACAGTAGGAGTGCATGCCTGTGTGTGTGTGTGTGTGTGTGTGTGTGTGTGTGTGTGAGGGAGAGAGTGCGTTTACGGGTTTGTATAACGTTATGCGCCTGTGCTCTGTACTCGTAGGGCTCCAGCTGATTGAGAGCGGCTCCAGTTCCTCAGCTCTGTATGAGACCCATCTCTCAGCACTGAGCTCTGTTACAGCCCTGCTGTGCTCCTGCGCTCTGAGCCTCTATCATGACCAAACTATCGCACGCACGCACACACGCACTCACACACACTCACACACACATAAGCACAGGCTCACGTACAATCTTTACTCATGCACACACATGAGCAGAGGCTTGCGTGCAGTCTTTATACACCCATACCTCTATAAACACACCCTCAGTCTCGTAAGCACACTTTGCACCCCCCCATACATCAATAAACCCTCACACACACACATGCACAGGCTCACGCGGACTCTCAATACACCCATACATCTATAAGCTCTCACTCAGACTTTCACTGGCTCATGCGCACTCGTCATACACTCATTTATCTACAACCCCAATTCCGAAATAGTTGGGACGAAGTCTAAATTGTTAATAAAATCAAAATGCAATGACTTTCAGATCACATGAGCCAATATGTTATTTACAATAGAACATAGATAACATTTCAAATGTTGAAACAGACATTTTACATTTTTATCCACAAAATGAGCTTATTTCAAATTTCCTGGCTGCAACAGGTCTCAAAAAAGTTGGGACACAGGCCAAAAAGGGCTGAAAAAGCAATTAATATATAAGAGAATCAGCTGAAAGAACATTTAGCAAGTAATTAAGTTAACTGGCATCAGGTGTGTAACATGATTGGCTATAAAAGGGATGTCTTAAAGAGGCTGAGTCTCTCAGAAGTAAAGATGGCCAGAGACTCTCCAACCTGTGAAGGCTTGTGTAAAAAAAATTGTGGAATACTTCATAAACAATGTTCCTCAATGTCAAATTGCAAAGGCTTTGAAGGTCTCATCATCGACACTGCATAACATCATCAGAAGATTCAGAGAAACTGGAAAAATCTCTGAGCGTAAGGGACAAGGCCGAAGACCTTTACTGGATGCCCGTGATCTTCGGGCCCTCAGACGCCACTGCATCACTAATCGGCATGATTCTCTCATTGACATTACTAAATAGGCCCAGGAATACTTCAAGAAACCACTGTCTGTAGACACAGTCTGCCGTGCCATCCACAGATGCCACCTAAAACTCTATCATGCAAAAAGGAAGCCATTGTTGAGCATGATCCAGAAGCGCCGCCGTGTTCTGTGGGCCAAGGCTCATTTAAAATGGACTGTAGCAAAGTGGCAAAGTGTCCTGTGGTCAGACGAGTCCAAATTTGACATTCTTGTTGGAAATCATGGGCGTTGTGCCCTCCGGGCTAAAGAGGAGAAAGACCACCCCTCCTGTTATCAGCGTTCAGTTCAAAAGCCAGTATCTCTGATGGTATGGGGATGCAGTAGTGCATATGGTGTGGGACACTTGTATGTTTTAAAAAGCACCATGAATGCTGAAAGGTATATAAAGGTTTTAGAGCAACATATGCTCCCCGCCAGACGACATCTATTCCAAGGAAGGCCTTGTGTATTTCAGCAGGACAATGCAAGACCGCATACTGCAGCTATTTGAACAGCATGGCTTTGTAGTAGAAGAGTCCGTGTGCTGAACTGGCCTGCCTGCAGTCCTGATCTTTCACCGATTGAGAACATTTGGCGCATAATTAAATGAAAATTTTGTCAAAGGAGACCCAAAACTCTCCAGCAGCTGGAAGCCTGTATTAAACAAGACTGAGATCAAATTCCAATGGCTAAACTCAAGAAACTTGTCTCCTCAATGCCCAGACGCCTCCACTCTGTGTTAAAAAGAAGAGGGGATGCTACACCATGGTAAACAGTCCCCTGTCCCAACTTTTTTGAGACCTGCAGCAGCTACAAATTTGAAATGAGCTCATTTTGTGGATAAAACTACAATTTTTCAGTTTCAACATTTGCTATGCTATCTCTGTTCTATTGTGAATAAAATACTGGCTGGTGTGATTTGGAAGTCATTGCGTTTTGATTTTATTCACAATTTACACTTTGGGGTTGTATGAACTCTCACATCACACGTGCGCACTGAGACTCTATACACACCCAGATATTCAAACTCTCACACAAACCTTATACAGACATGCAAGCACTAAAATGCATACGATCACGCATTATCATGCACACGCAAGGTCATCTTTTATTGGGGTTGGTGGCACATCTGCGCAGACGATATCATAAACATGCCTTTAAGACCCCAATAACATGGATGTGACAACATGAATGACACCCCTCTACCTTATAACACCGGCGTAACGACATAAATCTATACATCAAAACATGAAAGTAAGTTCACACTAAAACCTTTTGCGGAGATGAGTGCCGGGTTTCACAGCGACATCAGATAGCAGAGGACTAAAGCACAGGATCATCTGTTTTGCACCTAACACAGATGTCTAAGATGACCTGTGTGCTCCAGTACTGTCCTGCCTCATAAATGTATGCATCTAGGCCCCCGAGTGTTCAAATCAAAGCTACCCTGCACACACAGTCTCTCTTCCTCACAACTTCACACCTGCCCACATCTGTACACACATACACTGCCCATCACACAGTCTCTTCTCGTACCTTCACTGCAAGCCTAACTTTCCAACTTCTCCACAAATGGCTCTGTACAGACAGTACTCACACACTGCATGAGTGCCCAACCCTGACATCCTTTCATTGACTCTCGGTAAAATATTGTCATTACGACTTCTTGACTTCAAATGCTTCATGATTGACTCACCTCAGGCTTGACAAAAAGCATTTTGGCACGCATAAGTGCAGTATTCCTGCTCTGCCATGGGGTAAAATTTATATCTTGAGACTGCTGTACAGCCGGCGAGTCTGTTTTTCACAAAGCATGTTAGGTGGAGTGATGTCACCGGCTCCGGACTCATCTGCGAAATATTTCTCTGTGGTCCAGTTAACGCATCATCTTTAAAATCTGCACGAAAAGAGACACTAGACAAATGAATAACACAGTGATGCATTTTCTTTTGGAAAAGAAAATTATTGACCGTTTCTTTGTGTTAAAATTACCATTGATGTGGATGATGAATGTGTGAAGACTGGAGCAAACCTCAATGGCGCTACTTTGGCGGCTCGACCAGGGACTAGGAGTGTGACGCTGGCACTTGCTGTGCTGCACTACAGGCCTGGCAATCGCTGCTGCGTCAGTGCTGCACTACAGTGTGTGAATGGCTCATGTTAGCCGCATGTTAGTGATGCTATCACAGCTCCTCCTTCGGTCAGCTCATCTCTCCCATCGGTCTCTCAGGTCTTTGGTACCATGCAGCGAGCGTAACCTTATACACCCCCCCCCTCGGCCAACTGACGGTGACAGTAACCCTTCCCTTTAGGTCGAGCTGTTCAGGGACTTTAGGAGGATGTTCAGTCTGTCCGCCCCCCCACCCCACCCCACCAATCATGTTGCGTCTCCAGGGAAACCTGACCCAGAAGGGTGGGGGGGATTGTTCTCTCCCTCTGTGGCGGCACAGCTGTGTGGATTAAACACACCTGCCTCTGACGGGTCAGACCACTACCTGAGACTGCAGTACTGCTCTGATTCATGGGTCATCTCTTCTCTCTCATCTCTCTCTCACTCTTTTTTTTTTTCCTCCCTCGGTGTGAGGACAGAAGGAAGCCGCTCTCATTAGTGTCCCGCATCACGAAGTGGAGGGGTTATTGGAATGAGAGTTGTCCTGTGTGTCCGGCCGGCCGTCTGTCCGTCACACTTCTTTTCCTGGCCAGAACTCCTAAACGGTTAAATATTTCTCCACTAAATGTCGTATATGGATACATTTTATTATGTAGATGCGCCTTTTCATACTTCTGTCCGTCTGTCCTGTGCTCTTGTTCGTGCTTTTACCATGTTTTGTTTCCAGGCCACATCTCCTAAACTGTTCAGTATTTCTCAACAGAATTTCATATATGAATACATCTTATTCTGCAGATGTGCCTTTTCATATGTCTGCCCGTCCTCTAGTCCGTCTGTCCGTCCCTCCACGGCATTTTGCTTCCATGTCATAGATCAGGCATGCCATGGTGGGGGATATAAGTATTTCATGCTTGTTGAAGTACATTTTTCTCCATCTCTATTTTTTGCACAAGTTGTGTGCAATAGTTATTGCCAAAACATTACATAAAAAGAACAAAAAAACAGTAATTCCTCCGTCTCTCTGCCTTGCTCTTCTTTTCACTCTCTTTCCTTCTTTCTCTTCTTCACCGCTTTATTTCCTAGTGTGTCGTTCCACTCTCTCTCTCATATTGTTTGAGCTGCAGTGTTTGGATTCATTATTAGTCCACACAGAGGTCGGGTCAGGAGTTAATCCAGAATCACCCTGCTCATATTTGTCAGGCCTGTCATCCATAATTACATTTCCTCATAAAAATTAATTTCATTATCCTTCCTGGTCACATCATATGTTGACACAGGACAAGGTTGTGTTTTCCCTCTCTCTCCCCTCTGTCATTCTGTCACTCTCATTCTCTTGCACGGTCTCTCTCTCAATATCTTGATATTGCTTTCTGTGTAAACCTTGGCTTCAACTCTGGGAGACCTTCTGGTAAAATAAATTCATATTTCAGAGCTGGATAAATGGTTTCTGACTTCTGGGAAGCTGGTGAATGAAGAATAAAGTGGAGTTTCTGCTCTGAAGCCTCATGCTGTCAATGGGAGTTCCAAGGCCCCGGAAAGCAAACAGAAAAATCTGTCTGCACTTTTTTGAACAAAATAAAAGGAACATGTACATTTGTAAAATGGAATGAGAGAGGCTTGGCAGACACACTAACCTGCACTCACAAAAAAAGGCATGCAGACGCACACACAAGCACACATACACAAATACAAGCAAACAGTGGAAACCACTTAAGCTTGGGACCAGGGAAATGCTCTGTAACTTATTCAAAGCCAATTCTGGACTGTGCTAATGCTGAAAAATAAAGCTTTATAACAGATATCAGAACAGTAATAGAACTCAACACACACACACACACACACACACACTCACTCCTCTTGTGTTGTGAGCGGTGCTCTTGTGTGGGGCGTGGACCCTAGTGCTGGCCGGTTCGCTCGGAGCGCCTGTTGGTGTTCTGTTCAAGAAGCCTAACTGGTGCCATATGTGGGCCCTCAGAGGAGCCTCTGCCAGGCCTCTTCTGTAAGGTCAGGGGTCCCTCGTCCCAGGGCCCCAAATTCTTATTGCTGAGCTTTCAGTCCTCGCAGAAAGAACTGTGTGGCCACAAAATCTGCAGTTATTGGAGAAGTAGCCTTCATACTGCCGTGTGTGTGTGTGTGTGTGTGTGTGTGCGCGAGTGCCGTGTGCGTTTGAGAGGGGTAGGTGGCTGGCTCACGTGTCCTTGAGCAAGGCTGTTGTTTTGGGCATCCTACTGTTTTCCTGCAAATGTGGCCTTTCGAATCATTTCTCAGGCTTTCCTTTATTTAGGGAAAAAAAAATTATTTTCAGTCCTGTCAAAAATACCGGCTCTGACCTGCTCTGACTGTACTTTTAATGGGCTCGTCATCTTTGCAGGAGTTTAATTCCTCCTGTAACAGTGGCTCTTCTGTCCTGTGCCCACTGTATTCAAATCAAACGCTAATCTGCTTGTCACTGAAAGTGCCAAAGCCTACAAGCGCAGCCGTGGGGAACAGGCGAGTGCACAGATGCGTGTGTGTTTGTCTGTGTCATTCAGTATTAAAGGGCTCCTCCATTTTGGACTGCACTGTACTGGAGGGGTGTGGACCGCCTTCCTGTGGGGTGGCCATTCCTCTAAAATGGAAAAAGGCAGTTTGAGTTTTTATTTCTACTAGCAGTACGTGGCTAATGTGCATGACTGGGACTTGGAGTGTTTTCAGTTCAATGAGTTCAGTGCTGCTACTGAGCCCTTGAGCTCTGGGCCCTTAATCCTGCGTTGTGTTAGGTCAGATTGGCATTTGCATTGTCTATGGGCTTTAAGCACAGCTCCACTACTTCCTGAACTTAAGCCAGCTCCTTTATTTCCTGTCTTTCTTTATTGGACAAACTGATTAATCCAGGTGTGCCTGACCCCCACAATAACAATGGTGAGGCACACCTGGATTAATCAGTTTGTCCAATAATGAAAGACAGGAAATAAAGGAGCTGGCTTAAGTTCAGGAAGTAGTGGAGCTGTGCATAAAGCCTATTGGAAATGTAAATGGACACTTTCATCAAAAGTTTGTGCACACTCCGCAGCTGACTTACTTGCATCGGCATAGCATAGCTCTCCATCTGTCTGCAAACGTGCTCGCTTAGGATGTAAGGATCCTACTTTCAAGTTCTGATATCGATACTGATGTCTTGGGTTTGACTATCGGCCGTTACAGAGTACCGGTAGGATGGTGTTTAATTAAGCTGTATGTCTCACTGTGGGAGAGATTGCAATCATTTTTTACCCCTCAGCCGACTTCAGCCAGAGGGGTATTGTCGTCACCTGCGTGTCTGTCTGTCGTCCGATCCATGACTTTGTCTGGGCCAGTACTCAGCAACTAATGATCGCAGCTTCACCAAATTTGGTATGGTAACTCACTATGGTCCATAGATGTGCAACGTCAGGTTTTTTGCTGGATTTGACCTTTGTCCTTAGCGCCATGACCTTGACCTTGGAAATCTTGTCCGGGTCGGTACTCGGCAACTAATTATCGCAGCTTCACCAAATTAGGTATGGTAACTCACTATGACCCATAGATGTGCCTTGTCAGGTTTTTTGCTGGATTTGACCTTTGCCCTTAGCTCTGTGACCTTGACCCTGGAAATCTTGTCCGGGTCAGTACTCGTCAACCAATTATCGCAGCTTCACCAAATTAGGTATGGTTACTCACTATGACCCATAGATGTGCCATGTCAGGTTTTTTGCTGGATTTGACCTTTGCCCTTAGCTCTGTGACCTTGACCCTGGAAATCTTGTCCGGGTCAGTACTCGGCAACTAATTATCGCAGCTTCACCAAATTTGGTATGGTAACTCACTGTGACACATAGATGTGCAACGTCACATTTTTTGCTGGAGTTGACCTTTGACCTTAGCTCTGCGACCTTGAGGCAGGAAATCTTGTACAGGTCAGTACTCAGCAACTACTGATCGCAGCTTCACCAAATCTGGTATGGTAACTCACTGTGACACATAGATGTGCAACATCACGTTTTTTGCTGAATTTTACCTTTCATCTTAGCGCTGTGACCTTGAGGCAGGAAATCTTGTACGGGCCAAGGGGTATTCAGCAACGCGTGATGTTTTTATATGTAAGGCAACATTATGCTGGCCTTAAACATTGCTTTTCTAACTTGGTAAAACAAAATGTAACTGATAAACACATATAAATGCACTATATTGTCATTTACTGAAATAATGGTAGCCAATACCAGGTTTGGCTTTTGTCATCGATACTTGATCCCCTTATTTGAATCATTTTTGGAGCAATATCCAATATCAGTATTAGTGTCGGTGCATCTCTACCGCTTTCTCAGCTGTGTAGCTGGAAACCACTATACAAAGCTTTGGGTTGTGATGTTGTGTGTGTCAGTCTAGTCGTTCACTATGCAGTGTATTGTATTATATGTTTTGTGTTTATAATGTTTTGTCCTGATGTAATGTGCTGTAATTTGTAGTGTAGTGTGCTGAGTTGTATGGTAATGTGCTCTTTGTTATAGTGCAGAATGCTGCACAGTGGGTGTTGAGCTGGGCCTGTTTTTTAACTTTAAGTCCATTTCCTTCACTCAACCTGTCCTTTTAAACTCCATACTGTCCTCTCCAAACCCCATATTGGGGTCCTGAAACTAACCCCACCCATACGTACTTCAGAGCAGCTTCAGAGTTTGCTGCCAAAATTTTGCTGGGGAAAATAAATGCTATATTTTTGAAACCTAGTCGCCAAGTAATGTATTTCCCATTGGTACTAAGAACTATGGTCTGCTGGCCTTTTTTGAGGTAGCATGGGGTATGATGCCTGTAAAACTATTTACGCATCCTGAACTTCAACAAAACAAGAGGAGAACTGACAGAGCCTCCTCTTCAATGCGATACCTGACATTTCAATGGTATTGATAAAAAAACAATGTGTGCACTGAGTAGGAATTTGCTAAATTATGTGTTAATTTTTCAGTGATCTTTGAAAGACTTTGCTTGTTATTTGTTCAAATGACACAGGACGTGCTGGAAAGTGCTTGAGTGGTCGTGCTGTTGTAATGGCTGATTTATAGTATGACGCAGTCATCATCATCCAAAGTAATGGGACATTAGCGACTTTAGGGACCAGACGTGATGTTGGTGTGGTTACTGGTTAGTGTATGGAACAGTCCTCTGCGTGTCCATGTGTCCTGTTGGTGTTTAAGTCCAATCAATAATTGTCCATTTCTGTAGCACTGCCCTTCAGGTCAGCTCCGTAGATGCTTAAGTCCGCTGCATAAATGCTAATGTTTACCCTGTAGATTCTGAATTTCACAGCATAGAAGTTGATGTGCGTACGCATCATAGATGTTGAAGCCCACAACATAAATATTGACGTCCACATCACAGACGGAGAAGTCTGCTTTGCATTCCCTCCAAAACCCGAGACCTCTGAACAAACTTTTTTAGCATCAGCAGATAATCATCTACAGTCTAATGCTGAGACGTCAAAACAGCTGAGTGTACGCTGTGTGGATTATTTATTTTAATTTTGCTGGTGTGAATGTCAGTTTAAATAGCGAGTGCCGCGCGTCTCCTTATATCTCAAGTATTTTTAAAAGCAAATATTCTCCATTGCTGGGTTCTCTCCTACAGCTCTGGGGCTGCTACCACAGGTACAAGTGCACATCAAAGGCTATATTAAACTTAAGGAATGTTAAACCGATCTGCTCCAATGGGGGCTCGTGATTGGACGTTCACTGTGGGTAGCGTGGCCCGGCAGTGTCGAGTGACCTTCGCTGAGCCTGACAGCACGAACCTCGCCCATTCTCCCTCCTTGCTCTCGCATGCGCTCAGTCCTTGGCTGTTTGTGATTAAGGCCATTCTGTTCTCTCTCTGTGTCTGTGGTCGCTGGTAACTGAACTTTAGTGGTGTTTAGTTACTGAGGGGGGTGGGTCATTCTTCTGCCTGTGTGTGAGGCCCTCTTTTTTGGCTCCTTATCTTTTTGTCTCCATCTGATTCTCATTTGGGACGTTAACGGAGGTGCTGTTTTAATCCCCGCCGGGCCGGGAGGGGGGCTGGCGCGCTCCGGCGAGCTCATTTAAGCGGCCCTCGGAGCAGAGAGGAGGGCCGTCGTACGCCTGCAGAGATTTACCCAGCTGCACGGAGAGCGGCCCCCGGGGGCCAGGGTTTTTAACATGGCCCCGAGCAAAAAACACACAGCGATATTAAAGATCCTGTCACTCTCTCATCGCTCTCTTTCTCGGGCCCTCTTTTCCTCCCATTCTCACTTTCTCTCTACTCTACTCCTCTCCATCCTCCTACTGTCTCCCTTGATCATTTAATCCCATTTCACTTTTACTCTTTGGTGAAAATGCACAGTCATGTCCTTATGATGTAATGACTTGCCAAGGGATGAGGCTGTCTTCATGTAAAATGCAAGTCTGCTTTTCTGAATGTTCATATTCAAAAAATCAATTCATCTAAAGTCTTTTGTTTTCTGTGCTGTATCTGAATGAGGACTTTTTATTAATCCAGTATTGTGTATAATGATTTATGCCTCCCCCCAGCATACTTCTCGAAAGTATGTTTCTGCTGTAAGCTAAGCTCTGTATTACTCATGCCTTGGTTTCTGTTTGTTATACCTCTGCCTGGAGGTAATGTTTTCACCATTGTTTGTTACTTGCCGAAATCTATGATTTTGGCAAGTATGTTAGTTGCGTTAGTCGTCTGTTTGTATGTTTTTTTTTTTTGTCTGTCTGTTTGTTAGTAACACGCTTTTTTACCCTTTCCGCATCGTTTATGTTCATGAAACTTCACCATCAGGGCTCGAATTAGGATTTTTTGACTGGATGCACCCACATTTTGAAAATGGGTGCACTCGTGTGTGTTTTGGTGCACCGTCTAAAACTTGCTTAATTCAATTAAGAAGCTGCTTTGAAGCAGTACAAAATGAATAAACAAATATTCTTGAACTCAGATTCTTTGAAAAGCCATAGGTTTACTGTAAATTTGCAGTGGTGCAACAGGTTAGGGTTTTTGGTGGGATAAAATCATGCTGTATATAAGAAAAATAATGGAAAAAATACTAAAAAAAAGAAGAAATCTGTAAAACTGAGTGTACTATTGTTATTTATCACAGTCGGATAATATTCAATCTATAATTTAATTTCACTTTGTTTGATTTGGCCGAGAAACTAAAGTAATTTTCCACAACTCCATCATAGGACCTCTCGGGCCTCAATAGCAGCAACAGTGCTGCTTTTTGCTGTTTTTATATTTTTACATTCTTCATAACTCCATAATAAAGACCCTCTCCTCCTAGATTATATTTAATCTAGAAGAATTTTTTTTTTTTGTAAGATTTTATTAATCACCCAGCAGCCACTTACATTTCATCCAACAAATAAGTGCATACATCAACCAACATGAATGGATCTTCAAACATGAATCTCAATTACAATTTCCCAAGTGTATACCCGAGTATGCGCGTGCATAATTTCAAGTGTCCACCCAATCAGTGTAAAACATCATTTATTTCTCCTGTTAAGCCGCAGTCCCATTGGTGCAGGTCGTGGTCTGTGCTGGCGGCGTCCCCTGGTGCTGCGGAGGGCAGATGTCCCACAAACTCCCTGATCCTGGATAAGGGAAAGTCTTTGATGAGAAATATACATTACGTGATCAGCCAATGATAACACATACACGGCCTCAGACCAAACGTGTTCCACAGTCTTGTAATCCCACCGATTTTGTCATTAATTCTCATCCCTTACCGATAAAATTTATCATTTCAGGTAAGGATGAGCGCATTTGTAGAAAGAGGATTTATTTCGGGGATTTTTGCTAGGTGCATGCGGTGCACCCGACTTTAAATTTTGGGTGCACCTGCCAAAACCGGGTGCATACGTGCACCTATGCACCCGCTGTTTCGAGCCCTGACCATATGATAGAGGAGGTTCATCACCAGAAGCCTATACTTTTTTTAGTCCCTAGGTCAAAGGTCAAGGTCACCAAAAACATTAAAACCACATTTTGGTTCACAACTTTGCTACTATTGCAGCGAGAGACTTGAAACCAACTCCATTCTGTTCATTCTGTTTCAGAGATCTGTGCAGAATTTCGGCAAGTCGTCATTCTATGAATGTCCTTTCGTTTGTTTGTTGTTTCGTTTGTTTATTCGATAGTTTGTTAACAGAATATCCTGAAAAATAATGGATGTATGCAATGAAATTTTGTGTGTCCATAGATACTGTGCTAAAGAGAAAGTGGTTAAATTTTGGTGAATATCCGACTGTCATGCGTGATGAAAGGTGGACTATTGTTTAAATGCTCATCGTAGTTGCAATTGACCCATCCAGAAATACCATGCACTTCCCTTTGAAAAATGTCTGCTCAGTTGACACCCAGATAGAAAGCATCTCCACTTCTAGAGAGTGTGCTTCTTGATGTATAAATTAGAATGATGGATGGTGCAGATTGGACAGTGGTGAAGGCATTAAAAGCCTGCGATTTATGCAAAATATTGAAACCGAGAGGAACACCATGGCTTTTGCTGATAGGACTAATCACTTTATCACCCCAACCCGTCGAAAATTCATGGACACAGGGCACAGGTTAGTGCAAGGTTGTGCGTGACATCACTTCCTACGCCACCCTGTTTCTCACAGGGTTAGTCAGAGGCCTGGGGACACCAGCGTTCTAATCCGGCTGGGAGTTTTCGTCCCCTCTGGCGTACAGGAAGAGATAAATATGCTCTGTGAGGGACCAGCTGACAGCAGGGTGACAGTGATTGATATTGGCAGGTAGTATCAAGCGTGGGAAAATTGCACGGCTCACCTCATCAATGTTGCAAGCCTGGAGGAAGACGCTGGGAGAAAGGTCAAACTTATTTAGAAGAAGAATGATTTATTCCATATCGTACAGCTTTTCAGATGGATGTCAACTTGTGTGGGCTGACCTGTAGTTTATTGGCTTCACTTGCACACACACACACACACACATACACTCATAAATTTTGCATGCTCTAATATTTTTTTGGACCGCCTTTAGCTGTGACAATGGCCTGTATTCGTGTCTTGTGCTGACAGCAGGAGTGTTGAACCACTCTAAGTCGAGTCTTCTCCAGAACATCCCAAAGACTTTGAATGGGGTCAATGTGTTTGACAGTTCTTAACCCAATTCTAGCCATTTCAGGAGTCTATTAAGTTGTTTTCTGTGCTTGATGCGGATTAATATTTTGCCTCTTCTGTAACAATAACGTCTTTTTCACAACCACGGAACTCATCTTTTGACACGGTTGTTTATTTAATTAGAAGATGCCCAAAGAATGGTTGCAACCTGAAATATTAATCGGTGCAATGATGGTCTATCTAGTCATTTGCTCTTGAGTATTTGCTTATTTAAATATGAACTACAACTTTTTTCTTTTTGTCCAGACTTGGGGAAACTGACTAGGTGAGCTCTATAGTTTTTGGGATGTAGACATAATTAAGATATGTGATTCCTATGTATTATAGAAATTCATGAAATACCCTAAATAAAAGCAGAGAATCTGTAATTTTACCATATGATACGTGTTATTACGTAGTTGGCTGTTAAGACGTGGTTAATTTGTGTCCTTCGCCTCTGGGATTACCCACAGTGCTCCTCTCCCCGCATGTGTTTAAGAGCTGCTCTGTCTTTATTCATGTTGGTCGGTAGGTTTTTGGATGTGAGGTTTGTGTTGTGTTTTGCTGATCAGACTGCACACAGTTGGTACCATCTCCATTTGCAGGGAAGGCAGTTGTCACAGGCGTAGGCATTAATTCAGAAAGTGAAGGGTCTTTGACAGAAGAGTGATAGTTTTACGGTTGATAATCACTTTCAGGAACAGCTAATGGGCAACCTCACTCAATGGCCATAAATCTGCCCCCATCTACCCCCCTCTAACCCCCCTCTGCTCCAGGGGACAGGGCAAGCAGAGGCTATAAACACCTGCCAAACATACCTGCCTCTCATTATGCACAGATTACCGCACTCAAAGGGCCCATTTAGCCCCGGGGGGCAGGAGCCGCGACGTGAGAGAAGGTGCTTTACGGGCAGTTTAGTGCTCACATCCGCCCATGGAGCTCGGCAGGGGAATAAACTGGAGACTCCAGCCTCAATCCAAGTGTGTCTCTCAGTCAGAAGTCCCTTTCGCTTTCTTTCTCAGGGGTGTTTGCTCCGTGGTGAACTTAAGATTTCAGCTGCGTTTGGCAGCATGTCACATGCTCTTGTTATTCCTGTTACACTTCTTCTTCTTCCTTTTGAAGTTTTATGGCAGTTTACAAAATTATTAGTGTATAACCACCACCTACTTGAATTAAAATACTTGCATTGACTGTTTCACTGCATGCCTTAAAAAAAAAAAACCCTCATCCTACCCTTCATTCTTCAATATCAAGAAATATTTACTACTATATACATGGAGTCTGGTTCCCGCAAAATCCCTTTTCCAACATCCGTTGTGTTCCTGTTACACCGCTTGTGTAATAACACAGACCTGGCTCAGTATGGTGTTGGGGAATCACGTGTTAGAAAAGCTGCTGTTCTACCTGGCTGTAAAGAGCATAATAACACTACACGTTTAAGGTCAGAGTATGGTTGTCAGCATGGATTTTTACTACTACTGTTTACCTGTATATACAGCTAGAAAATTTTTATACTGTGGCAAGTGCCGTCTGAAAATAGGGTAGCTGGATATTATTTTTTTTAGCAGCAGTTCTGATCTGGGGTCAGTTTTGGGTCATTCCATGTCAACTCAGCCACCCATGTACATGACACTCCTCAGATTTTACTCAAACTTTGTCCCAAAAATACTTTATGGTACCAAGCAGAAGAATCCCAAGTTTCATGTCAGTATCTCTGACGGTTTTCGTGTGAAAATTTCTTGAAATTTGGGTGAAACGCCCCTTTTTTACTTACCTGAATTGGTTATTTAGTTTTGTAGCATTTTGGAAGGACCATAATTTCTCACATAATAGAGACAGGAAGCTGATATTTTACGTGCTGGTGCATTCTGGCCCATATATCAGGATTCTGCAGCCCGAATCACCATGAGAGATCAGAGGGGTGAGAGGAGGGCCCCCAAAATCCACATTTTTTTTTTTTGAAGGCGGCAAGTGATTTTTCACTTTTTGGGGGTCCCTAGGATTCAGTTCAGTGAATGTTACTGTTGAAATGTGTTTCTCCCTCGTATTTGGGAACTTTCCCACCACCAAACTAAGTTTTAGGATAATAGTACCATTGGTGGGGGACTTGTGGGGGTCAGAAAACCACTTCGGACCAAAATGATCCTCTCAGACCCTGGACTGCAGACACCCAGATGACTCTGTGGGCACTGTATGATGGTAATGGCATTTGTACTAGACAAATATACATATTTAAACATTCATTTAATGAAATAAAAACTTTGATTATCAACCTTCGTCTATATGAACATATTTTATGAAAAAAGGCATGGACCTTATAGAAGTTATGGTCCTTCCAAAACGCTGCAAATCAAAATGACAATTCACATAAGTCAAAAAGGGGCATTTCACCCAAACTTCAAGACATTTTCACACGAAAACAGTCGGAGATTCTGACATGAAACTAGGGATTCTTTTGTTTGGTGCCATAAAGTATTTTTGGACAAAGTTTGAGCAAAATCTGAGAGGTGTCATGTACAAGGCACCTCAATATTGGCTGTTTTGACATGGAATGACCCTTTCGTCTTTTGATGGCATAGTCAATATGGTGAGGACGTGGGCCGGGTAAACTGGTATCCTGCCTCTGAGGTGCTGCATGATTATGGACCCGTGTGTCTTAAACCCTTCTGTACGTATGTCTGGGGAAATTGGCGTCCTTATAGGACAGCAGTAGGGAGAAATGGTGCATTCATGCAGAAGTAGTTGTAACCTGAAATTTATTTGCAGGTGACACAATTTGTTATGCGATCCTTTTTTGCCGCCAGTGGAGTTCCACTGTGAAGTGTAGTGTGTGCAAGCTGAGTGAGAAAGGGAGAGTGGGTGGACGTGTGTTGTAAGTGAAAAGTGTGTTAGAGAGCGTGTGGGCGTGTGTTGTAAGTGAAAAGTGTGTTAGAGAGCGTGTGGGTGTGTGTTGTAAGTGAAAAGTGTGTTAGAGTGTGTGTGGGCATGTGTTGTAAGTGAGGGCGTGTGAGAGAGTGTGTGGGTGTGTGTTGTGAGTGTGTGTGTTAGAGTGTGTGGGTGTGTGTTGTAAGTGAGAGTGTATGTGTGTGTATGTATGTGTGGGTTGTAAGTGACAGTGTGTGTTAGAGAGTGTGTGGGTGTGTTGTGAGTGTATGTGGGTGTGTGTTGTAAGTGAGAGTGTGTGTGTTAGAGTGTGTGGGTGTGTGTTGTATGTGAGACAGTGTGTGTGTGTGTGTTAGAGAGTGTGTTTGTGTGTGTTGTAAGTGACAGAGTGTGTTAGAGAGTATGTGGGTGTGTTGTAAGTGGGAGTGTGTGTGTTAGAGTATGAGTGTGTGTTGTAAGTGAGAGTGTGTGTGTGTTAGAGAGGCTTTGTGTGTGAGGTTCGGGGGCTCTGTCCCGCTGGTGATTATAGGACATGTCAGCTTTATGAGGTGTGAGGAGCTAACAGAGGACCCTACAGGCTCATTACACACTACAGGGCCAGGCAGGCAGAGCCCTGCTGAGCTCCACTGAGCTGTACAGCCTGCTACTGCACCCCAACCACATTGCCTTCAGTACAGCCAGCTCCACAATGTTTGGGACAGATGCTATCTCCCCATCTCGATTTGTTCCTGTACTCACTCTTTTAGGTCTGTCATCAGCCAGTTCATAGGTGGTCAAAATCTGCACGCGCTACTTCTATCAAAGGGTATTTTTTAACCCATAGAGCACTGAAATAAATTTTCAAAAAGTTATAAATTAAATTATCTTGTGCTGTTGACAAACCTATCATGTGGCAACTTGATAGGTTTTCAAAAGTTTTGAATTTGATATCTTACATCATTGAGCAGCACTATTGTATTTAGTGCTCTAAGGGAAAATTTTTTTTTATTAACTGATTTCACAGCATAGAAGTTACAGCATTATTGTAATTTCATCATAGCAATATGATCAGTGTGTTTTTGTGTAGCCAATGGAGGAGGGAGGAGTTTACATGTCCACATGTGATTGGTCTGATTAAAAAGTCAAACTATGGGGCTCATTTATCTCTAATTATTCATTTGTCTCAAACATTATGGTGCACACTGTATGTACACTGCCAGATCAAAAAAAAAGTTGTACGCACTAATATTTTGACGGACCACCTTCTTGCTTTTTCGTCACTTCATTGTTTCAACAATCTTATGCAATGTTACAATTTTTTTCTGAGAGGAGTTGCATTCATTTTGGCCGAGATCTTGTACTGATGACAGAACAGTTAAACCACTCCGTAAAGCACATCTCCCCAGCACATCTCAGAGGCCATCAATTGGTTAAGGTCCAGACTCTCAAGTGGCCAATTCACGTATGAAAATGATTCCTTAAGCTTGCTGAACCACTCCTTCACTGTTTGAGCCTGATAAATATTGGCATTGTCATCATGGAATGTGCTTGTGCCATCAGGGATTAACAAATCCTTTGATGGAATATCCTGGTCTTTCAGTTTATTCAGCTCTGCCTTTTTCATGTTATTGTTGCACAATATTGATGAGCCTAGACCTGACCAGTTGAAGTAACCCCAGATCATAACTCCAGAGGCTTGTACAGTGGGCACAGTGCATGACTGGGGCATCGCTTCATGGGCTTCTTTTCTTACCCTGAAGCATCTATTGCTCTGGAATAGGGTAAATCTGGACTCATTACGTACTGCCTGTATGAGAAGGCCTGGTTAACTGTAGGCATGCCTGATCTCATAGTCTCCCATGCAGTATGAAAAGCTGTTCATAATCACCATAGACAGCGACAGGGTATAAGGAGTCACGTGTGCATACAGACACATACACACACTCCTAAACACACACACTCCTGTTTGTAGCATTCTCCTTCACTCACAGTTTGCTCAGAGCTATGGGCACACGACTCTCTCATTGCCCCTGTCAGTCATGGCCTAAGCCCCCCCCCTCCTCCGACAGCCCGGCCGCTGGCGCATGTGCGTTCACGGACGATGCACAACGCCACAGCGGCTGCCTTCAGTCGACGAATGGAGCCCGCCATTACGGCGGCCTTTCAGTCAACACCACCGCAAACACCCCTCTCCCAGGACTTCACTCCAGTGTTTTTTGGGTCGAGGGCTGTGAATGGCAGTTCTCGGGTTACCAGGGCCGGGGATGCAGTGGAGTGTGCTGGTCTGGGCTGGGGGGGGGGGGGGTTGGCTGTGAGAGAGATTGGGGCAGGGGGTCGGGGGGAGGTGCTGTAAAGAGATCCCATTCAAACATCTTTTGTGTTTCCACTTGGGCTGAAATATGTTTTCGGAGCTTGCAGCTGGTTATATCTGTGAGCAGCTCGCTCTCCTGGCTGCAGGGGCTGATTGACATCTCGGAATGGCAGCTTTTCATAAAGAGCAGTTAGGCCATCGAGGCCCGGCCTGCCGAGCGCAGACAGACACACTTTGTTCTGCTGTTGGGGCCTGTCCAAGTCAAATAGGACCTTGCACCTGAATTTAATCCTGCTGTACTGTGTGTTTGTGTGTGTGTGCGTGCATGTGGTCAGTGTATACCTATCCTTATGGGGATGAAATGTCCCCACAAGAGATGCAATACTAGATTTCTTTGTTCTTTTTGGGAAATGTTCAGGTCCTCCTCAGGAAATTGAGTTAAGTTTAGGGGTTAAGGTTAGGGTTAGGATGGGCTAGGGTTAGGGTTAGGGGTTAAGGTTAGGGTTAGGATAGGCTAGGGTTGGGGTTTGGTTTAGGCATGTACTGTTTACAATTAAGGTCAGGGAAAGGGGATAGGGAGTGAATGTATGCGTATCAGATATCTCCACAAGACATGAAAACATAACCGTGTGTGTGTGTATTTGTGCCTCTGTTTTTATGGCTCTATGTGTGTTTGTTTCTGTCTGTCAGGCTTTACGTGTATGTTTCCGTATATATGTGTATGTGTTTCTGCATATATGCGTGTGTGTGTGTATGTGTGTGTGCGCCCATGTCGGTCCTGCTCTCTTTTACACAGCAGGAGTTAAGGAATGGAAAAAGAACATTCACTCACACCTGCCCCCCGCTCGCCCACTCTGGCCTGGCTCAGGATGACTTTAATTGGTTTTCTGCTGTTTTGTCTTTAGGTTGCTGCTCTGCATTAGAGTGCAGGGCGCTCAGCTGTCAGTCTCGCTCACGCTGTGCTCTGCGGAGGAGGGGGGGCGAGAGGCGCTGGCTGTCAGGAGTGAGTGACACGTTCCTCCTTCCATCACAGATAAGGAGGCGTGTGTTCGAGCACCTCTGGCTGCCTCTAACCGCTTCGGCGTGTGAGAACACGGAACACAGGGATGAATTGTAGGATGTGAAGGTTGATTGTGTTTACAGTTGAACGTAGGGAAACAGTGGGAGGACTGAGTGACGCTAGCTAGCACTAGCCAAGGCTCACAGTCTCTGCCTAACACTTAATAGCTGCCGGCTTCAGCTAGCCGCACGTTTCCGACATCCCAACCTTTATGGAGTGTTTCTTTTCCGAATCCACTGAGAATGGCTGGTTGTTTGGCTTTCCTCAAAATAAATGTAAAACATGCATTTCTTTTTGGGTAGTCATTAGATTTCACACACTGTCCTCTCTTGGGAAAGAAACTTTGTTCGCATGAGGTCTTTCCTGATGTTATTTGAACTGCGGCCGGTTTATCCCAGCCCAGTTCATCACTTGAGGTTTTGGTCATTTGTCAGAGTTTTTTTAAACACGAACTGGCAAGTCAGCATTCACTTTCGGCTAGCTGGGTGTCGTGACTCATTTGGGGTCGTCCTACACCTTGTTAATATTTTTTTTTCTCCCACCAGGCGAGTATTTTGAGCCATAAATTAGCACACCCCTGTGAAAGACTTGTCAGCCTGTGGAAGGGAGCTGTGTGGGGGTTTAAAAATAGTTCCCCCCCCCCCATGGCCCCTCCGCTCCTGTGCTGTGATTGATGGAGAGTTAATGAGTGAGCATTCTTGTGCTGTTCCTGTGCTTGCCTGAAGGGGACAGTTTTGAGTCATCTCCTCTTTCCTCTCGCCCTGGCACTGTGAGAACCTGCACTCGATATACTCCACAAGTCTAAGTGTGTGAATCTCTAGGCCAGTTTCATTTAAAAAAAAAAAAAAGGACTCAACCTCCTCAGGGAACTTAGTGCGAGGCCCCCTAAAAAAGAGGAAGTCTCGTTTACCCTGTTCCATCCTGCCGTGTTACTGATCCCGGCTTTGCGGCCATCGCTCATGACTTCATCGCTCCGAGACACGTCTCCATGTCAGTTTGGAATTAAGGCTTCTCGCAACCTTCTGTTTCAAGACGAGTCTGAAATGTTTGTATTACTGTGGCGTTACAGTATCTTTTGTGAACTGATGGACGGTTTCCGTGGTAGTGGCCAATGAAGACGTGTAAATGCATTCCACACCATTATCTTCAACAGAAGTCGTATTGTAAGATATTTGAGACGTGTTCACTGGTGTTTTTTCTGGTCGCATACATGCGGTTTTCAGAAAAAGGTCAAGTCGAGTACGGCATTTTAATGCGTCTGTAGCATTATGGGCCTGTCATTTCATTTCCATTTTTGGTTGACGGGTTTTATTTGTGTTTCAGAATTCCCTCTGGAAGTATAACTGTATGTAGTTGCCCTCCCTTAATCGGTTTTCTCGATCAACCTGTATTTCAACTCTGCTGCCACTAGAGGCAGTATAAGTTCTCGCTCAGGAAACGCTACTCAAATTATACCTTGTTTTTGCTGCTCTGTGGGACTCCGGGTGCCGAAGGATTAACATCAACACATGGAGCGAAAACAATGAGTAAGGCATGAAAGCGGAGGAGATAAAAACACAACGATAGCGGCTAACGCAAATAACCACAGAATAAGAAACCGAGGGTGAGGCGGGCGGCGCGGTCCGGACGCTTCTCGCTCGCTGGCGTCAGTGTCGTTTGGCCGGCGGGTTCATCGCGGGCCCAGGAGTTACACAAACACGCGCGGCCCTCTCTGTTGTTATCTCGCGCACTTCCTGCTCGGGTGTCAGTCATCTTTACTGGCAGGGTCGCACAGCACCTGCTCGGCCCCGCGACTTTTCCCCTCGCCGGGTGTCTGTCAGTCAAACTTAGGGCCCTGTCAGTCTCTTGGCCGGCATGTTTTTAGCAGCCCAGCTGGCCTTGCTTGTGTATGACTCAGTGAAAGCCCTGCACAGCATAGAGGCTTCAGTGAGCTGTGACCCACAGTTTTTCTCCTGATCGCATCTCTTTCTCTCATCTTGTACACCTACCTCCCTTCAATCTACTCCTTTTTATTCCCCCGGTATGTAATGCAGGGGGATATACTGATCGGCATGTCTGTCCGTCCTTGTGTCGGTCTGTCTAGTCATTTTGTTTCCGCAGCAGAACTCAAATACTATTCATTATTTTTTAACAAAACTTGCTGTGCATATTAATTAGGTCCCAGACTGGTGCCTTTTGACATTTTTTGATTTCCGAGATTAGATTGCGGGGGCCGGGGGGATATGTCGTCTTCTGATGATTCTTGTTTTATATTCTTCACACCCTCTCTCCTCTCAGTTTTGTCATCCTACTCCTGCACACTGTTCTCTTCGCTTGATAATTTTCTTATCTCCCTGCTCCCCTCCCTCCCTTTCTTTCTCTCTCTTCATCTTCTTTTTTTTCACTTTATTTCTCTTATTTTTCATATTTATTTTTAAATTTGACTAATTTTTTCATGTATTTGTTCTCTCGCCCTCTCCAGTCATTGTGTATACCATTGCACCATCACACAGAACTCAGAACACCTCAGAACTTAAGAAACACTGGGCTGTTATTATTGGCAGTGCTGTCCTCAAAACACATTATGTGATAAAAGCACTCAAATGTCAACACATTCTTTGTACTGAAAAGGGTGACAAAATCCTGCTTAACCAAGCTGGAGCCTTATGCTGAAACCGTGTGACAATGCAAAAATAGGGGTTTTCATTAGTTATGTGCCAGTTATAAACTCCTTATTTCAACATTGGAGCGCGACACAAAGTGCCCATGCACATTTCTGATCTCCACCATATGGAGTATGGCAGCTTTTCAGATGAAGGAAAGCCATTTGGCCTGGCTGCACCATTTCCATATTTGCTTTTTATTTAATTTTTGAATAATCCAGAGGTTGTTTGGTTTATAGTATTGCACTTTTTAAGCTGCTCCTCGGGGATAGAATGAAAGAGCTTCTACTTTTTTTATAAGAAGAAACACAGCTCATGTCAGCCATATTATTGCTTCATGGCCCAGTCTTTCCCTTACTGTTCATCTGCTATATATTCAGGTTTCTGCATTTTCTGTGAAGAGCACTGCAGAAGAAGAGTGCGTATGAAGCGTGGTAGCTTTAACCTGTACAATCAGGCATCTTAGCCCTTTGGGCACTAAATACAAATAGTGTTGCTCAATGAGGTAAGATATCAGATTCAAAGCTCTTGAAAACCTAATATGCGGGAGACTTTTTTAAACAAGTTGCCACATGATAGGCAAGATAATTTAATGTACAATTTTTTGAAAATTTATTTCAGCGCTCTGAGGGTTAATATTCCCCTCTGTGGATGCTGAGAATCTGTTCTTTTATTGATTAGTTTAATGCTGGTTCTCTCGGCATAGTATCTTGGATTTGACCACAGAGCATGAAAAGCTAGTTGCCAAACAGTACTATTGTATAAATAAATGTTAAATAATACATTTATTGCTATTTCTGTCATGTGAAGACCCAAGTCTATCTGAATTTTTCATTATACATGGAAATGAATCATGGAAACACTCTGTGGCTTTGCCTTGTTGAGGAAACTTCTCTCCCTACATTCAGGCCTGTATATTTTGTGGGGTTTCGATTTTTCTAATTTGACCTGCTTTAAGGCTGTTTATTATCTTGGGGGCCCTTTTTTTTCCTCTTCATTTTACTGCATCAGCAACACAACTGGAACAAAAGCAGTTCCTGCCACTTGTCTGAAACACTTGTCACTGCTGACACGGAGACAGCGATTTGCTAACGCGCTGTTATTGGTTTACAAGGGGCTATTTGTTCAGCAGCTGATCGTGTTACAGAGCAAACTTGGGCAGACAGGGATCGTTCTGAGGGGTAATTGCTGATCTTAAGCCCCTCCAAGAAATGGAAGCCATCTTTAGCCCATGTGATCACACACACACACCCCCACCCTCCCCACCCCCCCTTACCGCTGGCGTGGGTTAGAGGGCCCCGGATTTTCTGGCCCCTCATTCCGCTTCTGGTGATTTTCCGCGGATTCTCCGGGAATTCTGACACTGCGCTGGAAATAAATCATTCCGTCCAAAAATGAAACTTTGGAAACGGATGAATTCCATATTGTGGGATTATTAGCCCAGCTGTTTTAGTGTGTACGTGCGTGCGTGCATGCGTGTGGTTGCATCTGTATGTGTCTTGGCGTGCGAGTTGCATTTCCCTATAGTCCTGTTCAGAGTATTTAATATGTGATTCAAGTTTGTTTCCATCAATAACTAGCAAAATGTGTGAAAATAATTTGCGTTGTTATTAGCCAAACACACACCATCTTACTCAATTACTGTGCTTTTAGTGGGATCTTCATGAAAACCACACAGAAAGATGAGTCCGTAAATTGGCAATTAATCTGTTTGCTAATATATCAATAACTGACTTACATGATCATCTCCAGACCTCCAGACTCTTCCTCTTTGGTTTTTACTTGCACCTCATATCAATAAAACAGGAAGGAGTCGTGGAAAAATTGCTTAATGACAAGTTGGGGAGGGTGAAGAGAAGGTTGTTGTTTGATACTAACTGAACCACCTCTAACCCTCCGCCTCAGCCCTGCAAAGCTCTTCAAACACGCCATGAGTCAAAGGAAGTCCGTTATAACTGATCTCTCTGGCAGGACCCAGCTCTCTAATCATGCCTAATCGAAAGGGATTTTCCCCAGATCAGGGGAGAGGTTTGTAGAAGCTCACCTTTTCAACCCCTCTCATTTTTTTGATCACGCACTCGTAATTCTTGTTTTCCGTGGGCAGCCCTGCGTGTGATGGGGGGCTCCTCGATCGAGGCCTGTTATTATGCAACACAGATTAAAACTGGGGGTGAAAACCTTTCACCAGGGAGAGCGGAGGCTGTTCTTCTGTGATTTTCACATTGACTGTGAAATTACAGGTTTTAGTAATCGTTTGTTTGCTTGTTCGGTTGAGCACGAGGTGTTTGTGGCGTTCCCGTACCGTTCACTCAAATACTCAGCACTACCTGTAATCACAGCGATTTCCGCTCCGTGTATTACAGAGGATGTGGAACAGCGAGTTGTTTTCTTCAATTTGTGCTGAAGGCCTTTTATGTTTTTACAGGCAGTCCGAACTCCTACATTGATCCTTTTTCCAGTAATGTCTGCCTCACCGAATCCCCTGGAAAAGGGAGTAATCTGTCCGCTGCCAATTCGTAAAATTGAATTTGACCGCACTTGGTTTTTGGTAACCTCTTTTTCGCTGCGAATATCAAACCATTCCCTTTTCTAATACAAACAAATCCAGCAACAGCTGTTTGAAATATCAGTCAACTGCTAGACTCGCAGTGTTTGGCCGAGGTGTCTGAAAACAGAGCCCGGGATTTTCCAGGCCCCCCCAGAAGCATTAATTCAGTTTTACAGCCTTAATAAGCCTTCTCGTTTCAAGGCTGTCGCTCGCAGATGGACCCGCCAAGGGTTTAAGGTTCATATGGACGTTTTTGTCCCTCTCCCCCCCGTGCGCTCTGGGGTTCCCCCAACAAGGTGATTGGCTGCGAGGGGTGTCAGTCTCCTCGCTACAATGGCTAACAGATGATGTGGAGGCCCAGCCACAGCAGCCAGATCACATGACGCTCTGCGTTAGAGTGCGGTTTCTGATTGAGTCTGTGACAGAATGATCAAAGGAGACCAACACCGTACGTTTCATGGGAGAAGGAGAGTGAACAGCGGGAGGGATGATTTTCTCTTCTTCGTCTTCTTCTTTGGGTGTGGGTACAGTTGTGGTATGACTTTGGAGATATTGTTGAAGTCTGTTTTGTCATGTCGGTTTTTTCTCTTAAATGCAGTTTTTATGATTTAGTTTGAAATATGACTGGTTCATATTTTTTTTTATTCCACTATTCTGGACCGCTGTGGATTGCCCAGATGTTATGTTTGTCATTTCTCGGGTAGTTTGAAGACAAAATATAATGTTTAATTCATGTCTGAAATAGTCATGTCGTAATGGGATATATGACTATGGTAACGCGCTCGCACTGAAGCGATGTGTGTGCTCGTGATGGCTTCTTGGGGTGAGGGTGCTTTGTTTAAGTGGTATTGACATGCGATTGGGCTGAGAGTGTGAAGGTCGTCTTAGGGGCTGTCGAACAGGAAATGGAGATTGTGTAATCGGGGTTAGATCAGGAAGAGGCGATAAGTCTGTGTTTTGGTGATGTCATTCCTTGGCTCCTGTCACCATCTGCAGGAAACTGCAGGCGCGCACGCACACACTCGTACACGCATGCATCCATGCACACACACACTTGCTCTCTCGCCCACACACACACACACACACACACGCATACGTTCTCACACACATACTTGCTCTCTCACCCACACACACGCACTCACACACATTCGGTCTGACCATTTTTAATATGAACTCCAGTGGGCCGCTCTTATAACATGGTCCATATGACTTTTGGCCCTTGCTAGGAACAGACTAAGGCCGCGCAGTATTCCCTGTATGCGACAATTTTAGTAATCGCTGGATTTCGTCCTATTCCCCCCACCCTTATCTAATTCCTACTTCTTTTTGAATCTCTCCAAAAGTGTGAAAAGTTCGCCTGGATTAACTTTATCAATTCCTTTTTCATAATTTGAAACTTCTGCTTGGTTACTTTGAAGTGCTGCTCGTGCTCTCCAATAAAAATAACCCCAAACATTCCCAACCTACCCTCGCTCCCCAGCCCTCCGGAGGTACACAGTATCATGTACTCAGCCAAATCCTAGTCCAGCACGTCCAGCCCAGAGAACTCTGGGTAACCGCAGACCCCTGGCCCATTTCTGCTGACTGAAATTAAAAGTAAAGAATCCTCTTTGATTACCCCACCGACCCGCCCACCACTGCACTCAGTCCATCGCACCCGAAAACTGCCTCATGGCTCATGGCCCGAAACTCACCGCCGGAGGAATTTGAGTGTTTAGTCTCATTTGCCTCCTGACAGAAAAGACAGGCGGGAAACCCAGAGAGGCGGAAACCGAGGAGAGTGGAGAAGGGAATAATTGTGCCATGTTATCCCATTATGGAGATGACTCTGCTTACGGGGAGGGTGTGATGTTGTTTCCACACACACTGCTTATGTGCTGCCACAGGAACTCTGTCAGCGAGCACAGGAAGTGAGACCAGGAGGACGGGGGGGGGGGGGGGGCTCATCGCCTGACTGGCCAGTAAAACGGTGGGAGGGGCAACGTAACCGCTAGCCAAGCGACGGAAGCGGAGAAGATGGAAAATCACACTTATGAAACGATCAGATTGATGTTTTGATTTTTATTGCAGCTGTACGGTTGTTTCAGCACTCTGAATTTCCGTGGGGAACTCTATGTTTATGATACGTACTAAGAGTGTGTGGACTGTACTGACGGCTTTGTTTTACTCTGCACGGCATAGCTGTGTTTGCTCTTGATGATGTGTCTTTTTACAGCCCTACATCTCCACCACGTATCCATATCTCATCTCACTTTTTACACTTCACCTACCCTGTGTCAATCCCTTTTTGCATTTCAGGACATTTTGACGTTGAAGTCAGTTTCTTTTTTTTCCCCTCGTAAAATGGCTCTGCATTGGAGTTGTGCTGGATTTGTGATGTGCAAAGAAGGTTTCAACCTCTTCAAAAAATTTTAAAATGTGTTCTTGGCAACCTGTGGTTGTGTACTTCGCACAGATAATGATTGGTTTTCTGTTTATTTGAATTGAGATAATGGTCAATTTTGTTGCGTATTTTAAATGATAATGTATCTATTTTATTGGAGGCTAACGAAGTGTGTTTAATGACCCTAGCATGTTTTATCTATAAATAATTGCACAAAAAAAATGTTATATGCTATACCAAAAATCTGCTTAAGTGGCTGAGCAACCTGTTCAAAATGGCACAAGTGCAAATGCTCAGCCCGTTCGCTAATGCCACATAAACACAAATCATGTCATCTACGCTGAAATTTAAAACAGACTTTACAGGCTGGGAATTTTTGATGCCGCTGGAGAGGAAGACTGTCTAAAGACAACAACTTGTTAATAAATTCTCTACACTGCCTCCTACTGTATCCAGAGCTCCCCTAACATGGCTCTACCTTTCTGCCAGCCATGTTAACACAAGCTAATAAACTCTGTTTCACATTTAACGGTTTTAGGTCTCCGTGTCTTTGTGTTCAGGTCACTGCATCTGCTGTCCTCCTTTATATCTCTAATGCACAGTGATCTCTATCTCAGTGTGGGCAGTGCGAGGCCTGTCGGGGGGTGAAGGCAGGCCGATGAGAGTGGTGGTATTGCGGGTCGTGAGCACAACAACGTGTAGCTAACAGCTGCTGTTTCTTGCAGCACGACGTGTCGCAGACAGCTCTGAAGGCGGCCCTGGACTGCGTGGTGCAGGAGTGCGTGAGCTTTGTGGGGGTGGACATCAACATGTGCTCCGAGACCCTAATGAGGTAGGGCCCCATACTTTCCAGCTACAGTCACAGCCGGCGCGGCTTCTGGACTCGGCTCTCACACCCCCGTGCAGCAAGAGTCTTTTAATTTCAAGCCCCAGACTTGGTCAGACGAAAAGATAAACAGTCGCCTACATTCTGTATTTTCCGACAGGCAGATCTGACAAACCCATTCAGTGCTTTGTGTTCATACAACTGACTGTGTATAAAGATGAATGACGTGCCTCTGCGTCCTACAGTGCCGAAATATCCTGGATACGTACGCTGCCATCTTGCGCTGGTAACGTCATTTGCAACTAGAGTTTACGCAGTAGTCATTTGGGATTTGAGCCGCATTAGCAAGGTCCCGCCCGTATACCCGCCGGACTCAGTCATTAGCACACCGGCTGAATTTTGAGGCTGTCTGGCTGCTTTGCTCCAATGTTAATGGTCAGTGCCCCTTATCGTACACTGATTGGAGACGGGCTCAACTGTGACTGAAGGCTTGTTAAAGGGTCAGCTTGTTCAGAGTTTTTCAAGTAGAGTTAGTTGAGCCAGATTCTGTAATGGGTCACATTGGGCAGCAATGAAAAATGATGGTGAAAAGCGCTTTGCTTTGAACTAAAGGGAAGCCAAAACATCTTGATCGCCACCTGGAGGCTGGCGCTGCATGCGGGTTATAAACTCCGTCCCCTCCATGTTCATGGATGGGACATAGGCTGCACAAAAAAATCAGACTATGAGTCAAATAATTTTTCTTAAGATGATTTCTGTCATTTTTAGCAGTTTTTAGCATGCTGATCTATGTTCAAGAGTTAATTTTTTTCTGATCAGTTTTTTTTTTAATTAATTATTAGGTACTATAAAAAAGGGGTGTACAGTCATGATCGACCTCTGTGATTGACAACTGCTCTGAGTGAAGTAGTCACAGAGGAACATGCAGACCTCTTTATGGGAATTCTACAAAGAGTACAACCTTTGAGAGGTGACATAGCCTCTCTTAACGTTACACATGCATACGCTGCTAGGTCCCAGTACAACCGAATACAATTCATAGCGATTTGGAAAATCCAAAGAAAATTGACATTAAAAAGTAAAATAAATTTTTTTTCTAAATCAGGCAATCAACTTACCTTGGTACCGTCAACGTACAGTGCGAGCGCCATTTTGATTGAATCGACAGAAGTGGGTCTAGTGGGGGCGCTGTACTTTATGAATATGCAAGATGGCCTGTGGAGGCCAAATGGTTGCACATAGAGATTAAGTTTGTATTATTGACATGTAGGAAGTCATATATGACCTATATTTTGGCAATATTAAATTTGACCACAGATGACTTTGAAAGGTCAAACTCGAGGTCAAGGAAAATATTAACCATATTAAAAGATAGGACTTGAAATTTCAAAAATTTATTTCTCAAAAACAGTCTGATAAATTATTTTCTAAATCTGGCAATCAACTCACCTTGATACACTTTATGTGCAGTGCAAGTGTCATTTTGATTGAATCGACGGAAGTGGGTCTAGTGGGGGCGCTGTACTTTAACATTGGGTCCTATGGAGAACGGGCAAAATTGCCTCTGGAAGCTGAATTGTTGCAGACAGAGATTAAGTTTGTATTATCAGCATATAGGAAGTCATATATGACCTATATTTTGGATGTGTTAAAGTTGACCTCAAACGACCTTGAAAGGTCAAACTTGTGGTCAAGCAAAATGTTACAATTTTCAAAGGCTTCTAGGCTTGAGAATATTGAAGATTGGGAACATATGTGTATTGAACACTTATAGGAAGCGATATATTAACTTTCATTTGGTGGCCTTGAACCTGACCTTCGGTGACCTTTGAAAGTCAAACTTCACATAGCAAAATTTGAAGGTCAAACAAGGTCAAACTTGATCGAGTGAAAATTCTATGACTTCTATCACTAAAAAGGTCACCGATAGAGCTTTAGTTTGTATCACAGACTTAAAGGAAGTCACACATTAACTTTCATTTGGTGACATTCAACTTAGCTGTTGGTGACCTTTGAAGGTCAAACTTGACATAATACAATTACAGTGTGTTGCCAAAATGGTCACAGATGGAGCCTAGGTTTGTATTAGAGACATATAGGAAGTTATATATGAACTTCCATTTGGTGACCTTCGTATTGACCTTCAAAGGTCAAATGTGACCTAGTGAAAATTCAATGACTTGTATCACTAAAATGGTCACAGATGGAGCCTACTGACATCTAGCAAGTCACATATGAACTTTCATTTGTTGACATTGAACTTGACTGTTAGTGACCAGAGGGTCAAACTCGACAGTGAAAGTACAATGACTTGTATCACCAAAATGGTCACAGATTGAGCCAAGGTTTGTATAGAGACATTTAGAAAGTCATAAATGAAGTCAATTTGTGGACCTCAACTTCATCTTCTCTGACCTTAAAAGTTCAAAATTGGCATATCGAATATTCAATGACTTCACTAAAACTGCTTCAGAGCTTAGGATTGAATTACAGGAGGTCTTATACATTTATGTGAACTTTTATTTAGTGACCTTCACATTCACTTTCAATGATTGAAATATGAAACCTCACATGAAATTTTCATAACTTGTGTCATCACTATAAGATTGTTTGCTAGTAAGCTACAGGACCCTTGGTCCTATTTTTTATAGTATCTAATAATTAATTAAAAAAAACAAACTAATCAGAAAAAAATTATCTCTTGAACATACATCAGCTTGCTAAAAATGACAGAAATCATCTTAAGAAATATTATTTGACTCATGATTTGTTTTTTTCGTGCAGCCCATGTCCCGTCCGTGAACATGGAGGGGACGGAGTTTATAACCCGTATGCAGCACCAGCCTCCAGGTGGCGATCAAGATGTTTTGGCTTCCCTTTGGGGAACTGTCATGTCATCCATCTTTATATACAGTCAATGGTTCATACAGATAAACACACATGCTGCAGGCACAAGCTGACTGATGAACACACAAATGCCATTTGTATTAACCCTCAGAGTGCTAAATGCAGCTATTGTTGCTCAATGATGTAAGATTTCAAAATCAAAGCTGTTGAAAACCCCAAACCTCCCACAGAGGAGCTCCTATCATGTGGCGACTTGTTTGAAAGAGCTCCCGCGTATATTTTTTAGAAATTTATTTCAGCACTCTAAGGGTTGACAGGCAGATGAATGCATACACACACATACATTCATACATACATGAATGCATATGACATATGTAGGTACATAAATGATCTAAGCCTATGCTATATTTTACATGCTATATTTGCAGAAAAATATATGAACTCACATTCAAAGGTACAGACAAATAAACATATACTTACTGTTGGTAAAGAAAGGCATGCAAGCACATGCATGCTAAAACGTTAGCAGACAAACAAATTGCCATATTGTTGTCAGAGACTGCTAAACATACTTGTGCACATACTGCAGGTGCAGACGTACAGAAAAACAACACATTCTTGCTGTTGGTATAGATGTATAGAGACAGGCGTCAGCACACACCCACACACATACACACACCCTGCTGTGTCACTTGGCCCACTGCTCTGCCAGGGTGTGCACTGGGAACCGGGCTCAAAGTTAAGACCTTGGCGCAATTAGTGCATATTTGGTTTACTCTGAGAGCTGGCACTGTGGCCTGGGTTTAGCATAGCGCAGTGTTGTTCGAGGCGCAGTTATGTTCCAGCGTGCTGATTTTTCCTCGAGGAAAGGCCTGTTTTACCAGGGGGAGAGTGGGGACACCCGCCATCATGTCATCTGTTTACCCGACTGACTTAACAAGCTTTTCGCCCAGGCCCTTCGTTAGCACCCCCATGCTAACATTTCACTCAGACAATCCCACTTGTTCATGATTCAGGCATTCATTCCTTATTTATTTCCAAGCGATGACGTATTATATTTGCAGTACTTCGTCGGAGCAAGGTTGTAGTTTTAAATTACCGTCTCAGTTTGAGAAAGACAAACATTTCAAGGCGCTTCGGTGTCTCAAGTAAATGAGCTTCCAAGGATCGCGTGAAATGGAAAGCGAGTTTTGAAAATTTCGGCCTCCATTTACATCTGCTTTTTCGTTTCATACCATTTATCCTCACATGACAACATTTATTTAATTCTGTAATGCACTTGAGTTTCTCAGGCCCTCTGTTTTCGACAAATTTCCACCTGATATTTCTACCCACGGTTCCCATGAAAGCCTGAAAAGAGTGAGACGCATCTGAAGCAATAAAGGTCTTGTTTTATTATGTTGACTGGTTGGTGGGTGTTTGTGATGTAAAAAATTTGAAGTCGGGCCATCAAAACTCAAGAGAGTCTCTGCTGGTATTTTAGGCTGACAGCTCTGCACTCAGTAATTGTGAAAAAAACGACTGTTCCCCCCCCTTTTTTTTTGAAAATCAATAAAATGTTGATCACAAAAAAACGAGTGTTTTGAGCCAAGAGGCTGCTTTCATTTACCGTATCAACTGTTTGATCTGTTTTTTTTTTTTCGTAAAGGTGATTAAGAATTATGACGACCTTGAGAGAGTGTTGGAGTGGGTGATCGAGTGAATGAATAATTGAACAAGGGGGCGAGCGAAAGTGAGGTATCCATGACGATGCTCCTCCGACAGGCACGTGGCGGGCCTGAACGCAGGGCGGGCGAAGAGCATCGTCGAGTGGCGGGAGAAGAATGGGCCCTTCATCAACCGTGAGCAGCTGAAGTTGGTCAAGGGCCTGGGGCCCAAGAGCTTCCAGCAGTGCGCCGGATTCATCCGGATCAATCCTGAAAACCTCCAGAGCTGCAGCAGGTAGGGCTCCGTCCCTCACCTGTGTGAGTTAATCTGTGTGAGATGTGGTTGTAGGCTAGTGTCTCATACCTTGGCCTGAAGGCGTTGCTTTGTGCAGAAAAGGCTTTGTTGCCTGTTGTAGGTGTGCAGAAATTTTGGGTGTCCCAGGTGTATTTCATAGTGGTGTCTCCTAACTGCACTCCTGGGGTACCCCTGCCCTGCTAATTTTATATCTTGCCCTGATTTGACACACCCAGTTCAGCTCAGCAGGTACCCCACTAATCAGCAAACCGATTGAATGAGGAGAGACATGTAAAATGTGCAGGGCAGGGGTCTTCTAGCAGCCGGGTAGGGAAACACTGGTCTGCAGCTTCCCAGTCTGTGGAACAGTGCAGCACTAGGGGGCGTCTCCCTTTTCCTTCACCTGCAAGGAGATGTGGCACTGTGTGATTGGAGCATCTGACCTGCCACTCACCGTGGGAACTCCCTGCAGTAGCCTGTCAGGGATCCCCCAAGTTTTCCCTTCTCCTTAACGAACCGCTCGTTTGGTAAATTCGACACCTCCGACAAGCCTCGCGTGGGAGAAGGGGGCTGCCCCGGGACTCGGGCCGCAGAAACAAACAGAAACACTTCCTCCGGGCGGCGGGAGCGGTAAACACAAACACATTAGTGGGATGTGGGGTGTAATGTATCCTCCGTGTGGAGGTGGCAGTAGGAATGCCCAGGGCGGGAGAGGGGGATTAACACCTTCTGAATAGCTTGCTAAAGATTCCCTCTGTCTCACGACATCCCAGAAGCCTGTTGTTATTTCAGTTGTGCTTGTAGGATCTCCTAAAGACTGACAACCTCAATTCCACAGTAAGTGGTTCAGCATGGAAAAAACAAATAAAAACAGAATTGATTTTAAAATTCTCTTTTACCTTCATTTAGTTAAAAACAGGACAAAAAAACAAAAGTTTCGCCTATTCAGTTGGATTTATTTTTGAAAATATTTGCAAATTTCGAATGGGATTCCTGCTACACGTTCCAAAATAATTAGTTGGGGCAATGGAAAGACTGGAAAAGTTGTGGAATCCTCTGAAAAACCTAAGTTTGGACAGTAACACAACAGGCGATTCAAGTATGATTGGTAATAAAATGAGCATTAACAAAAAGCACAGTTGTTTATCGGCAGGGTGGTTTTAGCTACTACATCAACAGATGTGATTTCACCACTTTGCCAAAAGCTGCATGAACAAATTGTGAAACAGTTTAAGAACAATATTTCTCAAAATGTGATTACATGAGATTTAGGGATTTGAATATAGACAAAATAAATAAGACAAAAAAAAATCAAACCTGTCTCCCAATGAAAACATTTGGCGGATTATGGAGCGCAAATTACAACAAGAGAGACCCTGGACTGTTAACAGAGTGAACTCATTTTTAAGGCAAGAATGAGAGCAAATTTTACTCTAAAGTCCAATTATTTTCCTCAGTTTCAATACTACTGCTGAGTTTTATTGGACGGAGAGGTGATGTTACACAGTGGTTAACATTCACATATCACAGTTTCATGGGAATTTATTGCAGATATCATGTTGCGAAATAGCCATAATTTTCAAAAAAAAACTATGAAGTTGATCAGTTAAAATTGTAATTATTTTGTGCTTTTTTCAAATAAATACAGGTTAAATGGGATTGACAAATTGCTGTTTGCTAATGTTATTTGCATTTTACGCATAGTATCAGTTATTTTGTAATTGAGGTTGTACCTTGAAGGCTGAGTAACGATCTTATGAACATCAGCACTGCTCTAAACCTGTGCAATTCTGAATTAAAGGTGTGATCTTCTTTCTGAACCTAGTTTAAAGCAAATTTTGTCTGTGAACTAATGGTCATAAAGCCTGTTTAATCCTGCCATGTGCACCTCAAGACCACTTTTATCTGGTCCTAACACCCTGTAACTTACTATGAATGTCATGACAAAAATCATAATTTATGCAGCATACAATACCGTTTTAAAAGTAACTGCATGTTGCTTCCAAATATGTGAGTTGCAATACGATGACTTGACTGGTCATGAATTATGTTATACCATGCTTATTACTGTGTTATGTAGGCTTCATAACAAGACATTTTTCAGCAAAATTATTATTAAATGAAAATGATGCCTTAAACTTGGTGTCTGTTTGGTCATATGTTCCATAGTCCAGAGGAAAGCATAGAGATTTTGTTCTAGAAATCTCCGTCGTTCAGTTGCATAGTTTGGTTTTACTTGCATGCTTATAACTCCTTTATTTAATCCTGCTGTTGTACTCCCATAGTGTTTAGTCTGGCCATGTCACCCTTTCCAGGGATGAGACGGACCGATCCGCAGAGCCTTCTGGGAAACCAGCGACCAAAAGAGGAAAGGGAAAAGGTCAGGGCCCTGGTGCGGCCCAACCCAACCCGCTGGACCAGACCTGCATCCACCCGGAGTCCTATGATGTCACCATGAGGTAAGAGACTGTATTTACTCCCAGACTCTTTTGGTGTGACTGTGAGGCGAGAGTTTAGTTACACTCAGAGTCCTACGGTGTGACTGAGGTTACAGAGCGTGTTTACTCCCAGAAGTCTATGGTATTGCTATGACATGGAAGTGTGTATTTGGTCATATTAAGAAATTATGGATTGAATTTCAGCTGAATGTAAGTACTCGCGGAGAGATTGGCCTGAAACTGAGAGAACTCATGAAGAAGGGCATGCTTTTCTGGAAATAAAATAAAAAATGAATTAATACAAAAATCACTGTTTGAGTTGAGATCTCCAATTCCTCATGATATTTCAAGGAGGAGTGACACAGCCGTATCTTGAGACTAAGGATGTTAGTGTTTCGGCTTTAGTCTCTATTCAGAACTGTTGCGCCCCTAATAGAAATGAATGAAAAAGCTTTGGACAAAAACTCCCATACGGTTATGCATAAACACAAAAAACCGATGCGACACCCACATTTATACTTATGTCCATACAATGTCCGAGTGCATGTATGGGAATGTATATTTGCAGAAATATATTCTCATGCTCTTATGCTCTTTATGTGCACATGCGTGCGAATCCACGGAGACGCTTGTGCTTGTGTACGCCCTTTCCCTGGAAAAAGAGAAAAATACACTATCCTATATCAGTATCCAAGTGTGTCACTGACAGCCTAACACAGACTAACTGGGTTAGATGGATTTTTGATGTTGTTTCTGGGGGTGTTGGAATGGCTTGGGAGGACCCTGCTATGCGTGTGATTCTGTTCTTGTATTTGATTATTTTTGTGTGGGAGGGGTAGCGTATGGGCCGTTGAGAGCAGTGATTCTGGCCTGTGGGACAGATATCAGAGGCGCATTTGCGCGCCCACAGCAGCAGGTCTCGGGGATGTGATTGCTTTTTCGCGGCGGCTCTAGGCCTCCGAACCGAGCAGACGGGTGTCCGCCGGACTCTCTCTCTCTCCCCTCGGTCCTGTGCGAGGATCCGCTGGGCTGGAGGGGGAGCACATTCTCACTATTTCAGCTGGGGATCGGAGCTCCGGCTTGCTTCCTGACCGACGGGACGTCGCTTCTGATACAGCCTGGTGCTGAGCAACTGCGTGTGTGTTTATATGTGTGTGTGCCTGTATGTGTGTGTGTGTGTGTGTGTGTGTGTGTCTGCACGTTCTGTAGAACCGCCAGTCGAACTTGAACGGCGAGCGCCAGCCCAGTGGTGAAACGGTCAGATGGGAATAAAGCGCAGGATTGGTTTAGCAGCTGCAGGTTTAGTGCAGCAGTACCTGCCAGCCTCCCACCACCATCTCCATTTAAATTCATATTGTTTTTACTCTCACTCTCTCACAGAGGTGCACAGACACACACTTCTGCAGAACTATAAGAGTGAAAAACAAACCAAAAAAGTCATGGTTCTCAGGTTTTCTGAAGATTTCTGCTGTGAATTGGTAACTTAAAAGTGGTGGCTTTGCGTGTTTGTTTGTGTGCGGCATTTTAAATTTGGTCGCTTGAATGTGCTTCTCATGTACTGCAACACTGATTTGGAAAACAAACAATGAACTTCTAGGGTCAGATTTAAATTTAAATCTAAGATCCATAGGGCTTTGCATGTATGTAGTGCCCTCATTCTGTACGTATGAGTGTGTGTGTGTGTGTAGTGATGGGTTGGTGTCAAATTTCTGCTCATAGCTGCGGGGTTAATTAGGCCTGTATGTACTGCACACAGCTGACTGTACCGCAGCAGTGCATTTTGGCTCCCTCTCTCCCTCCCTCTTTCCCCCTCTCTCTCATCCCTCTCTCTCATCACCCTCTCCATCTCTTCAAAGCCTCACACTCTTCCTTCTCAGCCTGGGGGAAACGCTGCGGCCAGAGGTGGCTTTCGTTTTGGGTTCTGCTCTGCAGTGTGTGTGTGTGTGTGTGTGTGTGACTGCGAAAGTATGTGTGTTTCTCCTTGTCTGTGCATATGCTTCAAGTTTGCATCATGTGTAAATGTATGTGTGTCTATTTGTGTGTGTAAATGTGTGGTCAATAATAAAATGAGTTGGTGTGTGAGTGAGTGCATGCTGGTCGCACTGATCCCTCTCACACTCTGTTTCACTATCTCTTTCTCTCACTCTATTTCATTCTATATTCTGCTCTATCTCACCATCTGTCACTGTCTTCCTTTCTCTCGCTCTTCCTAGCTTGCTCTGTCTTTCTTTTACTCCATTTATCTTGGTCTGTCTCGCTAGATGGGTATCTCTCTCTCCCCTATCTCACTCTCTTTCTCTCTATTTATCTTACTCTGTCTCCATCTCTCTCTCTTTCACTCTCCCTATCTCTCCATCTCCCTTTCTCCCCCTCTGTTTTATCTTGCTCTATCTCTACATATCTCTTTCTCTCATTTTCCCTATCTCTCTATATCTCTGTCTCAGACTCTATTCGTCTTGCCCTGTCCATCTCTATCTCTCTCAGCGTCTCCATTGCTTATTCTGTCAGTGCAGTCCTGACTGGGGTCAGAGGTCTAATGAGGGCACTTAGCACACTGAGAGGGGAATTAGCATCGTGTCGCACAGTCCTCACAGAGACGGGAGCAGTGAGACTGGGAGATATCCCTCACTCTCTCTGTTTGTGTTTTTCCCTCCTCAATTCGCTTAATTTCCTCTTCACCCGAGCAGAAAAAGCCCTCTCCCTGAGGCCTGTATTTATTAGCGCCACGCTCCATCCTTAGCAAATGGTGCTTGAACTACTGAATGAAATATCCTGTACTGTATATTTGATGACTGATAAAGCTAGCAGTGGTTACTGTGTGTGTAAGGCCTGGGCTGAGTGATATTTGTGAATGTGGGGGAATAGTGGGTACAGTCCATGCACAGTGAGTGATGTGCATTTGGGTCACGGCCCTAACAACTTACAGAGCCTCATTGCAGTGGCTAGGAGGAGGGCACGAATTAATGGTGCAGTTGGCAAAAGTTTAAAGTTCTGTTTGGTATCAGTGGTGAAGAGCTCAAATCTCTCTCTCGGATCTGTGAGCCTTTATTTCATTATCAGTCCTTCTTTAAAAATGTCACTACTTTTCTTCCCAAAACTTGAAGTATAAGAGTGTAATGATTGATCTTCTTTTATCGCTGGCTTTTGTTTTTTTTTTTGGAGTGGGCACCTTCGAGCATATCCGCAGTCCTGTATGTATGCCGTTTTATAGCAGTGCTATGCGTGGTGTTCATATCGCCCTGCTTGACATTACAGTGATTGTGATTGGCTGTCCCTGTATCGGCGGAACTGTGTGACTGGTGAAGTAGTTACGGACTGACCTTGGGTGATCACTCTAGTGGGGGAGTCGTTCAAATGTGATTTAGCACGTTGGCGTATAAACACCCATTTCGCTATGTGACCTCAGCTACTGAGGTGCTACAGTGAGCAGCAGAATTATTGGCACCTGACTGAAAATGCCCTGAAAATGTTTTACTAGTAGTGCAATGTTCTGTGAGAGAACTTTTTAAGGCAGAGAATAACACACTAAATTCCAACTTCTTTGCCGGAAACTCTCGTAAAAACAAGTTGCTGCTGTTTTATTTTAGCACAACGGAGTAAAGAAAAACATACTGAAATCAATGACACATTTTAGCCGGGCAGGCATGTGTGGAGTGGGCCTGTTCTGTTTTTGGCAGTGATTGTGTTGCAGTCTTTATTGTTTGGTGGCAGAGTAGTGTTGCATAATGGGGGTATCATGTTGCTGTAATGGGATGAACCAGATGCCTCAGGTTGGAGCGGTGGTTAGAACGGCACCGCTGGGAACCCGCGTCCAAAATGTGCCCACCAAATTCTGCCAAACCCCGCCATAACCCTCCCCCATCTGAACTCTCCTTCACGCCCAGCCCCCTCTTTAAACACCCAGGTGTGAGCGGGATATTGCACCCCCACACACAGTGACGCCCCACAGCCCTGAGAAATGTGTGAGGAATGTCAAGCCCAGGTATTAGCATATCCTGAACTGTTTTCTGTCATTTTTATCCCCCGCCAACCGAAGTTGGGGGGGGATATTGAAATGGGCTCCGTCCGTCCGATGCGTGCGTCCGTGCGTCCGTCCCACTTCGTTTCCGGAGCAGAACTCAAAAACTATACCACTTACAAACTTCATATTTGGTATGCAATTTCCCCTTAGGGTGCCATTGTGCCTTTTGCGGGTTTCAATTCCATTGGGCCCAAAATTTTTGAAATTTTCACCAAAAAGCGCCCAAATTTCCAACTTTGTTTTAGTTTCGAGCAGAACTCAAAAAGTATACCACTTACAAACTTCATATGTGGTATGCAATTTCCCCTTAGGGTGCCATTGTGCCTTTTGCGGGTTTCAATTCCATTGGGCCCAAAATTTTCGAAATTTTCACCAAAAACGGCCCCAATTTCCTTTTTTGTTTTGTTTCCGAAGCAGAACTTACATACCACACCACTTACAAACTTCAAATTTGGTATGCAACTTCCCCTTAGGGTGCCATTGTGCCTTTTCGGGGTTTCAATTCCATTGGGCCCAAAATTTTGGAAATTTTCACCAAAAACGGCCCAAATTTCCTTTTTATTATTATTATCCCCCGCCAACCGAAGTTGTTATTATCCCCCGCCAACCGAAGTTGGTTATCCCCCGCCAACCGAAGTTGGGGGGGGATATTGAAATGGGCTCCGTCCGTGCGTCCGTCTCACTTCGTTTCCGGAGCAGAACTCAAAAACTACTGAACCTAGCTCTACAAAACTTCATGTGTGAAACAATCAACATGCTTAGATGTGCCTTTTAGGGTTTTCACCTTTCTCAGATTTTTATTTTTGCCCGTTTCCATGGAAACTCAACTTAGAATCAGCATAGAAATTGTTTCCGGAGCAGAACTCAAAAACTACTGAACCTAGCTCTACAAAACTTCATGTGTGCAACATTCAACATGCTTAGATGTGCCTTTTAAGGTTTTCACCTTTCTCAGATTTTTCTTTTTGGCCGTTTTCATGGAAACGCAACTTACATTCGGCATGGAGATTCAACTTACAAATTTTACATGTTGACCTTGGTAAAGGTTGCCTGTTATCTATCTTGATGCAAACATCCCTTGTTATATATCATTTTTGCATAATACTCCCTTCAAAGTAATACCAGTAGGCGGGGATATAGCCGACTCTGTCTGCTTGTTAAGATATTTGGTATAGCATGCTAGCACGATTTTTCTGGGGTTGTTATTGCATGTCTTTTATGTGTAATAAATGTCATTACTGCCATCAAGCTTATCAGCTGTCTTTTGGCTTGTTGGCTGTTAGTTAGATCCGATGAGGATCTTTGGGGTCAATCACCATCATTGATTTTGTTGGGAGTTGATAACAAGGCCAGCAGTTGCAAGAATTGGCAACGAGGAAGCTACATAAATGTAACACCATCTATTATTGACTAGATTTGACATGGTTGAGGGGTATCACACAGCCCTAGAGTATAAGTTCAGGCTCTGGGTGGACATCGAGGGCTCAGGGTGTTGAAATTAACCCCAGCCCCCCTCCCTCACACCTCCACATCTCCTTCTCTCCTTCTCTAAGGTGCGTCTGGACAGCCTGTGATTGGTGGCCACCCATAAGGCACACAGAGCATTAACCTCGTCACATGCGGCACTCAGTCCTGTTTTTCATTACAGGGGGACAAAGGAGGAAATAAGTGGCCTCTGAGAAAGGCGGTGGTGCCTGCGATTCCTTAAACAAAACCATGTCGGGAGAAACTCGAGACGCCGCCGAATCAACGGCCACCGTGCACGCCCACTCTCCCGACTCTTCATAAATCAGCCCAGGGTTTCCTAATTACTGTACCCTGTTATCGCAGAAATGACCATACATAGCAGAACCAGCTACAGTGCTTAATGGTGTTGAACACGCACTTCCCTTTGCAGTTATTGCCCTCTTTCATGGTATCGTAAGGTAGCATGGTGAGCACTGAGTGTTGTAATGACCCTGGAGGTGTCTAAGTCGATGTGGGTGCATTTTTGATGTATTGTCGGTTCGCTGGCCATAGATTTATTATGGTCACGACAGCAATAGTGACTGAGCCAGTGGCGTTACAGCATTGAAACCACGTTATCTCTTTAGCATGATTTCTATGGTTCCCAGTTCGTTAGCTGGTCAGAGAGGAGTGGCAAATTACTGGGATATGTACCAGGTTTCGCTGTTGCCCTCAAACACAAAGTTGCTGTGAAGAAACTTCACTATCGATCACAGTGGCTGCTGCAACCAAAACGGGACATGTCCAAATATTTATGCAGCTTCTTGTCACTGGTGTTGGGTGAAGGACAAACAAGTGCTCAGAAGTGATGCGGATGTTGCAAATACTAAGCAAAGGTTTGCTTGCCAGCCAAGTTATCTTTTCAATTATTAGATTTGTGCTACATTGTGTTTAGACCTTGGTTTATTAGCTGTAACTTCACCAAAGGAGATCGGAATCCAAGTTTTTACATCAATGCATTGAGGCATTACAAGCTAGTGAGCATATAGGTAAGTTTAGTAGCTTGTCAACATCCTTAACTTTGGTAAGTAAAATAGCTAAGTTTGGTTATGTGCTGTACCACACTGTATTGTGCTGCATTGTGATGTACTTTTCTACCAACAACAAAAGCAGAATAATTTTTGTGGAAAACACACAAGCATTACAATCCTGGGACGTCGTAACAAACTTTTCTGTGCCACTGAAAGGTTCATATTCTAATCAGTAGCTTGCAGCCTAATGTTAGCTGCTTTGGAATAAGTCTGGGGTAACACCAGCAAGAAGAAGATATCCAGTCGTGATACACTTTATTAATTGCTTGCCTATGTTTTTTGCCCTTGATATAGGCTATAGCTGTCAAATCGGTAATAGGTAATAGGCCCGTACGTAATAATCGAGCAAAATTCCTCAGTTATGGCAAACCTTTGAAGGAGTGTTTGATATAAGCAGTTCTCGACTGCAGTTCTCCGCAGACACACTAGATGGGGGTAAAACATTCCAAATGTTGCCAAATCTTGTGTCTATCACCTTAATTTCTTTGATGAACAGCTGTAAGTTTCCTTCCTCTGTTGGTGATGGCTGTTACCAATGGGGATAGTGAATACAGAGGTGTGCAGGCTGGCCCTAGTGTCTGTTGGATCAGAGGAAGTTGAGGCACTTATTCAGTGCTGAGAGCTGCTGATAGCCCAACTGTGGACACAATCTACCGAAATCATTCACAGCTGCAGCCTGTTGTTTGTACACAACTTGGTTACAGTTACAGCTGTGAGCCCAGCACTGCCAATGTGCTCTTGTAGATGAGAAGAGAGAGAACATAAAGATGCTCTGATTTGAGGGATTGGAGGGTGGCGTGTTTGCTGAATTTATGATTTCTCATGCTGAGCCTGTGCTATGATGATGCATAATGTGTGTGTGTGTGTGTCTCCAAGTGTGTTTGTTCATGTCCTTGTCTGTGCTGGTGTGTGTCACATTTGTGTATTTCTGTGTACTTGTCTATGTGAGGTTGTGTTCGTTTGTCTCTGCGCTTGTGTATGCGAAGTTGCACATGTGCATGGTTTCTTGTGTGATTTTTAAGCATAAGCACTAGCTTGAATGAGCTGTTTGAATGCAAGAACACTTGTGTTTGCTTGTTGGTGTATATGAGTGTGTACACGCTTGTGTCTGTGTGTATTTGTATGTGTGTTTGTGCTTGTCTGCGAGGATATGTCTGAATGAGTGCATTTCGATCTGTCTTTTGGTTCTGTGTGTGTGTGTGTGTGTGTGTGTGTGTGTGTGCTTGCGCGCACTCGCATGCATGTGCGTGAGTTGCTCTTATATGTTTGGGACTGGAACCGGCCCCTCCCCATCTGCTCTGCCAATCACATCCAAGACAGCTGCAGCCTTGCTCCGCCCTCAGGACAGCACAGCCACAATCACCATCAGCGGTGCAGTGCTGTAGCATGACCCTCCCAGCTGTTTCCTGCGCTCTGACCCCTCCTCTGTACCCCGCACACCTGCCCTTCCTGGCACAGACTAACTGCACCTCCCCCGCCCCATCCACGGCACATCCTGAAGCGCCCCCTGCTGCTGCACTCGGGAGCTGGGCAGAAGTGCAGTTTACACCCTCTCTCATTAGGGCTTTACCCCACTGGTGGCATTATGGGGTCCCTGAGTGGGGAGGGGAGGATAATTTAGAGCTTCACTCCCCTGACTCGCTCTCAGTCTTCTTCTGTGGTTATGTGAAATGATTTTAATGCCATGGTGACCGAAGCAATCGCGGTGCGCTTACCTGATTTTGATGTCCCCTTGCACCCCACCTAAGGTTCCTGGAGCGCGTGGGGGGCCGGGTGGAGGACACGGGCCGGCCAGAGCTAAAGCAGCGGGTGGAGACCAGCGTGCAGCAGTGCGGGCTGGAGCAGCTGGCCAGGACCCTAAGCACCACCCCCGAAACCCTGCAGCTCATCGTGGACGGACTGACGCAGCCGTCCGGCTTCGACATTCGACAGAGTAAGAGCACGGTCTAGAGGGCAGAAGTAACATCGGCTTGCAAATGTAAAGCCCTGCATGGTGTCCTTTACATTTGAGAAAGATGTTGCTCAGGGTGTTTTCTCCGTGTCATAATACAGTTTTAACCCTTAGAGCGCTGAATACATTTTCAAGGAATTAAAATGTAATTATCCTGATCTTATGAACACCTATCATGTGGCAACTTGTTTAAAGGAGCTCCCCTATGGGAGCTCTTTTAAACCAGTTGCCACACCATAGGTTTTCATTAGCATCTTATTATGATATCTTGCATCATTGGGCGACTGTAGGTGCCTTTAGCGCTCTAAGGGTTAATTGTCACCTTGCATGTCAGGGAGCCCTCTGCCTACCACAGTTGAATTTGCAGGTCAGAACTGAAGCGTAATCCTCAGAACAGAGTAAGGATCTCTCATTCCCACTTGTACATTTGCACCCTAAAAGCCACAGTTTCTCCTGTCTGTGATGGGCAGCCTGGAACTAATCCATCCACCGAATGCACAGCTGAAAGCCCCACTTTGACCTCGTTGTATGGTTCAGATCCGCGGTGCTATACCAGTGTCACGGACAAGTGCGGAACATACCATTATTATTGAGTTGTGTTGGTGAAACGCTCAAAGCCTTTTTCTGCGAGGAGGGGGTCATGTCACTGGCGTCTTAGGGTGGATGGGTCTACCTGTCTACCTGTTTGAGTCCGCAGCTGCTGCATCAATCAAACGGTTAAAGCATTTTAGGGTGTCACAATCTGTCAAATTTATTTTGTATTGAAGTCAAATTACAGTACTCAAATGAGTATTAACTCTAAGTTACCCCAGCGTAAAAATGTCAGGTTTTCACATGATGGTAAACTCAGGCAGCTTCTTTCATTATTTCACGATAAAATGCCTCAGGGGAACCTCCAGAAAGGGCCTGTTATTCTCTTCTAAAGTGTAAATTAATGATCTGTCTGTCAGCAGGCTTTAAATAAACTGCTTTGGTTTTCCCAAAATTATACGTTGAACCTCAAAGTCTGAAGATGTGAGCTCAATTAATATGGAATAAAGCATTGTAGGCTCTGCACGTGTAGGATCTCAAACGGACACATCAGGTGTTCGCTGGACTTTTCAGTTCAGTCTTACTGAGGTACAGTATATATTTGAGTTAAAAATATGTGTATGAGTTACAGGAATTTGGAGTTCCTGTAAAAACATCTCTGAGTTACGTGATTTTGAGCCCCAAAGACCTGTAAGAGTTGCAGGTTTTAGTCCCTGTTGCAGATTCCTGTGTCTGCAGCCAGTTTCTGTTCATTATTGTTGTTACTCTGCAAATTGATCCATATAAGGCAGTACTGACACCCCGGCTGTTAGAGGTCTGTGCTAGTTACAGGGAGCTGGTCTCTCTTTTAGCAATATTTGCGAGTTTCAGGAAGTTTAACTCCCTGTTAAAGATTCTAGTGCAGGGGTGGCCAACCCTGGTCCTGGAGAGCCACAGTGTCTGCTGATTTTTGGTGTTACTCAGCACTCGATGGATGGATTAAAGTAGTTGATTACTCACTTAACTGATCTCACCTGGTGTCTCAGGTTTAATTTGGTAATAATGAGCCAATCAAGCAATTGGCAGGAACAACCCGCAAGACTCCTAGAGCCAATTAAGCAGACTTGCAGGTTGTGAGGGCAATCTACGTGTTAACCAAGATTTGTCAATGTGGTTGGATATTTAGCATAGTTGTAATGCAGACAAAGTAGAAGTACAGAGCACAGATAAATGTTGATAGAGCAGGGGTGGATAACGCTGGTCCTGTAGAGCCAGAGGGTGTGCTGAGTTTGGTTTTCTCCACCCGATTTAAATCTAAGACACCAGGTGAGATAAGTGAAGTGTGTCATCAACTGCTTTAATTAATCAATCAAGTGCTGAGTAACACTAAAAACCAGCAGACACTGCGGCTCTCCAGGACCAGGGTTGGCCACCCCTGTTCTAGTGAGTTACAGGAGTGGATTTCAGGAGGTAAGAGTCCCTGTAAAAGATGTAAGATCCCTCCCTCTGAGTTACAGGAAGTTGGAGTCCTTGAAAAAGATTCCCGTGAGTTATACAAAGTGAGTCCCTGTGAAGTTGAAGTACATCTGAGAGGAAGTCACAGGATATGGTTGTCAGTGTCGTAGTTGGTGATCAGTGTCTTGCAGGCTGGTAGAGTGCCTGTTAGATGAGTGTTCTCAGTATATACCCGCTCAGATGTGTTTGACAGATGATGTTTTTGATGACGGAGGAGATAAATGGCTGTGGTTTACAGGCGCCAGCACAGGTCTGAGGCTGTCGCACTTCACACTTGCTCTCCTGCCTCCGGGCGTATCCCCCTCTCCCCCTCGATTCATCCCTGTACAGTCGAGCCTCGCAGGACTGACCCCTCCTGTCTCTACCCTTCTCTCTCCTGTCAGATGTCAGCAGACATGCACAGGCAGATCCCCCTGGATGTTTGCCTGTAAAAATAATCCCAATGCAAATGAATTTGTGCTCCTTTGGATAGTTTGTGCCCTGTAATGATTATTATTCCTGCTGCAAAGTGGATGGAGATATAAGAATGATTGTTGTCCTTCCGTGTGTGTTCGTCTGTCCGTCCGTCCGTCACACTTCTTTTCCGGGCCAGAAATCCTAAACTGTTCAGGATTTTTCAATGTAATTTAATATATGGCTTCATCTTATTATGTAGATGTGCTTTTTCATTCCTCTGTCCATCCGTTCTGTCTGTCCATCCCTCCCCTGCGTTGTGTTTCTCGGCTAGATGTCGGCAGTCCTGTGGCGTGAGCTCTGAGTGTGTCATGCTGTTTTTATGCTGATTTTCCCACTACTGTTCGTAAATTTATCTTAACTTTCCCTTATTAGCGCTACTTGTGTGTGTCCCAGCCTCTGAAGTGTTGATTATAGCAAAGAAAAACTTGTTTCTGATGGGCTCATTTTACTATAGGTCATTAATGCAAGCTATATTCTTTACTGTTAGGGCCTCTTTATTGCAAGCTTCTTTCTTAACAAAGTAGATTGCATTAATGACCTATAATAATACAGTGCATTTCTTTACTCCAAGTAAAGATCATTCTGGAAGATTTTTTATATATATATATGTATATATATATATACTCCTTAAATATTGACTCAAAATTAGTAAAGGATTGTATTTGAGGAGAAAAATGATGATTGATGGCTGCAAAAAATAGGTTTATAGTGCTCTCAATATCACTATACCACTTTTTTTCCAAATCTAGGGCCTAATAGAAAATCAGTAGGCTTGCAGTACGAACTTTTTATGGTTCATACTGAGAACACGATCGTCTTCCATTCTACAAAGCTTGGTAAGGTTAAAAATAATACTGGTCAAGATATTAATGCCCAAACATGGCTTCCCAGATATGGCGGTCTTGAGAGTGCGAAAAAATATCAAGAGCCAAAAAGTATTAAATTATTGGAATTGAACAAAAATATTTCACAAGCATAATTTTAATGACCCAAATATTATGTTGACAAACTTTGAACAATGTCTGAGGCGGTGCTGCTGCTACTTTCCTGGGTTTTGTTTAATTTGACATAGAATGACCCTTTCAAGTGTTGTCCCTGTGAAGCTCTTTATAGAGACTCTTGTTCTTTTTTCACATGGACTATTTTTCCCTGAATGTGTTTGAGCCAGAACCTCAATCTCTTATTCTGTTTCCTCTCCTCTGTTCCCTCTCTCCTCTCCTCTGACTGGTCAGATTTTGAGCAGGCGGACTTTAAGCGTGGGGTGGTGTCGATGGAGGACCTGCAGCCAGGCGCAGTGCTGACGGGCCGGGTGGAGAACACCACGCTCTTTGGCTCCTTCGTGGACATCGGCGTGGGCCGCAACGGACTGATCCACAAGAGCTACATCACCCTGGAGAAGCTGCCTGCGGACCGGCGCCGCCGCAGCCTGGCCCTGGGGCCCGGGGAGCGCGTGGAGGTCCGGGTACTTAACGTGGACATACCGCGCGGCCGCATCGGCCTGGACCTCATCCGCGTGCTCCAATAGGAGCCTGAACCCACATGTGCGCACATATATACATAAACGCACAAATACGGACAGATATACATACATGGCACATGAACAAACGTGTGCAAATACACTCATATATTTCGATGCTCACGCATACATTCACAAGCATACACGCACATGTTCTGGGCCTTAATTTTCAAAATTCTTTTGAGTTTTCCCTCTGTGTCCAAATATGGAGTCCTTGGAGGTAGTTTTATGACCAGCAGCTTGGTTAGTGATGACTGAAAAAATACACATGTGCCATGGCTTAATGGGGTCAGTGTATTATCATACTTGAAAAAATAAAATCTTACCCCTGCCGTCTGTAATACTAATTATATTTTGTTTTCAAATGGAAAAGAATGATTGTATTACTGCATATGAAAATTTTAGCTGGCGTATGCATTCCTTTTAGATAGAAATGTTGTTTTACATAAAAACGTATGTTAATGTGCATACATCTTCATTTGTGTTTATTTCTCGAGTTGGATTCCCCAAAATTATGCCTGGGTGTTCACTGCCTGAAAGCCCATTATGAAGTATGAACGCACAGACTGGGCTTTTACACCAGCTGAGTGTACCACCCTCCTTGTGTGTCTACATAACTCTCTTCCTGTTTCTGCACCAATCAGCTGCTGACTTATCTCTGCCCAACCAGTGGCAGCGTCTGTGCATAGGAGAAGAGTCCAGCATTGCGTTTTGAACATTACTGGCTTTTGTGAAGTTATTCTGGTTGTAAAATGGAAACTGGGAATTGGGAAAGAGTTACAGCTGCTGTACAAACAGGAACAAACTTAGATTTATGTGCTGGAGAGGTGGTATTGCAAAAAAGTTTTTATGAACGGAGCGGTGTTGTTCAAGGCATCGCAGGATTTTGCCACTGCTGGAAAGACTGCCGCTCATCACAGTGCTGCTTACATACCGAGCGCTGTTTGGCGAGTTTATAACCAGCTGAACACAGTTTCTGTGGGAACTCTCCCACCGCTGTGTATCTGTGAAAGACGCATGCCGAGTGGCATCAGAGTCTGTGTGGAACCTTCTGGAAAATGGGCTGTCTCGAGCTGCTCTCAGGAGGCGGCGTCCTGAGTCTGATTGACAATTTCTCAGTGTTGGGGGGGGGGGGGGGCAGGGAGGGAGGTTGGGGAGGGGGTGGGTCAGCTGCAGACTGCAATAAAGCTGAGGGCCGGGGGAAAACCCACACTCAATTATCCCAGGGACGACATCGCACTAATCAGCCGCTTTCAAAATTAATCCCATATTCCCTGCGCCGCACTGCAAGGGGAAATAAAGAAGTAAATAAGGCCTGTCGCCGCCTGCAGCAAGAGGAATACCAAATCAAGGACCAAGCCACAGATACGGTCCATAATCAGAGCTAACCTGGGACCACGCCATGATCAAAGGCACGCGCGTTCAGTCCGCCCGTCTTTTACTCTCGCCAGGATGTTGCGGGCCGTCGTCCGAGCCGCTAGCCTGTCCAATCCTTCAGGATATCATGTTGGATATCGTGTTTCCGGCAGTTTCCATCCCCTCGCCTTCTTGCTCCCTGCGTTCTTCCCGCTCTTGCCCTTTGCTTTACCTCGCTCAGGCAAAATTGAGCCGCTTCTTTGCGTGTCACGGACAGGACTGACGGACGGGTACGCGAGGAGCCAAATCGCCGGCTGCCTGAAAGGGCCTCTGCTGGTTTAAAGGCCTCAATTTTGGCCGGTCCCAGAGAGAAGCAGCACTCGCCCCTGCACCAGTCATTGCAGCGGACGTGAGAAAATGGGGCGAGGAGGCAATTTAGCGGCAGATCCAGCCCGGCCGCCTCGCTCCCTCCTCCCCCCCTCTCAGGAGGAGCAGGTTGAGTTTGGTAGTGAGGGAGGGATGGGACTCGCTCCAAACAAACGGCCTGCTATGTGCCCAGGCCATCCCATCCAACTGCTAATACAGAGCCTATGAGGGCCCACTGCAGCCAGCCTGAAGCATGGCGCTGCTGCTGTACCGCTCGAAACCATCAGGTGCGCTGAGCCTCTGCACTCTCCCTGAACCCCGTCAGGTCCTTTCTCCAGATATCTCTTGTGGTTACAGAGATGTGTTTTCTGTTTTTCCCTGCGCTTCTGCCTGGCAAAGCAGTGGGATTTTACAGTATACTGGAACAGGAGTGTTGGAGGTTTGTTGTTTTTCTAAGAGTATTAAAGTTCAGGGTTCATCTCGGGATTTTGTTCCTAGTACCAAGATTAGCTAGTTGGTGCAGCTCATCTAATGAGCTTGCAGAGTTAATTGTCGGAGAAAGCACCCTGCTGGACTTCTATCTTCTGACTCCAGGATTTTGCACCTTCATTTTTTTTTTTTAAACAAACCTTTGCTTTGACAAACAGAAAAGAGCCTTACCTGTATTCATTTTTGAGTGTTGACTTGGGTATTTTGACCGTTGGAGGCCTGGGAGTTTTGTGTACAGGTGACACTTTACTGTCCCAATTCTCATCTGAATGGAGATGGGTCATTAAACCCACAACTGGTTGGGGTGCCCCGGTGGCTCATCGGTCTAAGCGCGCACCATAAAGGCTGTGTCCTCCTCGCAGTGACCCGGGTTCGATTCCGGCACGGGTCATTTGCCGCATGTCTTCCCCATTCTTCCCAACCTTCCTGTCTATCTCCACTGCATAACTGTCAAAATAAAGGAAAAAATACCAAAAAAAAATTAAAAAAAAAAACCCACTACTGGCGCCCAGCTCCTGCCCAGTAGGGGGCACCACCTTGGCCAGACGATGATCACACACAGTGTCTTGTTTCCCGTATATCGCTGTCCCTCAGAGACCACTTCTCCAGTATCAGGCATGTCCAGCAGGGCAGGAAGGCATCTCTTCTCACCCGTGACCATAGTGGCTGCACCAGGACGCGAGACCTTTCGGGAGGTTTACATTGCATCGACATGCATAAGAAATGAACGCAGTGCTGTATGATTCCAGGTAATACTAAAATACAAATGCACTGCAGCTCATAAAGCACAAATCCTGACCTGCTGGTATTATATAGAAATAACGTCTCTGTCAGTCGTTACTGCAACTTTGAACAAGACACACTTGCACTGGGAAGATTTTAGCTGCTGGAAACATATTAAACATATATTCAACATATTAAAAAATGTGTTTTAAATTTTCAACTCTTCAACTAATTTTTTTCAACACATTAAAAGGATGATTTATGATGATTCCAATCGTCAATTTCATTGGGCCCTCATATTTGTCCCCAGTCCATCGGATGGCCGTGCGATACGGTATGCAGTCTTTTCAGTGTCCCAACTAAAAGGAAAAACAGACCTGGCTGATTCACACGCACACACTTGGTACTGGGTAGTGAATCAGAAGTGCAGGTTTTGTTCCTGAATACCCAGATGCCAGTGAATGTGGATTAGTGGGTTGCTCAGCTGTGGATCTGACCCCACCGACAGTCGCCACTGACCTACCTGTGAAGCCAAGCGGGACAGGAACCTGATCCACCTGAGACCAGTGTTTTCGTGACCTGACCTGCCGCCCAGTCACTCCATGCCCAAGTGAAATCCAATAGCCATGTGCGTGGAAGGTGCCATTGTGGAGATTATGCTCTTACACGCACATGCACTCGTACATTTATGAGGTGCTTTTTCAGTACTCCCTGACCACAATGGAGTTTAATTCACTTCTCACTGAACCCACACGGAGATTAGCCAAAACATTATGATCGCGTGCCAAGTTAGTTCTGCCAGTATCACCAAAACACCTCTGACTTAGAACATGGACTCTACAAGACCTGAAGGTGCCTTATGGTTTTGGCACCTGGACATTAGCAACAGATTATTAAAGTCATGTTAACTGTAAGGTGAAACTGCCGGGAATTGGACTCTCAGTTTCTGCTCATCCTACAGATGCGCGATCAGAGGTGCGTTTCCGAAAACCATAGTTGCTAACTAAGTTAGCAACTTACATTGTGCGTCCATTCACAGTCAATGGTTCCAACTATGTAAGCTAGCATCTGTGCTTTCGGGAAACGCACCCCAGATTGAGATCTGGCGACTTTGTACAAGGGAACACCTTGAACTCTTGTTGTTCAGGAATGTAATATGACAGTGTGGCAAGGTACACTATCCTGCTGAAAGAGGCCATTGAGGGATAGTGTTGCTGTGAAGGGGTGTACTTGGTCTGCACCGCTGTTAAGGTCGGTGGCAGGTGTCAAATGGACTTCCATTGGAATGCCTGGAGCCAGTGTTTTCCAGTAGAACATTGCATAGTGCCATGTTCATGTGCCCTCCAGCTTGTCATCAACTCATGGGTGGTGCCATCTCTTCTCCCAATAAACACACACACCCAGCCATCCATATGATATATCAGAAATTGGACTCCTCGAACCAGGCAACCCTTCTCCATTGCTCTCAGATCCAGTTTTGCCACTTGTTTGCCTTGTAGGCGCTTTCAGTATTGGGCAGCAGTAAACAGGGGCTGGCACTTTGGTTTGCAGCTACTGTGCACCTTATAGAGCAAAGTATGATGCACTGTTTTATTGCTCCGTTCTCCCATAACCACCATTAAAATTTTCTGCTTGTGCCACAGTAGCCATTCTCTCGATTCGGAGCAGATATGATGTCCTTTGTTGCCCCAGGTGCTCAACACTTCTGACTAGGAGCTCCCCATAAACCTTTCAGTTTCAACCAATCTTTAAACTTTGCTCCATACTCCAACCAAGTTTTTTGGACACAACCATTTGATCCTTGTCAAAGTCGCTCAGGTCTTTTTACCTGCTCATTTCTGCAGCATCCAACTTATCAACTACGACTACTGGGCTCGTATGACCTCGTTGCCAGTCCACCAGTTGTCCTTCCTGAGACCACTTTTGGTAGGTACTAACCACTGCATACAGGGAACACCTAACAAGACCTGCCGTTTCAAAGACGCTCTGACTCAGTCATCTTGCCATTCCAATTTAGCCCTGTCAAAAGTCGCTCAAATCCTCAGCCTTGCCGGTTTTTCCTGCCTCAAATGCATGAACATCAAGAGCTGACTATCCTCTTGCTACCTAATGCATCCCACCAAAGGAAATGTGCTATTCTGGCAAGATAATGTTATTCACTTCACCAGTCAGTGGTTTAAATGTCGTGGCTGATTGGTGTGTGTATGTATACAGTATTAATGCACACAGAAAGGTTTAGAGAAGTGAGAATCCTCTTGGATGGGTTCTAACGTAGGACCTATTGCTTTGATCCATTAGCTGGCAGAGCATGCTCTCTCGTGTTGTCCCCTTGTTAGTCAGTATCTCTGGGTCCTCTCCTATAGTTCTGCTGGAGTTATCCTGGAAAAGGCAGGCTACTTGGTTGTCTTCAGAGAGATGGCAAGGGACAGAAATATTCTGCCCAACAGCTGTGTGTGTCGGCTCAATCAGGACTGATTGTGGGAGAGACAAACTTTAAGGCCAACCTGCTTCTGCCTCTCTATTCTGGTCCTGTATGTTGTCACATTGTTTATGTTCTTTGGTGTAAGGAGAAGTAGGGTTGGATGGGGACTTGTGGCTGTTCCATGGTCATCAGATTTTTTATGTAGCCCTGATAATCCCGAGCTGAGAGGGGGGGCATTTGACCTGGTGCTGGTGGCTGCGTTGGAGACTGCATCCCAGAGTGCATTCTGGGAGGGGAAAAATCACCCCCTACCTCCTCTCAAAAACCTGATTGTACAATTCACTGCCAAGTTTCCCTCGGGGGATAAACAGACCCTGAGGAACACCTGTCTCTGCCACTCAGCCGTGTCAGTCCCCCCGGCCGACACGAGGGAACAGCCTCTGCCCCCAAAATGGGGTCCCCAGAACACACCCCACCAAATGTGCACTGAAACTAATTTGACTTGAGGTGGAGTGGAGCTCCTTGCATGAGCTGCCTGCCATTTTTCAACTGTGGAAGCCTGACATTGACCTTAGAAAACATTCATGCTCAATATAATGCCAATCTCTATGGTAGATTTTGAGCTGGAGATAATTTCTTGACCATCTTAATGCGACTTGTGTATATTTGAATGCCGTGGTTTAGGAAATGGGACCTGACCTGACCATTACGGCTTATTTAGAGGAAAAGTTTGGTAGAGTCTTCGTGAAACGTACCTTAGTCTGAGATTTAAGAGGTTATGCTGCAATGATATGGATGACACTAGACGCTGGATGGAAAACCAAAATATGCAGATGGCGGCCCAAATCTCTTCATCAGACTGTTCTCTGTACAGTGTTGGGAGGCTGGCAGTATATGCAGTATGTATGCACTCATGGACCCATCCAGGCAGATGTATTGTCTCCTTTCTGTTAGGGTAGTGTGGAACTGATGGAAGTCATTTGGCTCCAAAAGAAGTACCAGTGTGCCAGTCCAAACCTCCTTGGGCTCCTGAGAATGTGGAACTGTCTTCTCTTCAGCTGACTGCCTAAATGACCTGGGTGCCTTTCCCGAAATCACAGATGCTAACTTACGTAGTTGGAACCATTGACTGTGAATGGACAAACTATGTAAGTTGCTAACTTAGTTAGCAACTATGCTTTTGGGAAAAACACCCCTGTTTGAGTGGTTTAACAGCCAAAAGCTCATGAAACTATACAAGCAAAGGATTTTATGCATAGCTTGGCATTGGCATATGCTTCGTATAACCATACGCAAACTTAGGAGTTGAATTCTGTTTATGTGCACGGTCTGAATCCTCTCTGTACTCGACAAAGACACACACATACTCACACACACGCCCTCCCTCCTGTCACTTAGCGGCTCCAGCGACAGTGCCTGAGGGCAAGCAGGCGGGGGGTTTTCGGCAGTGAGCGCCTCGTCAACACAGCTTATAAAGCCGCGCTGCGCTAAATGAGAGGATATTGAGTGCGCTCCCGCGAGTGCGTGATTAGCGGGGCCGTCGGGGAGCGGGTTTGCCTCGGCGCGTTTGCCGCCTCGCCCCGCCGGCTCCCCCACCAGCTCTCATCTCATCACCCGTAAGTGGATAATGTCCTTAAACTGATTACGCAGAGGAGTGAAATTATGGAGATCTGCCTCAGACCGACTCAATGTCCCGGCAAAATAATGCCAGCACAGCCGGCAGTGCTACAGCCCAAACAAACAAAGCCTGACGGACAGAGAGAGAGGGGGAGATGGCTAGCCTTAGAGTCAGCAGGTCGGGAGTGTAACGGATACCTTTTTGAGTTTCGCTTTACAGATGTGACACCCCCCCCCCCTGCTCAGACAATCACTCTCCCTGTCTCTCATGGGCGCGAGCGCTCCACTGGAACTTACTGGCCAGGGCGCTGCAGGAGACGGACTTCCGCGTTAGTCTAGTCACTTCAACCCCAGTGGACGCTGCGTAAGGAAGTCGTTGACAGACCGACTTTTATGTCTCATGAATAATTTATCTTGGTGGCCAACTTTTGCTTTTCTCACGCTGAAACGCTGGCCACCGGGTACCTATTTAGTGAGGCAGTATTTAAAAAAAAATTTTGTTTTGCATCCTTCACTTTTCAGAGTTAGGGGTAGGCAGGAGATTTTATTTTTTATCTTATTTTAATAGCGCAACAGATCCAAATCATAAGTGCAAGTTTGTAGCATAAAGAATCAAATATGCCTGAACCATATGAAGACCACAATGGAAAAATAATTGCATTTTCACGTTGTGGAGAAATGATGAATTGAAAATTCAAAACGATCTTAGAAACAAAGCACTGAAAAAATATGCTAAAAATTTAAAATATTATAATAATATATAAAATATACAAAAATGCAAAATTTGGACTCTGATTGTTTTTCCTTTGTGGTCTTCATATGTGTTACAGTGACTGAAAGCCGAACAGATTGTCTACTGCATGGACAGGGATCCTGAGCATTTTTTGGCACGATTTTAACATATTTTTTTCAAAATAGGAAAAGGAGAGAAGAGAGGATTTCTCGGGGGTGGGCGGGGATTAACTTTTTTTAATAAATATAGCCTCAGGTATGCTAGCTAGCATGCACTATGGGAAAATGTAAGAGATGTAATGAGCCTTCACTTTATGCAGCATGTTGGGATATTTCTGAAGACAGCTGTATTTTGTAAAGTTGTGTACCTCTCTCCAATTTTTGTTTTTTCGCTCTGCCTGGTGGTCTGGTAATAAGATGGTGTAGAGAGGTCCCCCCCCAGCCCTTCCCCTACATTCCCTGCCGCACTGGATCCTGTCTGCAGCACCTCAGGCCCCATCCTGTCCCAGTGCGCGAGTGCGGTGGGCCGCTAATGTTGAGTGACAGGCGGGGGCGTCCACGGAGGATTGCGCTGGCTTTCCCTTCCAGGCGACTCCAAAGCGCCGGCCCTTTATTGCTCAGCTCCATCAGGGACCACTGGCGGGCGTTTTTTAACGTGCCCCGGCTCTCAAATTCAAGTCCACCAGGGGAGACTCATCGAGCGGACACAAACGCCACTCTGTGCCGCTCTCCAAACATCGGTCCCCACCTCCCCCCCCCCCCGAATAAAAATGACAGGCCTCAGGCCTCCGGTTGGGCTTTAGGAAGGAAGAGGGGGGTATGGATGAAATGGAGCGGGGAGAACTCTGGGAAACATAGGGGCTGAGTGGCATGAAACAGACTAGTTTCCCATGTACATTATACTGTTCACCCCAGTCCCTCTGCCTTTCCGCTCTCCCTTGTGGACAGTGCTGGATGTTTGATCCAGAGGTGAGAAGTGCGCTTTGGGGGGGGGGGTGGCTGAGAGGGGAATTTTGGGCACAGACTTATTTAAATGATTATTAGCCACCGAATATAAAGTTTGGAGGAAAAAAAAGGCCTTTGTAAATAAGTTGGAGCTCACTGGAACTTAAAAGCACCTAATATACACGCAGGCTGCAGAGGGTGCTGCTTCCTCTCCTTGACCAACCTCATTCACTGCAGAACAAGTACGGCATTAGTGTCTGTCCATAGTGTACTTTATCACACATTGACTCTCTTCTTCTTTCTCAGATAGAGAATATTATCTCACGCAAAGTTACCGTTTGTTTGATTAGTCGCATTTTCATACCCCATCGGCTTATCTCGTAAGGAGTGAAAATGTCTTACCTCATTCGCAGTCTTTTCTGCCCTATTTGGCTGAAATAAATATTGGACATAAGATTTAAATCTAAATATAAAACTCAAATATATGTTGTGGTTGACTTGTTTGTGTTTGCAGCATTCTATAGTGAAGTAATTTGATATGCTGAATTCCTTACTTTGGAATAAATATGAAATCATGATTATAACACTGCACAAAAGTTTTATGAGTAAGATGAAAATGTCAAAAATATTCCCCCTCAACATCATAGTAATGGTTCTTGTCATTTCTAATTAAACCGCAATTTTTTTGGCATTCTCGATCTCATCGTTGTAGCGAGCTCATAACTTAATTTAATAAGCCCACAATGTAGTTCAGTACGGTATGTTTGAATGTACAAATCATCTTCTGGGTAATGTAATCATCTTGGAATCTGATCCGTCTTGCAAAAGCTTTTTTTAATAAAATATCTTGATTTTATGCAAGCACTGGACTCAGGTATGAAGAAAATATTTTTCCATTTTAACTATTCCATCTCAGTAATTTTCTGATTCAAACTATGAAGGTAATTCAGTATTTTTTAAGGGTGTATCAATCTCCTGTTTGTGTTCCATTGTGCGTTAGGATAAAGGGGCTAAAAACAAGAGATAAATTTGACCCGATGGATTGATACATAACATCTAATCTCCATAAAAATCTTTATGCACCTCCAGATCTCACTTGGCCTTGATGGAGATTTCCATGCCCCAACCAATGATGATATAGATTAAACCAACCTCAAGACTGTGAGTCCAGTTTGGCCCATATGCCAGGAAAATCACTGCGGAATGAGAGAGGGTTAATCCTCATGGAAGTTCCAATATCAGCGTTCTGTGGCCAAAGTGTTGCTGTGCCGTTGTTGGCTTAGACTGAAAGGATGATTGTGATTGGGTGAAAAGGTGAGTCATCTCAATCTGCTTTCAACAAGCACTCCAGAGGGCATGTTCCAGGTCAGAGTTGGGGGTTCAGAGGGGCAGAGGGGTTAATAAGTTAAAGGGGGAAAGGGGGGGGGGAGGTTTAGGAGGGTCGTGAAGTCTGAAATGGGGAAGGTGATAGCATTCTTCTCTTGGCAGGAGGATGAGTGACCTTTGCTATAATCGACTGTAATTTAGGCCTTCGAAAATTCTACACGGTACAACGTAATAATGCCTTATTAACGTCAGGTTGTCTTGTCAATGCCTGGCATTCTTACTGTAAAAACAGTCTTATTGGCCTTTCTTTCCAAATTAGGGCTCAGACTGGATCTAGCAGACTGCAGCTATACTTACTGCCTTGACCATGCAGAGTCTTGTTTATGTATGTGATGTAAGCGAAAAAGGTTTGAGGCATTTTGCCCTCTCCCCCCCCACCCGCTACCCCTTCCCAACCCTCTCCACCTCCTTCTTTCTATAATCACATTTTTTTTGTGGGGATACTGTACTGTATTTCTAAAATGATAAAGACTGTGGTTTTTCGAAATCAAGAGGCCTCTATTTGCCTGTCAGTAATGCAAATGCAATAAACAGTCACTGCTGGTACTACATGAAGATATGTAATCAGATGCTGTACTGTATCTCCCTCTGTGATGCATATGGCATGAAGCCAAATCCCCCCCTGACTTGCTTCTACTCTGAGCCCACAGGGTCCATCATTAACAGTGAATTTGCAGTCCGGGGTAAGAGTTGAGCATGATATGTTTAGGGGTGAACCCGTGCACAGATTCAGGTGTAGCGATCGTGCAGGTTGGTACTCGTACACTCACAATCTCCCTAGTATGTTAATTAGTTGAATATGCAGGCATGTTCATCACCAAGAACGTGCAGATATTGTGTGATGTTCACGTGTGATAATAAGTGCAGTTATGTTCTGCACTGGGTAGTGGTTTGATATCCTCACATATTTATATAAAAGAACATTCACAGATGTTGTGTGAGGTTCATTTACAGTCTGATTACAAGTGTAGTAATGCATGTAGTCTTATTCTTGCACAGTACAGTGTAGTAGTCGCTGGTAAGAACTCCCACAAGCAGTTAGACATGGTCAGAGGCCTCAGCGAATTAGTGTACTTTATCTATGAGCTAGTGATAAATGGTGTCATAGGGTGAAACAAACAGTGACTTGCCCTCCCTCATTTACAAGCATCAATAAGCTGCCCCCAGTGACGGCACAGGTTGACTTAGGGTGTGTGTGTTGGTGTGTGTGTGTGTGCATACGCTCATGTACAGGGGTAAAGGAGAAATGTCGTCTCCTCACCCTCCTCCAAGCAGACAAACTCTGGGGCAGTGACCAAATTGCTGTTATTAGCTTCATTGCAGCAGCACAATTCTTAGCACATAACCTTCCATTAATTAACAGGACTCAAAGGGGCTGCTTTCGAGAACAAGGAGATTCATACAAACAAAACACTTTTCCCACTGGTTTTTCTATTTACAGATGTTTTTCAAACAAACACCCATCCCTTATGGATAGTTCTCCTGTCAGAAGGGCCAAAACCTGAAATACAGCTGGGCGAGTCACCCCATTCCCAGGTGAGTTTATCTTGCTCCTGAGGCATCTGCTCAATGTAATCACTGTCCACAACATGGACGAGAGATTCCCTGAATTGAAGAGCAGATTTTTTGGAATTTATCACTGTATGTTACATTAGATGAATGTGGCTGTTTTTGACTCTAATAAATTTTTTACGTCTTTTGCATAATGTTTATTCATGCTCTTGGGTATATGTTCCTCTGTTATCTGTACAGGATTAAACAAAGGAGAAAATAACTACAATCACATTTATCCCAATGATTAATGGTTGCTTAGGGGTACTCAGGGGAAGGGGTACACCGTATGTACACAGGAAATGGTCCGATTGGGAGGGATGGTGGTCATGTGGTTGCCAGATTTAATATTTGCTGACTCGTTTTGGCCACCAGTGAAGATGGGAAGTGAAGCTCTTTGGCATAGTGCAGGGCAGCAGGTGAATTTCAGGCCAACAAGTGGTTAGAACATTTTTCCTGACGGGACTGGATCAGGAACAGGAATGGCTAGACCTGTCATCAAATCCAGCCAATCACCACTTTAGTTCTCTTAGCTGGCAAATGGCCTTAGCTTCTTCAGTTGGCTGCCAGGAGCACCTGTGACCAGTCTCGTCCCAGTCTATTCCGGAGTAGCAGATCACCGTTGGGTTGGAGCGCTCTCTCTTGCACGTTCTTTGTTTTTTCTCTTGTATGTTTTCTGTTGGCGTAAATTCACAAACCACGGTCAAGGCAGCAGCATTGTTTTCTTTGATTTTATTGAGTCAGTATTTTGTGTTTATGCCCACTTATTTTTAATGTTTTTGTTTCTTCTTGTATTTCAAATTCGGAAAGAATGTCATGAAGGGCTGTAACCCGGAGCTGCTGGGTTAGTGTCGGCAAGTAGGATGAACCTGGATTTTTTTTGTATCTCGGGAAGAATGGCTCTTCTATGAGAAAATCCTGCATTTTCTGGGCTCTGTGAAGGAATGGATATAAGAACATTCTGTCCCTCTTAACATTTATTAAATTGTTGCGATGTGTTCCAAACTAATTTTTCAGGATAACATTTGACATTGTCAAGTGTTGCCTCTTTGATGTTTCTTTGGACATCAGATATTTTTGTACTAGTTTGTTTTTTTTTTTTTCAAGTAGTATTTTCTTACAACAGTTTGCTGAGGAAACTTAAACACATTTACCTTAACTCAGGAGGGCTGGTTAGTTCTGTTACACTTGCTTCTAGTGACTCCGGTAAACTGCTGTAAAACTGCCATGTAAAGCAGAGCTGGTCAGTCCTATTTAAAATGGCAGTGTGTCACTGTAGCCCTTGAACAGATGAAGCAGTTGGGCTAATTGAATAATCAGGTGCTGGTGTTGGCATGAAATTCTGGAGCAGATCAGTCTTCTATGTGCGGCCATCTTAATGAATTCAAAGCCGCGCTATTTTAAGAATGGGCGAAGATCTTTGCAATGCAATTTACCAGCAGTTTCCAAAATCACAGCTGCATCTGACCCTGCATGTGGTGAATCCATTCTCACTGCTAATTGCAACAATTGTCCATTTAGCCGGTGTTGAGTTGGGCTTAATGGGTGTGCTGAGTAATCCCCACTGCAGGAGAAGGATTGTCGAGGCCTTTGTAAAACGAGCCAAGATCTAACATGCTGTAATCATCTGCTAACCCTCTCTAAGCCAAACACAACACTGCAATGTATCATAACTTCCAGCCATGACATGTTCAAATACAGGAGAGCACCAGGCTCGCTCTGGGGAGCACTTTTTTAAGCTCATTAGGGAGGATCCAGATCGTGATGCTGAGAGAGCCCCGGTGACTTTTCATTACCCCGGTGATTTCTTTTGAATACTAATGGGCTTTATTTGTCACAACATGTCTGTATAGCACAATCAGCAATAAACCTTTTGTGTGGAAGTGTGATTTTACATTAAGAGTCAAGTTGAATCACATTATCTCGATTACATATCAAACTACCTTCATCAGAGTGCAGGCATGACAGGAAAAAAAAAAAAACCCAATCAACTTCACACCTGTTTTTGATACAAGAAAGATCTTGACTGCATTTATTTATTTATTTTTAGGGTCGACTCCTCTGTGAGACATGCATCTTTTACATTGATGGCGTCATCTTCTATGAGGTAAAAACTGACTTATTTTAAGGAGGACAAATGAAGATGCAGTCCTGTACTCTTCATATCTTTGTTTTCTGTGGTCATTTTGCGGCAGGAAATGACATAAGCAGGGCCATATCCCTCGCCCTCCCCTCTCTTTCATATACTGTATATGGAGACCAGTGTTAGTCGAAGCTTCATATTATGTTCCTGTTTTAGTCAGGCGAGTGAAGACTGTTACACAGATGCTCCGTTTCATTGGGCTGCTGATAATGACCTTAATGTCTGCTGTAGAACTCAAACACCCAGCTGTTCTAATTTTATACAGCCAAGGATTGGATTCAATCATTTTTCTGTGAATTTGGATGTAAGATGGAGCCAAGTCCTTGAAGACAAGTCAAGTTCATTGAAATTGCTAAAAGACGTTGCATTTGTAAGAGAAAAGAACTTGTTTTTTTCTCCCTAATGGATCAAGATGTTATGTTTGTAAGAGAAAAAATTGTTTGTTTTTTTTTCACTAATTGAAGCATATGACACACGAACAAATTCAATACGTTCCTATATTTTGTCAAATAGCATCTTCCAACTAATCTTCTAAAGCGTATGCGCCAGCAAGAATGGACTTTACACCCCCTCACAACTAATAAACCATTAATTCCCAAATGGTGGATCTAGGCAGTTAATTCACTGCGTTATCTGGGAGCCCACCTCCATGAGCGTCCAGAGACATGCTACTCTGTGTGAAGGCAAATGACTACTGCTGTCGCTAAATTACCTGAGTTGTAGCATGTAATTTTTAATAAAAGCTATCTGATGGAGAGCCCATCATTTATTCATGCTTTCCTCTCAGAGAATGAAATTGAACATGGTTCTGCCGCAGGGGACCGTGCTGTAATGTAAACAAAACCATCTCTCCGCGAGATAGAAACAAACAACAGGCACAGTTGGAAAATTAACTGCGTTACTGTTTGTCTCCGGGCTAATTTCAGTCATTCCTGTTTTTTTTCCCCCCTCCTTCTTGTGAAATTCCGAAACACTGTTTCGCTATTTATTTACGGAGGAATATCTGTTGCAACATGATCCAAAATCTGAAATGAGATATGTTTTCAGAAAGGCATAGTGAAATGTTAGCTGTTCTATGGGAGGAAATTGATGCTTTGAAGCAACATAATAGACAGTGTGATAAGAATTTCAGCTTTAAAACAGTTCAGTTAATTTAAGACAGGATCATGGTCAAGATGTTTGTTTAGGGTTGGGGAAGGGATAGGGCCACAGTCTACTGTGGTCTTCAATATCCATTGCTATGTGTTTTTTCATTCTGCTTCTGAAGTGTTTGGGACAACAGCAAAACAATTAAAGGAGCTGTGTCACGATTACTGAACATGCCCAGAACTTACATCCTAACAAGGTGAATCTGCTTGACTGAAAGCCATATTCTGATTCCATCCTTGCCAATCCATCTTCGTTTTGCATTGTTTTTTGTATATTTTGTTACTATGGAATTATGGTTTTTATATTAAGGAGTTTTCTATTTAAATTTGAGGATTCAAAGTGCTATTTTAGCGCTTTAGCCAATGGACACATAGAATATAAGCTGGTTTGCAACCGCCAATAATGAGAGAGGACGAAAAACACCTTCTTTTTGTATGATTATTGGCAGTTGGGAAACCAGTATGCATTATTCATGTCCTTTAGCTTAAGTACTAAAATAGTGCTTTGAATCCTCAAATTTCCATAGAAAACTCCTTAACATAAGTATAAAGGCTGTGTGACTGAAATATTCAAATACAATGCAAAACGAAGACGGATTGGCAAGGATAGAAGTAGATTTTGACTTGCAGTCCCGTTCCTTTATACATTCAGATAAAATATGGTCCTGCCTGTTCGTGGACTGAAAATCTGAACTCTGTGGAGTCTGTCCTTGAAATCTAACAGAAGTACCCTTTCCATAAGCTTCTCTCTCTCTGCGTTGATTCATGAATAAGCCCAGGCAGATCAGTTTACGGCTCAACCTCAGCTAGACGGCCTCCACGTGATGAGAGACATTGAATCTCAGGTCGTGTAGAAGAGAGCTATACCAGAGCAATCAAGCACTTTGCTGTAATCACAAACATCCTTTTTGCGAACCTGATATGTACGATGAGGTCTCCTATTTCCCTGCATGCAGTGTGTTTCCTCTGTGGTCATTCTGTGTCTGTTCAGCGCACCGTCTCGACCACACAAGCGCACACGCACCAACAAGCCCTCCCTCCATGACCCCCAACCCCCCCTCCCACCACCTCCCCACCTCGTCTCTGCCTGCACCATCCTCTCCCAGTTACTGCCCTTGGACCTATGCTCCGCCTGGTACGCATCAGGGTGCAAACATGCGTAAAATGTGATTTTGCTCCGATTAAAATAAATAGGTGAGTGAATTAAAACGAGCGCAGTTTTGTTTGGTTTTGGGAAATTTTATACGACTTTGGGGTTTTGGGAGGGAAATTTTTTTGGGGGCAGGGGTTGGTGCTTCTGTGCAGTTTCATGAAGCCGGGAAAGGAGAGCGACATCACAGATGACGGCTCTCCCTTTTTCGAATTTGGGGGCATTATTGAGGCGTGGGACACAAATGCCCTCATCGGATTTAGATGTAGACCTAGTTGTTGAAACGTCCTGCATTTCCGCTTGTCCCTCTCCTTGGCTGTAGATAGAGTCTGGTTTGTCTTCAGACAGGCCCCTGAACAATAACGCACTCATAACTATGCATGAGAACAAATCATGCATCTGAGAAAACCATTACAGAGCATGAATGTATCTTGTATACATTGGCAGGTGTGAAGGAGGAAAGATGTTTAATTTTTCAAACTGAACAAAGAAAAGTGATTGAAATGCAGTCAAATCCCATCTGGATTGCTTTGCTCCTGCCTTTCCTCATTAGAATAATCTTTTTCCCACTGTGCAACCTTCAACCTGGCTTCACCTGCTTGTGTAAACATAAGGGAAACTGGGAGGCTGCCTCGAGCAATTAATGCAAACCAGTGGCATTAATCATTTACTAAATTGCTAAATTGCCATTGTCGCTTGAGTATCATTTGGCAGTCTGTTGGTTTAGGGAATTGATGTAACAGTGCTAATATGTAAATGGAAAAGAGGCCAGAAGGTTCTTAATTCTGTTTGAAGACTTAAAACCTTGATATGGAGTTTCTGTGATCTTGATATAATCACTTGACATTTGATAACTTCTATCCTGTGCTCCCATGATTCAACAGACAGTCATCGGTTCCATTTCACTTTTCGTCTTAACAGGAAATATGGCTGGTCTTCATTTCAAATCTAGTTAACAAATAGGTTGGTGTTGCATACCGTCAGGGTTCTTCTAGGAATGCTGTTCTGGACTGGGGGGGCAAGGTGGAGAGGTCAGAGTGTCATGAGTCATTCAGTCATCCTTGAGTGGTTGAGATGTGTGATATACTTGCAATAATCGGAGATGCATTCGGGTAAGAGGAAGTGGCAGTAGGGTTGCAGTTGCGATGCTCTGTACAGGTATGGGAAGCTAATGGAAGTGTTCTCTTTTAGTGCGTATCATTGGACTACTCATATCGATGGCCTCATTCAAGAAGGGCGTAAGTGACATTTTACAAATTTTATAGGAAAGCCAAAAAAACTGCCACAGCACCACCTGTTAAAAAATTTGCCTGCAGATACGTCTTTTTAAAAAGGCATTTTAACCCCTTTAGGATGGGAATTGAGACTCCAGACTTGGTCAGGCGATGGGCTAGTCTCGGTTATTCCGCAACAACCAAAAAAGTCATTTTTTGGCCGTCAATATGTATCCATGGCTTCAAGGAGGGTTATACTGGTAGTTGTCACACTGAAAGAGTTTGGCTGCATGTTACCCTTACTATAGAGCACATCCCTATTTCTCCATGGCTTGGTGTGGTTGATGGAGTCATTGGAAGCATCTGGTAGCAGTGTAATGGTGGCTTTGGTGCGAGACTCTATCTAAATGAACTCAGAGTACTGCTGATTTTGAGGTATCGGGCCCCCTGGCTTTGGAGATGCTCCTGGCCCAATCCCAGGCAGGGGTCCTGGTTGCAGTGAGGGCGCCTGGTTTCCTGGGAACCATGGCCCAGCACCAGCCTGGAAGGGAACCTCGTTTGTATAGTGTGGTTACAAACATTCCTCTCAAATTCTACTGGAACTTGCTCTCACTGGCAGTTTATGGGGAGTTTTTTTTTTTTTTTTTTTTTAGCATGGTCATCGGTTCTTCCATTTTCAAAATGAAATATTTAGTCAGCATCAATGCGGGCCTTAAAGCTTCCTGTTATTCTCGCTGGTCTCTGCAACCATGATCTGTCAGTCAATCTTGCATTTTAACGAAGCATTTTACTCGTGGTGATTTGGAAACAGCCTGCGGAAATTTTTATTTTGGTTTGTACATCGAATCTGAATTTCAAATATCTAAAGAACAGTGCAGCTTGTTTTACTCAGGGTTTGAGTTAATGACATTGGGCAGCATTACAGTACAATTTTCATAAGTGAATTTTACTTGTTTTCAATTTTTAGCATTGCGACTCTTGAAATTTCTTTGAGCAACTCAGCACTCACTCTGCTTTCTCTTTTCCCATTGTCTTCAGTGATAGAACAGAAGTTTGTAGTTGTTGAGTCTATGCAATCCAATACCACATAACCCAACTGGCTTCTCCCGTGGGATTTCGGGTTTTTGTTGGTTCCACAGATTTTTGTGAGTTATTCATTATGTGCAGCGATTCAGGAATATCATTAAAGATAAAAGATGATTTGGAATTCTGTTGTATTATTGTATAAACCGATGAAATTTCTGCTCTGTGCCACTGGTTCAAAGATTCCAGAACTCATCACTGAGTGTTTATATTGTGTGACAGTTAGGCAGAGTTACAGCACAAATGGCTCCTTAGGCAGTGTAGTCCATAATGCGAATACTTGGCGATAATACTGCAGGACAGTGGGAGAAAAGGGGGGCAGTGATGGTGGGGGGCCAGCTGAAGTAATCATATCTGTAAGGTCCCATGGTGGGCTCATGGAAAACTACTTATAACTGCCGACGTGAAATGTTTGCCAGGATCTGTACTCAGTCCAAAAGGAATTAATATTAATATTAGAAAGAGTCCACACTGACATGAGCAATTTAGGACAGAACCGGTGTAAATCAATCCCAGAAACCCCTGTTTCCGCTCGGCCCAGCACCCCAAAACTTGGAACGGCGGGAGCGCTGCGTCTGAAATATCCATCGGACAATTATCTTCCTCGCTCGGGCTGGAGCGTTGAATTCAATAAAAAGCTGCTTGTGATGTGGACGGGAGGGCCTCCAGGATGAAAGAGACCTTTATAGCACGTCTCCGTCGGACAAATATTTAAGGGTTATAACCGCTTTTTTTTTTTTTATTTAATCCGCCACCTGTATGGGCTCTGTGTGGTACGGCCTTCATGGCGTGACTGACGTCAGCCATGGACTCGAAAACGTGTATGGTTCGGCGTAGCTGCTCGCTGAAACACTGCTGTGCTGTTCAGGCTGTTGGATGTCTGTCTTCTCCATTTTGTTATCCTTTCCACCGGCTAACCCAGCCTGTGCTGTACCTTCCATTTGTAAAATAACCGCTAACGCCAAAATACACTTTTGCTAATGTACCCACACTACTGTAACATAAAATAAACAGAGTGATAGTGCTTTGCCCTGCTGGTGTGAACTTAGAGCTCCCATGGTTGTACAAAAACAAACCAAGCGCTCAATTCCATTCTGCCCAGGACCGTTAAAATATTAAATGACATACCACGGCTGAACTGGAAATAATTGCGCTTCATTACTCTTTTTCTCAAAAATTTGAAATAAATCCAGCGTATTTAATGTTTTTTGTGCATAATGGTTTTAGCATGGCTTTGTAACATTTTGTTATCCTGGAGTTGTGTTTGTATGTTGAATGTGGGAGACTCAATGTATGGAAGACAGATTATAAAGTCCATCAACTCCATGAATAATGTGATTAATTTCCCTCTCAATGCATCCCTACAGTCCTGAGGGGGCGTACAGGCCACGGTTGAGGCGTAGGCCTGCGATTAAAGCCAGTGATACTTTAATTGCTGATAATTGCCGTTGGAAGCGACGCAGAGCGTGCCCGTGGGTGAAAGGCAGACAGTGTACTCTGCCGGGCCCGAGAGCCCGAAGTTCACTTCCTGCAGCTCTTATTCTTGTGACAGAGGCATCTGATTCTGAGGGATCGGATTTTCCCGTTTGCTTTACCCTAGATCCCGAGTGGCAGAACATAATCCCCGGGCAGGAAAGCTGCAGACTGAAACCCTGGCATCACGGGCCGGAAGACGGGCGCGGAGATGGAGGAATGCAAGATGACATGACCTACTGTTTCTCACCCACACAGTAAAGGACAATTGTGTTCAGGGATACAAAGTGCTGATGCGTGTTTGTACCTACTGTATAGACATAAAGTCACACACACACTCTCGCACACAAACTCAGTCTTGCTCTGCCTTGCACTCTTTCTGTCTCCTACGCAATCACTCACACATAGACATCCCGACTGTAACCTTTTTTCGCCACCCCCAAGAGCAAATGAAACTTGCACTTTTCTGACAGCTTAAAGTCCGCTCACTGCAAAAAGAAATTACCTTGAATTATTTCAGTCTATCATATTTTTGTCTCTCTAGTTGAACATTTTAACTCGTTAAAAGATACTGTGGAAACCCTCCGTTGCAGAATGTTGCGCACCACAGAGCTAAGTACAATTATAAGAGTATATATGGTTTGGGAATTCCCTAATTATGAAACTGTACTTAACAGGAGATGGAATGTTGACCTGACAGGTCATGATGAACTCTTCACCTCGTGAATTATGATCTATTCATAATATTAATCTGAACGCTACAGGAAATGAATGGCTTATCGTGCCACAGTGTCGGGTTGCACTGTTTTGTATTTTTTAATGGGAGAGGGTTGGGTGGAGTTTAGCCTCTCAGAAGGTGTTTGGGGGGGAAAGGTGCCGAGAATCTTTTAAATTTTTTTAGAGGATAGCTTTTTGGAACTACAGTCTTTCTGGGGAACTCCAAACGAGGCGCAGGGTGATACTCATCGCCCCAGGGGTGGGGTTAGAGTTACAGCCATGCTTCCTTTCCCAGGCGCGGGGCGACGGGGTGTAAATCTGCCCCAAACACCCACCCCTCACCTCCCTGCGGGGCCTACCTGCCTGCTATTGTTCATAGAGAGGTGACAAAAGCAGGAGGGGAGCAGGTGAATGAGGCATCGGCGCCCTGGTAACCTGACACGTTTGGTCCTTGACCTCACCTGGTGGGGGAGGGGAGAGTGCGAGTGTGTGTGTGTGTATGCTGTGTGTGTGTTTTCAGCTAGCATTTACAGGTGAGCTGAAAATGGATTTGCATATTCTCCTCACAAGCTGACTCACTTATCTTTCTTCTTCCTAGCCTTGGGGAATTATTTAGTCGCTTTATGACTTGCGTAAATTGTTTAGGTCCAATCAAACAATGTTTGTCACTTGAATTTTATTCAGTGCATGGTCCCTGACTGTGAACCTCTCCATCACCTGAAGATTTTACAGCAAGAAATTTAAAAGATAAAACATTGGGGCCCATGAGCGGCAATAATTGTGAGCATCCTCTCCATCTCTCTGACGAGGTTTCCTCTGCTCTCTCCCTTGAGCCTTCTGTTTTCTCCCTGCCCTGAAGAACTACCCACCTCACTCAACACTCTTCTGTTACAGTCACTCTACACTGTCACCCCTCTGAAAACCAGAGCAGTCTCCCCCTCCACATCCTCTTCATGCACTGTAAACCCTGACAAGTGTGGTGAACTCAAATGTTTTGTGGAAACCGATTACCTCAAAAAAATTGAGTTTGCCAACTTAATGATCTTGTGTTTACAGCACTTAAAAACATGTAAAACAATAACTTTACCTTATTAACTTTAAGTTCCTTCCACACAATGCAATTAAGTTTGCCTACAGGATTTTTTGAGCTAATTAATTTCCACAAAACATTTGAGTTCACCACACTATCAGGGTTTACAATGTGGTACGCCCCTGAGTTCCATTCCATGAAGCAAACTGGATGTCTCCTGAAAAAACTATTCAATAAAACCATGAATAAGAACAAAACCTGTCTTCATATCACGGCTCACAACGGCAAAGTCTGCCTGAGATTCCACTATTATCAACAGTCACAGCAACAATCCTCAGATCCTCTTCTCCACTGCAGTCACCCTTCTCAAACTCCATGTACACAACACAGCGAATCAGCCACCCCATCTAATCTGTGCTGCTCATTCCTACACAACTTCAAGAACAAAATCAGGAACAGCAGTGTTTCTCTCATCACTGACTCCACCATCGCTCATCCTCCACTCCCGTCACCCCAATTCCTGCAGTCGACCCACCTACAGCCCCTGTGAACAGACTCTCCATTTTGGTTGGCTCAACCTGAACCACAGGCATGATCTGCGCATCTTAAAATCCAAATCCTGCTCTCTGAAACCCATGTCCACCGTCTGGATCCAGGCCTGTCAACTCACCCGCTGCCCTTCCCTCATAACCTTATTTAATCAATCGCTGTCACTTGGCAGAGTCCCCTCAGTTTACAAGATAGCTGCTGTCACTCCTCTGCTGAGGAAACCTGGCTTTGATATCTCTGATTTTGATAAGAACCATTGGATCCTCATCCTTCCCTTCATTATCGAAACACCGGAACGCATTGTTGCCTTGTTGTATTGTACTTCTCATAGACTTCCTCGCTGCTGCCGACTGTGGTGCCTTCAAAATCCTTGTCTTATCATATCTAAGAGCAAGCTTTGATACAGTGAAACAGACCATCCTCTTATATAGGCTGCTTTGTTGAACTGGTTCGTGTCAAACCTCACCAATCATCAAGACGTCATCGCACTTTCTAGCCACACCTTAAACTTGGCTGTAGTCATAGAGGCGTCCCTCAGGGGTCTGTCCTGGGGCCTCTTCTCTTCATCATCTACATCCTGTCTTAGTTCAGAGTCACATCATTAGCCACTTAAACATGGACTCTTACTCCCATGCCAGTGACACCCACATATACCCAGAAGTCCTTCTCCAACCCCCATTATTCCACATCCAAGCCTCCCCAACGGAAATAAAATCCTGGGTGTTCCATTCCTTTCTCAAGCTAAACGGATCTCCTCAGCTTTGGTCTCCCCTTTACCCCTGTACCATAATCTCTGTGTGCTTCTGGACCCTGCACCTGCTTTCAAACCACAGGTCAATACCGTGATCAAAACTTCATTTTTCCACCTCTGTAATATTGTAAATATCTGCTCAGCTCTTTCTGACTCCTCTGCCATATGGGCTACTGCAGTGCACTTCTCTCCAGTCTCAACTCAAACTGGTCTCAACTCAGAACTACCCCTCAAACTCCACATGAACTAATGGTCATGACTGTTCACCAAAACCAGGTCATGTGAGCACATCACCCCCACTCCACGTGAGCTCCCCTGGCTCCTCATGAAACAATGTTATGTCCTCATGACACTCCTGCGTTAACTTTCAAAGCCCTCCATCACCTTGCCCCGCCTTATCTCCCTGACCTATCTTCTCCTCTACCAATCATCCCGTTACCCATGATTCCTCTCAGCAGGTCTTCTCACCAGACCAACCTGTCGCTCCTGTTCCTCCAGAGATCCTGCTTTTCTCCATTATACCTCTCCATGCAATTAACTGTCTTTCCCTCTTCAAGTTCAGCCTCAAAATCCCTCTCTTCATGCATACATACAATCTGACCCCCAAACCTCTCCAACACCATCTCACGCGCCTCACACACACACACACACCCTCATCTCCATGCCGCTCCTCAATTGTGCTCATTTGCCCCTTTATGTTACGTTATTATTAATATTATTATTATTATGTAATAATAATTAAAAAATAATAATTTTAGATTTGGTTTTATCAATGGGGAAGGCTGGAAATTGTACTGCCCATTGACAGAATGGTTAGGGTTTACCCAGCAAACGTAAATCATTCTCTCAATTGGGAGGTCAGTTTTTAGGACTGTCAAGAGAGTGAGAGGGGTTGAGATGTAGAGAAAGAGAGAGAGGGAGAGGGAGAATGATGTGGGTTTGGCATTTTCAGAAATTGAATAAATACGCATTTTCAGTTAATGAAATCTATCTGTCCTCACAGTGCTGGGATAAAGCCTTAGATAGAGGGTCAGGGCCGCTGTGTCCGAAATCACTCACTCATTCACTGTTCCCTGCTCACTATAAAGGGACTCACTATGTAGGTGACTGTATAGTGAGCTCATTGGCAGAGGGAAGAAACGCTTTCGGACACTACCTGGATCGTTTTGTCGCAGCTGTTAATAGCGTCATAGCTGTTGCAAAATTAAATCGTACCTATTCAACCTCAGTAGAAGGATTTGGCCGTATTTCTGTAATATCCGAACGGAGTGTATTTCCCACTGCGTTTGTTACCATTATCCTTTAAATAATAAAATTTGCCATAAATTTTTAATATCGTCATCTATTTTTTGTCGTCTAACTCATCATTATTCGTTTTTATCCTGTGTAAAAAAAACGGGTCTCCTGCGCTGCTTGGTTTCCAATTTAAAAAAAAAAAAAAACCATTTTCGCGCCTGAAGCTAATAAATGTCTCGTGCCTGTTTTCAAACTCCATTGACTAAACGCAGCTCTTTCGGAGCTTTTCGGTTTGTGTGCAGTGCATGATGGGATATATAGCTGGGTTAGTGACCATCGGACGTTCACTACATTTCGCGGTGGATTGTGGGGTGTAATGAGTTCACTATGACTATATAGGGGATAAAATTCTTAGAAACAATTTGGACAGCCCTACAAAATGGCAAACCCACTATATAGAGCACTATATAGTGAGTAGTGAATGATTTCGGACACAGCCTATGTATCCCTGCAAGCAAAAGTTTTCTTCCGCCACCTTAATTGGTGCATGCAGTCTGATCCAACCTCCGACCAACCATACCCACCCCCTGAAGTGTCTGGGAGGAGCTGGGATCACTTACTATTATTTTCTCGCCGTGATGTTGAGAAAATATATAGTGTATATGAACATACCAGGACCACTATATGATATATTTTCAAGCAGACAGTGTGGACAGTTTTTTGATATGTGTGCACCCTCCCAATGACTTTCACACCTCTCCAGTACCTGAGGTCAAATGAGCTGAAATCTTACTATGCAAAATTCGCACCATATTTATTTAAGTATGTATAAGTTTAAGTCGATACCATTCTGTTTATGTAATTTTTTAATCAGTTATACCCTTTACAGTTCAGGCATTGGAAATGAAAATGCTCCATTTTAATAATCTGGTTATTTGATTTTCTCAATTAAATTCCTATCCTTTTCATTCTCCTCCTGCCTTCCGGCCATCATTTTGAAATGGGTGGACTACAAACACAGGAAGATCTTTTGTTCTTGAAATGTATGGAAAGAAACCCAATCTGGCCTATAACTGGGTTATCATTCCACCGAACCCGATGATTTACATTCCCTATCCCAGTCCTGGCCTGGGATATGTTTGCTGGGAATCGAGGAGCTCCAGCTGCTTTTTCACCGAGAGGAGCCTGGAATTTCGAAAACGTGGCCCGTCTCTGTTGCCTGCCGCGGCTCCATCCTATTTGAAGATCCCGAGAGTTACGATCCAGGGCAGGCTGTAGATTTCGTCCGAAAGGAAACATAAATCAGTGTGACTCTTGTGCGCTCATTGTCCGGTTCCAGCTGTCTCGCCCGCGTGTCCGGATGCTGAAAAACGATCAGCGTTATTGCGCTGTCCGCCCCAAAAGGGGATCCTGTTCTGGCCGCGTCCCCTGAGTCATAGATTAGGTGCGGCCCCTGCTACTTTGGGTGACGCTTTGGGGCTGCTTCTGATTTCAGGCTTAAATCTGGGCTTCTTTAAAGAGGGTCCCGTGTGAATGCTGGAGCCAGACATGAGGGGGTGTAATCGCCGCTATCCCAGCATGCGTCACTGTGTTTCCCGAGCACCAGCATTTCCATTTTCCCCCAGAGGGAGGCGTCAGCAGCTACTAGCGCGCAGTGTAACTAATGCTCAGAACAAAATGCAGTGGACCTTGGTCCTGCAACTCATCCCTGCTCTGACTTTTGGTCTTGCCAGTACCTGGGGGAATCACCGCACAAGAACTGGCTTTGACAAAACCAAGTTTAGTGACTATGTGGTTGGTCCAGTCACGCCATCTCGATCAGGGTAATTTTTCAGGATTAATCTCTCGGACAGACCCTGCAGGCATCCCTCCGGAAACTCTGAGCACTGGCAGGAGATGGTGGGTCTTCAGAAAACTCAAGAGCTTGGAGAGATGCTGTTGAGCTTCCTGTTTTGGCGATCTTACAAAATTTTGATATGGACAGTACAAAGCACTTGGTCTTTTACCTCTGTAAGTTCAAGATTCTGATTGGTTGTAGCAGTAAGCCAAATAAATATACACTACCGGCCAAAAGTTTGGAAGCAAGATCAAATTTGTACAGCTCCTGCGGCGCTGGCTTGGGGTCCCCCCGGTGGGGTGGAGGTCCATGCCATCACCTTATGGGGGTAGTGTGTGGCCCTTCCTCCTGCCTGGGGTCGCGGTGTGACTCCATGTTAGCGGCTGGGTTCCTGGGAGCGGCATCCGCCTCTTGATTCAGACGGCTCCCAAAGATAGTGTTTGCTCCCAGGTTCTTCCGTGCTCAGCCTTAGTATTCTTTTTAGTGCGTTTGTATAATGGAAATACGGGTGGGGGGTTGGAGTTGGAAGGGGGGGAGGTGGTGGGGGATTCGTTTTTTTTTCTAATTAATTAAATTTTTTTTTAATTTGTGTGTGTAAAGCACTTTGTGCTAGTACATTTCACTATATGAAAAGTGCTCTACAAATAAAATTTTGATTTTTTGAAAAAAAAAAAAAATCATAGTTTCATTGGCATACTTTGCAACAAAATAAACATTATTATATAGAGTGACTTATCAGAATACATTTTTACTCAAATTTTCAGGCCCATATTACTCGGTCCATGGTCCTAGTGCCCGCCGGTTTGCCGTTGGCATCCGGTGGGCTGTAAACCATGACATAGGGTGAATAATGCAAACTGTGATTTGTTTTTTACTTTTTCAATGAAGTTGTGACTCTTGCAAATCTTCTCAACCCAAAAACTAAGCCCCTCCTTTCTTTTGTTAACATTTATTCAGCAGTGGTCTGGTAACATCAATGTATACAGTACCTAAAGATAAATAGAGGAAAATGGTGCATATCAATGAAAAAAAAGTCTAATCATGCAGTAAATACATCCCAAAATCCATAGATTTCATACTGGTTTTTAAGAAAGGCATTGTGAACAGAAACCTGAAGTTGCTTCCAAATTTTTGACCTGTATTGGCCTTGCTTCCAAACTTCTGGCCTGTGCACCTGTTAAAATGTTTATTTTCAATGTTGTGTTTTTTGCCACCTGAATACTTGTATGGCAAAATACTACCAGTTTGTGTCTTTGAACTCAGTTGGTTATCAGATGCCTTTATGATGCAGGGGTTAGGATTTTGGTGGAAATGGGTCATAAAAGAAAAGATCTTGGATCATATTGGTTCTCCATTAAAGGCAGGGTAGGTATTTTTTTTCCGTGTCGAATTTCCTGCTAGGAGTAGTTTTATAATCCTTTCCATTGTTTCAATGGCTACTGGGTTGGTGTGCTTTGTGAAGTCTGAATGTTAAGCTAATAGATAAAAATTGTTTTGAGTCATATCTGCAATTTGCTTATTTGCTGTGAAGTGAAAAATCTGGATGGACATCCTTGATGCATGCTGATTCCATAAATTTTGCCAGGGGTTGCATTACTTCCATGCTAGCTGGCATGACAGATACGATAAGGAGGATAACTTCAGTCCTGTTTATTTCTTATGTTCATTGCATTCATATTGTTTATGCTGCTGTTGTGTACACATGACTGATAATGTGGCATTTTTTCTGGCATGTGAATGATACATCAAATGAGTGGATAAGGTTTTCAATGTAAACTAATGATGCTCTGGGTCACACTCCTCCCCTTGTTCTCTGTTGTTCTTCTATCAGCGTTACACTGTACACTTTCCTGTCTTTTGAGGGAGTGGCTTTGGCATGATGACTCAAACAAGGGGCCATATTTTTCATCTTGTGACACAAATTTGCCTTGTATTTTCTGGCTTATCCAAAGTTGCTTACCCAATCTTTGTTGGGGGAGAGGACAACAAATTGAGATTTCATGCTTGTTCAGAGGGGAACCCAATGCAACGGCTTAAACGCGTGGGGGCTGGGCGAAGCTATTGGCCGGAGGGACTGATAAGTGGGGCCCAGCGGCTGTTTCCTTATGACGAAGGGGAGTGCAGGGCTATGAAATGATTTCCAACCAACAGAGAGTTTGCAGTATTCCACAGATACAAAAGATGGTTTGCCTTTGCACAAATTATTCCATTGTGGTCTGTACCAGTGCGTTGACTCTCTCTCATACCAAACGGGGTATTGTGTTTCAGCTGACAGAGAATCTATGCGTAAGTTTGACCTCCTGGACCGATTCCCAGCAGCGTCACCTATCACATGAAACGGAACGGCACTCTGAGCCCAAGGGCTCCGCTAGCATGTAAACACATGCTGACAGCTAACCTAATTCACGGGCTGTGAAAAATACCCTCAAAACACGTTGCACTTCCTGCTATACGTGTTAGCACCGGCCGTAATGTAAATGTGGGGATGATGATCGTAAAACGTATGAGATGGCAAACTCCTGACACTGCCAGGTATGTCACAGGAAACATAATCACAGTATCTGTTTGGGTGTGTTTGCTAATCCGGGTAATTATTTTGATTGCTAATCAGAAAATGCTGGTTAGACCTCGGTTCTCTGTCTCCGTGTCTGTCACTGTCTGCCATTCTCGTCAGTCATTCTCCATCTCTCAGCTCAGAACAATATGGCACTGTTGACCTTAATAATGCTTCATTGACTTATCTGCATGTTAGATTATGTTTATAACAATTAACGATGACACGGTGCCCAAGGCAAACACACAGAGGTCTCTCGCTCTCCTGTACAGGTTCTGTGTTACGGCATGACTCAGCTCATTGAGTTTGGAGTGAACTTAAGATGACTCCTTGCTCTGCATTTGCTCCGAAGCTTCACACCACCGCCTCACCCGGAGCCTCACCCCTGCACCCCTGAGGGCCTGATGAGCCAGGAAACCGCAGGTTTAGCGGGTCCCGCCCGGACCTGAGTTCAACAGGAGAAAGAGGGTGAGTAAGAAGAGCATCGAGGGCAGCTGGACCAGCGACAGCGTGGGCCTACAGGGGGAAGGAGGTTGTGTGTGGGCTTTGTGATGCCCGGCCATGACCCCCACCTGAACCGCTAACACTGATGAGGGAAGAGAGGCAAACACACTTTCATGGTGGGGATCCATTATGTGTGGGTTCTGTGTGTGTGCGCGCGTGTTACTATTCTTGTGGGGGCGAAAAAACACCACTGATGTCATGTTCCTTTTGGGGAATGTTGTGATAGCTTTAACTTATTCCCTACGGAATACTTTTATATAAAATTGCCACGTTTGTACGGAATACTTTTCCCGAAAATTACACAATATAAAGTATTGACGTACAGGTGGCCCTTCACCGTGATCGTCAACTGATTTTTTGTTTTCATCGGACTGCGAATGGTCATCCACGCCGCTGGCACCGGCTTACCGTAGGGAATTGTAGAATTCACCTTGCCGTTGGCAGCGGTTTGCCGTAGGAAATGAGTTAAGTCAGATGCAACAGGACCCATGTCTTCCAAGAAGTTCCACGTATGACTCCTCAGTCCACAGAATATTATCCCAAAAGCCTTGGAAGTCATCAATATGTTTTCGGCAAATGTGAAACTAGCTTTTGTATACTTATTGGTCAGCAGTGGCCTGGTAACTATCCCATTGATCATATACAAAGTGAAGCTGCTATGCACACCTACAAAGACAGGTGCGTCAGTGATAAGTACAAAATGTGAAACAACGGAAGTCACCTGCACACTGTCGAAACTTAACAAAGTGATTTATCAAGACAACGTTTCGGTCCCCACTGACCTTCATCAGGTGGACCGAAACGTTGTCTTAATAAATCACTTTGGTAAGTTTCGACAGTGTGCGGGTGACTTCCGTTGTTTAACTATCCCATTGATGCCATTTTTGCCCAGGTTCTTTCTTATTGTGGAATCATGATCACTGACCTGAACTGAAGCACGTGAGGCAAGCAGTTCTTTAGATGTTAGACTGAGGTCTTTTTTGACCTCTTGGATGTGTTGTCAATGTTTAGGTTCAACAGGGCTGGCAGTAATTATGCCTGGGTTAGTCTTGTGAAATTGAACCCAATTATCAATTAAATGCGTTCGATTAGTTTATATAATAACACAGGGGGGCAATGACTTTTTCTCACGGGGCCAGCAATGGTCGGATAGTCTTCACCCATTAATAAATTAAATCATCATTTAACATTCGCATTTTGTGTTTACTTGGATTATCCTTATCCAGTATTTAAATTTGTTAGATGATCTAAAACATTTAGATGTGACAAATATGAAAAAAAATAGAAGTAACTGGGAAGGGGGCACATACTTTCTTACTGCCCTTTAACTGAGCTATTTTAGGTTTAGCGTTAGGATTAGCTTGAGGAGTCACAGTTAGCCGTGCAATGTTATTAGCTAAAGTCAGGATAAGGGGTTAGGGAATGAGTGTAAGTCTGTGAGATGTCCACACATATCATACAAACACTATTATGTGTTCATGTGTGTGCTTGTACCTCTGTGGTTGTGAGAACCAAAGAACCTCTCAACTATAGTAAAGTTTGAGAAAAACTGACTGATGAGGACTTTTTTTGGTTCTCACAAAGTAAAGTTCAATTCTGGGCCTAGGGTTAGGGTTAAGGTCTTGGGTTACAATAGGGCGTATGTTCAGGACTAAGACTAGTCTTCAGGTTTGGTGTCAGAATTAAGCTGTTAGTCAAGGTCATATGTTAAATTAAGGTTAACATTAGAGTCACTTTTGTGGATTTGTAGGTAATGGGTAAGGTTAGGGTTAGGGAAAGGGTTAAGATTAGGGTTTGAAATAATTTTTTTTTTTGTGTGTGTGCTTGTGCATGTGCGTGTGTGTGCATGCGTGTGCGTGTGTGAGTTAGCATATAAATGTGAGCAGTGACGCGACCTTATGTTTGTATGGGGATGGTCATGTTTTTGAGTATTGTCATAGTTTGTGGATAATCATGCTTTGGAATGTGTGTAGTCATTATGTATGGAGATTCATGGTTCTGAGTGTTCATTGTCATTTGTCTGTGCATTTATGTGTGTCTGTTCATGTTTGTGGCTGTATGCATATATTATTATGCGTGTGTGTGTGTGTGTGTGTGTGTGTGCGTGCCTGTGCATGTGCATGTGCATGTGTGGGTGTGTGTGTGTGTGTGTGCTTACATGTGTTTAAAATCCAGAACAAAAGCTGCTGTTTCTCAATGTCTGGGTGCAGAGATTGAATGGAGCCAAGGAGCGGCCTTCTCAGGTTACTAAGTTATTTGCTGTGAGAAACACCTCATGTCTCTATCGGGGCCTGTCTCTGTGCCAGCTGGGTGATGGATGGTAGGTGCTCATTTGTCTTAGGAAGATCAGACTGCCTGACTCTCGCGCAAGAGCTCTCTATGAGCCTCAGGGCAAACCGCTGTAGTTTTAATCCTCTGGTCCCTGACTCCTCAGTACGCTGTGTTCTGGTCCAGGTAGGCTGGCACCTTTTTTCCTTTAACCCACAAAAAAAGAAAGATTAAACCTGAATGAGACAAACAAGCAGATTATTGAATTACCTCAGCATCTGATTTTAAAACTTTCACTCGGCAATGGAGGCGTTTGTGGTTTTAAGAAAGCAGGGGGCTTAGTGTTTTCAAGGGCTTTTAGGACGTCGGATTAGCCTTGTTGACACGGTAGGACCTTGAGACGTTCGATTGAAGGGGTGGTTGTTGGTTGGGTTAGCTGGGAGTGCAGGTAATGACTACCTGCGCTTGCGAAATTGCGTGGCCCTGGGTTCGAGCCAAGCCTGAGCCTCGTCACTGACACTGTCAGTCTCAGCCTGCAGTTCTTCTGGAGAATGCGCATTGGTTGACAGGTCACGCCGAAAACATAAACAGGAGGTTTTGAATGTCAGGTGCTGGAATTCAGAAAATGCCGGGTAATAACATGGATGCTTTCTGTGGAGCAGGTCACTGGGGGCGGAGATTACGGTGAGGGCAAGTCCTGGCCGAATCAGAGAATGCAGTGGGCGGGAGGAGAGGGCAGGGGTGGGGAGGTGAGGTGAGAGGTGTTGGGTCAGGACCAAATAAGTGTCACACCTGTGTTTCTGGGAGCTTCATGACTGAAGGAGCTCTGATCAGAGATAAAGGCAGTTTGGCAAGTCGGTACGAACCAGTCACACTAACCGAAGAAGGTCTGCAGATTCACTGTTGAAAGCTTCAAGGTTGACGAGACAGGTCATGGTGATGGAAACCGTGGGGCTTATTACTGTAGATGAATGGGGTGTGGGGAGATGTAATCAAGCAGGTAGAGCATGGTGCACGATCGCAGGAACACAGCTCTGGGGTCTATAGTGATCCAGCCCCCAACTTCCTTTCACATAAAGAGAACACAAGCACTCCTTCTCTCTCACACTCACTTACACACATACCGCACACTCAGAAGAATGTAGACTCACACACGCAAAGACGTACACGCTCTTGTTTTAGTTCGTACAAGGTCGCGCGCACACACACACACACACACACACACACACACACACTATTATCTAGGATCAGCCCACCTAGTTCCAAATTTTCAGCTCCACAAATCCTCATTCCAGATTCTGGTTTCCAAGTTCTGAGCGACCGTGCTGTGACCAATCGATTACCTCTCTTCCGATCCCATTCGCTCTCCCACTCCCTCCCACTTCATCTCTCTTCCCTGTCAGTCAGCAGTCAGATGCCATGACATATTTTCACAAGTGAAAATTCATGGCATATGAGAAATGCATCAGTTATTCAAGTTATGACTGAGTGCCTGTCACAAGTACATTCAGATTATATAAAGACTGAAAACATGCAGCGAACATTCACAACAGCCATCTATCATTACCTTGCATTTGTTTTATATTGTTTGTAGCCTCGCGAGTACAGTATATTATGCATTTCATTATAGCTTTCATTACGACTGCATCAGGTTGAAATGGAGCCCTCCATGTTGGGGGCATTCAGCTCCGTGTGAGGCGGCCAGGTCCAGCGCAGGTTTGGGATTTTGAGGTGCAGTCGGGGGTATCAAGTAGGGAACGCTAGGCTCTCGTTGCAATGGGAGGCCCTCTCTAAACATCCAATCACAGAGGCCCAAGCAAGCGGGTCATGGGCCCACCGCGGCGTGTGCTCAGATTGGGGTGTGTGGGTGGGAGAGGGTCAAGTCTGGGGAGGTCTCAATAACTCTGAGAGAACAGCTTGTCCTGCCCTATGCTGGATACTTAAGAAGGGATCCTTGCCCTTCAGGTCACAGGCTTTAGTGGTCATTAATTGATTGATTGACAAGTAACAGTTTGCATGTTCAACCTGCTGCATATAGAAATAAGCTTTGGTGGCTGAGATCGTGGCTTTGAACAGGGGTCAGCACTGTCTCCAACTGCAAAGAAATTAGCCTATTTGTGTGTAGGTAATGCCTGGGTAGGGAACTGCAGTAAATTAAATTAAATGAGATCGTGGGCGTGCTGGTGCATGAACACCAGCGGGTGCTGGCAAATGTTCAGCCTTGGCGGGGGCGCGCAGTCGCGGATTGTTCTTGTTATCCCTGTGTCATTATCACGTCTTTATAATAATAGGCTATGTGTTAGTCTTGATTCTTAAGTAATTATGCAAAGTAGGAATATTGGACTGTGTAGTGTGAGTGTGGGGGGTGGAGGGCCATTGCCAGTGCCGATGTTGCATACTCCCCTGCCCACCCATATGGCACATTTGTGTCCAGCTGTCTGTGCTCTGTGGGCATAACTAACTTTGACAGCTGCGGCTTGTCTCTTAATCGCTATGGTGTTATTTTCCACACAAGTTTTGGACTTGTGCCCCCCCAACCCCCCCCCCCCCCCCCACACCAGAACATCACCTCAAGCGACAATACTGACGTCTACATGCAGGAGGTGGGATAGGAAGTCTGGCAATTGGCAGTTAGTCAGTCAGTAGAGTTTTACTCTGTGTGGTGACCTGAGTGCTGCACATATTGCCAGTTATGACAAATGGAAGAGAAAAGCAGTGCATGCTGGGAGATTTATTTTTATTTAGACAGTGACACACATTTAAAGGGCTTTGACTGTGCACTGCTCACTCCACATGGATGTTATCACCCTTCAAATTTAAACTGCTTGTTTTCATCTTTTTACTGAAGATTTTTGCACCCACATTGATGTAAGGAATTTGTATGAGGAAGTCACAGTCTTAATTGTATTACAGCTCAAAAAAGCACAGACATCGCTCTACAATTTCAAGAGGAAATTCGTTAAATAAAGGAATTAATGCATTTTTAAAATGCCTGATGAAATGCACCTAATATGTAAATGTATGGCAATGAGAAGATTATTTTTAGAAGAAATAAGATCATATTTTAGATGATTATTCACAGTAGTAAAGTAATAACCAAAGATAAACTGCAATCTAATCTATTTCCAATTGTAATTTGGCCATGTAATGTAATATATAAATAAATCTCAGGATCATCTGTAGCGAAGATCAAAATGGAAAAGAGCATCAATCAAGTAGGCCTTGAAGATTCCACCATCAATATGTATAAACAATTGCAAAGGCAATAAATGTGCCATTTGTGATGGACAAAATTGTACATGATGTTGCTGCCGCATTTGTTTCTGTTTGCAAAGACACAAAAATAGAGACTGAACTCTGTCCGTATTGTAGTAAGGTTTTAGTATGCACTGCATGGGTAAGTAGCCATAGAAACCTGTTTTATTGATTTGTGAGCGCAGATTTTGAAGTCTGTCTGTCTCATGGTTTAATTAATAGAGGTCTTCCTGATCTTAGTGATAACGCTTTGAGGCAGCTGCTCAGGTGATTGTGAGGTCACAGTAGAGTTGGGCATGGCCTGGCCATGTGCTTGTGAGGTCTTGCATCTCACCTGACTGAGGTGTGTCAGTCTGGGGAGAGTGGGGGCATTTAAGTCGGACAGGTGGGTGCAGGTGGTCAAAGGAACGAATGGGAAAAGCGAGCTTTCTCAGATCACATGACCCCCATTTCATGCCCTACGACCTTTAACCCCAGCAGGACACAGTGGGGTTAATAGGGGTCAGTTGTTGCAGTTTGGCCGCGTTTATCACGCAGAGTTTTCTGGCTGTTGACAGTGCTCTCTTTCACTTCATAAAAGACCATTTGACATGCTGCAAGTCTTCAGATACATGTTCCGTGATACTCTTAAAAGACCTGAATGCATGTACTTGCTGCTGAAGATTTTTATTTATTTTAGTTTATTTATTTACTTTCTACATTTTTTTTATGCTGTGTCAGCCTGGATTACTTGAGTAAATTTTGCATGTGTGTGCCTGTGTGGGCATGCATTAGCATATGTGTATGTACATACAGCAAGTAAATGTATACACATGTGTATGCGTGTGCGTCATGGGTGTGCATCTGTGTGCATGCCTTTGCACGTGTGTGTGTGTCTAGAAATGGGAGTTAGGTGGGTGGTGGAAGTAGCTGTTCTGGGAGGGATATGACATGGCAGTAGAGGAACAAAAGCATTGGAGTATTAGTAACAAGATATGCCCCCAGCACAAACTGCAAACGTGTACCTCCTTATCTCAGGGCAATTCAGTCTCTCTGTATCGCTTTCCCATACATACCTGATCAGCCTGATAAGGGCCCGTTTGTGCTGCGGACGGCTCAGCTTACTGAAAAAAATCCCCAGAGGAAACAGTTGCTTCTGGAGCCCAGCCGTTCCAAGTTTGAGCACTGAGGGGAACTGCCAGTGTATGCAAAAGTGATAACTCTCACGAACAGCCCAAGCAAATCCACATATCCTGTTTAATCTGAGCCTGTTGGAGGGTGGAGGAAGGTGTTCTGGGCAGACATTGGGGTACTCCAAGTATAGACCAGGTGAGCTGTTTACAGAGGGTGTAAAATCCAGGGGTCAGGAATTCTGTCCTTTTTTCTCTTTCCCTCCCCATGACCTCAGCCATCTGATTTCACAATTCAAGATTTGGTTCTGCCCCTTGGCTGGGGAATTGTGCCATCATAATTTTGTAAATCTGGATGATTGGGACAAAATATTGGGAAGGACTTTTGGTTCACGTACCTGGATTTTCCTCCTCTGGGATGGATGAATGCATTCTGTTTGGTGGTGGTGATTAAGCTCTTTAACGTAGAAGCAAAATAAATCAGTCAGGATATAGACGTGTGTCTGGTCCAGAGCCTGTGTGTCCCCAAACAAGTTGTCATCAATGCAGGCTGATTGATGTGAAGTCAACTTACGGCAGATTTGTGTTTTGTACATATCCAAAATCCAGTTTTTCTTTTCCACATACAAACCTTCATGACTGATGCTGATTAGACATCCAACCGAACGTTGAATGTGTTTTGGATGTCCTATTAGTGAGCCATATAACTGAGGGCTCTATTTTTATGCCCTTGAAACGGCAACGAAAACGCATGTTATGCACACTTCCGTCAGTTGGACGTGACATTGTCATTGCCTTCGCCCAGTTTGGTTGTTTCCTGCTCTAAAATAAAAGCATTTGCATCTATCTCAAGGTATTGGACAGCGCAAAAAGGGGTCTGTCAATGCATAAAGCTGGTGCTGCACAATTTTTGTGTCACAGACCTTGTATGCATTTCGACTGACCTGAACCACCTTTTAACGCAAACACTGTTGCTCTATGGTAGTATAATGGGACTGAATTGTTGCCAGTGGAGCTGTTTGCCAGTAAACACATCTTGTTTCTGTCCCATTTTCATGTTCATAACGTACCCTATAATAATGCCTACAAGATGTTGGTGAGGTCTAATGAAAAGGGGAGGGTGAAGCGATATTTTTAGACGTGAATGTATTCTTTGTGTGTGTGCGTGTGTGTGTGTGTGTGTGTGGGGGGGGATCATTAACTGCAGTCTTGCCCTTGTTTTAAAACCGTAAGTGCTATTTTGTATTAAGTTTAAATCACCTACATCTTTTCATGTGAAATGCATAAACTGGCATATCTACCTCTATCCTGCATAAGCCTCCACACATTACTACTTTAGAGCAAGGCTCTCAGAAGACAGAGGGAATGACAGTGGCTAATTTGATTGGCCGTAATGGAACCAAACCCCCACCACAACCACTGGTAATTCATGCGTCTTAGTCCCACCCTTTTGACAAGGCCGCCACATCTGCACTATTGCTTCCTGTTACAAAATTACTGGATGGAGTTAGACACGCCCAGTTTTAATCTGTGACATCGTCAGCACTTGCTCTTTGTGTGACTGTGTTTAGGTCGTGAAAATGCGGTCCTTCTCTTTTTTGGCCCTACAGAAATTGTACCCAATTATCTTTCGACGTGTCTCTCTGATTGAAGGTGTCTGCATTGATGTTTTGCTCCAATCAGAGACTTGAGCCTCTGTAATTTATATATTTATTTATTGTTTAATGACACTTTAGCACATTATTTTATGGCCATATTGTCTCATCTGTGGGAATGGAGTCACATATTGTTTATTCATTTAATAATATCTATGAGTAATTGAGAGTCTCCAGTCAGCCTATCATAAATGTCTTTGGACTGTGGGAGGAAAGTGGAGAGCCCAGAGGAAACCTATGCGAACACAGGGAGAACATGCAAACTCCACGCAGAAAGGCCCCAGTTAGGATTGGAACCCGCAGCCTTGTTGCAGTGGGATGACGGTGCCATTTTGCCAGCCTTTGAGCATTTGTAATCCTCTGCTATGTTTATTCTCGTTCCTAATTCTCTATCATAGTTCATGGAACTATGGAAACGTTTTTTGACGCAGGGGCATTCAAGTCAAATGACACTGGGAACTCATCTTCAGTTTCACAAGGAAGTAATCTTCCTTTCATAGCACTGTCGTTATGTAATTTATCAACAAAACAGATCACACACTGCGTCACTCGTACATGGCTTTCATTAATGGATCATAAGGAGTTGTTGTGCTTCTCAGTCATATAGCCAGTTGGAGAGACAGAGCTATAATTGTTGTATTCATGGATACTGGAATACTCAAAACTAAAGCTGCTGGAAGACCATGGCCATGATTACAGCATTCTATGGTGTCTGAAACCGGTCTGCTTCTGGTTGGTATCAGACCGCCCTGAAAGTCATACCCAACATCATTAGATACTTCCCTCACCAGTCCTAGCCTGCCTTTTGGCTTTCCATTGCTTTTCCAGCACAATACAGTGTCTCCCTCCTACATGACCATTCTCCCCCGTCTTGAGAAACCGTCAGACCGTTTTTGGTTGCATGTTTTTTTAAATTCCTTTATTACCTTTTTCCTGGAAAGGTAAGGTAATATAGCTCCTTCTTCCGGAGGATCATTCCAGAAGGTTGAGTCCTATGCACACCGCCAGAACCGTGATTACAGTATTGCAGGTCTGCCAGTAACAAAAAAATGTTTGAAGTTTTTGACTGAATTCTGTGACATGTGAAAACCTTTCTGGCATGGATGATTGTACTCTTTCAATCTTGTGTATTCCTGAGACATTTCTTGGAGCCAACAAGGATACAGTTATATACTGGCTAGTGAAATCTCTGCTTGATAGAACTCAACACAGGGAAATTGTATTGGACACATTTCAGGCTGAGGACATATTGACCCTTTCCTTTTGTCAGTCACACAAACTAATTCCAGTAACCCTGGCCAGTTTGAGAGTGGTTTCTCTCCAGAATTTTGACAATGTAAACACAAAAATCTCTCTGTAATGCCTGACTTATAAATTCCGCTTCAACAAAAATTTTGTAATCCAGGCCTGGAATGCCAATGGGATCATTTTTTCAGTTTACAGGCAGAATATGTCAAATTCGTCGAACAGTTTTCAAATACGCTGTCGTATATTGAATGATTCTTGTACGCTCTCCAGGAACTGTCAGCAAGTAGTTCATATAAACGTATTCGCTGCCTTCTCAGCTAATGGCATTTTTTTAAAGCCAACATTAGAAAAATATTGTGAGGGTGCAATTTGTGTGACAGTTCTGTATTGTAACACTTATTTCAATGTATCAGGTTTCTTTTTGAAATATAAATGCTTTAAAGGAGACATACAGCATCCATAATAGATAGTCATTTCAAATTCACCTGTTTGGCAGGTCATCAAACAGTTCCGGTTAGTTAGCAAGGATTAAAAAGTACTGTAATTTCATATTTTACGCGACAGTGTGAATAGCTGATAGTCATTGAATATGATAGCTCAGGTTGTTCATGGAGCCTTTTGAAATATCCTGACGAGCAGCGTTTCAGTTTAGAAGTTCTTGAGGCCTGGCATATCTAGACCCACAATCCCCCAGGTTGTGATGCCTTTGGCTGGCTGCAGTCAGAGCCAGCTCAGCTGTGAAAGCTCTCAGTGCCCAAAGCCTCCATCCGTCCTCCCCCCTCTGACTGGCCTGTGACAAACAGGGACTGGAGCCCGTGTGTGGGAGTGAGGCGTGCAATTTGCTGCGGCTCGACTGAAAGTTTGTTTGCGGTTTTGGTACCAGAAGAGCAGGGGGCATCTGAGACATTGGACTAACACAATCTTCCCCAAAATCTCCTTCTTCCTTTCTCTGTACTGGAAGATTTTTCTTTTCGTCTCTCTCACTTCACTGTCTTTTTGCTCTCTATGATATCACAGGAGTGCTGAAAACCCTCGTCAATTCTAATATAGTCTCTTGTATTATTCTATCATTTTCATAGATAAAATTGCGTCCTCTAAAAATATTCTTCTTGAAAAATTTAAACTTTAGAAATGAATTCTCATCCAAATACAAAGACGAGACTGGAGCACTCAAATCACCTGCATAAATTTATTTAGGTGCCAAAATAAACCTAAAGGCACCTAAATAAATTCATGCAGGTGATTTAAGTGTTCCAATCTCATCTTTGTATTTGGATTTATTGTCCTTTCTGAGAGCACCGACCTCCACTGATAGAGGAGCTGAAGGGCAAGGGGTTCCTTCATTAAATGAATTCTCATGTTAGGTTTGGGATACGTGTCAGTCACTGTTTGTATAGAGGAGTTATTCTTTGCCCTTTGTACAGTGCAGAGAGATAAATAGCCTCTGGTTACAAAAACTTTGGAGGATTTACATCTTTTTCGGTTTCCTCTTGAACAACCAGAGGGTGACGATTAAGACCTTGTGAGGAAGAACTGACTGTGTTATTGTTATTACCTTTCCAGTGCTGCAGTGTTTTGTCTACTGTTTTTCTGTAATGAGGGCCATGCAGTGTGAACATGGCAGCTAGAGGGCGCTGTTTCAGCCATTCTGCCCATTTTCCCCTGCCCTCTGAGGGAGATGGGGGTCATGAGACAATGACCACTTGGGATGACACCAGAGATGGTGGGCACTTCTGTATCTGGTGTCTGATCTACATCTTAGCCCAGTTTGGCCCACAATACTGTGCGGGTGAGAAACTGCACCCAAACCTTTATGTCAACGTGTGGTGGAGTTGGGTTGTAGGCATGGGGGGAAGGGGTAACCGTAAGGTGCAAAGGGCATCAGATTTTACGCCAGAGGATCTGTTTGCTATTTTACAAGGCAACATCCAATATGATTACAATATCAGCATGACTTTCTGAAATGTGCAATTGCTGTGAAAATGCCCTGCTGCATTTTGCAATGTAATAATAACTTAACACCAGTAAAAGCAATATTGGATCTGAACACTGGAAAATAAAAGGCTGCAGGGCAAACAGTCAGACAGATCTGCGAGGTAATATCAAACGTCAACATGACGTTTCTTGGTTATTGTGTAAAAGAGGGGGATATTACAGAATGATCTTCCTTTATCTCTTCCGAGCTTTAAAACTGTCATGATTTTTCTCTCCCGCAGCTATTACAGCTGACACTACTCAGTATTTTTAAAGTAATAACAATGTCTCACTGCGGCAACATTTCCAAATGTGTTTGGGCTGAGGCGGCACCTGTTCAGGGCTCGAGACGATGGCTTTTTCTAACAACACTCGTTCTGTGACACTAACGAGTTGCAGGTGCTGCAGACACTTACATTCATAATGGAAATGTGCAGTTTGCGTCCTCTGACATGCCCAAAACAGCCAAGCCAGAGCATGAGCTGGAAGGAAAAGTGTTTGAGGAGGAATGTGTGAGAGAGAGAGAGAGAAGCTCAAAGTTTGGTTTATTCTGCAGAGAAGAGAAAAATGCCTAGTTCTGTTTTTCTTTTTTTCGGGTTTTTTTTTTTATTTCTGTGCAGGAACCTTGTGAAGAAACTCAGTGGCTGGAAATTCTGAGCGCAATCCGAAAACATGAATAGGAAATGACTGTAAATATGAAACCTTAAAAAAATAACTGTCTGCATTTCCATGTATTTTCAGGGCACAGCTTGGACTTGCTGGTATGATGCCAGGCGTCTCTGATTTCCACAGGCAAGTGACACCCTACTCCCCCAGCGCTGGACTGCACAAAGCTGACATGGGGAGGGGGTGGGCTAATGGTGTGGGTTTGCATAACAGGTAAGAAATGAATCTTGTATTCCTTTTCCATTTCACACCCCCAGCACCTGCCAAACCACAAACCGTGCCCATGCTTAAGTAATAACCCAGACCTCACCTGAGTCACCCTGGATCTATACGTGAGTCTGCTTGGTCTCATATGACCCCGGTCACCTGACCACATGCGTTTATAACGAGCCGACATCCGTCTTCTGTGGAAGACTGGCCTTTATACTCCTTACTTCATTCAGTGACAAGGCATCTAAATGGAACTCCACAAATACTATCTTTATGTCTCTGCGGTGTCATTAAAAATGCCAAATCTGTGCAGTCAAATACCCTACTCTAATTAGACTATGACCGAGTACAATCGAGTCAAACAGGGACCAAAAGAAACTCCGTAAAAGTTAATCTAACACTAAATATTTTGCTGCAACCGTGAAATGTTTTGAACAGTTATTCAATACCGCACAAATAGGGAGTTGAACATGAACGAATGGCATCTAGCATATGACTGTGCAGAATGTGTCTTGCATCATCCAGACCTGGCACGTCCCCCGCAAACATGATATCACCTGACCGGCACCAGTAGCAATGCGCCCCCCCCCCCGATCCCCCGGCCCTGCCCCTGCCCTTGCACCTCTGGGAATAGAACAGGGGTTTCCCTCCTGTTGGCAACAAGGAACCCAATCAGCACACGTTATCGCCTCGTAATTACTGCTCTTTGAGACATATTAGCGCAGGCCCAGCGCTCCGATTTCAACCATGGAACACGAACCGTTCGTCCACCTAAAACTCTCTCGCAGATGGCTATTCAACAAACAAGCCCTGCTTAAAAATATCTCAGGAGCTCACAATGTCTCCTCTCATTGGCCACACTGCTGACACATGTGACGCTTTTCAGCCAATTGTGCGCAAAGTATGGGCTGATTGCCTGAATGGCACCTGTGATTTAATGCCTTAGTGGTATTTATATCTGCAGTGAAAGCGTCATGCCGAAAAGGTCAGAGCACTAAGTAAACACGTCACCCCCATATTCGAGAATAGCTGTCTTGTAAAATGTGCAGGTGTAAAATATATATAAATGAATATATATAAACCATTTTACAGTTTAAGCATATTGCAGGGACTGCCATCCAGTATAAGATCACTTGTAAGGAAACTGTAGCATTCTTTGCCCTCGCTGATCCATAATAGCACTTACAGCATTTGAAAACCAAATTGAACAAAATCAAACTCAACCACTCTGCTTGATCTGAAAATAAAACCATATATTTCTTCGTGTCAAAATACAGTCTATGTCTGAGTGAAGTGTAGCGAAGTATATTTGAAAAGCAGTGATTAGTGGCTCGTATCCAACTTACCCCAAAACCAGATCTGACTGGTATAGGAAGCTGCTGTCAGGAAAATAAGATATGATGAGTTAGCGTACAAAATGTGAAATGCACTTGTTTTTTTACCAGGTCTCTGTATTCATCTTGAGTTACTAGTATTCAGTAACTCAAATATGACATGAATCATGCAACAATTGTCTTAATTCGTTGGTATGACAATGAAGAAAAGGACTGTTTAGTTTCCCTTTACCACAGGAAATTAATAATCTTCTCTGAATGGAAAGCATTATCTGGGGACAATTGGACAAGCATGTAAGTGGAACAAACAATTTAAACAAATTGAAATCACAAATTAAATATTGGCAGTCATGGTCTGTTAACATGCAAAAATGTACACCTGAATTTCTGGCCTTAAACTAAACTCAGCAGGGCTGGTGAAATATGTGGGCAATCATCCATCTATTGGAAAACTCTGGAGATTTATTGGCACGATTCCATATATTTTTTGACATAAGTCACATAAAAATCATTCCTTTATGATTCAGCCCCTCAGCTTGCTCTCATGGTTTTGGAGTTAAGCACGTTGAGCTGAATTGGGCTAGAGGGTCAGGCAGCGGAACAGCTGCTGTTTTGGCGGTTGGTGTCCGAGGGAGGTGTCAGTTAAGGGGGTTTAGGGGGTCCTCTAACTCTGAAGCTGAAGCATATGCGGGCTAAGTACTGATGCAGTACAGTGGGAGCCTATAACTGCAATGCCCAATCACTGTGGCTCACTGTACTGATGTAGCCCTCAGTTTGAAATGAATGGTGGGCATTGTGCCATAGCGCCTCCTCTGGTCAGGAGGAGACCTGCAGCTACTATGTGCTAGCAGCAACTCTACGGCAGTCTGGTTAAGCGCAGTAAGTCACAATTTGTATGTAAAAATCAACTGGTACATTTGGACAAATTGTGCTTTGCTGCACGTAACAAATACATCACAACAAAATCAAACGCGTCCCATTTATCGCTTTTAAGCCGGAAAAACACAGCAAGTGCAAGTGAATCTCAAGCATGATTTTTTTTCCCTTTATTTTCTCAAAAAAACAAATTCATGACTTAATGCGTTTTACTGGGTCACTGTCGAGCTGTATACTGTACGCCTAGCTTGGTGCAGAAAGTAAAAATCCTTCCCTGTCGTTCTCTTTCAGTCATCAGTATTTGCTAATTAGCTCAGTTCTTCAGCCTGGAGTTGGAAGCAGTCAGTGAGATCTCTTGGATGCATTTTAGGTGAAAGAGACTCATGGTCGGACTTCTATTTCCTGACCCCTGGACTGTGCAGTGAGTGTGTTGGCCGGAGGAATCATCACCACATGCGTTTGATAGAGCTCCTCTGCCGACAACACTGCCAAAATTAGATTTGGGCCAGCAGTTTAAACTGAGCGTCCTGTGGGTAGAACTTAACCTAATTGAAGATGTCTGACCAGATATTTCAGGAAAATGTCAGGGACACAGAGGAATGTGAGCTTTATGTTTTAAAAATGGCACGTTCCATGGCTTTATTTCCTGCCCAATTATAATGCCCTTGTCTCAGTGATGAAATGACAACCTGTTAAGATATACACGCTGAAAGTAGCATTTTCTTTTCTTTTTGTTTTTACGTTTCTCCAGACTGACCATCTGAATTCCACTAGAGGGGGTTCAGTCCAAACGATCGTCGTATTTTCCCGGGCCTGTCAGCTTTTCGTTTACTGTATCATGCTGCGTTTTGTTCTGCCTCTCCTCTCCCTCTGAACATTTTCCTATTTCCTCCTTGTATTTCAGGGGACCGATAGACGTATTGTATGCAGAGTGCTTGTACTGTTCAGAGTTGACTGGAGACAAGATGAGAAATGGGGCAAGGTTCTCTCTGTTTCTGTCAGTCAGCACTTTTAGCTCGCCAGAATGCACCAGCGGGTGGGGAGGGGCACTTATAGGACTGGAATTATTCCTCACTTTTGAAAGGAGGTGTTGATCACACTTGTCTTTGCAAACATCACAGTTGGAGGGGTTTTTGTTCACTGTGAGTGCAAGCTGACAGTATCGCTTACTTTCTTACTTTTTCAAAGAGTTTTGCTCATTTCAGCTACGCCCCCAATTCCAAGATGTTGGCACATCATGGAAGATGCAAATGAAATTAAAAGGAGTGACTTTAACAGTCCATTTACCATCTACCATATTTTAAACGGTAAAATAACACATTATTTGATGCTATAACTTGGTTTATCACCTAAATTTTCACTTAAAGAGTAATGTTCCCAAAGAAAAATCTGTAAGATTTTGTGCTAGGCACCCTCTGTGGTGTGCGTAATACGATTCGAAGATGGAAGAAATCCTGTTGAGTTGTGGTGCTTAAAGGGCTTGGCCAAAAACCGCTCCTGAATGCGCATGATTTCCAATCCCACTGATGTCACTGTCTTAAAAACCGTCATACGACTGAATGTCAGGACATCGACGTGGAATGCTTTGGTAAACCTTTGTCAGTCCACACGATTTGCCCCTGCATCCAAAGATTCAAGTTAATGTTTACTATGTAAAGCTTAGATCATTCATCAACACTGTCCAAAAGCACCGCTGACTTCTCTGGTCTCGATATCATCTGCAATGGACAGTAGTACAGTGGAAGCATGTTTTGTGGTCCCACGAGTCAACATCTCAAGTGGCTTTTGAAAATCACTGCTGCCCTGTGCTCTGGATCAAAGACGACAAACTGTTATCAGGGTCAGGTCCAAAAGCCAGCATCTGTCATGGTATGGGGGTGTCTCAGTGCACATGGCATGGGTGACCTGTGCATTTAATGCAGAAAGGTATGTACAAACTTTGGAGCAACATATGCTGCCATCTAAACATCATCTGTTTCAGGGATATCCCTGCACTTTCCAGCAGGATAACACCAAACCACATTTGCGTGGATTACAAGTGCATGGTTGCGTTAGCAGAGAGTGCAGCTGCTGGGTTGATCTTCTGATCTGTCTCTGGTTGAGAATGTATGGTGCGTTATGAAGCAAAATATACGGTAACTAAGGCTCATACAACTGTGCAGCTGAAGACCTGCAAAATGGAGTAATGGGAAATAATTCTGCTTGCTCGACTTCACCAATGGCATCTTCAGGGCCCAAATGCTTAAAGCTGAAGTCGGGAAGATTGCTCGACTGAGAGAACTTAGTCAGATTTTTGAACGAGTACATCTTTCAAGCCCCTCCCCTATTTGCGCTGAGATCCAAACCAGTCCCGCCCTTGATTTTTCGTGCACATCTGAAGGCGCGTGCTAATGATCTGTTTGGTTAATTGAGCCAGGAGCCGTAGAATTTTGCAGATCGCATTACAGGCTGTGGGTGGAGATAAAGTCGCGGATTTTTTACTAAAATCACCTGATTCATATTCGCATGGCTAAGCATAGTTACAGTTTCAGTAAATACGACCAAAAAAATCTTCCTGACTTCAGCTTTAATAACTGTGATGAAAAGACATGGTAATGTTACTCAGTGGTAAACATCGAACGGCACTAACTTTTTTGGATGCAGCCCGTATTGATTTTTTCATTGGCTTTTTGCATAATGTGCCCACTTTTTTAGAATTATGGTTGTATATATAGGCCTAAATTGCACTCGGTGCTATGTCCTCCCACAGCGTGCCTTACTGCTGTGTGTGGCTGACCTTTGACCTGCAAAAAATGAGGTCAAAATTGGATCTATGACCTTGACATTAAATGGGCTTCTGGAGAAACCCAATATGCATAACCTGTTAATATTTGAGGGCTACCACGGCTCAGCAGCGAGAGCAGTAACAAGGGACGTGAAGACAGACAGACACCCAGACAGACAGGCGGATGTATGGACGGGCGGGGCGGGGGGGACAATAATACCCCATCTGCTAGAATCCATAAGGGCGAGGTAACAATGGGATAAGCTACATGCGTATATCATAGACCAGGGGTCACCAACTCCGTTCCTGGAGGGCTACCATCCTGTAGATCTCGGCTCTACCTCCTATTCAGCACACCTGATTCATCTAATTAGCCGCTCAGTTGCCCAGCTTAGTGATCTTGTTAAGTAGCTAATTAGTTGAATCAGGTGTGCTGAACAGGAGGTAGAGCAGAAACCTACAGGATGGTAGCTCTCCAGGAACGGAGTTGGTGACCCCTGTCACAGACTATATAAAAACTATGGTTCAAGTCGCTGTGACATCATTGACTTTTCTTGAGCCTGGTGGAAGCATTCGGGCCCACAAAAAATGATTTTCAGATGCCGTTTTCAGATGCAGCTGTCCTGTCCCAGTTGTGAGATGCAGTGATGTAGTTTGGCCGATGCAGAAGCCAGGCAGGGTGACACACAAGTACACGTGCAGGGGTGTAAAGTCCGGGTTCAAAAAGTAAAAATCCTCCCCAGAACTTTATTCCAACCACCTGGATTTACTTCGGACAGGAGATAGAGCCAATATGAGTGATCAGCTCATTCTGTGGGAGGGAGAAAAACTTGGGAGGGCTTTTACTTTCTGACCCCTGGATTTTACACCTCTGTACACGTGAGTAATGTTCCTCAGAGACCTGGAAATGAGACTCAAATAGGAAGTCTCACTGCGGCCATTGGGTTTATATGCATGTATTGAGGAAAAAATTACCACTGGAAAAAGTGCAGATCACTGCAAATCCATCACAGCAAAAACCATGGCTGTTTCCTCTTTATAGAATAAATGCTCTTGGGTAAAACAGTTACTATTTAAAACACATTAAGAAATAATAAAAAAACTTTGAATATGCAGGGACACTGTTTCTGACCTGAGGGGGCTGAGGGAGGATTTCTCAGGCCGTGGGGGAGAGTGAGGCAGACAGGGGGGATCTGGGGAGAAGTGGGCTGGAGACGGCCTCAGGTGCACGCGGGGTCTGTAGTTGCTGGAGACTGATCCTGGAGCAGTGGAGAAACCCAAATCTGCGTACAACACAGCAGAGGGACTTCTTAACTACCACTGAGGGATTTGTGATTGGCACTCGGGTAGGCGTTAAAAAAACCGATGGTGATGGCTCATGGTCCAGCTTTTTATGAGCTTTCTCATGGCTGCGTGATTTGTACCCCGCTCCGACTTTGAAGATCTGAGGACTTCGGGGGAGAGAGAGCGAGATAGACACAGTAGTGACCAGGGGGAGACGGACATCTCCCCCGTCGTCGGCGGACTTTAATGCTCAGCCGAGGATGAATGTGCGCAACTGTCAGACGAACCGGGGTCGGAGGTCAGAGGCCAAGTTACTATTTCCCCTCTGTATCTTTAAAGCCACGGATGACAATTACGGCGGATTTGATTAACGGAGCGGGCGGTGCTGATGTCCGCGCTGTGCTTTTTATTAGAGCGCAGTATCCAGTTTCACTGGCTGTCATTTATATGGCCGGAGGACAGCGGAGGGAGGCCCTTTACTGGTGGAGAGTTCTGCAACCCAGGCTTCAAATAACCGTCCGGCACTACAGTAGACTTTTACAGCTGTAGCAGCAAGGAAAGGAATGGGCATACATCATTTTAACAGTGCTGGAGCACTTAAAGAAACCGCCCTTCCACGTGTGAGAAGTCAAAAGGGTGACAAACACTTCTAAGGGATGGACAGAGAAGACATAGCCTGTAGCAATTAGCATTCAGCTATAGTGTCACGCCCATCGTGAAATCCTGCAGATTTTTGTCGTTGTTTTGGGTTTTTTTCTTCTCAACTGGTTGGAGACGGAGGTCTTTTCAAGGCCTGGAGTAGTTTGGGGCCTCTTTCCCAAATCTCTCTCTATATCGGATTGAAGACAATCCTCCTTCAAGGAATCAGAAAATCGTCATTTCTTAGAGTTGTCTTTAATCAGCCATCCTCCTAGACTTGGGAAAATTCTCCCCACTTCCTCATGTCTTTGTGACTGCCAGCGCACACGCGACAAAGGCCCTCTGTAGTGCCTGCCATTCCATCAGCCTGGCTTGTTTTTACAAGTCTGAGTAAACGGGCCGGTTTATTGAGACAGGTCCCTGGTCAGCCGGCGGTGTGGATGAGTAACCCCGCTGTACAAATGGCCCCTTCATTAAATCAGTTGTTCTTTTAATTGAACTCAAATAAAGAGTGACTTCTGGGCAGCTGGTTCTAATAGAACGTCCTCGCCAAACGTGAAAGACACATTATTTCCTTCCCTGCCACTCCCCTCCCCCTACTGAACCCTGGGTGTTATCAACAGAACTTGTTGCGATCTCACTTAATGCATTCTGAGGTGGCCCGAGTTTATTTTCCTTTCAAGAAAACGAATGGTTTTGTAATTAAATTTCTGCATTAGCTCGGCTTAATGGTCACCCTGACAAGTGCTAATGTATGGTGGGGTGGGGGTTTCGTTTGAGACGAAACACGTCGCCCTCCACCCCAATCTGTGAGCAATTTCAGCCCGGCGCACGCGGGGCAATCACATCTTTTTTTTGAGCCTGCGAAACGTTTTCATTAATCCGCTCACCTAATGCACGGTGCTCACTCAGCAGTGTCGAGACACATTTCGGCTAGCTTTTCTCTTTTTTTTTTTTTCCCCGAGATGCACACTCACACACACACACTCTCGCACACACACAAAAATCATGAAGTGAGTCGTTGTTTGAAACGGTTTTGTGGTCTCTGGCACTGGGGCGGATGGAAATTTGCTGACTGGGAGCCATGAGACGTTGCAGCTGTCTGAAGTGGGCCTGCTCGTGGATGGCACTGGTCTCCGGACCCTGGCTCCTTGTCAAGCGTGTGGAACGACCCCCTACCCCCCACCCCACCCCACCTCACCCAACACTCTGAAAGCTGAGAGCGGTTATTACCTTATCCTCACTACTTCATTTCCATTCGTTTGTTAAAAAAAGGCGAAACGGAAAAGCGCTCGCCGCCCGTCCTCCCTGGGCCGAGTCGAATAAAGCGCGTTGCTGAAGCCGCTGTGTTTACGGGACCTCCTAAGCCTCCTGGGTCAAACACAGACACATTTGTGGCTGGGCTCCGCTGTGGAAAAGCACCCGCTAGTTTGGATGAAAAAGGGATAAGTGGAGGAATTCTGATGTATGCCTCGATAAACAGTGTGAACTCATTTGTTACATCTATTCCCCTCTAAGTGATGGGATCCCCCTCCCTCGCTCCTTCTCTCTCTTTGCCTCTCTCTCTCTCTATCTCTCTATCATGGTGGTTCATATAAATGTGGCTTCCTCATGTCCTCTGTGGAGATGGACTAATGTAATTCTCTCAATCCCTCAAGATCACAAGTGCATATTTCTCTAATAGCAGGTTGATTATCAACAAGACTGTCTTTTAGCACCCTGCTTGACATCTGCTTTCTGTCTGTCTGTGTGGTGCGATGGATGCATGATCACATATGAAAACACATTTTAATGTGATGTGTGCTACCATGAACAGATTCTCTCTCTCTCTCTCTCTCTCTCACTCTCAAATTCAAATTTTCAAATTCAAATGCTTTATTTGCATGACATTTAAAAAATACATTTTGCCAAAGTGTAACTGAACTACGATAATAATAGCAACAATATAACAGCATATGCTAACAGTACCAATACTTATTATGCTATTTGTAAATACAATATTTTTAAAAATTGATCAAACTGTTATTAATTAATCAATAATAAAATTAATACATAGTATGTGATTTAAGAAAAAAAATACTGCTAATAACATCTTAACAATTTGTTATTACAACTGTAAATTACAGAGTTTTATCACAGATATCCACTGATACACACTCTCTCTCTCTCTCTCTCTCTCTCTCTCTCTCTCTCTCTCACTATGCAGTGCAGAACTTCCATTTCCTAATATCAAGATGACTGAATTTATTTTAATTACTTTTTGACACTTCTAAGGATTGAAAGACCTCTCAGTTGGCTCTCCTCTGTTGACACACACACTCACACAATGCTTATTCATTTAAGTCACAGTATGAATTTTAAAAATATGGACTGTAGACACAAACTTCACATTTGATGTGGTATTTTATTGTAACAGCAAAGTAATGAGGTGTTTTTAATCATGTACCTTTGCATATTTTGTTAAAAAGAAATATTTTAAAACAAGGTGATAACATTCGAGGAGAAATAAACAAAGCTGAATTTTGAAGTCTCACCGTTGTCTTTGCCCCTTATTTACTCTGCTTCCCTCTCTCCTCTAAACTCAGATGAATTTATTCTCTTACATGTTCTCATTAGTGCATAATTCAGACAGAGAGGATCCTTCACTAGCAGAGAAGATATAAAGTGTTGTTATAAGCAGTCTGCCTTGAAACCAGGGGCAAAAATATGTGCAGGACTACACTTTTAATTGCACAGAATATAACAATTATAGTGAATTATTAATTCCTAGGTTATGAATCAGGTTTTTAGATATGCTGCAGCATTTTCTGATGTGCGACTAATCACTGGATGCGGGTGAATGGATTTCCATATTTAAAGGCTCCAAGACAGCAGAGCTACGCATCGGTCTTAAGCCAACCAGTGCCACCCAGCACAGCACTAGCCTACATGATCTCTCAGTAATGTCCATCGTCATGATTACTTGGCCCAAAGGTCAGGGGGATCTCCAGTTTCAGTTCAGAGAGGGGTTGATGAAACAGAATTTGGATGAGGACTGCCGGTCACTTGATTGACATCTGCCTCCAGCAGAGTAGGCAGAGTGCTGATTGGGGACTGGCATGCGACTCCTCCGCCAATCAGGGGTCTGCTGTTCTCTTGTTTTCTCTGGGCTGAGCTCCCAGCATTCCACAGTGCTCCTCACCCTGATTTCTCCTTCATCTCTCCCCTCCTCCTCTCCTCCACAGGGCGCTCGTGTAGGCCTCTGTCAGCTCGCAGTGGGAGCAAATGGAACCAATTTATACCCCTGAAGCGAAAGTCGGTTTTGATGACATATAAAATGTTCATAATGTAAACTTTGCATAAACACAGTTCAGGTCAGGAGAAGTTTAGATATATTTTTTTGTAAACACAAGAAAACCAAATTTTCTGCTTTTGATAGATGGGTTGTCGGGTATTCAAAATATCATTTCATTTGTCATGCAATGTCTGTTAAAAGGAAAAAAAGGTTTGGAAAAAAGCCCAAGGCTGCTTTAGTGTATTTTCTAAAATTAGAAGTGTCCTTATTTTTGTTCAATAAAAGCCCCTGAAAGGGTGGATTATTCAGAGGGAGATTGGCAGCTGTTCATCTGCTCGCACATTAAATGTGAGAAAACAAACTGAACCAATTGTGGTTTTGCACGCTGAAGGAAACGTAAATACCCAGAAATGTCCAAACCTGCTGGTATAGAATACCTGGCAAACCAAAATGGTCTCCAGAATACACATTGAAAATAAACAAAAATAATGAAGGAAAAATATAGGGGTCTTTAGAAAGCTTCATGAGCCTGCCAGAAGGAGCAGTGTAGGCTTTCAGCACCTCAATGCTGTTTTTCAATGTCAGAAATAAGGGCATAATAGATGCTCTATAAATACTGTAAAAGGTGTTGTATGTCTACTCTTAGTTCTGAGATCAAACAAGCCATTGTGTGGTTGGTGCTCTGTGGTTTGAACCAAATTCCTGAGCAGGTATTAGGGAAGGTTAGCATCTCAACTGGGACAACCAAGACTCCCAAACTTCATGATCAGAGAAGCTCATCTCTCTGCATAGTTCATCATTTTATTGGTGGCAGTAGAGTTATTAATGGAGAGTTGTGACTTTTGGACACTTCGGCAGAGGGTTGAGCTCTCTTTCTAAAGTGTTCTTTCATGAAATGTTCCACTCTGATGCAAACCTCCTCTTACATTTGAAATGGACCATACAGCTGGTGAAGGAATTGAAGAGCCCAGTGCTAAAAGTACTTAAGTCACATTTTTACTCACCGTGAGAAAAGGTGTGGTAAAGTTGATTTTGTCAAAATGGACATTTTTTGACTTAAGTTCTTCTAGCACTGGATCTTCGTTTATAGATTTGGCTAGACAAATACAACATGTTTTCATGCTGAACCTTAATTATCTAATGTATCCAAACTGTGACTGAAGTACTTTTAGCTGTGAGGTCTTCAGTTGTTGAGGTCATGTGATCATGATGGTAAATGCATGCAGAATAATGTACTCGAACACCTTATTTGTTTGAAGGAGAGGACAAACTCTGTGTATTTATCAGTAAAATGGGGGCAGTGACACTGTAATCACCTGTTTATGCACTGTGCTGAATTCCAACTCTATTTCTCACTAAGGAGGGCGACTGAACAGCAACTAAAGAACCACAAATCCTGCTTATTTTGCACCTTGTAGTTTTAGAGGGACTGAGTGCGACTCCTGCATCGATGCTATAAAAGGAGCTTAAAGAGGTTTTGCTACGTAACGAATGCTCTATTAAAGCTGGTACCCTTTTTCTCACAAACTTTTATGGGTGTCAGTAAAAAAAATTAAGAAGAGTCTCGTAAATCCTTGACACGGTTTGGTGTTTTTGATGTCCTCTCCCAAAAACCTGAGAGCCCCCCGCCCCCACCTGTTTCAGTACATCTGAAGACCAGGATTGGGGAGTGTGTGGGGGGTCTAGTGCACCACTCGGGGAAAAAATTTAAAGAGTGGGAGACGGATGAAGAGACAGAGGGAGGACGCTGTTGAGTTGATAAATTGCACATACTGAGACACATCAATGTAACAGCATGGGAATATCAGAACCTGTGTGCAGTTGTCTGTGATAAGTACACCTGTGAGACCAGTTCTACTCCTCCAATACATGTGCTTTGATTTCCATTGGCTTACAATGTTTCTGGTATTTTCCCATTACTCTGTGCTTCAGGTGGAATGGCTTGATTACAATCTGCATGACATCGCTATAATATTATGAACAGCCGTATATTTCACCATGGAGGTTAAACACTCATTTATTCTGCCCATCCAAGATTGAAACTCATGTTGATTCTGCATGCTCAATTTCCACTGTACATACAGAAAATATTTAGAGCTGCTTTTATAATTGAGTAGTTAAAATCTATTTGGTTCTGTAAATATTGTCTGAAGTTTCACATTGCTTGTGTTTTGTTTTATTCTGTAATCCTTTATGCTGGACTACATATGTTATATTTGCATCAAAATATGATTCATATTTAGTAATAATAATAATAATAATAATAATAATAATTAATTGATTAGTAGTTTTACATGCTTCTGAAAAATAAGAATTTCTCAAAATCTTATATTTAGGTAATTAAAAAGTAAATCTGAACCATGTAAAAAATGCACTTTTTTCCATCATGAGTTAAACTCATGTAACTTGATAGATTTATTCAGTTGTTATAATAATAATAATAATAATAATAATAATACACTTCAGTTACAGTCCTTTTCACAATCTTGGACTGTTTCAATGATGTGCGTTTTTTTTTTTGCCCAATAAAGCGTACTTCATTCTGTGATTATTTGGTGTTACTAGTATTGTCATCACTACTGAAGAAAATGGATGTCCTGAGGATTTTAGCCTAATCTGTCCCTGCATAGAAAAACTTTACTAACCAGTCAGCCGTATCGCAGTCTTCGTGTAATTATGTGCCATTACCTTGTGAAAGCGCAGCGCCGGTCCCTGTAGTGCTCTTCACTTCCTGCTTTGCCCCATGTCAGTCCTTACTTTCGGTCTCTCGTCAGACCCCCATTCAATCCTCTCATCCGTAAACCATTTGCAGCAGGCGGTGACAATTCCTATCAAAGAGCTGACATTTATTATGGTAATATTGCTTACATGCTTGTAATACAACACGCCACCTACTTCCACGACATATATCTCATATTGCTGTATGTCAACATGTGAGAATAACTCGCCGATTAAAATAACATGACACATCATTAAAATGAAATTCAACAAGTGCTGCTGAAAGAACTCCAGGCAACACTAAGAAATTAGCATTTTCTGAGTATTTGAGTGCCTGAAGATTGATGTAGAAAGTGTATGAGTTTTTAATTGTATTTACACATAAAATGCTATGATAAATCTACATGTGAATGCTTGTGCACTGTATACCTCATAAGAAAATGGCTTGTTTTTTTTGTACATACGGGTATGTCCATGAGTGCCTAAGTATGTATGCATGTTAGAGTTTGTTTGTGTGAACTATCATTGCATGTAGTGAGTGTAAGATTTTACAATATGCATTTGTGTGTGTGTGTGTGTGTGTGTGTGTGTGTGTGTTAGCTTGTGCTTCGTACAAAATGTGTTTGGCATCTCAGTTTATACTTGTGTATGTGAGAGTTTGTGCAGCATGCAGAGTGAGTGGCAGGTTGTACTGAGTCCTGTATGTGTATGTGAGGTCGTGTATTAGGCAGTATGTGTGAATGTATGGAGTTTGTGCCATGCATGGAGTGTAAACAGGGTAAAGTGTATACTGAGCATGTGCACTGTGTCTGTTTGAACAGTAAGCAGTGTGCACTGTATGAGTGCGCAGTATGGTGCTAAAGGCTAACTGGTTAAATAACCCCCATGGGAGTCCGTTCCAATGGAGAGGGTGTCCACAGTAATAAATCAGACTGGGCATGTCAGGTTTTCCAATAATCAGCCACTTTGTTCCTCAGTCGCCTGCATCTCATCACGGTCCCAGGAACCTACCATCCAGGACCTCCGGCTCTTAGCCAGACTACAGCAATTTGGGAAGGTCAGTCCAGCCAGCAGGCGTATCAGCACCCGCATGCACATACCTGCTTTGTGCTTTTAGCTTATTTTAAACTAGGAAGGAAATGTGCTGAACGAACAGGAGTTCACATTTACTCCATGTTTTTGTTTCTTTAGAAGTGCACTCCGCCTTATTAAGTTTGGTTTATTTTTTAATAATAAAACAAAGCATTAGTAATTATAATGTGATCATTAATTTGCTTTGGCAATAAGGAAATAAAAAATAATGCACAACAAAAAATTTTCTTTTGTTGATACAATGTGCATGGTTGAAAGTATTCAAAAAGATATCAGAATGGATGTAAAATTTTATACTATGTCAAAAACTTTTGAGAAATGATTCTAAAAATATCAATATTTGGGTTTGGTATTGTTATGATTTTTCACACTTTTTACTGTTTTACTAAACAAATCTGTGTACCCGTCATCATTAAGAACACTAAATACATTTTTGTGGATTTTGTGCACTGAATTAGCCCATAGAAATTACATGTACATCTGTAGTCTATTTAGATTTTAACCATGTCATTATGTGGGATTAAATACAGAATGAAATGCAATATGTTTTAAAGCTATCTGGTTTATAATCTCGCTTTAAAAGTCGCAAACAAACTTCACAACCAGTCCTAAGTGAATAATTCACCGAAACACCTTAAGCCTCTTTCAAACAAAATTATGAAATCAAAGGGCCACTTACAAATAATTATACTCCTGTTTTTAAATCAGAATTAGAAGGAAAACAACAATTAAAAGTGAAAGATTTTTTCCTCACTGGCTTGAGTTTTCTGATGAGAGGGGAAGTATCTGTTTTCTTAGTGATTAGGTCAATTTTACTGTCGCGAGGCTGCAAATCCAAACCACTCGCTCCTCCAAGATTACTGCAGGCAACCTGCAGCGACTCAAACGCCCGGCCCTCATCAAATCGGCCTTCTTAAGGCTCCTTTCAGGTCCTTCTAAGTAAAATAAGCCTTCACGTTTGATTACACAGAGCTCTGTGTATTTTTGTGTCCGCTTTTCTCATGCGAAAAGATTGATTTTGAAAGCTGAGCGTGTTATTGTACACTCAATAAGTGGCCTATAGGAGTAACCTCGCGTTCATATTTATTATTTATTCAAAGCTATTTTGTTAGGAGGCATAGAAGAAGCATTTTTTTCCCATTGCATCTTTCACATTCAGTCTGAGACAAGGTTTTTTTTTTAACCTACACTGTTACACATTTGATTTCAGGCGTAATCCATGTTAAAGATTAGCATGAGAAGGGCTGTTGAGAGTCAGGGTGATGGTGCTGTGGTATGGACTCTGACTGTCTCTGGGTCTGTCGTTTGTGCTTCATGCAGGACATGGTTCCCCTGTAAGGAAAATGCCCTAGGATCTCCAATACGACAAATAAACATGCTCCCTCGCCTATAACGACCGCAGTTTTCAACACCGTTCAATCAATGCTTTTGGGGTCGGTGAATGTTTAAATGGTGTTTGGACCGTGGCCATATCCAGGGCCCGAAAGCAGCACTCGTAAGGACACACGTGTGCTTAAGGTGAGATCTGGATAGTGTCCCCTTTGGCCAGAGAAGGATGTGAGCAATTACCAATTCTCCAAACAGTACTTTACCGCCGTTAAACGTGTTACACGCCTGCTGCTCTCAACCGCACCCAGCCCCCGTGAAACCTGGACTCTCATGAAAAATGGGAATCTCTCTGCAATCACAACCTGACTGCAATTAACCAATCATCATCATAATCATCATAATCATCATCATCATCATCACGGTACACAGGAGACTACCTGAGACACGGAGACGGCTCACAATCTAATTTGCACCATATGATCGTTTTCGTCTCTTTCTTTTCAATTCAGTTTCGCTCTTTCAGTTCACAGACCCGTGCGGTCAGGAGTTATTTTTGCAATGTGTTAGAAAAATAACAGAAATGGCAACTCGCAGCGTATCTGTTTTATATAAGTGGAGGCCAGGCATCATTAGGAAACCCTACATGAGTGAAGATGTCTTCAATAAATCCCTTCTGTACGCTTTCTTGCTTGAAGGTACGCAAAACACCAGTGTTCAATTGCATGAGTCTGTTGTTGTTCTTGAACGCTGGTTAAAAAAAAAACTAACAAAAGCATATGTTACGGGTTATGGGCTTTGCAGTCCATGGCTGTCCTTAAGGATGAAGGGGAATGTAATGGACACACATTGGATTTGACCAATAGTGCACCTCCAAGATTGTAAGTTGTGTTCTTCAATAGGGTGAAATGAGGGAGAGATGGGTGCTGAGTGGTGGGGCTGGGGGCGGGGGGGGGCATCGCAGATGGATCCTATTTAATGGTGGGCTCTGTTGCAGAATGTCTCCATTATTTTGGGGGATTGGGGGGTTTGAGAAGATCTCCCCGTATACCGCGAATGCCACCTCCGGAGACGATGTAGAGGCATTTCCTGCGTGGAGTGGGTGTCTATCTACCTGATACTTCCACCATGATCCATCTTGGTCTCGAATACAGGAAGTCATTCGCTCCTTAATGCAGGGGAATGTTTGCCATTCTAAACAGATCTGGATGGAGGATGGTCACGGACGGGCATTCGAGACGGTCATATTTTTTCAAAGGCATGAAAGGAATGTGGAGAAAGTACCAAATGGTGATGCTGTCTCGTGGCTATTTTGCTATCACAGCATATGCTTATGGTCCCTGGAGCAGGGAGTGCGGTTTCTCTAGCCGATGCTGGCTGATGATTCAGTATGAAACAATTATGCTGCTGCTTTACAAATGGTGTTTATATGTGAGCAGAACTACAATTACATTGGGTCATGTTTTTATGCTGAGAAGATACAAATAGGGACCTGTGTGGCTATATTTTCTACCCTGATCTCAGCAGCCTGATTTATACACACAGATTGAGGAATTTACACACAAGTAATCAGACATTTACACTTCCAATAAAGCACAGACAGGCACTTGTCACCGATGTATATACTCACGAATGCATGTTAATTAAATGCGATGCAAGAACAGATCCACACATCGAAATCCACTGAAATTCATCAGCATCTAAACAATTGCACCATTTTGCAGCTGTTTCTGTGGGGTCAAATTTTGATTTAAGGCTGGTCTGGCAGTGCAGTTCTGAACCTTGATTATGCAACAGTACAATTTCCAGGCTGTGTAAATTGAATTAGGGCATCTGGAAGCAAAATGGGAGACGTATAACTTCAACACTAGTAATCATAACAGCTTATCAGCTGACTCATAAGGTCAAAAGCATTGGTTGAGCAGTGGCTTGCTGGGTCTCTGATCTCTGGAGTTAACCCAAACATCAGATCGGGCCTCATGCGGGGCGAATCTGCAGCGGCGACTGCCGGAGCGGGTCGAGTCGGGACGTCTCATCATTACCCCAGGGGTTATCCCACAGGAGACAACAGCAATCAGCCGAGGCCGAAACCCAAGAAGTCAAAACCCGGGCGGCGAAGCGAGCCCTGTCCAAATTCATCAGGCTGACGAGGGGGACTGGCGGAGAGGGCATCGAAGCTCACATCAAACACCAGCACACTCCCTTACCTCCACCCTTACTCCACCCTGCTGGCTATACCGATAGCGTTAGCACTAGACAAAATAATACTGTCCGAGGGTGAAGGGGAAGACCAAGTGAAAAATTATGACTTATGAGGAAACGAAACAAGTGTAGTGACTGAGATATTATGTCAATCCTCTGTCGTGTTCGTCTTTTATTGTGCTGCTTCAGTATGTGCATCTGTGTTAGCAGCATAAGGGAAGTAGTACTGAAAATATCAAACGTGGTGTCACGCTGGTAACAGTCCTTGGAGCAACAAGATTTACCAAAAAAGGAACAAGAAAATTCCATTTATGCTTCCGTAAATGGAAGCTTGTGAGATAAGTGTCATTAGAAAACAGTTCAACGAATGTCCTTTTAATTAATTAGCAATAATTCAAATACACAAAAAAATATATAAAACATAGAGCGGTTGTTGAAAAGGGTGCACTCTCTATGTTCGCCAGGTTGATCAACAAAAAAAAAAAACACATTATTACATAGTGCATGTATGTTTGTACACGTAAAGGTACTATATACAGTGCTCTCTAGAAATATTGGCTGCCTTGGTAAACATGAATTAATGCCTTTATTAATGTTTTTATTTTTATTCTGTATTTTATTAAAAATATTGAGAAAAATAAAATCTTTGAAATATGTTTGTTGAAAGACACATTGTGATTCTCAACATGAAGCAAATCATTTTCTTAAAAATGTGTGTCACAATTATTAGATCCCCTTCAATTAATACTTAATGCGCCCACCTTTTGCCGTGATTATAGCCCTGAGTCGTCTTTGACAGTGCACAACAAGGCTGGAGAAGACATTGCATGGGATCTGAGAACCCACAGGTTTTATATTGGCTTTTGTCAGAGGGTCAGAGGACTGGGCAGGCCACAGCAACCCTGTCTGTCAATGGTTAATTATTTTTATATTGATTTTGAAACATGCTATGGATGATTCTCCTGTTGGACAAACGAACCATGGCCCAGTTTAAGCTTAATATGGCAGGAGTCATCAGGTTTCATTTGGTATCTGCTGGTACTTGAGGGAATCCATGTTCCCATAAATCCCAACAAGTTACCAGGGGCCTTTGGAAGAAAAACTGTTCAATAGCATTCTTCATAGTGGGGATGAGGTTCTTTATGGAATGGCTTTTTTGTATTTACGCCAAACCCACCTCTGGAGTTTAGTGCGAAAGAGCTCTATTTTAGTCTCATCTGACTATTTTAGACATTATGGTGAACTCAAAAAAGTTAAATATGACCAGGAACAGGCTTCACTTAGATTCTTCCAAGAGTGCTGATAATTGTGGTAAACATTTTTCAAAAAATGTTAATCTTAAATTTTGGATTTGATTTTTGTTAATTTTTTTGAAGAAAACATTGGGAGCGTTAACAGCAACCACCATTTTTTAGAATGTTAAGCTAAGATTTACCAAGGGTGCCAACAGTATATTTGTATACTGTTTCAGTATACTAATATTCTTAATCCTGAAACAACTTCAAAGTATTCATTTCGACAAAATCTATTGCAAGATTTGTATTACAAATATGAAATGCTTGATTAAATGTCACATCAGCTGGTTCCACACATCTGTTTTAAGTAACTTCTAATCAAATCCAAAGATTTTAGGCAAATGAAGCAATCTAATTAATTGGAAGTTACTTACCATAGTTATGTGGATTCAGTTGACATGACATTTCTGAATAAACTTAACAAATCAATTTTTTCAAGTGCATTTCATTAATTACATATTAAATAATAATGTATTAATCATAATTATGAATATGCTTATAGTGCATGTGAATATTAAATGTATAGACAAAATTATATAACTGTGTATGCTGTATTGTCTATATTGCCAAAAATATTGTTTCAGCTTGAAAATAAAAAATGAAGATTTTAATGTGAAAATAGAAATTAAGCTAAAAATTTAAGATTAATCTAAAGCTAAAATAACATTTTCTTGAAAGCTGGCCGGTTATAATTTTAAAAATTCTAAAACTCTTTTTGAGTAGATGAATATTTTTCTCTGTGCCAGCTTCATGTAGGAACACAATATAAAAATTTTTTAGAAGCCTTTTGTATTTACGCATATACAGCAGATGTTAGAAACTGTAAAACAGTAAATGTAAGACAAACTAATAATATTACCGTATATATCTCTGAAATAAATGTGTCTGAAAGAAAATAACCAAGATTTTTTTTTTTTTAACCAGGGATTAGCATAATCACTACTAGAATTTAATGATATTTGCTTCTCAGTGTTTCAAATAACTAGATTAATTATCTGCTCTGTTTCTTATATCTTTACATTATACTCTTCCATTGTGATAACTCTCACTTGGTAAAAGGACAAAAAAAGTCCAAAATCATTACACAAAATTCTTTATCTATAACAATGAAATGCAGTGCACTCAGAAATCCAAAATAATGAGCTGTATTTAAAGGATTTGTCTATATTTTTGTGGTGTCTACAATGCTCAAATACCTCAGACTACTCATATGAAATCAATATGTACATGGAGATTAATAGATTTTGGCTTGAGGAAACTGCATGGGATAGCCGTGCAGCATTGTGCATACGGGCACACTGGGAGATTGCGCATGAGCGGATCTCTTTCAGACCAAGATGAACAATAACCCATATAGGGTTGCAGAGCAGTTCCCTCTGTTCAATTGAAGTCCAGTAGCAAGGCCACAGAGACCAGCAGCCTTTTTGTTCTTCGCCAGTAAGCTCGATTGCTTCATTCGCGAGTTATTCGGGAGCAGGACTGAAAGAACTTAACATATGGCTGCCTAATGTAGAGAGCAGCAGTATGTGTGAATTGCAGACAGTGAAGGTATTACTTAATGTATTTGTCCAGCTGCCATTTTAACACTGTGCCAAACATTATCACCCAGACTGATGGTTTCAGGTTCTGCTGTTACTTAGCTACTCATGCTGAGTCCTAAACATTGATTTATTGCAATATTAATTTAAAGTTATTGCATATGACTGCATTGTCATTGGCATTAGATAACATTAAATTATATTCTGAGAGACTGCATTCATTTTATGTAATGAAGTCCTATATTTATTCATCTTTGTGTATGTGTCTATATATAGAATTACAAAATCTAGATTCATATTTCCAGAGGGAAAATACTGTAGAACTGAATTCAAGTGGCAAGAAGATTTGTTCTCATGTTTTGCAAAAAAAAATAAATAAATAAAAATAATAATTAAATTAATAATCCTGATCAAACAATTTAATTCACATCTGAAAATATGCTGTGTGGCTTTTCACCATTTGATACGTGAAGCCACTGGAATCAGAAATGCTGCTCCAACTGAGCTAACTCCAGTTCGAAATCCATGCATCCTGGACAAACTCAAATTCACAAAGTTCACTGCTTTGATTTGTGAACTCTTAATTAATGAGTCTAGTCTTAACTTTTTTATTTTAATGATGTCATGACAATAAGAAGTCATCATGTCTTGCATAAAGTATTAGCTAGCTTACATTACAAATGTCACAGTGTGCAATGATGAACTAAGTGAACTCACACATCCAGCAAACATGTACCATAGCCACTTTGTGCTGGGCAGGATCCATGTCCACAGAAAAGAGACACTCAGTCATTCAGTTTAGGTCCCAAAATACTCCCATTTAATATTTAAAACATTAACGCTGTGCATTTTTATCTGTAGAGTGTTGCGACTGCCTTTTATCACTGATTGTGATAATGCAAGTGTCCAGTGTATGATTTTTAGTGTAATAATGTAACATTCAGTAGTGATTTCCTGACTATATGGCAGCTCAGTCAACCACTCTGTCACTCTCCTCCTGTGACTCACAGCTATCTCATCTGAACTGAATTAAGGGTGCAGATCTCCAAAGTCTAACTTTCTGCCTGTTCTACCTCTCACACACACACACACACACACACACACTCAAAGCAGCTCTCACTAATCAAGGTGGCACATACCACTGTCAGTGTGCCTCGTCAGGGTTAATCCAGTAAAGACCAGGCTGCACTAATTAGACAGAGAATGGGGAGATACAGAGGATGTAAAACAAGGTGGGAGGTGGGGGGTTAGGGTTAGGGTTGGTGGGGGGGCATTTGTCCTGGGGAGCTGAGCTCAGGGATTTAATTCAATTTTGAGAATTGTGTTTTGACAGAAGCAAAGATTTACCAGGGGAGACAGCAGAGGGGAAGGATGAGTTTTTGGGGGGTGTAGCTCAGTGTCGGGGGCCAAGAGTGAGAAACTCAGTTTAATGACATAAGACAGAATATCCAGATCCGTGGGAGAGAAAATGTCAGGATCACCTGTTGGCATCATCCTGCTAAATAAAAAGCTGTATCGCGATTAAATGTTTTCAATGGTAATATTTTGTGTCATGAGCCAATAGCATGTTGAAATTTCTCAAAAGTAAAACCCCGTGGCATGATCAAAAACCTTTTGCATGAAGACATAAATACAGTAGTGCGCATTGATAATTATACACTTAACAAAATGAAGCTAAATCAGAAACCAAGTCCTATTGAGGTATTTATTTTATACTGGATAATATAGATGAAAATAAGTAAACAGATAACAATATACAGTAAAAACAAAAATAATCATGTCTTTTTGAGAGAAAAATTCCATATCTAGTGTGACCACCCTTTGCTTTGGTTAAAGTATTTAATCTTTCTGTCATAGTTTTTACATATTCTAGCTAAACCATTCTGTGTGGTTTGGAGTTAATTACAAAGAGATTCTTTCGATGTTACAACAGATTCATTTCGTCAAATCTAGGTCTGGACTTTGAGCAGGCCAAGTCATAACTTTTACATCACCAAAAGTTTCTTTCCGACTTGAGATGGCATAACTTAGAAGTGTATTTAGGGTCATTTTTTGTTGAAAATAAAATCCCCGACCAGTCAATCTCTTTCCAGATCGTAATGTGTGCCTCACAAGGATGCTGTGATACTGCTTTTGATCCATTGATTCAAATTTTGATTCATTGGTCCAAAGGGCTTGTTCCCAGTTTACTGGTGTCCAGTCCTTGAATTTCTTGGCAAACTCTAGTCTTTTTTTGATGTTGCCAGATCTTGGCAGCAGCACGACCAATCAGAACATTTTCACTCAGGTGTCTGGATAGAGTGGTTCTTGATACTTTCATCTCTTCACTTCTGGCACTATTAATATCATCACAGAGTTATCGTGCTGTAAACCGCTGATTTTTCATTCACTTGTCATACACAGATAACGAACATCAGAGGCACTTAACTTCTGTTTTGCACCTCTATTGCCACTAATTTTTAGCAAACCGGTCTCTTTGAAATGCTTGATGGTGTTTCTTACAGTTTCATGGCAGCATTTAACGTCTTCAGCATCATGTTAGGCCACAATGCAGCCACGAAGAATCTCAGAGAGCTCCTTCTGTCGTGCCATCGTGTTTAACACTGTGACTCTCCTCAAAGTTCATGCCACCTTATATATTGGAACAATTGACCATCAGCGGTAATTTTGCAGAATAATGTTGCCTCAAACCAGTTTAAACAAATTTTTTAGTATCAGTAATCACGGAATGAGCATTCAAAATAAATTCAGGCTATGCAAGGGTCAAAAAAATAAAATTTGTGATGCCTTTCAATTGTTATAAAAAATGGATTTTTTTTCAGTTTTTTGTTAATTACCCTTATTTTTACCTCAATACTCGAATTTTTTTTTTTGTTCTCATTGCGTACCATAGTATTTTTCAATACATTTTCACCAAAGATTATTGAGAAGTAATATATTAGGATCCTTTTTAGACAAAAGTGGTAGTGTAAAATTATCACTGCACATTACTGTACATTATTAAATAGCCATACTCAAAAAATTAATCAACAGATGAATTTTGTGATGTGAACCACCCACTGCGCAGTTTTAGTAATGCTGCTAGTAATACTGCACTATCGCCTCCATGACAGCAGCTGCTGAGACTGACAATAGTAATCATCAATTCTGTGACTATTATAATAACTTTAATCACTGCCATCGTCCTTATAATCATTTCTATTATTTACAAAATAAATTTCTATCAAGGGTTTTTCAGTCTGTCTCACAATTGGCCTTAGGGTATGTATAAGACCAACAGTTTCTGTACGGTTGAACGTGATTCTGTTTTTAATGTAAAGTGCGTTCAGATTTTTGTCAATTGTACTTAAATTCAACATCGACTTAAAGAGCTCAGAAATAGTCCAGAGAAAAATCAAAAACACAGCCGTATGATCCGTGGCATACTGAAGTGTAATTCACTCTTGCCCTTTCTGAGTTACAAGATACTGTCTTTTTTCCCCACCCAAAAAGCAGAGGTTAGCTATGTTAGCCACTGCAATAGTACAAGCACATACTGGAAAGTAACAGTGCTGAATAACATGGACAGTGGTGAATAACTCTACAGCCTTATACTGATAACATGCAGAATGATTATTATTAATGTTGGGCATGATAATGCAAAGCAATATTAATGTAATTATATAAAATGCATCTGCGGTGGTAATTTTCGTGTGTGTGGATGTATGCGTGTGTGGTCCGTGTTTACCTACGATTGTGGGGACAAAATGTCCCCATAAGACATGGAATTCCAGATTTCTTTATCCTTATTCGGACATTTTCAGGTCCCCATGAGGAAATTGAGCTATTTTTGTGTTAGGGGTTAAGGTTAGGGTTGGGATAAGGTTAGGGTTAGGTTAGGGTTAGGGTTAGGGTTAGGTATGTACTGTTGAGAGTTAAGGTCAGGCAAAGGGGTTTGGGAATGAATGCAAGTCTATGGAATGTCCCCACAAGACATGAAAACCCAACATGTGTGGTCCGTGTGTGTGTGTGTGTGTGTGTGTGTGTGCACATGTGGCTGTGTGTGTGTGTGTGTGTGTGTGTGTGTGTGGTGGAGGGTATTGCTTTCAGATTTATTAACATTTGATCCTCTGCTTTCCTCCCATTGATCATGCCCTGACTGCTCAGCTGATGGGTTGAGAGGGAAACATTAGACCCATCCAGAGAAGGGCAGAGAGAGATGAAGGAGAAGAGGAGGGCACCTCTGAAGCTGCCTCTCCTTCATTTCAACCATCACCCCATTTTTCCGTGCCACTCTTCTCACTCCGCACCACTTCTGTTACCTCAGCAAAGGTACAGCCTTCAACGCTAAAACGCACTGTTCCAAAGACACTGGCTGCTAATATGACACCAGCCAAATTAAATCCAGCTCTGCAATGCAATAATCAACAGAGTTAAAGATAAAAATAATTGTTCTCTCATCAAGGACAAAACCATTAAACAAGTGAAGTCAACAGATGATGGAAAAATGATCCATTCCTGTCCTCTTCTCCTCTTCTCTCTCCTCTCTGCTGCTCCTCATGTTCTCTATCTCTCCAGAGGGTAGTGTTTATTTTCTACCTCTCTCTCTCTCTCCCTCTCTCCTGGCCTTAGTAACCCCCCTAAGCAGAATGTCAGATTTATCACTGAAACAGATGTTTGTGGAGTGTCAGTCATACCCCGTGAATTGTGTATACATTTACACCCCTGTCGCCATAACATGCTCGACTCGCCCCCACGCCCCCCCCCTTCTGTACCGCTGAGAGGCCGAGTGCCACTCATTCCACTCCCCGATATCCCATCCGCCTATTTTCACAGCCCCGACTCATCTGGTTCTGATAAATCCAGGCAGCCCCGATAGGCGATCGTCTCGCCAGGCCTTGTCCTTCTTATGACTCCTCTATATGTAGGGTCTGCAAAATCCAGAACCTGCAGCAGTGACTCGGCTACTAGTTTCATGTTTTGACCAATTTTTATTATTTATTTATTTATTTTGAAAAAACCAGTGTACATAGTGTTCAGGAGTGAAAGATGAATCATTTTATCGCCGCCTAGACTTTTATGGGGAAATATTTTCTTTGAAGTGATGAACCCGGGTTCGCGCGCTCAGTCTTTAAATCAGGGGTTTACGGCCAGGACTGAAAAGGACTGTGTGATACGTAATGGAATGTGAATTTCAAAGGGCTGAATTTATATATTTTCAAATATATTTTAAAACTTACAGAGTTATTCTGCATTGTGGTGAGTTAAAAAGTTGTTGGGATTTTTTTTCTGTCCACTTTTCACCTGACTGGACGTATTTTATTAAATGGCAGCGTTCCGTTTAAACCTTGCCTGTTTCTAAAGGAAATTTTTTGGGAAACTTTTTACTTTAAAAGCCTGAAATCTTTATGTGCAAACTCATCGGAATGGAATGCTGTGGCATCAAGTGTAACAACGCTGGTTTTTATAATTCAACAGAAAATGAGTAATATATTTGGCAATATCTCTTGTCTTTTTTTTATCCTAAGCCTCTTAGTTATTCAAATCCCATAATTTAGCTACTGTTCTTCTTCAAAGACCCTTGAACAGAATCAAATTTTATATCCTATTTTTTTTTGTTATGAGCTAACTCTTGATAAGTACTATGTTTGAGGATGCAGTTTCCTCAGCTTTACTAGTTCACCTGCATAAGATTTACATGTTCAGCTCTCAAATGAGGGTCAATTGTTTGCTATCCACTAGTTCAGGTGTTTAACTTTGTTTGGCTTTAGTCATGTCGATATAATACGGTCTCACTGAGGATTTGAATTACTGAGCTTGTTAAGCAACTCTCAATTTCTACTGTAAGTTCCGCAGTTAATGGAGGAGCATTAGTGGCATATCAAATTAAAAGAGATTGTTGATTGGAGGTCATTTATAAAAAGACAATAGCATCATTATATGATAAAAAAAAAAGATCCAGTTCATTCTAATGGGGATTTACAATACTACAAGGTCAAAAATGTTCAATGACTTACAATGTTTTCATTCACTCTGGCTATAATCTAATAACATTGTTGTATAAGACAGGAATTGAGATTTATTTATTTTTTAAAAAATGGGACAATCTGCATTAATGAACATTTACATGTAAATGCATGGGATTATAGGTGGCTAATTTCCATCCCCAGTCCCATTTGCAAATTAGAATTTTCAGTGCTCACTATTTGGTTTTTTTTTTTCCCATTTTATGTCTGTTATCACACACTCTAACAACCTTTTTAGCCTGTATGTATACAACTCTTGTCCTTGACTTAGCCGGCACTTAGTCTTCACAAACTCAATTTGGCGTGCTAGTGTTAGTGATTGTTCAACTCCCCACTCATTTGTGAATAAAAACAGCTTCTCACGGTTTTCAGCCATTGGTCATCACTTAGGTCCGATTTTGATTGCATTTTGATCTCTGTAACTTCCCTTTGTTCATGCTTGATATACAATGCGCTGTGTTGCTGATATGTAGAACCACAGCATATAAATATAGCGATAATCGATTCATTTTATCCGCTGGGGCCGTGTCATCAAAAGACAGACTTAACTGCTGTTTAATTTATCCTATTAGTCAACATCCACGGGGCATGAGTGCCATCCCACACTATAAGAGTAAAATTTACTCTATCAGTGTCTGTTTGTTAATAAATAATTATTTCATTTATCAATAATTTATTAACTACTTTGATTTTAACAAACTAATGACTAATTTAAACCAGTTATTTTACTTTGCATGTTTTTCTGGGTATATCTCACATAGTGACGTAGAGACGCAGAAGGGAGAGTGGAGTGTGCTGAACAACAGAACAGCGAAATGCAGGGAGAGGTTGGGGCAGCCAAAATAAAATAACCAGAGACAGAGGACTCTGGGCGACTCTGTTTACCGGGACTGTCCACTGTGCGGTGTGATGCATGATGTTGGTCAGTGGGACGGCAGCCTAACTGACCTCTCGCTGACCCTGCGACCTCCTCCAGCCCATGAACTTGGCTTGACTGACTTTGGTGGCTAGCATGGGGAATGGGGAATGAGGGAGAAGGAAACAGAATGCAAATGAAATTCGCATCGTAACCACACTTTGTCCGTTGAGCCTGTCCGCAAATATGCAACCACCCACACAGAAACTCATATAGGCTACACAGGAGATGCATGCATACACACATTGACCACATACTTGGAATGTATGCAAATTACTGCTGGTTTGTAGTTCATCTGAGAACAATAGCATACACAAGCATTTTAAACACATTATATAGCATACTTGCTGAGAATAGTCTGGATTTGGTTAATTGAAAAAGAAAAACATTAATTACTTCGCCAAATTTCATAAATCAAAGCAGGTATTATCATCTATTTACAATATTAAATTAAAATGAAATAAAATCGCCTATGTGCTCTCGTACATTTGTGCAGAATTTCTCCGACGAGGGTCGCGCACTTTTTGCGCTTGAAAGCAGTTTCAGTAGACCGTGAAATCTATGTACCTGCAGGGCGCCCCGCTCCTACGACACCGAAGCTCCGTATCTGAGCCAGCAGCGGTCCCGGGGCTGAAACCTGAGAGAGCGCGAGCAGCCGGCAGCCTGTCCCAGACCTCTCAGCTCCGCGCTGTCTTTGTCACGCGCGACATAGACAAATAATTCATAT